>CM032446.1:222100324-222404471 GCA_019049505.1 Pachyrhynchus sulphureomaculatus
GAGAATAAGTATATAATATATAAAAAAATAGAAATATAAGCACGTAAGTAAAAAGCACATAACAAGATGTGTGCAAGCATATCCGTATGTACACTATCACAAGATCGTAATGTTCTAATGGTTGCTAACGAGGTATCGATACATGTATAGTTTACATACAGACACGCAAACTTTTTACTTTTTATTTGCAAGAGTCAAAAGTCAAAACTAATAATAACTTCTAAGATATGAGCAACAACAAGGGGAAAAACAAATTCCAACATTTTACCAACAATCACCAGTCGTGGCGCTGATTTATCTTTCGCGCATTCCAAACATCAATCGCGTTTGCAGAAAAAATAAAAAAATAGTAATGGATGTGGGTATCGATTTTTAAATTATCGATATATTATATATATATATATATATATATATATATATATATATATATATATATATATATATATATATATATATATATATACAGGCCAAATTATTAGACGCACTGCAAGATTTTATGTAAAATATTAATTACCGAGTGATATTGTACCGTTTTATTATTTTAAATTGATTTGTTTTTTATTTTATATTATCCAATCAATTACCTATTTATTTGACATAAATAAAACAGCATTAATTTAGAAAAGCATAAGTTTATTAAGTTTTAAAGAAAAGTGAAATTAATGTTAGTAAAAGTCAATATTTAGTTGAGCCACCTTTAGCCGCTATCAAAGCTTTAATTCTGCGCGGCATGCTATCAATGCAAGATTGTACCGTCTCCTGCATTTGAGGATGATGATTCCACACATGAATAATCTTTTCTAGGAGCTGGGTTTTGTTGGAAATCACATCTTTAGCCACTTCTCTTTTCATCAGCTCCCACGGGGTTCATATCAGGGCTATTACCCGGCCAATCCAACAGAGGGATATTTTTTTTCTGCCAAAAAAGCTTTAACAGACCGAGCAGTGTGGCAGGGAGCTCCATCTTGCATGAAAGTGAATGTTTCCCCATTTGGAAACCATTCTCTGAGCTGCGGAATCAACCGATTTTGTAATACTTCTTTGTACTGATCTTGCCTCATTATTCCTTTGACGACGTACAGACGTCCAGTGCCCTTGCCGCTGATGACTGACCAAATCATCACTTTGGTGGGATGTTTAACCGTCGGGACGACACAATCAGGATGAAACTTTTCTCCATGACGACGACCCACATACTGAGCTTTATTCTGCAAAATTTCGAATGTGCTTTCGTCACTGAAGCAGACCTGTCAAAAATAGGAAAAATATATAAACTTCCATGTTTATTTGCTTTATTTAACTGAAAATGATAATAATGTATCAATTATTGATTAAATTGCTGTATCTTACCGATCTCCAGAAGTCCACATCTTTGTCTTGCCATTGTTTGGCCCACCTCAGGCGCTTTGCTTTCATTGCAGCTGTTAACTTGGGCTTCCTGGCGGGGCGACAGGCCTTAAAATCTAATTCTTTCAATTTTCTTCGAACAGTGCGCTCAGAAGCATTTACGCTAGCATCCTGGAGTTGTGATTTTATTACCTTTGTGGTAGCAAATCTGTTTTCTACACAAATTTTCTTCAAACATCTCTCTGACCGTGGAGTGAAAATTGGTTTTCTACCGCATCTTTTCTTTCTTTTCGGGCTTAATTCCTTCCCTGACTCAATTTTCTTTTTTATGCGTCGTACAACTAGCTTCAGAAACCTCCAATCTTCGTGATATTTCTCGGTTTGTAAATGTTTTCGCAATCACAAGGGCCTTCACTTCAGCTTTTTTACGTGGTGAAAGATCGCCTTTTCTACCCATAATGAAAATAGTCCAATTACTTTTTTAAAACACTGCATACAAAATAAACTAATAACTGAGTAGTATAAAACTGTTAAACAAACAATCACAGTCCATAAAGCCACAGAAACACGTCAGTACCTGACTCGATTCCGATCGCGACTGATACAGGTTTGTACTTGTTTACGTTCATGTATCACTTTGTCAACACAGTGTTGCCATATGTTAAAAAATAAATACAAATATGTAGTCTACAACAATTCTTTTAAATAAAAATCAATAATATTGTAGTTTAAATATACCATTATTGCATAAAAACTCTTAAGAAACATAAAATTACTAAAAAAAAAATACAGTGCGTCTAATAATTTGGCCAGGGACTGTATATATATATATATATATATATATATATATATATATATATATATATATATATATATATATATATATATATATATATATATATATATACAGTCATTCCAAAAAATCTCCATAGATCACCTGCTTTCTATACTATTTTTCTGTTATGTTTAACTAATTAATTGGAACTATGAAGACACATGTTTAAATTAATATTTGAAACTTAACCTACGAGGATTAGTATTAAAAAACAACTACAGAACATTTTATTTAGAAGTTACATCATTGTTATAAAAATGTAAACAAAATTAATGTCAAAAAAGTCTCCATATACCCAAGAACTGCATTGAAAAAAACACGTTATAATCAGCATCATTTTAACAAGCTATCTATTACTCGCTGAACTGAAAACAAATGAATAATTTTCGGCCATACTTTATAATCTCTCATTTATTGCTAGTGGGTTTTCAAAGTAGTATTAAAAATGAGCGGGAGAAATTGTGAAATTCCATTACAAGTGTCGCACTCGTGCCGCTCCTCCGCACTCGTGCCGCTCCTCCGCACTCGTGCCGCTCCTGGAGCGCTTTAGGGACTTCCCTGCAGCACGTGAGCTAGACCCATAAAAAAAAAAAAAGTGCCGAAAGATCATAATTGATTTGTGGAAAGATGGAAAATCGTACAAAAAATATAGGAAAAATTGTTTAAAAATCGCATGCTACTGTTGTAAACCAGTATAAATCAACGGGTTCCTATAAAATTCGACCACGCTCCGGTCGTCCCAAGAACTGACACAGGCCAACAAAAAAAATATTTGTAAAAACTTTGTAAACCAATACATCTAAGTGTAATGTATTTTTGGGTGCTGAAACCGTATCTGGTATCAGTTTTTTTGTATCACCCACAGTTCTCTCACAATATTACATCGATTAAATTTCAAAATAGGGAAAATCAAATAATTAAATTAAATAAAAAATTTTAAAAAAAAAAATAGATGTTCCAGATTCCAATAAATGTTTTTCTTTCAGCCTAGAACCAAGCAATTCTGTTTTTTTTCCTTAGTCCAGTTCAAATCTCTCACTAAATCATTTAGCTCAGCTTGTGTAAACAACTGTGGTTTTAAATTTTCTAGAGAACATTGAAACTCATCATCATCCGGTGGACTTTCATTAAATTCGGGACTGGACTGTAAAACGTTATCAATAGACTGAGGTGGCTCAGGGGCGGGAAGTCCCTGTCCATGTACTATCGGCCGATTAGCTGAAGTAAAGTTAGGATAGATACTTTCTCATTTTTGGAGTTATATCCAGAAACATCAACGCTGCAAAAATAACAATCATTTGAATGATTTTTTTTGCTCTCTCCATACCATAGGTAGCGCAAATCTAAAAACTTTCTTTTCTTTCTTAGACCATTTCCTAAGATCCTCGACACAAACATAACATACTTTGTGAGGAGCCCAACAAGCAGTAATGTTTCTTTGATGTTTTTTGACTATAAACTCTCCACATATATAACAAAAAGTGTTGGGAGAGTTCTAACAACCACGATTAGCCATACTTTGAGTGTGAATTAAAGCACATGGGTTAAACACTGCAATGCGAGGTTATATTAACTGGAAGAAAACAAACAGCTGTTACATTTATCGGAACTGCCAACCTTATAGAATTCTGATTTTATTGCCAACCTAATAACATTCGAATGATAAAAAATAAACTTTTCACATTTTGAATATTAAAATGTGAAAAATTGGTGGGACTTTTTTTTATTATTTTCGGACTCAGCACACAAAAAAACATGGCAATGAGGAAAAACGTGTTTTCATCGTTGGCCTGTGTTATAGATCCCGAGAAAAGTGCGTCAAAATTAAGAGAAGAAGTACGAGAACTATTTTCGAAAAATGTTTGTTCACAAACTGTGTGAAATTGTTTACACTGGGCAGGCTCTAAGGCAGGGGTGCTCCAACTTGAACTGCTGGCGATGTACCTCAATATTGTTAAACTACGATCGATCGACTCTGCGAGGCTGCAAGTAAGTGTGATGCAGGATTGTCGTCTAGGTAGGGTGTATCGTGGCATAGATATTAGTTTTCCGCACAATATGCATTTTTTAGTCAAGGTAAGTGTAGGTCTGCTCTAAAATGTCAGTGAAAAAAACTCATAATTATTCAAAATTGCGAGTTTATTGGTTCTTACAAAACAAACGAGTTCTAGTGTCTAAACTTAACAAAAGAGTGACTTTGGATGTTGAAGCGTGGCACTGCATGTCCTCAGCAGACTTTTCATAAGATGGTACGTAATTACTGAGTGCTAATCGCAAGCATGATGACATATGTTCGTCAGTTAGTCGATTGCAATATTTTGACTTAATTATCTTCATTTCAGAAAATGCAGACTCGCACAAGTAAGTTGACCCAAACATTGCCGTCAGTTGAAGGGGATTTGCCTTAGATTCGGATATTTATCTTCAGATATAAAACACCAGAATTTTGTATCAGATGCTGTGACTTTGAGATGTATATCTGATATAATCTGCACTAACTCATTTTCAACAGAACATGAGTCCATGTTAAACTGACTTGCTATTTCAGTAGCTAATTCGTCAATGTTTTTACACGAAAAAGGATAACTCATAAATGATGCGATATTTGCCAATTTACTGAAATCATAAAAACGTATTTCGAATTGGCCCAAAAATATTTGATAATTCTGCCTCATAAATATCATAATTCAACTGAGGAATCCTTGCTTTCAAAGACGGAAAATTTTTCAGATCCTTTCTTTTCAGTTGATCTGTCATAAGTTGCAATTTACTTTTGAATGCGTTTATTGCTCTAATCATCTCAATAATAGTTTTTCCTTTACCTTGAAGCTCCAAATTAATGGTGTTTAAATGCATTGTGATGTCTGTCAAAAATGCCAAATGAGTCAGCCATTTTCCGTTTTTCAGCATCTGAGTGTCATCACCTCTTTCGTCCAGAAAAGCTGTTATTTCGGGCAATAATTCTTGAAACCTTTCTAGGAATTTTCCGCGACTCAACTATCTGACGTCCGTGTGAAGAACTAAATCAGTATGTTCAGCTGACTTACTATCTTCCAACTGCAATTTAAAGAGCCGCCGTTGCAAGCTTCGTGCACGGATAGAATTCACAATTTTTATTGCAATGCCCATAATCTCCTCCATGTTTAGAACTTTCGAACACAAAACTTGTTGATGTATAATACAATGGAAGGAGAAAAATGAAGGGAAATCATCATTAGCTCGACACAATGCCACAAAACCGTTTTTGTTTCCAGTCATTGCTGTTGCTCCATCGGTTGTAATGCACACTAGTTTATATATTATTTAGCTTGTAGTCTGTTACAAAATTGAAGAAAACGTCATATATATCTTCGCCACGAGTCTTTCCTTTCAGAGGAATCATTGTCAAAAACTCTTCCTTAGCCGACATGTCATTAAATACCATTCTAATAAAAATACACAGCTGGGCAGTGTCTGTCATATCGGTGTATTCGTCGAATTCCATGATATCATGTTTTAGTTTATCTGCCATGTCCTGACTCATGACTTCAACACGCCTTGTGACAGTCGGACGAGATAACTGAAGTTCTCTAATAGCAGACATAATCTCTGTTTTATTTTTAAAATCTCCAAATAAAGTCTCACCCGCTTCAATAAATGCTTCCTTCACAACCAATCCATCATCAAATGGTTTCTTGTGTTTCGCCAATATATGAGATATTTTAAATGACGCGTTCGTTGCAGCTTTTGATTGTTTGGCTGGTCTCGTGAACATGATTTGTTCTTTTTTCAAACAAGTTATCAAATCACGTACTTTTCGTTTTCTTAATTCACTCTGTGACGGAAAATCCTTTTCATAGTTTTTATGAACCGTTTTATGATGCCTCTCTAAGTTTCCACGCTTAGGTATTACAACCGACGCACGGCAAATGAGACAAATGCACTTATCCTTTACCATACAAAAGAAAAATTCTTCCTCCCAATCGTTATTAAAATGATAAGTTTTACTTTTCTTCGCCGCGCTCATTTTGGACTATTTATTAATAAACTTTGTATCGATGTATCGCCTTCAAGTTACAACTCAGACTGACTCCTATTCCTGCAGGCGCAACATTTATATCGGCGCGAACGAAGTCTCGAATGTTCCCGTCAAACACGCCGCCCGAAATTTCTAGAAAAATCTGCGGGAATCAAAAACGCGGCTTTTCTTTGACAAGTACCGCGCGTTCCTTTGATAAAGCCGCCTTTTGCCGCTAGCAGTGGGGTTATAACGATAAAAGAAAGTGATGAGGGGGTTATTCTGGCCTAATTGTGGATCGAATAAATTTTAGTACCTAAAACAAAATCTGTGAATAGTTCTATATCGGAATGTTTTCTCGAGATCGACTCAAAAAGCACTCGCGATCGACCGTTTGAGCACCCCTGCTCTAAGGGGTGTACAGCCAGGAAGAAGCTGTTAATTTCGGAAACTAATCGCAAAAAGCGATTGGCTTTTGCTAGCGAATACGTTACTAAACATCCTGAATTTTGGCAATCCGTAATCTTTAGTGACGAAACTAAAATTAATCTTTTTGCATCTGATTATAGAATTAAAGTTTGGAGAAAGAAGAATACCGCATTCGATATTAAAAACATTTGTTCCGCGGTGAGACAAGGGGGTGACAGTGCTCTGCTTTGGGAATGCATATCTGCTGGAGGGGTTGGAAATTCACATTTTATTAATGGTACCATCAATCAGCATGTTTATTTGAACATTTTGAGAGACAATTTAAGTGAAAATATCTAAAAATTAACACTCGAAAAAAGATACATTTTCCAATCCAATGATCCGAAACATACCACAAACTTGGTGTGAGAGTGGATCATCCATATGTGCGGCAGCACCTTCATACACCTCCGCAATCACCCGATGTTAACCCCATCGAGCATTTATGGGAGGAACTTAAACGGCGCATTCGCAAACATAATGGTTCAAATAAAGAAGAATTAAAAAACAGAATATTAAACGAATGGAAGAACATGCCAGCAGAAATTGGTAGAAAGCTGGTTGCAAGCATAACAAAAAGGTTACAGGGGATTATCAAGGCCAACGGCGGTCTCACTAAATATCAGTTTAAACGAAGTTGTTATTTTCCGTTAAATTCCGTCAAACTATTATTGGTAATTCAGTGTCTGGAGACTTTTTTTAATATAAGTTTGTTTACATTTTTATAACAATGATAAAATGTTCCGTAGTTGTTTTTAATACTAATCCCCGTTGATTAAGTATCAAATATTAATTTAAACATGTTTTCTCATAGTTTCAATTAATTAGGGAAACATAACAGAAAAATAGTATAAAAAGCAGGTGGTGTATGGAGACTTTTTGGACTGACTGTATGTAGTTTTTTAGCTATTATAGTATTTTCTTGGAAGCCTAGTCACCCATTAAAATGGCTTAAATAATTCAAAAAGCCTCTTTCACCTACTCACTTGTGAGCATATTCGAGAATATGTTTACTTAAATGATTTTGTAACTTTTTTTTAACCGTGTATATTAACACAATTTATGTTGTTAATACATTTTATAGCAGTTAATTTGAAAAAAAGTTCAAGGATGTAAATATGTTATATTTAGCTTCGCCGTTGAAAAGAACCATATTTAAAAGAAATGAAAATAAAGTAGTCATTATAGACTAAATAAGTAGACAATGAATATGCATTTTCGATATGTTGTTATTCCAACACAATATTGTTGTAATATCGATTTTTGCGGAGATCAATATGCTGCCATTTCTACATTATTGGTGTTATATTTTTGTAATAAATATTAACTGTGCAGTTATATTGGAATAGTTCAAATCTAAGTTTTTATAATAAAATAGTTAGCGAATTTAATATATACCGCTCTTGCCGTCTAATCGAGGTAAGACATTTTTGTAAATCTTAACGTCAATGAACATAGTTTTAGGTATTTAAGGAAACACTGACTGATAAATTAATAAAAAAACATTTTTTGGCTCGGTAATTTTTTTGACATATATTTTCAATCTTCAAATATACAATTTTACATAATTTTTAAATGATTTATTATAGAGGATCTGCCGGCGTGCACGATTGCGGTTCGCTGGAACATCTGAAAAAAAAATATCCTTAGAAAAAGTATGACTATGGTCCCAGTATAGACCACGATTATTTTGTTTCAGCAAAAATTCACAAAATGGTGGACCTCCAAAGTTGATGGTTTCAAAAATACCATTTTTTTTTAATATTAAAAATTGAGGAAAACATTAACCAATCTTTTTTATTCTAGTTTATACTGGGGCTATTGTTGTGTAAAAGAACATATTAAAATTTCAGACTGATCGATTGAATGGTTTTTAAATTATCGTGCATGCCGATTACAAAAACGTTGTCTTGAGAAAAATCCATTTAAAGTTACGACTACTTACCTTCAATGTCTGCTGCATACAAAATTCCTTCCGACTCCTCATACGCCTCGTTCTCACGTGTTCTTTCGTCTCTTCGTGCGATTCTGGCCTTTCTGGCGGCATCGGTGAGGTTGCGCTCGGCATCCCTGATGCGCACTTCGTCACGCTTCCGGGTGAACTCAACGGCTGCAGGTCCTATTGTCGTTCCCATGACCTCCATAATTTTTAATACTGCGGTGAGACCTTCATTAAAAATACACGCGGATGTGTAAGTAGCAATTTCAATGATCTTTTGGCCATAAAAAATATGTATTGGGACTAAGTGCCAAATACAAGAATTGAATGATTCATTGTTATTTTGTATGTTATTCCCCAAACACCAAAAGATCGTCTGCCGTCAAATCTTCATAAATAGATTTAAGAACTTGTTGAGTATCGTTATCCAGAGGAGGAACATAGGTGCTTGAAATCACCTTTCGTCGTTTGAAATCTTATGGTAAAATGTGGAACAAATTTCTTTTTTTATTTCTTCGACTGAATCTGGGTGACGTTGAATAGCTGAGCCATAGTAAGGTGATAAATCCTGCATTAAGTTATTAGTTAACTGAATTTTTTTTAGGTTCAGATCTCCTTTTTTTCGGCGTTGGATTTTCTTTTTTTAGCTTGGTTCCTTGTTTGCGTTAATACTTTTTTGGGTTCTTTTACTCTTCTATACATTCGTTTTTTAACATGCAAGATACATTCTGTTTTTTCTATAACAACATCATTTCCATAAGGTTGCACCTCTAAAATAGATCCTGATCACCGATGTAATACTTGTACTTTGCGTCGTGCAAGTTTTCAAATCGCTGAAACATCTCGAGAACACCGTCTACTTCCATCTTTCCTGCGCTTCCTTTATGATTTGCTAAACAATGCTCTTCATTTTTGACAAGCGCGACAAAAACTTGTTTTCACAATAACCTCTAAAATCTTATTATTATATTTACCAATAAGAGACATGATGCCCAAAAGAGATATAAAACGACGTTTTGCCTATGAATCGTCACCTGATACCGATAATTCGTTTTCTTTATTAACAACTGCTTTGTTTTCTTCATTGGCGGCTTTATTTGTGACAACTCTGAATAGAGCCTCAACTGCGATTTTAATATTTTCAGTTGGTTCATAAAAGCTCGTTTCTAAATCCCTTAGGCCGCAAAAATTGTTCACTCCAAATGAAATGTCTATTAATTTCATATGATTTCCCAATTTTAGAGCTAGAGTCAATGAGTATATCGCCGCATTCACACAAAGTTTAAACTCTACTCCTGTTTCGTCTCGTTTGAAAAATTTCACGTCTCCATTCGCACTTCAACTTTTGTTATAAAATTGTAAAAACTAAAAATTGTACTACACAAATAACTATATGTCGAATCAGTACTTGGACTTAAATCAGTTTTTACAATTTTTTCTGCAGATGTACTGGCAAAATTAGAATTACGAAAAATGAAAATTACTTTCGTTTGAAAATCGATTACCATAAAACTGTCTTTTATGTGGTCTGCACACTCGCTTCGTTTACTGAGTGATATTAGCCCTGCGAGCGATATTTTCGAACTGAGCAGGCCAGCGTACCGTTTGCTTTGGAGGTATCGTTTTGCCTCAAACTGAAAAGATATTATACCCATTATGTTAAGCTATCATTTTATCTGCTTCTATCTTTCTTAGAATCATAAAAGCAGCAGCAGATGTTTGACGCATGTAAAACCTTTGTAAAGGACCGAAAGATAAGTTGGCACGCCGCGCGGTCGATTTGGCCTGCCTTACGCTTGGCGCTATATTCGTCTATAACTTCAAAAGTATTTGAAATATTATAGAAATATAATACGTCCCAGTAGCATACTTTCTAAAAAGTCGATTTTTCCCGAGAAAGTGTAATGTTCCCTTAAAAGAGAGTATACAGAGCTAACAACTGAAACTAATCACTCGAAGTAATTTAAATAATATTTTATATCTTTAGACAACACAAAAGTAAGTGAAGAAAGAATGGACTTTCTTACACTGAACAAACTATATTTGTGTTAAAATTGCAAATAGTGAAAAAATAACCTTAGATTTCTCGGCAAGAACCGTGAAAGAAACGTATAACATCAAATATATAAAGCAACCTTTGCGTTATAATATATATATATATATATATATATATATATATATATATATATATATATATATATATATATATATATATATATATATATATATATATATATATATATATATATATATATATATATATATATATATGTAGGGTGAGAAAATTTTTGAAAAATTAAAAAAAGAAGCAAAACTGCATTTTACCAAATCATTTACAAAATCAACCTGCCCATGAAAGGTCGACATGGAAAAAATAATTCCTTGGTAACGCCTAAAAAACAACTGAGCCATTGCCCCTTCATAGCTGATTTTCAAGTAGATGGTAGTAGGGCAAATCGACCCTCAGCTTGAAAAAATCGTAGATAAAAATACATTTTCGTCTACAAAAATATTTAACATTGATGTAAGTAGATTTTCCACCGTTCAGAAAAAAAAGCGCAAAAATTAGATTAAGAAGGAAGAAGCAAATCGAAGCAATTACAAAAGGAGAAAGAGGCCTTGGGTTGTGCCAGTATAGCTGGACAGTTTGTACCACCAGTGCTTATATTCAAAAGAATGGGATAATTATTCTTAGAATTTGTCCATTATATTTATCAAAAACCGAAAGAGCTATTGTAACTATACTTTTCCTGAAACGATATCACTCAAAAACCGAAGCTTCCATTTCAAGTATTATACGTAAACACCTCATTTTGTTCTAGATTGATCACGTCAACAGACCGACGAAAATAAAAAAAAACGATGTTTTCTTTATCTAGAGACCTCAAAATCGGAAGGTATGCAAAAATCTCGGAGATTGATTTTTTTCCAAATAAAGAACTTTTCTTTAGCGAGGGTAGTGAAAATTAGGGAGTCTGAGAATCAGGGAGTGAAAGCAATTTTGTACACGATTACGATAAATCATTGTTCCCTTTCAGAACCTTTTACCGTGATTTTTACAGAAATACTGTTTTCAAGTTATCCGAGATGGTTATAATTAGCCTTAAACCCCCTTGAGAGAAACAAGAGTCATAATTTTTGCCTTTGGTATCGATGTTTTTTCAAATTTCGATACTCCATGACCTCTTCACGCATTCTTCCCATCATCCAATTTGAAAAGCGAAAAAATCGCCATCGCCCGAAGGCATGCACTCACACACACACATACACACTGTTGCACACTGCCTGCCGCGGCGCGAAAAAACGCTTTATTGCAGTTAGCCACGCCCCCCAACGATTTATATTGTTTTAGAAATTAAAATAAATACTAAACGAATAAACAACAATGGGCAGATAGTGTCTGAGGAAACGTGAAACGTGCATTTCCTTTTTGCTTGTGCAATTAACTCTGCCAACTTGCTGCTGCGTTCTTAATTTACATTATTGTCTTAACGCTGCGTAATTATAGGTTCCTTATAAAATACATCGCCAATGCGTAAAGGTTACGATTTTAAATTAATTGTGTACTTCCTAAGGTAATTAACATTAACGTAGAGTTCTTGTGATGGTGGACATTCTGGTTTTGAACAGTGCGAAAGTTCTCAAATTTTACTCACACACCACTCGAAAATAATGACTTATTTCCATTTAAATTACATTACATTGTTATCATTTTCTTGATCTTTTTTTTTAAATTAAGGTGTTATTTCGTGTATATAGTTTTTAAAATTGAATCAAAAGTGTGATGATTGGCCCATCTACAGTGAAGTCTGTTTATAACGAAACCGTTTATAGCTAATGTCCGGTTAAAACGAACTATTTTATAATGCACGAAAAACTTTCATAAGACCAATGCAAATTTTTATCGGTTATAGCGAACCCTGTTATAACGAACTTCCGGATAAAGCGAAGCAAATTTGGATGTTTAGTGTCCTTTTATAACGAACTTGCCACTCCTTATGTTCGATGTCGCGCGACTTGATCTAGGGAATTCACCGAAACTCTACTTAATTTCGCCGCGTCGCTAGTTCGAGCAGTATTATGTTCAATTCACTTGTGGTGTTATGCGGTTCTAATGCATATTTGATCAAAGTAGCAAAGTGAATGTTTAAGTTTTTATTTTAAAATGAGTACACAAAAACGTAAAGCGTTTACTTTAAAAGACAAACACGAAATTGCCATCCTGGGAGACTTTAATATTTCCTTCCTGCTGGAAATGTGCCACAGTTCAGCCGATACCTAAAAAAGGCAAGAAGACCTTGCCAAATAACTACCGACCAATCGCACTGCTTTCAATAATATCGAAAGTCATGGAAAAGGCTATCAATCAGCATCTTCTAAAATATCTTGAAGGATTCAACATTATTAGCGATCACCAATAGGGCTTTCGTAAAAATAGATCAACAGGAGATCTCCTGACTTATGTAACATATGTTTGGAACAACGCAATTGAACACTTTGGAAAATCTCGAGCGGTTGCTCTTGACATATCCAAGGCATTCGACCGTGTTTGGCACGATGGGCTGTTGGCTAAGCTACGTTCTTATGGTATGTCTGAGAAGTTCTGTTTGTGGCTCTCATGTTTCCTCAGAGAGTGTTCTTTGCGAGTGGCAGTCGACGGATTTCTTTCTAACACCTTCACTATCAACGCCGGTGTACCCCAAAGCTCCATACTGTCTTCTATTCTCTTTCTCATTTATATTAACGATCTGCTGGAAAAGACCGAGAATCCAATCTACAGCTTTGCAGATGACAGTACACTTATCTCTTCATTCACTTTGAACGCTCGGACATCGGCTACTCAGACGAATATCCGCAGACAGCAGGAAGTCATTCAACTTAACAAAGACCTGGAAGAAATTCTATCTTGGGGTGACAGTAACCAAGTGGAATTTAACGCTACAAAAACCCAGGCGGCAGTTTTTTCTAAAAAAGTTAACGTTGCTGAACCCGACATAGTTATGTCGGGACACTCCATTTCTCTAACATCGTCACTCAATTTGTTGGGCGTTAATTTAGGAGCAAATATGTCCTGGCATGAACATGTTGCAGGCATAGCAAGAAGAGCTTCTCAGAAGTTGGAAATATTATTTCGAACCAGAAAGCTTTACACTTCACAACAACTGTTAATTCTTTACAAAGCTCAAATTCGACCAACTATGGAATACTGCTCCCATGTTTGGGGCTCCGCTCCCAAACATACACTGCATTTGTTGGATTCTATTCAGAGAAGAGCTGTTCGTCTGATTGGAGACCCAGAATTGACAGGTGGCCTTGATTCGCTGGAACATCGAAGAACGGTTGGCGACTTGAGCCTATTCTACAAGTATTTTCATGGAAAGTGTTCGAAGGATGTGGCCCGTTTAATTCCTCCCAGAGCGGTGCATGTTAGAAGTACACGTCACGCTAATACTTCACATCCGTATGAGATTCAGCTTGTTACTCGTCGTACAACGCTTTTTAAGCAGTCATTTATATGGAGAACATCATCCCTTTGGAATAATTTGCCCAGGACTGTGTTTCCCACCGAGTACAATTTACAGCGATTTAAGAACAACGTGAATCGCTTTCTTCGCACACGTGTCGCTCCTGTAGCGCTTTAGGGACTTTCCTGTAGCACGTGTGCTAGACCCATAAAAAAAAAAAACGATATTATAAGGAGAATAGAAAATGGAGTTAAACAAAGTGATGTTTGCAAACAGTTGAATTTAACTAAATCTACTGTTTCTACCTTATGGAAGAAGAGGCAAGAAATCTTATCAATCTATGATAAAAGAAACTTTATTTGTAAAAAAGTAAGAAAATCTACACCAAATCGATAAAGGACTCTTAAATAGTTTAGTCAAAAACGACATGAACATGTTCCTATTACCGGCGATACTTTACAAGAGAAAGCTATTGAATTGGGAAGGAAAATAGAGAACACTGAGTTTAACTGTTCTAGAAGTTGGATTGAACGATTTAAAAAGCGACATAATATTAGTGGGGGTAAGATAGTAGGAGAAACTGCAGGAGTAGATATGACTGTTCTTGATCAGTGGTTGGCCAATGTATGGCTGGAAGTTATGAATATGTGGACATTTTTAGTGCTGATAAAACGGGTTTGTTTTAGAAGATGACGCCTGATAAGACAGTAACGTTTGTCGGAGAGAATTGTGCTGGTGGACAATTATCAATAGTAAGGATTACTGTGTTGGTAACTGCAAATATGTCTGGAACAGAGAAAAGAAAATTATTGGTGATAGGAAAAACCGCCAATCCCAGGTGTTTTAAAAACAAATTTTACCAGTAATGTACCAATCAAACAGTAAAGCCTGGATGACATTTTTAAAAACAAACTGATCGAATGGAATAAAGAATTAAAATTCACAAACAGAAAAATATTATTTTTGATTGACAACTGTCCAGCGCACCCTGAAGTCGTTCTACAGCAAATAAAATTGGTTTTTGTGCCTCCAAACACAAGTGCAAAGCTCCAGCCTATGGATCAAGGTGTGATACATTCTTTAAAATGTCATTATAGAAAGATTTTACTTATAAAAATGTTAGAGACGATCGATAAAGGTAACATTTTTTCTGTAACTCTCTTGGACGCTATAAACGTTATCCATATGGCTTGGCAAAGAGACAGTAGAGAAACCATTGAAAGCTGTTTTAAGCATGGCGGATTTTTAAGGAAGGAATGTAGATATGACTCAGATGATGAGCTACTGTTGACTCAGTGGATTGAAAAACATCGAGAAGATCCTACTGATTGTCTAGAATTTGTTTACGTTGCTGACATTCAACAAAGTACAGTGGAAATCCAGATTAAAAAGATGTTTAATCACTTTAATTTTGAAGAATATGGATGTGCTGATAATGAATTAATGACAAGAGAAATATTAACTGATGATGAAATTATGACATCAGTAACTTCTGGAAAGATTTTAAGCGATAATGATGACGAAGACGAGCTTAGAGAAGGAGATAATATTTATGTTCCATCCTTTTCAGAAATGACTAAGAAAATGATGAAATTCGCAATTTTTTAGAATCTCGTGAAGTTCCTGAGCATATATGGAGTAGTTTTTGTGGCCTTGACAATTACATAAACACCATTTCTTTTTCAAGTAAAATTGTACAAACAAAAATTATTGATTTTATTGTATAAACTACGTATTTTAATGTTCTCGTTTATACTCGTATATGTACCAACATACATAATAATAACTTTAGTGTGACTTGTTTTATTTTCCTTTGAACGTTTTCTTTTAATTTAATAATTATTATTCATTTTTCTAAGCATTAGCGCCCACTCTAAATAAAAAAAGTAGTGAAAAATGATATTAGATTTTGTTTACTGTTTGTAACGAACTTCGGATAAAGCGAACTAGTTTTTAGTGATTTTTTCAAGTTCGTTATAAGCGGACTTCACTGTATTTATTAATAGTTTTATCATTAATAGGAAAATTAGCAAAAGAGTACGTTTAATGTGTTAAACCCTCCAATGCAAGCGGGCCCAGTAAATCTGGTGCCGTGTCGGTTGCACTCGGTGGGAAACCCAGTATACCTTAGCCAGCCCATTATAAAGGAATGAGGTTTATGCGTTTCTTTGTCACCAATTGGTAGAATACTCGGTGTTTCCGGTCGCAAGAACCCAACGAAAAAATTTACGGTGAATGGGTGGACGAAAAAATATCGAGAAAATCGGCTAACTCTCAATCACGCAGAAATAATTAATTAAAAGAAATGCAGCTTCACGACTTTGTTTGTTGGTTTGAATGTTTAAACCAGTTCATGTTGTAGTCATTAAAGTCTTCTAGGATGGCAATTTCAAGACTTGGATGATTTATTTCTATAAAATCGATGATGGAGGCAGGAGAAGCGAAAAACCTTCTGCAGATTGTGAGAGGACTGTCTCTGGGTCGTAGAGCCTCCTCTCGTTAACAGGCAGGACTGAAGTTACGTCTATACCGAGATTAAATATATAATAAAATACTGTTTTTAGTCAGTTTCTACTGGTTTATTAATAATTGTGATGACGCGTTTCGCTATCGATGCAGCTTCTTCGGATCTACATTTTACACTGTCAGGTTTAATGTTTACAATTTTATATTATTTTTTAATTATAATATTACACCTATTTAAATCATATTGATAGTATTGGAAAACTCACACGGACATGGTATTAGGAGAATAAATTCAATAATGGTGAATTGTTCAAATCTACCTGTCGTTGAGCAGAGTACCTGATTTATTTGCATTGTCTTTAAAAGGTTTAAAACTAAACCTTTTTGTGGGGTATGTAAAATTTTGAAATTCTTATTAAACATGTGATTCTCTGTTAAAAGATGATTAGCATATATTTAACTAGACTTTCTATGGATGAAACTTTTTTCGTGTTCTGTAATTCTTTGTATATATGTACGTCCAGTCTGTCCTATGTATGCTTTAGAACATGACCTACATGTTAATTGATATACCCCTAATTTATTATCTTTATTGATTTGCGGTTTGTAGTTTTTGAGTTATTTCCCTATAGCATTGTTTGTTTTGTAAGCTATGTTGATATTTTTTTGATTTAAAAGTTGTCCCAGTTTTTCTGTTGGTTTGCCGAAATAGGTTAAGCATTTAAATGTGGTTTTTCTGTCCCTAAAACATGGGTATATTTCTGCGATTGCCTTGTTTCTAAGTTTTTTCCTAACGATGTTACCGAGTAAGGTAACTGAATAACCGTTGTTAACGGCTACTTGTTTTATGTAGTTTAATTCTTTAATAAAATTGTATTCTGATAAGGGGATATTAGTTAGTCTGTGTATAAAGCTATGATAGGCCGCGAGTTTATGATGGTTGGGGGTGGTGAGAGCTATTGTGAATTATGGTATCTGTATGACAGTAGTAAGGAAAGGTTAATTATGGGGAGTCCAAAATTTTATGGACAGTATTGAAACAGTGATATTTAACAACCGTAATAACAATAGTAATAATAGTCTATACTGGTATCGATATGTAGACGATATAATTGTATGCTTTAAAGGAACGGACAGACAATTAACTCACTTTTTACAGTACATTAATTCTTTACATAGAAATATCAGTTTTACAATGGAAGAAAAAGTCGAAGGGAAAATCAACTTCCTAGACTTAACAGTCAGTAAAACCAGGAAAAAAAGACATGAATTTGCAATATATCACAAGCCCTGTCGTACAAATACCACAATTCACAGTAGTTCTCACCACCCCAACCATCATAAACTCACGGTCTGTCATAGCTTTATACACAGACTAACTAATATCCCCTTATTAGGATACAATTTTACTAAAGAATTAAACTACATAAAACAAGTAGCCGTTAACAACGGGTATTCAGTTACCTTAATCGATAACGTCGTTAGGAAAAAACTTGGAAACAAAATGTCGAGAGTTTGCAAATGCAAAATGACCAACAAATAAAGATCCCATGAATGCTATATTCCATGCTTTTCCTCCTACGACTATAGTTTCTGAGCCTATACTTTTCACCAGGTAGGCTTTAGGCAACGGTATCGATCGTTAAGACGAGAGTATCGTGGAGAGTCGAGTTTGAATGACTCTCGCTGGCTTATAGCAGTCATGGTACTTTATGTAAACGAGGTAGTACTCGTTGGGCAAGATACAGAGTCTTGCGCCATCTGTTGAGAGTTTCGAACATCGAAAACTGCTCAACTATATAAACCTAACATTGTTAGGAAGGATAAATCAAATCGATATTCCGAAATAAATTTTTCGGAGTATGGTTTGTTACTTGATTGGTCACTACAACATAATGTCGAGAGTTTGCAAATGCAAAATGACCAACAAATAAAGATCCCATGCCTTTCCTCCTACGACTATAGTTTCTAAGCATATACTCTTCATCAGGTAGGCTTTAGGCAACGGTATCGATCGTTAAGATGGCGCAAGAGTCTGTATCTTGCCCAACGAGTAGTACCTCGTTTACATAAAGTACCATGATTGCTATAAGCCAGCGAGAGTCATTCCAACTCGACTCTCCACGGTACTCTGGTCTTAACGATCGATACCGTTTCCTGAAGCCTACCTGATGAAGAGTACAGGCTCAGAAACTATAGTCGTAGGAGGAAAGGCATGGAACATAGCTTTCATGGGATCTTTATTTGTTGGTCATTTTGCATTTGCAAACTCTCGACATTATGTTGTAGTGACCAATCAAGTAACAAATCATACTCCGAAAATTCTATTTCTTGATATCGATTTGACTTAGAAACAAGGCAATCTCAGAAATATACCCATGTTTTAAGGACAGAAAAACAACATTAAATGCTTAACCTATTCCGACAAACCAACAGAAATCAAAAAAATATCAACATAGCTTACAAGACAAACAATACTATAGGGAAATATCTCAAAAAGTACAAACCGCAAATCAATAAAGATAATAATTCAGGGGTATACCAGTTAACATGTGGGCCATGTCCTAAAGGATACATAGGACAAGCTGGATGTACATTTATACGAAGAATTACAGAACACGAAAAAAGTTTCATCCATAGAAAGTCTAGTTAAACATATGCTAATCATCTTTTAACAGAGAATTACACGTTTAATAAGAATTTCAAAATTTTACATACCCAACAAAAAGGTTTAAAACTAAACCTTTTAAAGACAATGCAAATAAATCGATTAGGGACTACAGGTACTTTGCTCAGCGACCAGGTAGGTTTAAACAATTCACCTTTATTGAATTTATTCTCCTAATACCATTTCTGTGTGGATTTTCCAATACTATCAATATAGTTTAAATAGGTGTAATATTATAATTAAGAAATAATATAAAATTGTAAACATTAAACCTAACTTGACAGCAAAACGCGTCATCACAATTATAAATAAACCAGTGGAAATTGACTAAAAACAGTCTTTTATTATATATTTATTAGCCCTGCCCGCGGCTCCGCTCGCGTGGACTTGATTCACTACTATCGTCACTGCTTATTCCTTATGTTACCTAACGTAATAAAATATCTGCCATTAGTTCCCCTTATCTCCCATTATTTCTCCTTACCTCTCATTATCTCTACATAATTTCCATTATCTTTGCTCATCTCCCATTATTTCTCCTTATCTCCCATTATTTTTCCTTATCTCCCATTATCTCACCTTATCTCCCATTATCTAGACTAATCTCGACTTATCTCGCAATATTTCTCCTTATCTCCCATTATCTCACTATAATTTCCATTATCTAGACTTATTTCTACTTATCTCCCATTATTTTTCCTTATCTCCCATTATTTATACTTATCTCCCATTATCTCACCTTATCTCCCATTATCTAGGCTTATATTGAATTATATAGAACATATGTATAAATTTATAAAAACATGTAAATTGGATAAGTGGTTCTCGCGTGATAAACACACAGACAGACAGACAGAGAGACATTGCATTTTATATATATTATAGATTATAGATATTCTCTGCTACATAATATTGTTCCATATTTAATGGTTTAGGCTGTGTATTGCAAGAGAACGCGCTAGCAACAAACCTTTTTCCGACTTCATTCACTATTATCGTCACTGCTCATTCCTTTTGCTACCTATCGTAATAAAATATAGCCTATAACCTGGCCAGAGAACATATATATGTTTAAAAAAAAGTACGTAAATCGGATAAGTGGTTCTCCAGTGATAAGCGCACTAACGGACAGACAGACAGACAGAGATACATTGCATTTTATATATATTATAGATGTAATAAAATATATATCTATAACCTGGTCAGAGAACATATGTATGAATTTAAAAAATCACGTAAATCGGATAAGTGGTTCTCGAGGGATAAACGCACTAATGGACAGACAGACAGACAGAAAGACATTGCATTTTATATATATTATCGATTGTAGATATTCTATGCTATATAATATTGTTCCATGTTTAATGGTTTAGGCTGTATATTGCAAGGGAACGCGCTAGCGGCAAACTTTTTTCCGACTTCATTCACTATTTTACGTCACTGCTCACTCCTTATGCTACCTAACGTAATAAAATATAGCCTATAACCTGGCCAGAGAACATATGTATGTTCTAAAAAAAAAGTACGTAAATCGGATAAGTGGTTCTCCAGTGATAAGCGCACTAACGGACAGATAGAGGACGTTGTATTTTATATATATTATAGATAATGAATTTCCATCAAGTAAAAGCTACAACCATCCGAAATTTATCCCGAGATTGAAAGCCGTATCCAGGATATAAGAAGTAGACAGTCTTAGAGAATGGATTAATTTTTAACAATTTAAAAAATATTTCATGTACGCACAAAAAGTACAACAGCGTAGGAAGAAGTGAAAAATATTCACAAAATTAATAAACAAAGGAACAATAAAATAAGATAAAATACTTAAAACATTTGTTTCAAAGTGGATTTACTGCTGCATATAATAAATAAGGAGTTTCCTTCGACTTGACGGGTATTAAGATGTTGAAAGCGACCAGCGTACATTCGTTTTACATGTAAATAAACAGTATAAAACACCCACCGAATTTCATGAGAATTTAATTAGAATTATGGAAGAATCTAGCGGTTAACGTCGTCGTTAAAATAAAATATTTATGTTCGTTATTAAAGAAGTTAATATCGATAATTTATACACTTACTGGTTAAAAGACATTTGTTGGAATGTAAATTGGTGTTTCGGTCTTGTAACTGATTATAGATAATAAATATTTTAATATATTGGTTATTTTTGGTTATTATCACTACCTGTAGTTCCGTGGACCGAGAAATAATTTAAAGATTATGCCTATTAATAGAAGATAATGAACGTAGGATCTGAAGATATGCCTAATATTACCGGGAATGAAATTAAAATAGCCTTATCACGTATAAAAAACTCCTCTAACGCACCAGTGGAAATTCTAAAAATGGTCCACTGTTAATGAGATCATTCACAGTTCCTCCATCCGCAAAGCCCCAGAACGTGATAAAATCACAAACAAAGCTCTCAAGAAACTTCCCAAAGAACAGATCTCAGAAACCACCAACATCATTAACAGCATACTGAGACTCAGCTCAAAGCATCAAAAAAATTAGGCTCTCCCTCCCATAAGGCAAGCAGCTATCGTCCAATCAGCCTACTTCCCGGTGTAATGTGAGTAAGTCAGTTTCTGTATATTGTACCCTTGATTGTGTGGAACTTGGCAATTAATGTAGGAAAAGTGAAATTTGTACATTTTAAAACTGAATGGGACATTACCCTAACAAAATTATAATTTTACCATATTGAAATATGTAAATACTATATTTTGGTTTCTAAAATCCGTTTTTTTGGAGTTACTAGCATATAACATGGGTTATAAACATTAAAATGTCATAAACCATAAGCGTCCGAAATTTCTCTACCAATTATTTGCATCTTTAGTTTTAATCACCTTTATTTTCTATCTCTATACAACAATGTGACCTTTTTCTAAAAAACAATTTTATTACATGCCGTCTTAACTTTACAATAAGCTATGTATATGAATCAACGCATTCCAAAGTTTATTTTAATGAGTAAATGATAGAACTAAAAGTCTTATTTGTATGATAAAGGCCTAAACGAGTACAATTAACAATCCTTAAGAACTAAAAAATCTACAGTGTTATAAAAGCTTAATGACAATAGGTAAAATAAAATTATTTGTGATTTTAGCAGTTATTGGAATATAATTAACCAAAGTACTTATCGGTAGGTAGGTGCCTAAGTACCTAAGTATGCAATAAAAATATTCTGTGTAAGTATAAAAATAAAGCAAAAATGCTTAGTTCAAATCAGAACAGCGATGTCTTCAACTTTCAGTTTTGCCCCGGTCATACTTCGCGGAGTCTGTAAATCTGCATTTTCCCAGCGAGAAAAAACAATGATACTTAACGTCCACGATGCCCTAGTGCATTAACAGCCAACAAGCCAAGTTTGTGAAATTGTGGAAACCTGTGCCAACATGACGGAAGTTGGATCAGCAACTATTTATAGATTTCTAAAAGAAAGAAAATGAGGTCCTTGCCACGAACCTCAGAATCAAAAAGGAAAGGAGTCCTTAGAAGTCGATGAAGACTTTAAAAACGCAATACCAAGAAAAGGACACCATTTTTTTTTATTAAGAAAGAAATACCTACTCTACATATAGTTTTGCAAGAAATCAGAGAAGACCAGATTTAAAAAAATGGAAAGTATGGAAAATCTTTCATAACCTGAATTTTAGTTGGGAAAACACAATAGAAAATCTGTTCTTATCGACAAAACAGAAATAATTTGTTGGAGAAGAGAATACCTACGAGCAATCAGAAAATTTCGAGCCAAAGAAAGAAATATTTTTTATTTAGATGAGACTTGGGTTAATGAGGGGCACACAGTGAAAAAATTCTGGATTGGCAAAAACATTAAGAGTGCCAAACAAGCTAGGCCAATTATACCATATATCAGTAGTGAAAACGGATTTCTCGACGGTGGTTTGTTGGAATTCGAATCAAAATCAACTAAAGATTACCATGAGGAGATGACGGCCGATGTTTTTGAGGAGTACTTTCAACAAATGACTGAATGTATACCAGTAGAATCAGTTATAGTTTTAGACAATGCTCCATGCCATTCTCGATTATTAGAACGACTTCCGACAAATTCTTGGGAGATAGCGGATATTCTTCAATGGATAAGAGACAAAAATCTCAAACATAAAAAATCTGGAAGCTTGACGAATACATCGAAGACACTGTGGAAATAGAACCCTTAATTATCAATTTAAGAGAAGTCGAGTCCTCAGATTTTGAAGATGATTGTTTTTGATTGTAATTAAAGTACTTATATATCTTGAATTGTGAATTTGTATATATACATAGATCTATAGATTACAAAATTTCTATAACTTTATTTTTAAGATAATTTTATTTATTAAATACTAAAAGCAGGTTACGCTCGGACGGCTATGCTACCGATGAACCCTCATTTACATTTTATGACTCTATTGTATAGCAGAGGTTTTTTGCCTAAAATAGGGTAAACCCTTAAAAATAATTCAAAACAGGTAGCAAAATCTAGTAAAATGCATAAGAATTCTCTTTTTTTGGGCTCACCCCAACATGTATTTGCATCTACAATGAGAGAATTCTGCTATCAACTCCAAACAAATACGGTATAGAACAATTTTGCCTCACTCACCACCAATCTTCTGAAATAACGGTACTGACTAATCAACACACAGTAATGTGAAAAGAACTTTATAAAAAAACCTTTCTCATATATTGACAGCTAACGGAAATCTTGACAGTTTCATGCTGCTCTGCTTTATATTTTAATATCCCAAAAACAATGAAACAGGGTAATTTTTCAAGCGGTTTGCTATGTGTACAATATACAGTATAGAAAATGTGCATGTCGATTTTTCAACATCTCAATTTCCGTCAGACATAAGGAAACTCCTTATTTATTTTATTAGGCCGTAATTCCTCGTTATTATTCCGTGGAAAGGCTTTTATTTGTTTTAATAGCGAATTAATTGCCGCGAAATCTTTAAATTGCTTTTGTTACGTTTGATTAAGAAATTATCCATACTTTTCCGGAGAATTATAGAGCTATATCTCTTCTTGCAAAATTTCTCGAAAATATTTTGTATGAGTAGAGGAGAAATTAATATTATTATCTTGATTTTTCATGCTTTTGCAACGAATAAATAGTTTTAAGTTCTCTTGCGTATTCGTGAAAAAATCACGTTTCAGCGTCCTCTAATAACACAGGCCAACGATGAAAAAACTTTTTTAATAATTTTACCCGATTCCTATGTTTTTTGGTGTGTTGAGTCCGAAAATAATAATAAATAAGTCGTATCACCCACCAATTTTTCACATTTTAATATTCACAGTTTAGTTTTTATCATTCGAATATTATTAGGTTGGCAATAAAATCAGAATTTTATAAGGTTGGCAGTAAAATTAAATATTATTAGGTTGGCAGTTCCGATAAATGTCACTGCTGTTTGTTTTCTTCCAGTTAATATAACCTCGCATTGCGGTGTAAAAACTCTCCCAACACTTTTTGTTATATATATGGTGAGTCTGTAGTTAAAAAACATCAAAGAAACATTACTGACTTTGTACATAAAGTATACTTTGCATATTTTGGTGTAGAAATCGGTAATCAAGCAAAATGTTGGGCTCTTCACAAAGTATGTTATGTTTGTGTGGAGGATCTTAGGAAATGGTATAAGAAAGAAAAGAAAGTTTTTAGATTTGCAGTACCCATGATATAGAGAGAGCAAGAAAATCATTCAAATAATTGTTATTTTTGTAGCGTTGATATTTCTGGATATAACTCCAAAAATAAGAAAGTAATTGTCTATCCTAACTTTACTCAGCTAATCGGCCGGTAGAAGATGGACCGGGACTTCCTGTCCCTGAGCCCCCTCAGTCTATTGATGACATTTTATAGTCCAGTCCCGAATTTAATGAAAGTCGACCGGATAATGATGAGTTTTAATGTTCTCTAGAATATTTAAAACCACAGTTGTTTACACAAGCTGAGTTAAATGATTTAGTGGAAGATTTGGGTTTGACTAAGGAAAAAGCAGAATTGCATGGTTCTAGGCTGAAAGAAAAACATTTATTGGAATCTGGAACATCTATTTCCCATTATAGAACAAGAGATCAAAAGTGTGCTCAGTTTTTCAAGCAGGAAGAGGATTTGGCTTACTGCCTTGTTATTGGTAGTTTAATGACCAAATTTGGCATTGAGTTCAAGAAGGAAGATTGGAGGCTTTTTAGAGACTCATCAAAAACTAGTTTAAAAGGTGTTCTGTTACACAACGGAAATACTTATGCTTCACTGCCTGTTGCTTGTTCAGTCCATATGAAGGAAACTTACGAAAATCTTAACATGATTTTACAGAAAATTAACTATCCAACTCACCATTGGATGCTATGTGGAGATTTAAAAGTTGTCTCCATGATTCTTGGTCAACAAAAGGAATTTACAAAGTTTCCATGTTTTATATGTGAGTGAGACAGCAGAGCAGGATATCAACATTGGTCCAAAAAACATGGCCCGTAAGAAAAACACCTGGCGAGAAGAACATTTTGCACAAAACTTTAGTAGACCCAAAAAAGATTCTTCTACTACCACTACACATCAAGTTATGCTTAATGAAACAATTTGTGAAAGCATTGCCTAAAGATGGTGAATGTTTTAAATATTTGTGTAAAAGATTTCCTCATTTGTCAGAAGCCAATCTGAAAGAAGGGGTTTCCGTTGGGCCTGATATTCGTAAAATGATGTTCGATTCGAACTTTGAAGCAAGGATGATTACAAAGGAAAAGGAGGCTTGTATATCATTTAAAGAAGTTGTGACTAAGTTGTTGGGCAATGTGAAAGACCCTAACTATGAACTTATCGTAGCTAATATGACAAGTGCAAAAATCTGGGTTGTCTGATGAGCCTCAAAGTCTACTTCTTGCACAACCATCTTGACTTTTTTCCTAAAAACTTAGGCGATGTGAGTGAAGAGCAGGGGAACGGTTCCATCAGGACGTCATGGAGATGGAGAAACGGTACAAGGGACAGTGGAATATCAACATGATGGGTTATTACTGTTGGTCACTTCATAGAGAACAACAAAATGCATCACATCGGAGAAAAAACTATACAAGAAACTTCACAGAGAAAAGGGAAAGGAAATACAAAAAAATAAGCACCTAAAATATTCGCATTGAAGTGAAATATGTTATCGTGAGTAAAAATTGTAGCCTAATCAAATAAAAGTATTGTTTAAGTTTTTATTTTTTATGTATAAAATTTTCCCTATTTTGAAATTTAATCGATGTCATATTGTGAGAGAACTGTGGGTGATACAAAAAAAACTGATACCAGATACGGTTTCAGCAACCAAAAATACATAATACCTAGATGTATTGGTTTAAAAAGTTTTTTTACAAATTTTTTTTTGTTAGCCTGTGTAATCACGAAACGCATAGTTTCCAATATCGATCTGTCAGTCTGTCTGTCTTTCAGTCTATTAGCTTAATAATTCTAGAACGAAGTCGATTACACGTTTGATACTTGAAATAGGAAAAGAACCTATAGTTTTTGAGCAATATCGCGTCAAGGGAAGGGGTTGATAAATTTTCTATAATTTTAATTGTTGGTTAAGATAAAGAACTATATGTAAGCATATTATTATAAAAGGGTGGGTGGGGGCGGTTTGAAACGTGGCTTCAAATAATCTATATAATACGTCTTTTTCAGGCTCGTTGAAGTTGAATATTAAAGGAATATTACCTTATTGCTTACTCTCCTAATTAAAGTGTTGTATTCGTAAAAAATCACAGTCCGAGATTTTTGAATTTCTTCACATTTGACGATCTCTAGGTCACAAAAATCTTCCAATTTTGGTCCGTTTGCTGGCAATGTCACTGTTTAACGAAATAAGGAGAAGAGTTAAAGAGCTTGTTTGAAATACATCGTATTATACGTCTTTTTTAGGGCTCTTGGAGTCAAGAAATCCGAAAATTTTGTTATTTTTCTGTTATTTCAACAGAAATATTAGTTATTTATATAGCTATTAATCAATTGTATAGTAAAACAATAAGACTATTCTTTTATTTTACCAGTCTGGTTATCTCAGAAATATCGACATAACCCTTCAATCATAACTGATTATTTAAACCTTTAAAAAAAGTTTTAATTACCAATTTTCCATTAAAGTTGAGACTAATTAAAACTGAGCACTTCCTGGAGACAGGTGCATGTTTAAAGATAATAAAATTAAATAACAAGCAAAAAACATATAAAAAATAAAAGAAATGTCTGCCAGAGACAACTGACTGAAGCTCACAGCGGAGATTTAGACAAAAAAGGGTTTATCTTGAAGAGTTTTAGCGGTCCGATTAAATTAGTTGAGGAATGGACCGTTAAATTAGTAGAAAAAGATCTACAATGATGAATATGTTAGTATTAAAGACGAGTGCGATAATGGGAAACAAATTTCAAGAAACTAATTTTATCAAACAATATTGTTAATTTATTTAGGTGTTCTTAGATGTTGACCAATGTGTATTTCTTCTTCTGACACTGTCCTTCTTAACAATACACCACCTCATTCAACTAACACTCTTATTGATCACTTATAACCCCTATCTACCTTATCTTTTCTACTAGATCTGACATAATGTACTTATGAATTTTAATTTGTCTGTCTCTATTCCCTATGTCTTTTGAAAAAGTTTAGGAATCTAAAATACCTGTATACATCATAAACGAACCCCAATAACTCCGCGTTGAACTAGTTACTTCAGTTTATGTGGTTACTAACGTCCTTTAAGAAAGTTTCATGGTTTTGATGGCGAGACCATAAAACAGTAAATATCTAATCAAAATTCACTATATGGATGGAGGTGAACTGAGGGTCTGAGAATTGAGAATATTTACTTGTTGGTAACTAGCTTTTTGACTATTTTTTAATACATATTATACCATGTTCTCCTTTTTAAATATGAGCACAATCAAGGCGTTTACCCAAGGTGTTGGTATTTTACTTTTTATAAGACACCTGTTAAATAGAGCTTGAAGAGATTGTATTATCGATGCCCCTCCATACTTTATCATTTCTATAGCTATTTCATCGTCTCCTAGTTCTTTGTTGTTGTGCATATGTTGTAGAGCGTTCGTTATTTCATCCGTTGTTAGATGAGGAATTTTTTCAGATCCCACATCTCTCTACTTCCTTCTTCTTTTCCGGTCGGTGGCGATATTTTCGTGTCATATAGTGTGATAATATTTCTCTGTAGCTTCCTTTATCTCTTTGATTTGTGCGATCTTTTGGTTATCTTTATTCATAAGTTTTATTATTTGATGTCTCTCTTCATTCATTTGTTTGTCTAGGTGTTTCAAACTTTTTCCCTCTTTCAAAATTTACTGTCTGACGTCTCTATGTTCTTTTTCTGCCAATTCTAATCTGCAATTTGTATGATCATTTCTTAATAGTCTTTGTTTCACGAGATTTTATGGCTCTTTACTTAATTTTTGTGTTTTTTCTTTTTTCGATGTTCCTACCTATTTGTTTTGTAGTCATGAGTAGGCTGTTGGTTATTTATGCGTTTAATTCATCAAGTTCTGTTTGGTTGTTTATGTATTTTATATGATTTTCCAGTGCTTGTTGATATTCGTCTGTATTTAGCTTTATTATTTCTGCTGGTGTCTTTATATTTGTATGCGTTTTCAATCTACGTCTCTCTTGCTTTAGATTTATTCTTATTTTTGTTCTGAGCATCCATTAGTCACTGCCAATGCTTATCGTGTTCAGAACTGTCGTGTCAATCACAGTAAAGTAAATCCCAAGATCCTGCCTTTTTGGTTTTTCAATGGGGCAATAAACGACCCTATTAAGGTTTTGTGCATAGTTGCCAGGTATTACGATAAACGTATTTTTATTTTACCTGCTTTGTATACCGCCCTCACTTGCACCTATTGCATAATGGATCTATTTTTACCTATATATTTACTACCTGGCAACCCAGTTTTGAGCCCTTTAAGTATTTGATAATATAGGCCTAATGACCACAGGTCCCCATTAAGATTCGAAAGATACTTTTTATTATTTTTATTTTTAGTTTTACTTACAACTTATAACGTAACGGTTCTATTTTAATTATGTGGCGTCCGTGGGAAAGTTGCAGTAGTGGCTATCGCAAGAGAAAACATTTATCACTTGACGCTAAACACATAGTGAAAAATGTTTACGACAGTTTGGTAAAAAGAAATTTGAATAAACAAAGTGCTTTGCAAGAAACCAGTAAACTAACAAAAACCCCAATTTCTACGATTAAGGGTGTTATAGGAAAACCATCACTCAGGAACAGAAAAAAACGAAAAGATTTTCAGATGCATCATGTAGATGATTGCGAAAAAGACTTCATCAGGAGAAAAATATATTCTATGTATGAAGAGCAGTTGGTGCCGACACTAGACAAAATAAAATTAAGACTGGTGCAGGACGGGACCAATATACATTGTGGCCGATCAACCCTTCCCAGAATTCTCTTAAGAATGGGATTCACTTTCCAAAAAATCAATAAAAGGCAAGTAGTGATGGAGTCACAAAGATTGCGAATCTTGCGACATATTTATTTACAAGACATTAAAAAGTATCGATTAGAGATTTGGCCAATAATTCACCTTGACGAAACATGGTTCGATACCCATGACACTGTGCAAAAAGGGTAGGTTGACAGCAGTACAAAATATCAGACTAACGCACCTTCACATAAAGGTAAAGGAATAACCATTTTGCATGTTGGATCTGAAAAGGGCTGGGTTTCAAATTGTCTAGTATTATCTGTAAAAAACAGAAAAGATTCTATTTTAGACTATCACGAAGACACGACCGCAGAACTTTTTGAAAATTGGTTTCAAAATTCCCTTTTGCCAAATGTTCCCGAACAGAGTGTTATAGTTATGGACAGTGCAGGTTACCATAGTCGCCTACTACTAAATAAAGTTCATATTGTAGCCAACACCAAATCGGAAATACAGAAATATATATTAGAAAATGACATTTATTTTGACTTTACTTATAAAAAAGTGATCTTTTGGAAGTTTTGAAAGACTATAAATTGAAAGAGAAACATGTTTGTGATAGTATGGCTAAGAAAATGGGATACACTGTTTTGCAGCACTTTTCATCCCCTGTAACTATACGATGCAAAAACGACTTCCTTTTGTGCCGAGCGAGCAAAATGTCACACGTGTTTTTGCACTTTTCCATTTGCCTGTCGTTCAACTCATGTGGTACCCATCTACCGGCTTCTGAATCTTTCCCATCTCTCCTAGCCGATTGGAAACAGCTTGTTGACTAACGCCTAATTGCTCGGGGAGTTGTTTTTGTGCTTGCGAATCATCTTCGTCCAACAATGCTTGCAATTCCACATCTTCGTATTTTTATGGCGGTTTTCCACGTTCTTTGCCTGCAACATCGAAGTCACCACTTTTGAAACGCCGAAACCATCGTTCACACGCATCTTGCGATGAAGCATGTTCACCATAAGCTTCTCGAAGTAATCGGTATGATTCAACAGCAGTTTTCTTCAAATGAAAACAAAAAATTAATGCTGTCCGCGAATGCTCTTTGTTCGGTATAAATTTTGACATATTGACAACAACAACACAATACTATGCACACACTTTTCCAATTTATCACTCGTGCGCGTCTTACACTTGTTGATGACACAACAAAATGGCGCAGTGTCAAATCTTTATAGCACAAACTGCATTGGTGCACCATCTGTTATCTGAAATCCGCATTTCATACTTGTACACCTGATATTATTTGTATTACTTACACGTAGTCGTTTAATGGGTAACTTTCATTAAAATTTTTGGCTGCTTAGTAATAATCCCTTGCAGAAACATAATCAGCATAAAATCGTTGTTAAAATATTTTACATTTCGGAAAAATGTAGGTGCAGGTACAACCGAATGATTTATCACTGATTCGGAGTTAACATAAAAGATTCTAGTTTAGACTATCACGAAGACACGACCGCAGAACTTTTTGAAAATTGGTTTCAAAATTCCCTTTTGCCAAATGTTCCCGAACAGAGTGTTATAGTTACGGACAATGCAAGTTACCATAGTCGCCTACTACTAAATAAAGTTCATATTGTAGCCAGCACCAAATCGGAAATACAGAAATATATGTTAGAAAATGACATTTATTTTGACTTTAGTTATAAAAAAGTGATCTTTTGGAAGTTTTGAAAGACTATAAATTGAGAGAGAAATATGTCTGTGATAGTATGGCTAAGAAAATGGGACACACTGTTTTGCAGCTTCCTCTGTATTATTGTGTGTTTAATCCAATTGAACATATTTGGCATCAAGTTAAATCAAAAATAAGGGCAAAAAATGTTTTTCCTACTTTAAGCGTGTCAGTGGTGAAAAGTTATAAATGGTATACCTTGTGAAAGCTGGAAGAATTCCATTCAGCACCTTGTTAAAGTTGAAGATTCATATTCATTTATGTAAATAATATAAACCACTGATAATTACCTCAGCTGATGACAGTGATAATGAAACTGAATTAGGGTTAAATTAAAATATATTTTTATTTATACAATATGTCCCCTCTTGTAAACCCCATTCATTCAAACTGTATATTTGTACTTCTTATCCATTTGTTTTTACATGCATCTATAAATAAATATCTCCAAAAAACACTTATAATTTTATTTATTTGCATTAATAAATAAAATTCTTAAGTCCATCTCTGCGACCTATCATAAACAAAAGGTCAGAATTTTTATATTGCCCACTTAAAACGGCAAAAATCAGGCTCTAATATTTTGGGACAGGCTATATATGTATATGTATTTAGTATAGTTGATTCTCTTTTTTGAGTAGTTTTAACATAAAACGAGTTTAAGAAAGCTTGTTTTAACGCGTTTAGCCAAAAACTCTTTAATAAATACAATGCACACGAGAAAACAATTATCAAAAGACAAATTGTTTCCCCAATTAGGGCAAAACTGAATAAAACAGTAATTTTATACCATGTATAAGCGCAAGCGATCTCTTGCCGCAAATTAAGACCTGTAATAAAATAACAATCTTGGATTTATTATTGTTGAAATTAAATGTTAAAGAAAATTAAGGAGTAGAAACAACAATATAATTTGGGAAATCAAGATTGTTCCGTCTAGATTAATGAGCCCTCGTTGTAAACACCTACAATAACTCCTACTGGTATTAAGACTTACATGGATTTAATAAGTAATAAAGGAAACGTGGCAAGATAGAGGATACAGATATTTGTTTTGTCATTTTCTCGAACCGTGAGAGACTAATTTTATGCCTTCGGGATGAAGAAAATAGTAAGAACTAACAACGGAGAGAGAAATTTGTTTTAAAAGAACTGTGAAAAGAAAATATCTCTCAAATTTACTATCTATAATTACGTTGATCTGTTCACGAGTGGATTACATACAGGTAAGGGTAAGACTAAGGCTAAGTGTATAATTGTCCTGTTAAGAGCAATTTTACCAGGTGTACAAGTATGAAATGCGGATTTTTTTCTAAAAAAAAACATGTTAAATTCGGAAGAAGAATAAAAAGTGCTTTAGTCAAAGTATGCTCCATCGCTTGTTATACATTTTTCCCATCTTTCGGGCAATTTGTGAATACCACGCCGGTAAAAATCTTCCCCTTTTATTGCGAACCATTCATCGAGCCATTTTTTGACATCTTCGTACGAACCAAAGCGCTGCTCAGCAAGTGCGTGACCCATCGATGCAGACAAGTGGTAATCGGAAGGAGCCAAATCTGGTGAGTAAGCCGCATGGGGTAGAACTTCCCAGCTGAGTCCTTCTAAGGTGTCACGAACTGGTTTTGCCGTATGTGATGGAGCATTGTCATGAAGAAAATGACTTTGTGTTGCCTCTTTCGGTATTCTGGCCTTTTTTCAAGCAGCGAACCGTTCAAATCGGTCAATTGTTGTTGGTAACGTTTAGTATTAACCGTTTCCCCAGGTTTTAACAGCTCATAATAGACCACGCACCTCTGGTCCCACCAAACACACAGTATCGTTTTTCTGCCAAAGTGATTCGGTCTTGCGGTCGATGTGGATGGTGCGCCTGGGTCTACCCATGATTTTTTTGCGTTTGGGATTCTCAAAATAAATCCACTTTTCATCCCTGTAACTATACGATGCAAAAACGACTTCCTTTTGTACCGAGCGAGCAAAATGCCACACGTATTTTTGCGCTTTTTCGTTTGCCTGTCGTTCAACTCATATGGTACCCATCTACCGGCTTCTGAATATTTCCCATCTCTCGTAGCCGATTGGAAACAGCTTGTCGACTGACGCCTAATTGCTCGGGGAGTTATTTTTGTGTTTGCGAATCATCTTCGTCCAACAATGCTTGCAATTCCACATCTTCGTATTTTTTTGGCGATTTTCCACGTTCCTTGCCTGCAACCACTTTTGAAACGCCGAAACCATCGTTCACGCGCATCTTGCAATGGAGCATGTTCACCATAAGCTTCTCGAAGTAATTGGTATGATTCAACAGCAGTTTTCTTCAAATGAAAACAAAAAATTAATGCTGTCCGCGAATGCTCTTTGTTCAGTATAAATTTCGACATATTGAACACAACAACACAACACTATGCACACACTTTTCCAATTTATCACTCGTGCGCGTCTGACACTTGTTGATGACACAACAAAATGGCGCAGTGTCAAATCTTTATAGCACAAACTGCATTGGTGCACCATCTGTTGTCTGAAATCCGCATTTCATACTTGTACACCTGATATTATTTGTATTATTTACACGTAGTCGTTTTATGGGTAACTTTCATTAAAATTTTTGTCGGCTTCGTAATAATCCCTTGTAGACACATAACCAGCATAAAATCGTTGTTAAAATATTTTAGATTTCGGAAAAATATAGGGGCAGGTACAGCCGAATGATCTATCACTGATTTGGATTTAAATGAAAGTTACAGGGCAAATGACGACTGCTTGTTTGTCGTTCGAAGTTAGCCGTCAATTTGAAGTTGTAAAGTTGTCTGTACAACTAGACCTGCAACAATATTCGTTTTTAAATATATAGCTAGGATTAAGTTTCTAGCTTTGTTGGGCGTTAATTTGGGAGCAAATATGTCCTGACATGAACATGTTGCAGGCACAGCAAGAAGAGCTTCTCAAAAGTTGGGAATATTATTTCGAACCAGAAAGCTCTACACTCCACAACAACTGTTAAGTCTTTAGAAAGCTCAGATTCGGCCAACTATGGAATACTGCTCCCATGTTTGGGGCTCCGCACCTAAACATACACTGCATTTGTTGGATTCTATTCAGAGAAGAGCTGTTCGTCTGATTGGAGACCCGGAACTGACCGACGCCCTTGATTCTCTGGAACATCGAAGAACGGTTGGCGACTTGAGCCTATTCTACAAGTATTTTCATGGAAAGTGCTCGAAGGATGTGGCCCGCTTAATTCCTCCCAGAGCGGGGCATGTTAGAAACATCCTTATGAGGTTTAGCTTGTTACTCATCGTACAATGCTTTTCAAGCAGTCTTTTGTATGGAGAACATCATCCCTTTGGACAACGTGAATCGCTTTTTCCGTACACGTGTCGCTCCTGTAGCGCTTTAGGGACTTCCCTGCTGCATGTGTGCTAGACCCATAAAAAAAAGCTTGCTTAAAAAGACGTTTAGCTTTTAGTTCCGCTATTTCAAAAGCTGCGAACAAATACCTACTGTTCAACACTCTGAAACAAGGATCATCCGAAAAACATCCAAGTTGAGGAAACTGACACCTTAAACAGAAACGATGATGCATTCAACCACCCAGCAGTATAGAAATGCACAATAGAACAAGATACCATCGTCTCCTGACACGCTATTGAATAACGCGGTGACAATACATGATATCCTCAAGGGGGGGGGGGGGGGGGGGGGGGGGGGCTGGAGCCAACGTCCACCAATAGCGGCTACAATTTTTATATTTACGACAATGCATAAATGCCTCGCACATCTCAGAAACTCTCAGTTTACTGTCAACTACTAATCAGTAATCATCGATAATGCCAAATAAAGACTCCGGCGTAACGTCTGTGTCTACCAAGTCAAAAAACACTGATTAATGGATGTATTCCATAACCCATAAGGAAACATATATACAGTAGAGCCCCGATTAACCGAGTCGCGATTATCCGAGCTCCGGATTAACCGAGCCAATCTAAGAACCTGATTATCCGAGGTACGCGCATCTATGCTGCGTATTAACCGAGCTTCTAAAATATGTATGTACATATTTCCATTTAAAATCGTCGAGGCCTTCGGGGAATCCCCCTGGCCCGTGTGAGGGGTTCCCCTATTTATGTTTTTGGACCCTTTCAGCATGTAAATTTGCGTGAATGCAGTGCGTTATAGCGTTTACTACGGAGAAGTACGAGTATACTCACATAATTTATTTGGTTGGAGTTCTGGTAGTTAAGTGTAATTAATACGAACTGCTTTGTTTGAATTTTCGTTTGTCGTATTTTAACGAAGCAAAACAAGCGTAAAAGAATCGTCATTCCTATTGAAGAAAAATTGAAAGCCATCAGAAGAATTCAAGCAGGAGAGACAAAGTTGTTGCATGGGATTTTGGGTAACAGTTGGAGATTGAAAAAAAAACGCACAAAAATAGAAGAGTGGTGTATAAATCAAGCCTCCTCGTCCTTAGGAAGAAAACCTATGAAAACCGGCGACTATGAAAAGGTTAACGAAGCCTTATTCATGTGGTTTAACCAACAGAGGTGTGCCTCTGTCAGGTCCAATTTTACCTCAGAAAGCAATAATGATTAGTAGGCAATTCTCAGAGATAGATCAGTTTACCGCCAGTTCAGGATGGCTCGACCGTTGGAAAAAACGGTACGGTGTACGACAACTGACTCTATGTGGTGAAAAACTTTCTGCTGATGTGTCATCAATTGAGAAGTTTAAGCAGAACTTTAAAAAGCATATCGAAGATTGTGGATACACATGTGATTAAATTTACAACTGTGACGAAACTGGTCTGAATTATAAAATGCTTCCATCAAAAACATTGGCATCTCGACAGGAAAAATCAGCTCCTGGGCACAAACGAAGTAAGGAAAGATTAACTATAATGGTATGTTCTAATGCATCTGGCAAGCACAAAATCCCACTGATGGATTGGCAAGTCTGCACGTCCAAGAGCTTTAAAAGACATCTCACCCAAAGCCCTACCAGTCTCTTACAAAAGTCATAAGAGCGCATGGATGGATGCGACCTTATTTACTAACTGGTTTAAAGAAGAGTTCGTGCCATCTGTGACTAAATTTTTGAACAGAAACCGTCTTCCTATTAAAGCAATTTTGTTAATGGATAATACCCCCTCTCACCCTGGAGAAGGACTTCACGTGGGCGAAATTGTTGTAAAATTTTTTCCTCTAAATGTAACCAGCATAATGTAACCAATGGATCAAGGCATCCTCGAAAATATTAAAAAAATATATAGGCGTTTATATCTTGAACATCTGTTAGACTACACAGAAAAGGAGGATATTATCAATGGGATGAGAAAGGTTACACTGAAAAATGTTATTTACTCGGTAAGTCAAGCTTGGGATTCTGTGCGTACTACCACTATTCAAAAATCTTGATCAAAAGTTATTGATTTTGAGGACTATAATGACAGCGAAGATGATACTCCATTAAATGAATTAGCTTTGAAATTGAGAAGCCATGGTGAAATGTTGCCCTGTTCAAATTTTGACAGCGAGACAGAAGAAAAAGAAAAACGTTTATTTGAATTAATGCAAAAATTAAAAGGTTGCGAAAATGTGACAAGAGAAGATGTTGTTGAATGGATTACAGCAGATGATTTAGAAGAAGAAATGAGTATTGAAGAAATAACGAATGCCTTTCAGGAAACCGAAAAATCAGATGACGATGACGAAGCGGCGTTGGATGAACAGTCTCCCACTAAGATCTCTTATCAAGAAGGTTTTGCTTCCTTGGAAAAAGCTTTGAGGTATATCGAACAACAACCAGAGGCAACCCCAGCGGATCTACTTCTTCTTAATAGATGGAGAAACATTGCAGCGAGAAAAAGAAGATGCAATATGAAACAGAAGCGCATAGATACCTATTTCACTGTTTTATAATATATGTACCTATTTATATGTTAAAAACGTTAATACATCGGTTTAAAGTGTTTGTGTTTATTTTTTGAATGTATAAAAAACAAATCCGGATTATCCGAGGAGGGTGCCCCCCACGTTACCTCGGATAACCGGGGTTCTACTGTATTTGCATTCCGCTTTGTTGAATATGCGTTAGTTTTAAATTAATATTTATTGATAATATTTTTTATTTAAATTCTATATTAAGTAAGGCGCTGAAGTTTTAAATATTCAGTCCGCCTGTCGCCGGCAGGCTTATACTATACACTAATTACTTTATAAACGAATATAGATATGGTACCACGATATTACAAATTCTTTCGCTCGGGTATATAACATTGTGTATAGAACAGGAAACCTTGTAATGTATGAACAGATAAGTGTTCTCCATCAATAGCCACTCCCTATGCAAGAAGTAATTTCTAATGTGTTATGCTACGTCATCATGCACATGATATTTTTACCAACATATTAGTGCTAGGCAATATTATGAGCTAATGTAATAGCTGAACACTTACTCATACCGTTCGTTCCCAAGCGGCAGAAATGCATAAAAACCGCCCACTCCACCTTAAGTCTTAAAAGCAACCATACTTATCTCTCATGGTATAAACATTGAGTTTAAGGTTGGGTTACCGATGTTACACAATCTAATGTTATAATGCAATTATTTGGGAATATTTACTGACAATTTTTTAAACATAAAAAACTTAATTGTAATTGTAAAGAAACTTGAAGATATCGGGTTGATGAAAGTACAACTTTGATGTTAAACTAACGAGGCTAGAAATTTAACACTTAGCCAAAGAGATTATGTCTTCAATGGAACGGAACTTTTCGCTTTAGATTAAATGAGAAATTGTGGTTCTTAGGAATAGACTTTATCAATTTGGAGTTACTTTTCGATGTTTATCGTATGATTGCACGAGTCATCTTCAGGTTCTAATGCGAAGAACCACGATTTCTAATTATTTCATCTAAAAACTTACTTCTATGTCCAGTAATGGCACTGTTTATTAACAGTGCCGATTTTTTATGATTAATAGCAAGAGCTGTTAATGAGCAAGAGTTTAAAATACGTTTCATCCATACGAAGAAACATAAAAGATGAACAGGGGACAATATTATCAGAAGAGCAAGAAATCATGGAAAGATGGAGGCAATAGGTCCAAGAACCTTTTAGGAGGGAAATATATAACACCACAAATAAACAGAGCAAACAACTTGAAGCAGACAGAGGGGGAGAGAGAGAGATGAACACGAAGAAGAGATATCCAAAGAAGAAATCAAAGCAGCAATAAACAAAATGAAAGCAGGCAAAGCTCCAGGACAGGACAACCTAACAGCGGAAATGATAAAAGCCGGAGACGAAGAAATGGTAAGAATATTGCAAATATTGATAAACCGCACCAAAAGAATGGCAAGTGGGAATCATAGTACCCATACACAAAAAAAAAGAGACACAAGAGACTGTAATAACTTTCTAGGAATCACACTACTCAGCGGAGTAGGAAAACTATACCCACGAGTGATGGAAAAAAGGCTGAGAGAAAAACTGGAGGAAACACTAGAAAACACACAATTTGGTTTCAGACCAAACAGAGAGGTGACCAATGCCAACTTCATAGTTAGGCAAGTGAGCGAAAAAGTCCTAAGAGAAGCAAGAGAAGTACGCCTATGTTTCGTAGACCTGGAAAAGGCTTTTGACAGAATAGACAGAGAAGACATCTGGAGGACCCTGGAGACTAGAGGAACAACAAATTATGTTAGAATAAGACATGAAAAGTCAGAGAGTTTCGACAGGGGTCTATACTGAGTCCACTGCTGTTCTCGGTAGTGATAGACGAAGCCATAAAAACAGCAAAAAGACAAACAAAGAAATGCTGGGTAGGGTTCCGAAACAATGAGAAAGTTGGAATAACAGCATCGCAAAAAACGAGAAAAATTTGAACGAAAGCCTAAAGGTATATAAGGAAAGCTTGGAACACATGAATAGGAGCATAAACGTGAAAAAAACGAGGACAATGATCATAAGCAAGGAGAACAAAACGCATGAAATATACCTAAGAGAGGAAAAAATATAGATAGATAGGTGGAGAGTTTCAAATATTTGGGTGCAATGGTGACGAGGGATGGAGGGCTGGATGAGCAGATTAGGACGAGGACAGAGGCAGCGGAGAAACTCTTTAATAGTATCAAGAACACATTCCTGGGCAAAAAAGAAATACCAAAATCAACAAAACTACAAATCTTCAAAAAGGTGGCGACACCAATAATTACATACGGATCCGAAGTCACATAAATAAAATACAAAGCATCGAAACGAGATTCCTCAGGAAGATTGAGGAAAGACAAGACTGGATAGGATAAGAAACGTTAATATACGGGAAACACTGGAGATGAACCCGCTACAGGAGAAAATAGAAGAAAATCAGTTTAGGTGGTTTGAACATACAAAGAATGTGACAGAAAAGACTGATAAGAAGAGTATATGAAGCAAGAGAGAATAGAAAACGGAAGTCGAAGAAGACCACGAAGAACATGGAGAGAGGAAGTAAGGAGCAATGGAGAAGAGGGGAGTGAGATGGGAAGAGGCAGCAAGGCTAGCCCGAAATAGAGATAGATGGAGAGAAATACGGAAGGCCCCAACCTATCCCAACCCACTCACACTAGCCTACACCGAGAGGTATCATGGCTAAGGATTAAGTAAAAAATAAGTCATTTAACTAGTAACTGGCAAATTCTTCTTCTTCTTCCAGTGCCTATCCGTTACCGAATGTTGGCAATCATTCTAGCAATGATAATTTTGTTTGTTGCTGCTCTGAATAATCCTGTGGTGGATGTTTTGAATCAGGTTCTTAAGTTCTTTAGCCAGGATATTCGTCTTCTGCCGATGCTTCTTTTGCCTTGAACCTTTCCTTGTAGAATGCATTTCAGTATTTTATATTTTGTTTCATTCTTCATAATGTGCTCCAGATATTCCAATTTTCTACGTTTCACTGTGCACATAATCTCTTTTTCCTTATTGAGTCTTTGTAGTACTTGAGCGTTTGATATTTTGTCCATCCATGATATTTTGAGGATTCTTCTATAAGTCCACATCTCGAATGCTTCTAGTTTTTTTGTTGTCGCCTCAGTCAGCGTCCAAGATTCCACTCCGTATAACAAGATGGAGAATATGTAGCATCGGAGGAGTCTGAGTTTCAGTTTTAAACTTAAATTATGTGTTTTGAATAATTCTTGATTTTACTTCTTGAGAATGATCCCATTGTTCGTTTAGTACCGTACCGAGATATGTGTATGTTGACACTCGTTCCACCACTTTTCCGTTGATAGTAAACTGTACTCTACCAATTTTTTTTCTTACTAATTATCATGACCTTTGTTTTTTTGATGTTAACCTCCAGGCCATATTTTTTACTAATGTTAACTACTCTGTTCATTAAAAACTGTAGTCCTTGTGCAGTGTCGGCAAAAATAACGGTGTCATCGGCATATCTAAAGTTATTTATTCGTTCACCATTTAATAGCATTCCTGCTTCGGTATCTTCTAGGGCTTCTTGGAAGATTGCCTCTGAGTACATGTTGAATATGAGAGGTGACAGTATACAACCTAATTGGCAAATTAAGCAGCAAATAACAGGACCGGACATCCTTTTGGATGAAGTTGATGCAGCAATACTATCACTCAAGGATGGAAAAGCCGCTGGCCCAGACGAGGTGCAGTCAGAGATCATCAAACTCTTTGATGAAGATTTCAAGAAAGAACTAACTATCATTTTCAATGAAATATACAACAGTGGAAAAATACCCAAAGAATGGTTGATATCGGAGTTTATAGTTCTGCCAAAAAAACAGGGGGCCAGAAAATGCAGTGATTATAGAACAATAAGCCTCATGAGCCACTTGCTGAAACTATTTTTAAAAATCATGCATCGGAGGTTGTACAAACTCTGTGAAGAACAAATATCACCAACACAGTTTGGTTTTATGAAGGGTCTTGGAACAAGACATGCCTTATTTAGTGTACAAGTGCTCTTCCAACGTTGCAGAAACATGAATGCTAATATATATGCCTGTTTCATCGATTATCAAAAGGCATTTGATAAAGTTTAATTGGCAAATTAAGCAGCAAAAATTACAGAAGATAAATTTTCGACCGATTCAAATTTTCTCAAATCAAATTTTGAAAATGGAGTAGAGGAGTCTAAATATTATGTTATGTTTCATTACTTCCGATTTTAGCATGTAGAAGTTAATGTCAAGTTTCAGTTATAAATATTTTTGAAGCCTTTCCTTTGCTCAGCTTTCTTCGGCGATTAATATTATCACCACAAAGTATAAATCATTCAGAAGATCGAGTCGTAATGTTAGGCTTAAGTAAGAGATACATCAATTTGTATCTCTGCCTTATGTAAGCCCAATATTGAAAGCATACCTGTCCTCTACTGGTGACCTTTCAAACCGCGGACCGATAGAGGAGTTCTTCTTCTAAGTACTTATTCCATTCTTCTCTCTGTCGATTTTAGCTTGGCTGATGACTCCTGGTATGACGAAATACGTCCTGGAGAGGCTCGACAGATTTTAAAAAAGTAAATAACTTCTTAAATGTTTTGTTTGTTCAATTTTGGAGGTCAATATTGATTTTTCAAAAATATATCTTGATGCCTCTGTCAAATATAAACATTTCTTTCTTCCGAAAAAAATGCAAAAGAGGTAATTTACTTATTGATAGGTTGAAGCCTAAAAAACTGTGTACGTTTTATTATTTCATAAAAAGCTAATAAAAAAGGAAAACAGATTAATAAAAAAGTTTTATTTAATTTGACGTCGTGTAGATAGAGAATAATAGGAGGGAGAGGGAGAAAGTAAAATGTAAACATCCAAATAAAATTATGAACCTTTTTCGGGTAAATAGGATAATGAGCTTTATAAAATTTAATACTTAAAAAATAACAGTTTGAGAAATTATACAAGGTTTTTCATTTTTCTATATATATATATATATATATATATATATATATATATATATATATATATATATATATATACACTGTGTGACAATTTAAGTCCGCATCATATGGGATTTTTTTTAAATAATCACTTTAGCCCAGATCTGGTTATGGCATCCATTTGTGCTACAAATAATATCAGAAATAAAGTATAGTAAGTCATTTTTACGCATGACGTCACCTGTCAAAAATGACATTTTCGTAAAAATTTTTGAAAAAAAAACGTATAATTTGGCCAAATTTTAAAAAAAAAGTTTATTTTGTGATTCTAGATCTGTTTATCAAATTTCAACGGTCTACTACAATTTTGAATTTTTGGCAGTTTTTTGACATTTCGGCAATTGTTTTTCATCTTGATTTATTATAACCTTATTTAAATCATTTAATTTGTCAAAAATTAGGCACCTGTAATCTATTTGAGAACAAAATGAAGTCGTGTCCATAATTTTTTGATAGAATATTAAAATTTACACATTTTGATGAATCATATTTGATGCAAAGTTCGATTAACTTTTGTTTTTAAATGGAAAAATTTTTCTTGCTTACGTAGTTTGATAGTGAACACACTTGAACGTTCGTAAATTAACACAAATCTTACATTTTGATCTTTTTAGTAATACAGTAATACCCCGCTTTACGCGAGGGATACGTTCCGAAAAAAATCGCGTTAACTGAAATTCGCGTATATCGAGGTTTATGATTAAACATAGTCAAAATTTAATACAAAAAAATACAAATCATTTTAATCAATCACTTTAATTCTAAGAACACTTTATGCAATACATACTCTTTTGGGTAACGTTTGTTTACGTTCTTGTAAAATACGTTCATAACACCCAACACTGTTTTTAATTGTTTGACACACGGTCAAGACACGGTCATCATTATTGTCTATACTCTGCAATAAGTCCAAACCTGAATAAATTTTTGAAAGTGCATTTTGTATTTCCCCTGAAGATAAAACTTTCTCTTCTACTTGTTCTTCCTCATCGTAGATAGGATTATTCTGTAACTCGATCAGATCTTCATTGCTAATAGGATCGTCGTGCGTTGCTACAAGTTCTACGAGATCTTCTACCGTGACATCTTCAAGTTCAGACCCCTCAATCATTGCAGCAATGTCTTCAAGCACTTGTCTCTGCATCTGGACAATTCTTCTAGGTGCTTCCACTACATCTGGCCAAAGATTACGCCACACCCCATTCATACAACTCATTTTAACTTCCTTCCAAGCCTCTTCTATGTTGTGAATAGACTTCATAATGTTGTATGACTTCCACCACTCTCGCATAGACTGTCTTCCTTCCCCGTCAGTTTCATGAATTAGTTGGCTAAAAGTGCGGCGATGGTAATAAGCTTTGAAGTTTGCTATTGCTCCCTGGTCCATAGGTTGTAATATTGACGTAGTGTTTGGTGGAAGGAACTTTACGTACACTTTTAAGTCTCTGGGCGTATCAAGTGAGGTTGGATGTCCTGGGGCATTGTCTAAGAGTAATATAACTTTAGGTTCAAGCCCATTTCTGTCACAGTATGATTTGACTGATGGGCAAAAACTATTAGAATACCATTCTTGAAAAATTTCCCGTGTAACCCACGCCTTTCTGTTTGATCGCCACACAACTGGTAGACTTGTCTTGTCTGTGCCTCGCATTGCACGGGGTGTTTCTGAATGGTACACTAGTAAAGGTTTCAGTTTGAAATCACCAGTGGCATTACCACCCAGCAGAAGTGTTAGTCGATCTTTCGCAGCTTTGAAACCACTGGCTTGACGTTCTTCCTTAGAAATGAATGTTCGAGATGGCATTTTTTTCCAGTAAAGTGCGGTCTCATCAACATTGAAGATGCGACAAGCAGGAATTTTCTCTCGTCTAACGAAGTCTTGAAACTTGTCTGGAAACTCAGCTGCAGCTTGAATGTCCGCGCTGGCCGCCTCGCCTGTTATGTGGATATTGTGAAGATTAGAACGCTGCTTGAACCGATGGAACCAGCCTCTGCTGGCAGCAAAAGTCGGAGTGGCACTCCCTTCTCCTTCTTTTGTTTTCAGCATCTCATACAAAGATTTTGCTTTTGTGCATATGAGATCTTGACTTAGTGGTGTGTTCTTCTTATTCAAATCTTCGATCCAGACTGACAGTAATTTCTCCATTCTTTCTAAGATAGATGATCTCGAACGAGAAAGTTTTGTTGCACTTATAGGTGTTGAACCTTCGCTGGAGATTTTAATTTTTTCCCGATTTTTATAAATCGTTCTCACAGTCGATTCTGAGAGTCCAAAATCTCTCCCAACAATTGTTGCTTTGCCTCCATTTTCCATTCTTCTTAACACTTTCATCTTCAATTCCAAAGTGACGCTTTTACGCTCTTTTTTCTTTACAGGCGGCATTTTTAACGTAGGGTTAAATTATGTATGTATGTATCTCCAATAAATATTAAAACAAAACTGCCAGCCGACCGAACTAACATTACGGAACAAATGAACACACGAAACGAACGAGGAAATCCCCATAGAACAAAGTCGAAGGACAGGGAATTCCCAATTCTTCAAAGAGAATATTCAGAGAAAGCGGGGATCCCCCCGCGACCATAGAGAAGTTAATGACTACATGAGCGCGAAATTTGAAATTCGCGTTATAGTGAAACCGCGCGTAACGGGGTCGCGCTAAGCGGGGTATTACTGTATATTTAAAGTTTCAACAATGTAATGTTTCGCTAAATTAACAACTGGCTATTTTAACTTATTTAATAAATACTTTGTATCAAATACATGCATATTGCAATATTCTACATTTCGGTGTGTCCACCGTTTCGTTCAATGCAACGTTTCGTTCTTCTAGAAGTTTCTCTGACGGAATTTTTCACAAACTCGGGAGGTATCTTCTGAACACACTGCCTAATTATAGTTTCTAGATGATCGAAATCTCTAAATGGTCTAAACTTGTATACTTTTTGTTTGAGATAACCCCATAAATAGAAATCCAATGGGGTGATGTCGGGTGATCGAGGTAGCCAACAATTATTCTGATCTCGCCCAATGACCCTGCCATGAAATAGTTCATTTAAAATGTTTCGTACTTGCAAAGTATTGTGTATTGGTGCATCATCTAATTGATACCATAGAGCATATGTTAGATCCACAGCCATGTTATCCAGAACTTCTAAAATTTCGTTATTTAAAAAATCTAAATATCGTTGTGAGTTTAAATTATGTCATGTAATTTACAAACGTTTAAGTGTGTTCACTATCAAAATACGTAAGCGAGAAACATTTTTCTATTTAAAAACAAAAGCTAATCGAACTTTGCATCAAATATGATTCATGATAATGTGTGAATTTTAATATTCTATAAAAAAAATTATGGACACGACTTCATTTTGTTCTTAAATAGATTATAGGTGCCTAGTTTTTGACAAATTAAATAATTTAAATAAGGTTGCAATAAATCAAGATGAAAAACAATTGCCGAAATGTCAAAAAACTGCCAAAAATTCAAAATCGTAGTAGGCCGTTGAAATTTGAGGAACAGATCTAAAATCACAAAATAAACCATTTTGTCTAATAACTTTTTTTAAAATTCGGCCAAATTGTACGTTTTTTTCAAAAATTTTTACGAAAATGTCATTTTTGACAGGTGACGTCATGCGTAAAAATGACTTACTATACTTTATTTCTGATATTATTTGAAGCACAAATGGATGCAATAACGAGATCTGGGCTAAAGTGATTATTTAAAAAAAAATCCCATATGATGCGGACTTAAATTGTCATACTGTATATATATATATATATATATATATATATATATATATATATATATATATATATATATATATATATATATATATATATATATATATATATACATACATACATACACACACGCATCTTTGCAAAGTTTTCTTGTAAATTGGTCAACTACAACAAACCGTTTATATCAACCCATTTAAAATATATTTCTCTCTCCCATAACTTCTAAGGAAAATTATTTTTTTCCTTTCAATAATAACGATTTTTGAAGCAACTAACTAAATACATTCATACTGAAATCAAAAAAACGTAGTTTCGACGTACGATTTAGGTTCATAGGGGAGTCCTATCGAGAAGATATTTCAGATGGCATTCGCTGATGATACAGCAATACTGACTAAGAATATCCAGAACTTACTACAAATCACAAATAAGATCAATGGAGTAGGAAAATAGTATGACCTCAATATTAATCTGAGTAAAACCAAACTGTTGATAGTAGGCCGACAAACTCACAATAACTAAAAACTCTTCGTGGATGACCAACTAGTAGAAGGAGTAAACAGATTTAAATACTTGGGCACCTCACGAAATACCCTTCAATCCTGGGCTTTGAATAATCAAATTAGATCTAGGCAATATTACTTTATGGAGCTGAGGCCTCGTCACTGAAAGTCAAGTCCGTCAACAGAATTTTGAACTTTGAGAAGGCTTCCAAAAAATATCCTGTGTAAGCCACAGGTTACGACGTTCTAAATTCTTCTGTTGAAGACGATAATCATTAGGAAAGTCGAAGAAAAAAAGGGAGCAGACTGCCTCATTATTTAGATGGACAGAAGAAGGCAGACTGCGTATCACCTAATGAACATCTGAAGGCTTACACATTAAATAAACATCAGGCACTATCAGAAGAATAAATGACTTCTAGGTCAACCTGGAAAAATCTTTATTTCAATGTTTCCTAAAAAAAATACCTAAATAATTTTTAATCTTACACGTAAGCCAACCTTAAATCTTCATTTCATATATACAACGCAAGTTATCGCATTTTCTATCACTAGAATGTTAGTTCTGCTGCGTTATTGTGCCGTTTAAATAACAAAGCGCGCATTAAAGTTTTTGACACTCGGTATATTTTCTCCTCTTTCGACTATCCTTTGTAGAGACCCCCTCGTGGCCCCCCTGGTGTTGAGAGTAGGCGAGTTGTAAATGTGTCCATGGGTTAGGCTGAAAATTAACATTAAATCAGAAGCTTTTGTCTGGCTTATACATTAATTACTTGCGAGATTTTAATGCCTTACCGAGAAGTAATATCACTGCGAGAAGAAAGGAAAGAGGTTTCGCAAAGTACAACGTGTTCTTTCTCAATCACTTTATATTTGTAATATGTAAATATTTCTATTGCTTCGATCAAACTATGACCTGATTTAAATCACGATTCTAATTATGTGATTTTTTTATTTATTTATTGTTATTTCTTTCGATATAAAAAAAATGGCTATTTCATATACCCACCACTACCCTTGGCAAATACAAGTTCTATATTAAATACTAAGTCTAACTTGATTCATCTTCCCTACGACATTTTTAGTGTTCCGTATCAAATTTTAAACGCTGGAAACTTATGAAATAACTTCGATGTCCGTCGTCACAGCCGATTTTCTCCGATATTTGTCACAAAGAATTGATGTCCTAATAACAGCCGTGTAGTTAAATTTTGGCTTAAGGGGTTTATTTTAGGGGGTGAAATTGTGTGTTTTTTTGTCAAGGTCATCGAGTTGGATGTCAAATGAAAGCTTGTAAAAACAGGAGTTTATACTGTCCACTGCTGGACGAAAGCCCCTCTTAATTCGTACCACTTTTTTCCGTTCTGGGTCGCTTGCACTCAATTTCCAGTCAATCTTTTTAAATCATCAGTCAGCATCAGAATGCATCTGTCGAATACTTTTCTTTTTAAACACATAGGAAGATTAGATTTGAATACATAGGTCAGTTTGCCATATGCAGCCCAGGAGAGGCCTATTTTCCACTAAATTTCATGTGTTTGGTTATCTCGTCCTGTGCTGATTTCATGTCCTAGGTATTTATATTGGTACACTTGCTCGATCTTTACCAACCAACCTTTCCTGAAGCATGGTTTGTGCTTCTTGCATTTTGTCCGTTATTAAGACAGTGTCGTCGGCGAAACAGAGGTGATTTAACTTTTCATCGTCAATGTTAAGTCTCATTCTTTCCCAGTTTATTGATTGTATAATCCTTTCTAGAAGTGTTACGAAAAGTTTGGGAGAGAGCGTTTCGCCCTGCCGCACTCTTTCGATTCTAAATTTGCTGGTGGATTGGTTAGTTTTGGTTGGTCGTTTTTCAATGAGGGTTTTAATTGTATGGTCGTTTGTTCCATACCCCGTATTTTCGTGAATAATTTATATACATGACTCGGGAGGTTCATGGGTCGATAGTTTGTAAGATCTGAAGTATCTTCTTTTTTATGCATGATGCCGATAGTTGCATTATTCCATTTCGATGGAGTTATATCATCCAGGAGGCATTTATTGAATAGCATTTTAAGAGATTTGATAATTTGTTTTCCTCCTTGTTTAATTGCCTCTACTACAATATTGTCTTCACCCGGAGCTTTATTATTTTTCATGTCCTTCAAGGCTGATGTGATTTCTTCTTCTGTGATGTCTGGAATAAGCTCTGACCCCTGATTTAGAACTTTGGGTATATTGATTTCTGTTCTTTTATCTTGTAAGGTATATAATTGTTGATAAAATAATTCGATGATCTGAAAATATCTCTTTTCTTCGTTATTGCATTACCATGCATGTCCTTAATATTGCATATATGTCTTTCCTTCCCATTGTATTCTTTTTTCTCAAAACGTTTAGGCTTTTATTCTCTTCTACAACGTTTTTAATTTCCTTTGCATTTTTTGTCTTTTCTAATTTCCCTTGTTCAAAAATATTATGATATAATATTCGCCCAAATTTTTCTTTCTATTATTTTTGAAAAATTGATAAAAATCGCTGTTCCTCATCGTACCTGTGAGAGTACTAATCAAAAAATTTCGAAAAAATTCTGGCATATAAAAACAAAGATCAGAAAGAAATATTGTAAAAGCAATAACGGTACGGAACACTAATTGCCCAAGTCCAACGTGCATTGCTTGAAGCCCTACAGGCGCGACGGGTGTGCGGTAAAAGCGATCAAGTTGGTGCGAGGAGTGACAGGCTAAACTTCATACAGATGTCATGCACCGCTCTGGGAGGAATTTTTTTTTTTTTTTTTTATTTTTTTTTTATTGGTCTAGCACACGTGCTGCAGGGAAGTCCCTAAAGCGCTCCAGGAGCGGCACGAGTGCGGAAAAAGCGATTCACGTTGTTCTTGAATCGCTGTAAATTGTACTCGGTGGGAAACACAGCGCTGGGCAAATTATTCCAAAGGGATGACGTTCTCCATATAAAAGATTGCTTGAAAAGCGTTGTACGCGGAGTAACAAGCTGAACCTCATACGGATGCGAAGCACCAGCGCGACGTGTATTTCTAACATGCACCGCTTTGGGAGGAATTAAGCGGGCTACATCCTTCGAACACTTTCCATGAAAATACTTGTAGAACAGACTCAAGTCGCCAACCGTTCTTCGATGTTCCAGCGAATCAAGGCCGCCGGTCAATTCCGGGTCCCCAATCAGACGGACCGCTCTTCTCTGAACAGAATCCAACAAATGCAGTGTATGTTTGGGAGCGGAGCCCCAAACGTGGGAGCAGTATTCCATAGTTGGTCGAATTTGGGCTTTGTAAAGAATTAACAGTTGTTTGTTGTGGGGTGTAAAGCTTTCTGGTTCTAAATAATATTCCCAACTTTTGAGAAGCTCTCCTTGCTATGCCTGCAACATGTTCATGCCAAGACATATTTGCTCCCAAACTAACGCCCAACAAATTGAGGGACGATGCTAGGGGAATGGAGTGCCCCGACATAACTATGTCGGGTTCAGCAACGTTAACTTTTTTAGAAAAAACTGCCGCTTGGGTTTTTGTAGCGTTAAATTCCACTTGGTTACTGTCACCCCAAGATAGAATTTCTTCCAGGTCTTTGTTGAGTTGAACGACCTCCTGCTGTCTGCGGACATTCGCCTGAGCAGCCGATGTCCGAGCGTTCAAGGTGAATGAAGAGACAAGCGTACTGTCATCTGCAAAGCTATAGATTGGATTCCCGGTCTTTTCCAGCAGATCGTTAATGTAAATGAGAAAGAGAGTAGGAGACAGTATGGAGCCCTGGGGCACACCAGCGTTGATAGTGAGGGTGTTAGAAAGAAATCCGTCGACCGCCACTCGTAAAGAACGCTCTCTGAGGAAACATGAGAGCCACAAACAGAACCTTTCAGACATACCATAAGAGCGCAACTTAGCCAACAGTCCATCGTGCCAAACACGGTCGAATGCCTTGGATATGTCAAGAGCAACCGCTCGAGATTCTCCAAAGTGTTCAATTGCGTTGTTCCAAACATGTGTTACATAAGTCAGAAGATCTCCTGTTGATCTATGTTTACGAAAACCATATTGGTGATCGCTAATAATATTGAATCGTTCAAGATATTTTAGAAGATGCTCATTGATAACCTTTTCCATGACTTTCGATATTATTGAAAGCAGTGCAACTGGTCGGTAGTTATTTGGCAAGGTCTTCTTACCTTTTTTAGGTATCGGCTGAACCGTGGCACATTTCCAGCAGGACGGAAATATTCCCTTTCTGTAGGATAGGTTAAAAAGTCTACAGAAAACTGGTGTTAGTTCGCTTGCACAGTTTTTGAGAACTATGGCAGGTATTCCGTCAGCGCCAGAAGCCTTCTTGGTGTCTAGCTTCATTAAAATACGCTTTATGATGCGCTGTCTGAAAACAACATCAGGTATCCTTGACTGCAATATGGGAATAGTAGATGGTGTTTTTCCTTGGAAATCGACAGTAGAATGTGAAGCAAAAAGTTCAGCCAACAAGTTCGCTCTCTCAACAGGTGTGGTTGCAATGGAATTATCTGGCCGTGTGAGTGGTGGTATGGTGGATTTGGTAAAATTTTGACTAACTGCCTTAGCTACTGCCCAAAAGGACCTGGAATTGTTGGGACAAAGCGAGAAGTTTGTTTTTCTAATTCTGGGAGGAATTAAGCGGTCCACATCCATCGAACATTTTCCATGAAAGTACTCGTAGAATAGATTGAAGTCGCCAATCGTGGCGTAGCTGATGGTGAAGAAACAAGCGCATTGTCATCGGCAAAGCTGTGTATTGGATTTAAATTGGTTATATTTGACGAAAATGATTACACCTAAAATTAACTCCTTTTCTCTAAATTAAAACAAGGACGAAATAAAAAAAAAATCTTGCCTTAATTCCATCTTAATCCTTTTATTTCACTTTACTAACCATAGTGGTTGAGATTGGAAAAAATAATAATCTTTAATATATATAAAATGCAACGTCTTTCTGTCTGTCTATTTGTCCGTTAGTACACTTATCACTGAAGAACCACTTATCCGATTTACATGCTTTTTTTTAAATATACATATGTTCTCTAACCAGGTTATAGGATATATTCTATTACTTTAGGTAACATAAGGAATAAGCAGTGACGATAATAGTAAATTAAGTCGCTAGCGCGTTCTCTTGCAATACACTGCCTAAATCATTAAATATGGAACAATATCGTCTAGCAAAAAATATAATATATATAAGATACAACGGCTCTCTGACTGTCTGCCCGTTAGTGCGCTTATCACTCGAGACCCACTTATCCGATTTACGTGTTTTTTTTTTTAATTCATACATTTATTTTCTGGCCAGGTTATCTATAATCTTCTACAATATATAAAAAACACGTAAATCGTGGTTCTCGAGTGATAAGCGCACTAACGTACAGACAGGCAGACAGAGAGACGTTGGATTTTATATATATTATATTCTTTGCTACATGATATTGTTTCATATTTAATAGTTTAGGCAACGTATTGCAAGAGAATGCGCTAGCGGCAAACTTTTTTTCCGACTGGATTCACTATTATCGTTAATACTTATTCCTTACGTTACCCAACGTAATAAAATAGATCCTATAACCTGAACAGAGAACATAAGTATGTTTTAAAAAAAAACACATAAATCGGATAAGTGGTGCTCGAGTGATAAGCACACTAACGGACAAGTAGACAGACAGATAGACAGGGAGACGTTGCATTTTATACATATTATAGAAGATTATAGATAACCTGGCCAGAGAATAAATATATGAATCAAAAAAAATACTCACAGCCAAGATTATACCATCCGAACGGAAAGAAAGCATCTTGTTACCAATTTTCAAAAAAGGAGAAAGGACAGATCCAAAAAACTATCGAGGTATCAGCTTAACAGGTTGACTGCCGACCACTCCGATCGGAGTGCGTCGGGTCTCTTCGCCAACGCCGTCTACTCCGATCGGAGTTCGACATGCGTTCTTACGAAACGTTTAGTATTCCATCGGCGTTGTATATGAAACGTGTTTCTAGTGGTGGCGTTGCTTAAAAACGCAAGTTCTAACAGGTGCTTAAGTGGTTCCGCGGATTTGCTTTTGGTTTGGTTGTAATCTGCCGTACAATATGGACAATCAACCTGGGCCTTCTGGTATTAAAAAAAGACATTGTAGTGATGAAAAAAAAAGGTATATGATAAGAAAAAGAAGCTAACTGACACTGAATTATTGCAGCTATTGGAAGAAAGCGGAGGTAGTAGTGACGAACATTACGTACCAGACACAGACGATAGTGATGTAAATTCAAGCTCCGAGTCCGAAGAAGAGAATTTTATAGACCCTATTCGGCCACATCAAACACTTCCTAGCCTTGATGAGATAAAATGGAACGACAGAGGTGCGTTAAAACAAATTTGGTTCCAGAAAACCCAGGAATTATTGGTGCAAATTCCAGGACAGGGTGCACCTATCGATTTTTTCGAAATGATCATTGATGATGATTTTTTACAAACTATTGTAGAACGAACGAACTCTTACGCAGTCGAGGTTTTGCTGCGCCCAGAAACAAGTACAAAATCACGTATTACTAATTTTAAAGATCTTACTCTTGACGAACTAAAAATTTTTTTGGCCCTGTTACTTCACACTGGCACAATATCCTTGAGCCGTCTTAACGATTATTGGAAAACTGATCCGCTATTTAATCTACCTGTTTTTAGAAAATATATGTCAAGGAATAGATTTTTGCTTATCTTGAGGTGTTTGCATTTTACATCTCCAGATATGGATCCGGCAGATCGGCTAGGGAAGATTAGATTTGTGGCAGATTTTTTTAACAACAAGATGGGAGAAATTTACTATCCTGGAAGAGAGTTGTCTTTGGATGAAGCTATGGTACTTCATCGGGGTCGTCTCCAGTTTAAACAGTATATCAAGAATAAGCGTCATAAGTATGGTATGAAGTTATACATGCTGACAGAGCCTAATGGACTTATTTTGAAATTTCGTGTCTACGAAGGTGCGACAGATGTTTATGGTGGAAGCGGACATACTGAAAAGATTGTTTTACATTTATTGGAGGAAAAATTGGGTGTGGGACATGCTGTTTATCTAGACAATTTTTACAATAGTGTTAATTTAGCTAGGAAATTACTTCAACAAAATACATACTGCACTGGTACGCCAAGAGCTGAGAGGAAAGATAATCCGAAAGAGGTAATGAGTGCAAACTTAAAACGTGGTGAGAATAAATCTATGTTTTGCAATGGAGTGCATGTCGGAAAATGGCGCGATAAACGCAATGTTCAATACATTTCAACAGATTTTGGAAGCGAAATGGGCATTTTTAAAAACAAAAGAAATCAAGAATCTGAAAAACCTTCCGCAATCATTGGATATAATGCTTTTATGTCCGGTATAGATAGACAGGATCAAATGATGGCATATTATCCTTGCAGCCGTAAAACCATTCGGTGGTACAAAAAGTTATTCATGCATGTGCTGCAAATGAGCATGATAAACGCCTATTTTTTGTACAATAAATATTCGCGGTCTTCCGATTGGATGTCATAAGAAATTTACTAGCCAGACGACCAATTACTAATTTGCCGCAAATTCCTCCAGGCCAAATAAATGTCCACAGCATTAGCAAAGTAGAAAAAATTGTTAGTGAAAAAAAAGGAACTAAAGAAACAAAACGGGTAAGCAGAAAGGAATGCAAAGAATGCAGGAAAAATTAAATAAGAAAGCAAACAGTGTATGAATGCAAAATGTGCCCTGAACAACCAGGTTTTTGCCTTAATTGCTTTGAGGATTACCATAAAAATGTACAAAAATGATTTAGAAATAAATGTTTTGAGTTCATGAGTTCGATTTATTATTTCTTTACTTATTTAATTGGACACTCCGATCGGAGTGTTCGGCATCTAGTAAAAATTTTCACTTGCAATGCCGATTACTCCGATCGGAGTGAAATTTTTTTTTTCTAATATTTTGAATGGCACATAAAAAAAAACACATCCAAGACTCATTTTAATTCATATTTACCACAATAAAATAAAAATATTTGGAAAAATCTTACCGGCGTCAACCACAAACTCAAAAATATAGATCGGCAGTCAACCTGTTAATGAGTGCGGTACTAAAATTGTTCACTCAAATTTTAGCAGAAGAAATAATGTTAACCGGAATCTGTGAACAACAGCAAGGGTTCAGAAAGAACAGGTCTACTAGAGACGCCATATTTATAATCCGCCAAATTACCGAAAAAGCCATAGAGTTTAATAAGATAGCCTTTATGTGTTACATTGATCTTACCCAGGCATTCGATATGATACGGCTAACTGATGTCATAACCCTACTACAAAAAAGGGGAATTCACCCGAATATAATAAAAACTATCGCAGAGTTGAACATCAACAACCACACATATGTAAGAGTGGTAAATAAATTAAGCAATAAAATATCTATGACAATCGGAATCAGACAAGGAGGTAGCCTAAGCCCAATCTTATTTAACATCATAATGGATGAAATAATAAACGAAGTAAAGAAAACTGGGAGAGGATATCGATTGGGAGACAAAGAAATAAAAATAATATGCTACGCCGATGATGCAGTAATCATATCAGAAGACGAAGATAACTTACAGAGACTCCTACATGAGTTCCAACAAACAGCAAAAGTGTTTAATATGCAAATATCTGTAAAGAAAACAAAATCCCTTACAATATCTAAAGAACCAAAAAGATACAAACTAGCGATTTATGATCAGAGTGTAGAACAAGTGATGTCCTTCAGATATCTAGGGGCAAACATAACAAGTACCAGAAACCTTAAGGAGGAAGTAAAAACTCAAACAACAAAGGCATCATTAATATCAGGATACTTAAGAGATATAATTTGGAGAAACAAATATATGAGCACCAGGAGCAAAGTAAGAATATACAAAACATGCGTAAGACCGATCATGACGTACGCGATAGAAACCAGAGCGGACAACACACTAACAAAACGACTCCTAAGAACAACAGAAATGCGAACACTTAGATCGATAACAGGACATACCTTATGTGACCGGAAGAGATGTGAAGAAATAAGGGAAATATGTGAAATACAGGATGTGGTGAGATGGGCAAGGAATAGGAGAAGAGAATGGAGAGACCATGTGGACAGAATGCCAAATGACCGGTTGGCTAAGGTTGCAAAAGAGAAGCGACCAAACACACCTCGACCGCTTGGAAGACCACCAATAAGATGGTATGAGGGCTGGTCTTCATCATCGCAATTGTTTCTGGGAAACCTTTGAAGTGAACATAGGACATGGTCCTAACGTAGGAAAAAGAAGAAGAAGAAGAATTTAAAAAAAAAAAACACGTAAATGGATAAGTGATTCTCGAGTGATAAGCGCACTGACGGACAGACAGACAAATAGAGAGACATTTTATATATATTATAGATATTCTTTGCAACATGATATTGTTAAAATTATATAAAAACAACACTATGTTTTAATTTCCAATATATTTAAAGTCACTTAAGTGACTTTAAATATATTGGAAATTAAAACATAGTGTTGTTTTTATATAATTTTATTATGAATTTCCAACAAGTATCGGCTAACACAATCAAAGATGATATTGTTTCATATTTAATGGTTTAGGCAGTGTATTGCTAGAGAATGCGCCAGCGGCAAACTTTTTTTCGACTTGATTCACTGTTATCGTCACTGCTTATTCTTTACAGTCCCTGGCCAAATTATTAGACGCACTGTATTTTTTTTTTAGTAATTTTATGTTTCTTAAGAGTTTTTATGCAATAATGGTATATTTAAACTACAATATTATTGATTTTTATTTAAAAGAATTGTTGTAGACTACATATTTGTATTTATTTTTAACATATGGCAACACTGTGTTGACAAAGTGATACATGAACGTAAACAAGTACAAATCTGTATCAGTCGCGATCGGAATCGAGTCAGGTACGGACGTGTTTCTGTGGCTTTATGGACTGTGATTGTTTGTTTAACAGTTTTATACTACTCAGTTATTAATTTATTTTGTATGCAGTGTTTTAAAAAAGTAATTGGACTATTTTGATTATGGGTAGAAAAGGCGATCTTTCACCACGTAAAAAAGCTGAAGTGAAGGCCCTTGTGATTGCGAAAACATTTACAAACCGAGAAATATCACGAAGATTGGAGGTTTCTGAAGCTAGTGTACGACGCATAAAAAAGAAAATTGAGTCAGGGAAGGAATTAAGCCCGAAAAGAAAGAAAAGATGCGGTAGAAAACCAATTTTCACTCCACGGTCAGAGAGATGTTTGAAGAAAATTTGTGTAGGAAAACAGATTTGCTACCACAAAGGTAATAAAATCACAACTCCAGGATGCTAGCGTAAATGCTTCTGAGCGCACTGTTCGAAGAAAATTGAAAGAATTAGATTTTAAGGCCTGTCGCCCCGCCAGGAAGCCCAAGTTAACAGCTGCAATGAAAGCAAAGCGCCTGAAGTGGGCCAAACAATGGCAAGACAAAGATGTGGACTTCTGGAGATCGGTAAGATACAGCAATTTAATCAATAATTGATACATTATTATCATTTTCAGTTAAATAAAGGAAATAAACATGGAAGTTTATATATTTTTCCTATTTTTGACAGGTCTGCTTCAGTGACGAAAGCACATTCGAAATTTTGCAGAATAAAGCTCAGTATGTGCGTCGTCGTCATGGAGAAAAGTTTCATCCTGATTGTGTCGTCCCGACGGTTAAACATCCCACCAAAGTGATGATTTGGTCAGTCATCAGCGCAAGGGCACTGGACGTCTGTACGTCGTCAAAGGAATAATGAGGCAAGATCAGTACAAAGAAGTATTACAAAATCGGTTGATTCCGCAGCTCAGAGAATGGTTTCCAAATGGGGAACCATTCACTTTCATGCAAGATGGAGCTCCCTGCCACACTGCTCGGTCTGTTAAAGCTTTTTTGGCAGAAAAAAATATCCCTCTGTTGGATTGGCCCCATTGAAAATGTGTGGGAGCTGATGAAAAGAGAAGTGGCTAAAGATGTGATTACCAACAAAACCCAGCTCCTAGAAAAGATTATTCATGTGTGGAATCATCATCCTCAAATGCAGGAGACAGTACAATCTTGCATTGATAGCATGCCGCGCAGAATTAAAGCTTGATAGCGGCTAAAGGTGGCTCAACTAAATATTGACTTTTACTAACATTAATTTAACTTTTCTTTTTAAAACTTAATAAACTTATGCTTTTCTAAATTAATGCTGTTTTATTTATGTCAAATAAATAGGTAATTGATTGGATAATATAAAAATAAAAAACAAATCAATTTAAAATAATAAAACGGTACAATATCACTCGGTAATTAATATTTTACATGAAATCTTGCAGTGCGTCTAATAATTTGGCCAAGGACTGTATATTGCCTAACGTAATAAAATATCGCCTGTAACCTGGCCAGAGAACATATGTATGTTTTAAAAAAAAAGCACGTAAATCGGATAAGTGGTTCTTCAGTGATAAGCGGACAGACAGAGAGACGTTGCATTTTATATATATTATAGATGCAACGTCTCCCTGTCTATCTGTCTGTCTGTCTGTCTACCTGTCCGTTAGTACGCTTATGACTCGAGAACTACTTATTGATTTACGTGTTTTTCTTTTAATTTATTCATAGGTTCTCTGGCTAGGTTATAGGATATAGTTTATTACGTTAGGTAATATAAGGAATGAGCAGTGACGATAATAGTGAATAAAGTCCACGCGAGAAGAGCCGCGGGCACAGCTAGAAACCTATATATTTTTATATTTCTCAGTTCTAAGGACCTTAACATATTAAAAGCTATACCCTGCTAATAAGCCTTTCATCCATTATAATTTTTTATATTTTTACAATTTTGAAATATGTTCTGTCTCTCAACTAAAAGAAAAAAAAAGGAAATATGTTGTAATCTGACGAGTAAGATCACCTAAAAACATTGTATTTAAAGAAAAAATAAAATAGATAATATTACGTAATAATACCTACCATTTTATCAGTTGGCACAGAAAGTTAATTTATCCTTTTTCCTGGTTAACGAAGTAAAAATTATTAATTTTCTTTTCTTTCTCTTTTTCTTGTTTTACAGCATGAAGATTTTATTTCATTGTATGACGCCCAGTAATTTTGCCATTTTTATTCGATAATATTTTACAACATATTTATCTTGTTTCTTTAATACACAAACTTCTAAGAATGTTTCGGCCGTTGAATTTCATACAACGAATTTGTAGAAGCCAAAGCGAAGGCATTGTAATGACAAAAATTTTGTTTAAAAATTGAAAATTATTCTTTTATAAAGAATTGAATTCCTCTTCAGTTTTCTCTTCTAACACGTAGATTGAACAGTTTTTGGTCTAGCTATATAAAATACATTTTTTTTACAAAATTCGGCTTTATTTATCAACATAGTCTCCTTCAAGAGCGATCCAACGCTTTTCTAACATTTATATACCTTTCTTGTAAAAGGATTTGTCTTTGCCTTCAAAATAGGCTTCAGTTTCGGCGATACCTTCTTCATTGGAGCCAAATCTCTTTCCTGCGAGCATCTTTTTCAGGTTTGCGAATAGATAATAGTCGCTGAGGACTAAATATGGAGAATACGGTAGATCAGGAGGCAATTCGAACTTCAATTCATGCAATTTTGCCATCATAACCATTGGTTTGTGACACGGTGCGTTGTCTTGATAAAAGAGCACTTTTTTCTTGTTCATTTGGGGCCATTTCTTTGCAATTTCTGCCTTCAAACGCACCAATAACTTTATATATCCCTTCTCGACATGGGCGATGAAAATTATTCCATGCGCATCCCAAAATACAGAGTCCAAAACCTTCCCAACCGACTGTTGTTTTTTTGATCACTTCGGACGGCTTTCATCGGCTGGTGTTCACTCAGCTGCCTGCCGATTTGATTCTGGTGTGTAGTGGTGGTTCCATGTTTCATCCATTGTCACATATCGCATGAAAAAATTTTTTTTATTGCGCTTAAACAGGTCCAAACAGCGCTCAGAATCATCAACAGGTTGTTGTTTTTGGTCCACTGTGAGCAAACGCGGTACCCATTTCGAACAGAGCTTTCTCATGCCCAAATGATCATGCAAAATATGACCAACACGTTCTTTTGATATCCTTAGGGTGTCAGACGTCTCACGCAATTTCACTTTATGGTCATCCAAAATAATTTTGTGGATTTTTTTGATGTTTTCCGGTGTAACCACCTCATTTGGGCGTCCAAAGCGTTCGGCATAATTTGAATCTGTACGACCGCGTTTAAATTCAACATACCAGTAAATGATGAGCGATTTTCCAGGGCAGAGTTCTCGTAACACTTATCATACGATTGCTTTTGGAAATATCAAGAGTAGCGTCCCTAAAACCACTGTAAATGTCATGAAATGTTGACACGTATCGTTTGAAGATTGGTACTTTCCAAAAATCATATGGATTTTTGAAAAGGGCGACATCTGTGTGTTAGACCAAAAACTTTTTAGCCTACGTGTTACTGTGTTAATAAAATAAAAAAGAAATGTTAATGCCTTACAATCAAACCAATTTTATAGCAGCGTGATTAACTTAAGGAACATGTAGTTATTTTCTGCTCAAGAACACTTGACTGTCAATAAAATAACAAACTAGGGTGTTCATTTAATTCAAATCAAAAATAGTTAACATCTATGTACCCGTATTCGTTTCATTTTCTCTTCAAGATAATGTGTAAAAACTATTTAAAAGATATATTTCACTCGAGTGCGCGTAATGTAGCCGAAGATTACGGCACACTTGACAAAACGTTAAAGACATCATCGACCAGAAGAAATATGGAGGCGATAAATTTCGCGAGACACAATAAAGATTGTGGGCAGACAGCTTGCACCAGCCAGCTTCGAAACCGGGCATAAATACTTAATTTGACGATAGTTATTAAGACCCCTTGGAAGCTGCGGCCATTAAAAATCAGCAGGTTATCAGGGGCGTGCAATATGATCGGTCCGACGGGGACAAGTTATTGCTTTTTATTAGGAAAAAAATATGATTTATCGATTAGGAACGACATCGTAATAACAGGTATGAAAATTTTATGGCGATTTGTCATTTGAGAAGCGTATAAGGTTGAAAACACATTATTTCATATGTGATATTTTATTTTATATTAAAATAGAAAGGCAAAAATAGAAAGGTAATATGGCGACATCACAGTTTTCTTTCACATAGGATTTACAAAGGTGCAGGCATAGTGTAGATCAGGGGTCGGCAACCTTTTAAACTAAGGGGTGCCAGTTTTCATCCATACAACATTTTGTGTGCCGACGTGGGTACTTACTACAACTAAAATTAACAAAAATTAACTTAAATTAACTTAAAATATTGCTTTTAGAAGGTTTAAATACAAAAAAATTTTAACATTTTAACAAATAATTTTATTATACTAGTCCGAGGACCTAGTGTGAACCCTGTGCTTGAAGTTCTTTAGAGAGTTTTCTTATATCCGGTTCATGTCTGGTTATTTTCAGTGTCATACATGCTTCCGAGTTGTCTGTTGTCAGCCTGCTTCGGTACGGGTTTAAAATCACTCTCATATGGGGAAAAAAGTTGTTCACAGATATAGGATGATCCGAAAGCTGTAAGCATGGCAAACGCTACTTTCTTAAGACAAATAAATTTCTCTGGTAAACTCATCCAACAACTGAGTATCTCGTTTGAATGGTTCTGGCAGTCACCTTCTAATACCCTTCTTAATTCTACAAATTTCGTGCTCCATAACTCGGAGCTTTTAAATTCAATGTCCTGAAGATTAAAATCATTAATGTCCATCCATGAGAAAAGAGATATGTCAAAGCAACTGCTGGAAAAATCCATTAAATCTGGTTTGATTAAAAAAGCGAACATAGGACCATGTTTATCAAAATCCTGACCCCTCTCGATAAACTCCTCTTTTAAATTAGTCATATATTTAAGAATTTCATCTATTAGTGCACCATCGTCGACACTGGATAAATAAGTTTTTAAATTTGGAAAATATTTATACGTGTTTATATTAATATCGCTGATAAATAAATCTATTTTAATTTGAATGATTTCCAGGTTTCGTATAAATCCAGAACTGTTTTGCCTGAACCTTGTAACTTTAAGTTGAGTTCACTGAGATGGTTTGTAATATCAGTAAGAAACATTAACATACAGGTCCAGTTCTTATCTTTTAGTTCAGGATAAGCATCCACTTGATTTTTTTTCTAACAAGAACGATTTAATTTCGCCCAGACATTGCACAAATCTAGAGAGCACTTTACCACGGCTGAGCCAGCGCACATTATTGTGCAATGGTATATCGGAATATGCACTTTCTAATTCCTGCAGAAACGCCTTAAATTGTCTATGGATCAGTAAAGAACGACCGACAATGTAGTTAACTATTTGAACCACCCTATCCATCACAGATTTTAAACTTCCAGCGGAGATTTTAGCGCACAAACTCTCTTGGTGAATTATGCAATGAAAAATTCAAAACTGATCGACCTATGCGTTCAATAAGAAGGGAAACAAATCCTTTATGTCTCCCAATCATAGCAGGAGCGCCATCTGTCCTTACGCAAAAAATTTTATTTAAATCAGTGTTCCCCTTTTCAAAATGTTTAACAAATTCTGAAAATATATCCTTTCCTCTTGTAGTTCCCTGCAATGGGAGCAGACAAATCAGCTCTTCATACACACTGCCATCATGGAAGTATCGCGCAACGATTGCCAGACGGGCAATGTCATTAATATCGACACTTTCATCCAATGCTACACTAAATACAAAACTCCATTTGATAGCGTCTCTCTGCTGTTTTTGGACATTTTTGTGTCATTTCGGTAATTCGTCTCTCGATGGTCTGCGCTGATACCGGTATATCCCTAATCCTGGCCAATATTGTATCCTTATTGGGCAAGTCGTCGAATAAAATCTCGCCAGTACTCAAAAATGTTTGCTTCATAAATTCTCCGTCAGTGAACGACCTACCTTTTTGTGCCAACGATTGTGCAATTTTGAAACTGCATTCAGTTATCTGATTTTTTCCTTGGAAAACTTTGCTAAAGAATGTTGACTGTTTCTCGTATTGTTTACTTGCTCTTTGTATAGCCTCCCTTTTATCAGCGTTATCTTTAAATGACGATTCATGTTTTATCTGGAAATGTCGTTAAACACTAGATGTCCGGAAAACTATGCTTTCCCGACATAGGACACAAATGGCCCGATCGTTTTGCTGTACGAAACCGTAATTTGTTGTCCTTGAAGTTTGAAATGATCGAACGTCTACCTTCTGTTTCTTCGCTGCCATAACGCAATGTAATTTTAATTTTTAAACTTTTCGACAACTATTGACTGGAACGGATGTTACTCTATACTAAATGATCCAAACGTGTAGCCGCTTGCCATATATAAAAAAAAAGAATGTTTCCAGAAAATTCCAATAATTACGTTTATTAAATTTCTTAGAACAAAAATGATTATCTACAACGCGCCCATTGCAATCAAAGGACCGCCTAGAAGTTAAATCTAACAAAAACTAAAGTTCGGCAATATAACAAGAGTTGCGGCGCGCGTCGGAACGATTAAAGTCAAGTCAAACAAAACCGCCTTATAGCGGCTCTTTTGATCTGAATTGAGGACGTTTATTTGTGTTTTTGCCTAGGCTTATATTTTGAGGCTTGCCGTCTTTAATACTTGCCGAAATTAAAGCCAAACCAATGCATTTAGTAAAATTATAAATTACAAAATATATATTTTGTAGTTTTTGGTAATAATATCTAGTGACCTATATAATATATCGTTTTTGTTTGTATCGTTAAAGTAATACTGTCTTCGATTATTTACTTACTTTCGAAACATGTCACAGATTACAGAACTAATGTGTAAACTTTGAATAGGTACGCGTGCGACTCAAAATTGCTTGGCGTGCCAGAGATGGTACGCGTGCCATAGATTGCCGACCCCTGGTGTAGATGATGACATACAACATAAGGACGATGAGTGCTGGTGATAAGGTGGAAGAATTGAACGAGGAAGTGAGACAGATGAAATGGGACATAATGGGTCTGAGTGAGATTACAAGAAGTGGAGAACAATGCATAATACTACATTCAGGAAATATATTATATTACAGGAATAGAAGTAGAAAGTGAAGAAGAGAACATTGGAGGAGTAGGTTTTATAATAAATAGAAAAATAGCTCCAAACATAATAACATATAACGCAATATCAAATAGGGTAGCCTATGTTGTACTAAAGATAACAAAACACTGTAAAATTAAAATAATTCAAGTGTATGCCCCAACAACGTCACACGATGATGATTTAGTAGAATATTTCTACGACGAAATAAGATGTGTCACCAAACAGGATCGTTGTCATTATAAACTGGTGATAGGCGATTTTAACGGCAAGATAGGTGTTCAGGTTGACGCAAGTGAAAATAAAATAGGTAAATTCGGTTAAAGGAACAAGGAATGAACGTGGCCAAATATTTTTATTTTCCTTTTTCTGGCCTTGGGAGGATCCCATCCAGCCATGAGTTTTTAATTCTGTTTCTGAAGCAATCCAACATACTTATACCTAACTTAACCTAAACACACCCATTTACACACATATATACAAGGGACAAATCACAAAGACCGAGCCGCCACACGGAATCGAACCGCTGACCTCTCGAACAACAGCGGGCAAAGCCTGCGCCTTAACCCTCTGCGCCAATCGGTCGGCTGGTCAAATGTTAATAAACGTCTTAGAACACACAACTATTCGCTATGAACACCTTTTACTACAAAAAATCACATAGAAAATGGACATGGGCAAGTCCAAACGAAGTGGTAAAAAACGAAATAGACTACATATCATTATCAGAAAAAAATATAGTTAAGGATGTAACAGTTATAAATAGGATAAACACTGGAAGTGGCCACACAGTAGTCCGAGGAAGAATAGAAATAAACTAACGCATAGAAAGAAAAAAAAAATAACAAGAAAGAAACCAAAAATTGATACACACATCTTAAAAGTAAAAAAAGCGGAATACCAAAATGATATGAGAAAAGAATTAACTAAAACCGATGATCTTGATAGCAAAAATATAAACGAAATTAATGAAATAATGATGAATATGTTGGTGAAAACAAGATAGCAAATAGCTAGAAAGAAGAGCAACAAAACAAAAATATGGAGCCTAAAAACGAAAGAACTGTTTGAAGAAAGACGTAAACTGCTAGCCCAGGGAAAGAGAAATACTATTCAGTTGGTAGAACCTAACAAAACCCTTAAAAAGTGCATTAAAGAAGATAAAAGACAACAGTTAGAGACAACGATAGAAAAAATTGGAGAACAGAACAAGAATATGAAAGCACTCCGACAAAGCGTAGGAAAGACTACAATACACAACTTAAGGAATGAAAATGGAGAAGATGTGAAAGATCGAAAAAAAATAACACACATGATTCAAACATACTATCAGAACTTGTATAAACAAAAAAACTTCCCACCAAATGATCTCAAAGAACGTCGAAACAGGAAGATAATCAATGTTAACTCAGACGAAGTACCAGAGATAACAGATAAAGAAATATTAACAATACTAAAAACTATAAAAAATAATAAAACACCAGGACCTGACAGAGTATTAACAGAAATAATGAAAGAAGAAGGAGACTTGGTGGTACTGGTGCTGAAACACTTATTCAGTAAATGTCTTAAAGGAAGAGAAGATACCAGAAAATTGGAACACAACTCAACAATTTTACATTTTAAAAAAGGTGATAAGATTAGACAATTACCGTCCAATTTCATTATTTTCATAAATATACAAATTGTTTACCAAAATAATAATTAATAGATTGAAAAACAAGCTGGAATTAAACCAATCGGTCGAACAGGCTGGCTTCAGGAAGAGTTTTAGTACTTGTGATCATCTCTTAACTATCAGAACTTTAATAAAGAAAGCAACAAAATATAACTTAAAGTCGTATCTGGTATTTATAGATTATCAAAAGGCTTTTGATAGTATCGAGAGCTGGGCCGTCGAAAGAGCCTTGTAGAACAGACTATAAGTATACTCAGCTCATAAGAACAATTAACAACAAGGCTCAAATGATAGTGGAAACGGATAATAAAACAAATCCAATACCTATCAAACGCGGAGTAAGACAGGGAGATTCCATGAGCCCAAAATTATTTATAGCAGCATTAGAATAAGTTTTCAAAGAACTCTGGGAAAAAAGGGGATTAGTATAAATGGACAAAAGTTAAATCATCAGCGTTATGCTGATGATGTAGTGCTAATATCAGATAATTATTATGACATACAGGAAATGATTACTGAACTACAAAACAAATTGGAGAGAGTAGGGCTACTGCTGAATAAAGATAAGACAAAAGCTATGACAAACGAAGACAGTCCACGAGGCTTGAAAATAGAGGATAGAATACTTGAATACGTAGATGAATATATCTACCTAGGGCAAGTAATAAAGTGTGGAAAAGCAAATCAAACAGCAGAAGTACAGAGAAGAATCAGACTGGAATGCGCAGCATTTGGCAAACAAAGGATAATACTAACAAACAAAAGAATTCCTCTGAAATTAAGAAAGACGGACATTGACTAGGAAGATGATGGACCAACTGAATAGAACACAGAGAGCAATGGAACGCCAGATGCTGAATATAAGATTAGAAGACAGAATCAGAAAGTATAAGACAAAAGACCAAAGTGATGGACGTAAGAGAATAGGTAGAAGGTTTGAAATGGAGATGGGCAGGTCACACAATGTGATAACAAGATGAGAGATGGAATAAAAGAATTCAAGAATGGAGGCCATGGTTAGGATAAATATCCAGAAGAAGGCTCCAAACAAGATGAAAAGATGACCTGAAAAGAACGGCTGGTTTAGGATGGATCAGAAAGACGCAGAATCCAGAAGGAAGGTGAGGCCTACGTCCGACACTGGATGGAAGAAGGCTTATTAGATAGATAGATAGCATAATGCAGATATTTTTTATTTTGTTCTTCTGATAATCGTTTTATTGTTTTTACTGCAAAAAGTCTTGCAACGCAATGATTTTTGATGTGTTCCTCTGTCTAATATGAATCATATTGAAACAGTTTCTTTATTATCAGGGAGTGCCTTCTCTAAGATGCTTATGTAGGACACAACGTTCGTATACTAAACAGGTGTATGAGGCGACGATAGATTATCTAATAACCAAGTAAAATATTATATTGTCGTTTAGTAATTTATTTAAAAGATTAATAAAATTTATTAGTTGGGAATAACCGCATTTTAATAATGAATATGAAAAAATGTATTTCGTGAAATGTCACTTAATAACATTTGTTTGTGAAGCGTAAAGTCGTAATAATATTTATATTTTATTGAATATCTACTATGAATAAATTAGATAAAAATCGCTTCTTTTGTTATTTAACATTGATAACACAAGTATACAAAAAAATTCTCTGTTTTTTAAATAACACACGTGTTTTCTTAAGTTTTTTTTTATTCTAAATCCAAAAAATCATAAAAAAAAATCATCCGCCGTGAGGTTTTTTTCAGAAAACACACTTAAAGTTGCCAGAAAACTATTACATTGAAAAAAATACATTTTAATAAATAAAAATCATAAAAGAAAATCAAACGGTCATTTGAAGACAAATTGAAAAGCCCAAAAAAAAAAGGAAAGAATAAGTTATAAATAAAAAATTTCTAATAAAAAACGAAAATAAAAAAATAAAACCAGAATTTACAAACGAAAGATTTAAAAGGGATAACACCACAGTGTAGAGCGAAAATCGAGCGTTTCTTGTAATTTTTTTTTCATGTGGAAGTAATTGAATAAAAATACTCAAGGATGTTATCAAGAATATTTTTAAGTATGGAAAAAAAATTTTTTATTCAAAAATATTATAAAATGGCAGCAATAGAGCTTTTCTCATAGGATATCGTGAAATGAAGAGGCTCCACGGCACGCAGTATGACTGCCGCAAATTTGAATCTGGAAAAACAAAAAAATTGTCTCTTTATCTACATCATAATAACTAGAGAAATCCTTAGAGGATTTTGAAAATATTGATTTCTGTGAAAATCGCAAGCTTTCGAAGAAAAAGTTCGACCCAAAAAAATGGTAGTTGTCTTTTATAATAAAAAAGGGTATAATCAACGTATGTATTTCTCTTTGAAATGTTTTTTTTTTAAAGATATGTTTAAAATTTGGAGTGAATATAATGAGTATTATTCGAGTTATGATGCGTTATGAGCTTTGTAAAGAATTAACAGTTGTTGTGGAGTGTAACGCTTTCTGGTTCGAAATAATATTCCCAACTTTTGAGAAGCTCTCCTTGCTATGCCTGCAACATGTTCATGCCAGGACATATTTGCTCCCAAATTAACGCCCAACAAATTGAGTGACGATGTTAGAGGGATGGAGTGCCCTGACATAACTATGTCGGGTTCAGCAACGTTAACTTTTTTAGAGAAAACTGCCGCCTGGGTTTTGTAGCATTAAATTCCACTTGGTTTCTGTCACCCCAAGATAGAATTTCTTCCAGGTCTTTGTTAAGTTGAATGACTTCCTGCTGTCTGCGGATATTCGTCTGAGTAGCCGATGTCCGAGCGTTCAAAGTGAATGAAGAGATAGGTGTACTGTCATCTGCAAAGCTGTAGATTGGATTCTCGGTCTTTTCCAGCAGATCGTTAATGTAAATGAGAAAGAGAGTAGGAGATAGTATGGAGCCTTGGGGTACACCGGCGTTGATAGTGAAGGTGTTAGAAAGAATCCGTCGACGGCCACTCGTAAAGAACGCCACATGAGAGCCACAAACAGAACCTTTCAGACATTCCATAAGAACGTAGCTTAGCCAACCGCCCATCATGCCAAACTCGGTCGAATGCCTTAGATATGTCAAGAGCAACCGCTCGAGATTCTCCAAAGTGTTCAATTGCGTTATTCCAGACATGTGTTACATAAGTCAGAAGATCTCCTGTTGATCTATTTTTACGAAAGCCATATTGGTGATCGCTAATAATGTTGAATCCTTCAAGATATTTTAGAAGATGCTGATTAATAGCCTTTTCCATGACTTTCGATATTATTGAAAGCAGTGCGATTGGTCGGTGGTTATTTGGCAAGGTCTTCTTGCCTTTTTTAGGTATCGGCTGAACTGTAGCACATTTCCAGCAGGAAGGAACTATTCCCTTCCTGTAGGATAGGTTGAAAAGTCTACAGAAAACTGGCGTTAGTTCCCTCGCACAGTTTTTAAGAACTATGGCAGGTATTCCGTCAGGGCCAGAAGCCTTTTTGGTGTCTAGCTTCATCAGTATACGCTTTATGATACGCTGTCTGAAGACAACATCGGGCATCCTTGAGGAATAGTAGGTGGTGTTTTTTCTTGGAAATCGACAGTAGAATGTAAAGCAAAGAGTTCAGCCAACAAGTTCGCTTTTTCTCAACAGGTGTCTTTGCAATAGAATTATCTGGCCGTGTGAGTGGTGGTATGGTGCATTTGGTGAAATTTTGACTAACTGCCTTAGCGACCGACTAAAAGGACCTGAAACTTTCGGGACAAGCGAGAAGTGTTTCTAATCCGTTGATTGTGTACAGTTTTACATTATTTTACATTATTAAAATGTATTTTTTTCAATTTAGTAGTTTTCTGGCAACTTTGAGTGTGTTTTCTGAGAAGACCTCACGTTGGATGTATTTTTTTTTCATTCAGAATAAAAAATACTTAAGAAACACGTGTCTCATTTAAAAGACCGAGCATTTTTTTGTATACCTGTGTAATTAACACTTGTCTTATTAACCGTTTTCAAGCGCTACCAGGTATTTCTGTAATGATATATAAATAAATTTTCTATTTAAAGGTAATCACGGAAAATATCGATAGGATACTTTCCAGAATTAACTAAAATATCTTCGAAGTTGAGTTACAAAAAAAAAAGAAAAATTTGTGTTAGTTAATTAGTCTCCACGGTATTACCAAAATTAAAGAAAACTTTTGACATGACTGTACCACATTGTAGGGATTGGATAAGATAAAAACGATGTAGGGTCATGTCGTTAAATTTGTGACATGTCGCACTGAAACAATAAAGGATAGAGTTGACTTTTTTACATAAGGCATGTAATATACCACTTTCGGCAACCTGTATGCTATAAGACTGAAATTGGGTATTAATTTAGACAAAAAAAAACTAACTCAAGATAAGAAGTTTAAATAATTAAAAATAAATCAAAAAATTATCGCTCCCAAGGTATTCATATCCTGTTTACGACTTTCAATTAAAGTTTTTTTAGATCTAATAAAAGACAGACATAATTTTATATATCTCTTAGAAAATTTTAAAACTAGTTTCTCAGAAGAAGGAAATGTATTCGTGAAAAAATTACCCTCCAAGATTTTTACGTGAAAAACGTAATTAGCAGTTTCGTCGGCAATTTTGTTCGAGTTCGTAGCGTTTTGCAGTTTTTGGACCAAAAATTATTGTTATCCCGAAGTTTTGATCGAAACAGTTTCGATGGGACCAACACTCACTTCAGGATAATTCTAGATCAGGGAAAAAGGCAAGAACACCAACAGGGTTGTTGAGGATTTGCTGCTATCAGATCGAGATCTGCAGGATCCCAGTGCTTGCTACAGAACACCAAAAATACAGTTTTCAAGATTATGCATGAAGTTTTAAGAATGAAATAAGTTTTTGCGGTATGATTCCCCAAACTTCCTACATCAGAGCGGACATTAAAGAGAAAATAAATTTCTAAAAAACATTTTGTCGCTTTATAGAACACCCTTTTTTGGGGGCTGGAAGTGTATGGATCTAAAAATTGTGTTATATATTTAATTTTTTTTTTCCAATTTTAGTAAAACTAATATGCAGAGAGACATGTCAGATTTCAGTTGTGAATATTGTGAGGATTTGCTGCTATCAGATCGAGGACTGCAGATCCCAGTGCTTGCTACAGAACACCAAAAATACAGTTTTCAAGATTATGCATGAAGTTTTAAGATTGAAATAAGTTTTTGCAGTATGATTCCCCAAACTTCCTACATCAGAGCGGAAATTGAAGAGAAAAGAAATTTCTAAAAAACATTTTGCCGCTTTATAGAACGTCCTTTTTTGGGGGCTGGAAGTGTACGGATCTGAAAATTGTGTTATATTTTTAATTTTTTTCCAATTTTATTAAAACTAATATGCAGAGAGACATGTCAGATTTCAGTTGTGATTATTGTAAGGATTTGCTGCTATCAGATCGAGGACTGAGACACGCTTGTACAGAACACCAAAAATACAGTTTTCAGATTATGTGATTTTAAGAATTGTAAGTTTTTGCAGTATGATTACATCAGAGCGGAAATTGCTATCGCTTTATAGAACGTCCTTTTTTCGATTGTGACTGCAGATTTCAGTTGTGATTATAAGGATTTGCTGCTATCAGAGATTTCAATGCTTGCTACAGAACACCAAAAATACAGTTTTCAAGATTATGCATGAAGTTTTAAGAATGAAGTAAGTTTTTGCAGTATGATTCCCCAAACTTCCTACATCAGAGTGGAAATTGAAGAGAAAAGGAATTTCTAAAAAATATTTTGTCGCTTTATAAAACGTCCTTTTTTGGGGGCTGGAAGTGTACGGATCTAAAAAATTGTGTTATATTTTTCTTTTTTTTACAATTTTATTAAAACTAATATGCAGAGAGACATGTCAGATTTCAGTTGTGATTATTGTGAGAATTTGCTGCTATCAGATCGAGGACTGCAGATCCCAGTGCTTGCTACAGAACACCAAAAGTAGAGTTTTCAAGATTATACATGAAGTTTTAAGAATGAAATAAGTTTTTGCAGTATGATTCCCCAAACTTCCTACATCAGAGCGGAAATTGAAGAGAAAAGAAATTTCTAAAAAACATTTTGTCGTTTTATAGAACGTCCTTTTTTGGGGGCTGGAAGTGTACGGATCTGAAAATTGTGTTACATTTTTAATTTTTTTTTTTAATTTTATTAAAACTAATATGCAGAGAGACATGTCAGATTTCAGTTGTGATTATTGTAAGGATTTGCTGCTATCAGATCGAGGACTGCAGATCTCAATGCTTGCTACAGAACATAAAAAATACAGTTTTCAAGATTATGCATGACGTTTTAAGAATGTAGTAAGTTTTTGCAGTATGATTCCCCAAACTTCTTACATCAGAGCGGAAATTGAAGAGAAAAGGAATTTCTAAAAAATATTTTGTCGCTTTATAAAACGTCCTTTTTTGGGGGCTGGAAGTGTACGGATCTAAAAATTGTGTTATATTTTTCTTTTTTTTTACAATTTTATTAAAACTAATATGCAGAGAGACATGTCAGATTTCAGTTGTGATTATTGTAAGGATTTGCTGCTATCAGATCGAGGACTGCAGATCTCAATGCTTGTTACAGAACATAAAAAATACAGTTTTCAAGATTATGCATGACGTTTTAAGAATGTAGTAAGTTTTTGCAGTATGATTCCCCAAACTTCCTACATCAGAGCGGAAATTGAAGAGAAAAGGAATTTCTAAAAAATATTTTGTCGCTTTATAGAACGTCCTTTTTTGGGGGCTGGAAATGTACGGATCTAAAAATTGTGTTATATTTTTCTTTTTTTTTACAATTTTATTAAAACTAATATGCAGAGAGACATATCAGATTTCAGTTGTGATTATTGTGAGAATTTGCTAGTATCAGATCGAGAACTGCAGATCCCAGTGCTTGCTACAGAACACCAAAAATACAGTTTTCAACATTATGCATGAAGTTTTAAGAATGAAATAGGTTTTTGCAGTATGATTCCCCAAACTTCCTACATCAGAGCGGAAATTAGAGAAAAGAAATTTCTAAAAAACATTTTGTCGCTTTATAGAACGTCCTTTTTGGGGGGCTGGAAGTGTACGAATCTGAAAATTGTGTTATATATTTAATTTTTTTTTTCCAATTTTATTAAAACTAATATGCAGAGAGACATGTCAGATTTTAGTTGTGATTATTGTAAAGATTTTCTGCTATCAGATCGAGGACTGCAGATCCCAGTGCTTGCTACAGAACACCAAAAATACAGTTTTCAAGATTATACATGAAGTTTAGAGAATGAAATAAGTTTTTGCAGTATGATTCCCCAAACTACCTACTTCAGAGCGGAAATTGAAGAGAAAAGAAATTTCTAAAAAACATTTTATCTCTATAGAACGTCCTTTTTTGAGGGCTGGAAGTGTACGAATCTCAAAATTGTGTTATATTTTTTTTTTCCAATTTTATTAAAACTAGTATGCAGAGAGACATGTCAGATTTCAGTTGTGATTATCTCTTAAAGCTCTTCCTCTGTTCAACTTTTTTCGCGACTGTCAGGTAAAATATCGATTTGTAAATTTAGTTTAGTTTTTTAGTGTGAGAAAGTCAACTTCAGTATTTATTTTACAACCGCGTGTTTGGGTAAATATCTTTAACGATTTTTTATCGTCTGGTTTTATATTAGTTGTCGCTTTAGAACTTCAACCCGATTTAGATTGTAAAATTTTACATTAGGTATATAAAACTGGATAAAACCGATATAAAGGCGATATAAATACATTTATTGTTTATTAAACTAGATAAATCGACCTTGCCGTATAAAATGGTCATGTTAAAAACCCAGTTCTCCGCCCCTGCACCCATTAAACCCTCAATAATAATCGAATAATAGTAAGCATCTTCTCCGATTCGCCGCGTGGGTGTCTCCACTCGCTCCTAAATTCAAATCATTTTCCATTTTACAATTCGCCCGTGTATTTTATGTAACCACATTCCGTATGGGGTAATCATGATCAGATGGAACTTGTAAAGCGGGCCTTATTACAAACAGATGATTGTAACTTATTATTGACAGTTCGAAATATAAAATCCCTCGTAAATATTCTCTCATATGTACGAGAGATTAAAATGAAAGAAAAAACGCTTAAGCAAGGGGAATATGCAAGTAGCTTGTGTGTAATTTATTGTAGTATTTTATTTTTAAACTAGCATATATCCGCGGCTTTGCCCGAGGAGATTATATGATCTGTATTATTTAGGTAATAAAGAACATGAAAAGTCATAGTCATATTACCGAATACTAACCCAAACTAAAATTCCATTGCTTTACCATATATGTACATAGTTGCCATATGAGTTTCAAAAGTATTTTTTTCTACGCATTGGAACTGCTGAGTATTGGATATAGAAATTAATTAGTGGCCAGATAACGTACCGGTATTTATGCATTTATATAGACACGTACAGATATGGCGAATTTTATATATGTTCATTTTTCATTTTCTTTATTGACTTACAAGAAAGGTATAGCCTCTTACTTCTATTAAATAAACTTTGTTCTAACATGGTAAGAAAATATACTTATTCTAACTTAACCTAAGTATTTACAGTAATGTTCCTAATCTAAATTTACCCTAGGAGATGTGTTTTTTAACATGATTGTCTAACTTAATCTAGGGCCTATGCTAACTTAATCTAGTTTTACATTCTTCTGTCATGATGGGTTGGGTGGGCCATCGTCCGAAAGAGGGTCTGAGGGTCTCGGAAATTGCTGCGGACATGGGGAAGGGTTAGGAAGGCGTCCCTAATGATTGGATTGCGACGCTGGGACGCCTCGGCCAGGCACTTTATTTGAGTGTGCCTTACGTGTGCCTTTATGGTTGGCACACCGAGGTCTATGTGTAATTGATTATTTCACATGAACCTAGTGGCTCCTATGATCATCCTCAGGGCCTTGTTCTGCACTGCCTGGAATTGTGCTCTCCTTGTCTTTGAGAGCTGGCACCATGTGAGGCAGGCGTAAGTGAAGCCTGCCTACACAATTGTGTTGTACAGATGGTTTTAATGGGCAACTTGCTGGACCGATTTATAATTGGGTTTAATTTGCCCAGCAATTGCTTAGCTTTCTTGACAGTGCAGATCTGGTCTTTCCAGACGAGCTGTTTGTCGTATTCGATTCCCAGGTATGATGGTGTTTGCCCATTGGATGCGGGAGCCCTGTAGTTGGAAGTGGCCATGGGGAGTTCCTTTGCCCTTGGCGAAAACGATGGTTTGGGTCTTGTTGGGATTCAGCTTGATCCTCCAGTGGTTAAACCAGGAGTTAAGTTTGTCCAGGTGGCGTTGGAGTCTGTTAGTAATGATTCGGCTACTTCTACAAGATTGTGTGATATTAGCGGCGTCATCAGCATAAAGGAGGAGATTAGTTTGATCCGACTTGGGAATGTCGGCAGTGAAAATATTGAAGAGATGGGGAGAGAAGACGGAGCCCGGGGGGACTCCGGTTCTGATGGGCTTGACCTCAGAGATAGCCTTTTCGACTCTGACCTAAAAGATCCTGTCAGAGACGAAGGACTGTTTAATCATAAAGTGGGGGTAGCCGTGTCGAATCAGTTTCAGAATAAGACCTTCGTGCCAGACTTGGTCGAAGGTCTTGGATACATCAAGAAAAACAGCTTCAACTTTATGGTGTTTGTTGAAGCTGTTGGAAATGGTTTGTGCGGGTTTAGTGGTAAGGTGGGTAGTGCCATGAAGCGATTGGATTTATATATGTATATAGAGCTAGTGATATGTAGATATCGAATGGTATTGTGAATATCAACAACTAAAACTGAACAAAGTCCATATTTCCGCTGTTGTTTTCTGTTCTATCATCTATCTCAAGCTAAACAAAACTAAAAGTACGTATCACAGTACTAACGCAAAGAGCAGTAAGATACAACAATATATTAAGATATGCCCTCAAAATTAGGCTTACAGTAACCAGTGATGCAAATTGTTATTTATTACTCATTTTTTGCACTTGCGATAATTACTTCGAGTTTTGTTCTCTTCTCTGTCGATCTTAGCGCGGTTGGTGAGTCGTGATACGACGAAACACGTCCCGAGATGGTTTAACAGATGACAGAACAATAAATAATTGCTGAAATATGGAACCCTAGAAATCACTCTGCCTAGCGGTAATTGTTAGCGACACGGTAAAGAATTTCTATATCGGTCTGCGGCCCACAAAAAAAGAATAGACGATTTTTTATGGGGTCATTTGAAAACCAAAGTTTACCGAAGTCGACCTGAAACTGTAGAAGATTTACAACAAAGAATTCAATATGAAGTAACGCAGATCACCCCGGATTCTCTGCAGAACTCTGTTCAGGCTGTTTATGACAGATTGGGTCATTGCCTCGCTGTTAATGGTAGACATTTTGAGCAATTGTTACCTTAAAAATAAAACTAGAGTATTTACTGATAGTTTTTTTTTTTAAATTTTAAATTTGAAATGACGATAATTCCAAAACCATTTAATTTAGACATATGGTATGTTAGACAGACAAATAATATCTAGAATTTATAGTAGGACTCAAAAATAAAATAATATGCAGGGTTTTCCATTTAAAACAGTTCAAAACATTTTATTGTCAACGTCAGCATGTGCGCCATATAACACCCTACGACTTTTATTTAAACATTTTTTTGATCCACTTATTAATAAATGCTGTGAAATCATTATTCCATACATATGGAGCACCCTATATATATATATATATATATATATATATATATATATATATATATATATATATATATATATAACATATATATATATATATATATATATATATATATATATATATATATATATATATATATATATATATATATATATATATATATATATATATATATATATATATATATATATATATATATATATATATATATATATATATATAATATATATATATATATATATATATATATATATATATATATATATATATATATATTATATATATATATATATATATATATATATATATATATATATATATATATATATATATATATATATATATATATATATATATATATATATATATAATATATATATATATATATATATACGTACAAACCATCAAAAATATGAAAACGAACAACAAAGAGAGGGCCGTAAATTTAATACCCCTGGAAGAATAGAAAAATTATTACGAAATATTATTAACTGAAAACAGACAAGAATTCCTTAGTATAGAGGACAATGAATCAGAAGACACAGAAGGAAAGGACTGGGACGAAATAACCATGGAGGAAGTACAAGCAAATCTAAAAACGATGAAGAATGGAAGAGCGGCCGGACCAGGTGATATCTCTGTAGAAATGATTAAAAATGGAGGTGTAACCATATGGAGAACAATAACTAGCTTAATTAATAATTGTATATCACAAGGAAGAACACCTACCGAATGGAAAAAAAGTTACATTTCATCAATCTATAAGAAAGGAAATAGAAAAGACCCTAATAAGTATAGAGGTATATGCGTTACAAGCACTGTACGGTAAAATATTGCAGAATAGAATAAGAGAAACAATTAAAGGAAAGATATCCGAAAACCAAAGCGGATTTACTCCGGGCCGGTCGTGTATAGACAACTTGTTTACTTTACAGCAATTGATAGAAACGATGATCCACAAAGATGACGAAATACATATGACCTTTATAGATCTTAAGAAGGCATACGATAGTGTACCGAGAAATAAACTTTGGCATGTCTTGAGAACAGTAGGGATAAAAGAAGGGATGATAACAACAATAAAAGAGTTATATAACGAAAATATAGGATATGTGAAACAAGGACGCTATCTCTCGGAAGCTATCCACATTACAAAGGGTCTAAGACAAGGGTGTTGCCTTTCGCCAATCTTATTTAATGTATTTGTAGACAACGCTCTAAAGAAATGGAACCGCACTTGCCAAAGCATGGGCATCCCCATTAGTGATAAACACCTATTATCGTTAAACTTTGCAGCCGACCAAGTAATAATGACACAAGATGCATTCGATATGGAATATATATTGAAGAGATTATACACAGACTACAATGAATGGGGACTGGAGTTGAACCTTGAAAAGACGGAATATATGGTTGTGAACTCGGAAACAGAATTGGATGTCTTATTTAACAACGATAGACATGTCAAACAAGTCAAGGAATTTAAATATCTAGGAGTACTGATTGACAACGAAAATGGTATAGGTAAAAAGGAAATACAGAATAAAATACAAAAAGCCAGGAGGATCATAGGAGCTCTTAACTCTATATGGTGGGATCAAAACATAACTACACAAAACAGAAGAGAATGGTAGAATCGGTTTTAAGTTATGGTAGTGAACTGTGGGTAATGAAAGTAGAGGATAAAAGAAAAATAACGACGATAGAGATGGATTACCTGAGAAGAAGCGCCGGAGTGTCCAAATTCCAACACATAACAAACCAAGAAATACCCAACAGAACAGCAGCAACAGAAACAATTATACAAAGAATAGAAAATAGAGGATTAAAATGGTTTGGATTGGACACCTACTCAGAATGAACGATACCAGATGGCCCAAAAGGCTTTTGACATGGAAACCACCGGGAAGAAATAAAAAAGGACGACCACGTAGATCCTGGAATGAAGATATACGACAGGCCATGAAGTCTCGAGGAATGGACGAAGAGATGGCGGACGATAGAGAGGTTGGGAGAAGGCGAATGAGAACACAACATTTAGTTGTATAATTGTTATATATTACTTGTGTATATGTACAGTTAAACCCAAAAATATATATATATATATATATATATATATATATATATATATATATATATATATATATATATATATACACATACTATATTTATTCGTCATAATCTTATTGTCTCCTCGTTAAAGAAGAATTAAATCTTTGGTGGTTAACATCACAAAAACGGAAAAGACACCTAACAATACTCCACTAGGTGGAAGTAAATTGACGAAATCGCTGGTAGAGCAAACACTGTCTGATCGAAAAAGGTAATCTCAACGAAGCAATTGACTTTTAAAGATAATTTTTCAAAAATAAATAATAAATAATTTTTAAAAATCAGTAAAATAATATTCCTAATTTCTTCACTATCATACTGGTCTACACATTACCACTAAATATTTTAAATAAAAGGTGATTGATGAGACATTAATCACAAAAAAATTGAGCAGAGCAAGGTCTTCCAAGATATATGGAAACTTGATGTTACACATTCACATACACTGTAAATAATTATGTTTGAAATTTGTCCATTATCGCAACTAGAAACCAGGGAAAATGTTCATAAAGTACCATTAAATTTATACAGTATTTAATAGCCCCTTTCCCTTGAAGCTACCATATATTACTCAAAAACTATAAGTTAATTACTTTAAACCTGTCTAAAATTTTATCTAGAGTCAATTTCAGTCAATTCCTAAGCGTCAAACTTACTTTAAAAACAGTATATAATATGCTTAGACTATGACCTAGATGGACGTAAGAAAATTAATCCTATAATCCTTTATATACATATTTATACCTTTGATTTCTTTGCTTGTCTGGCCGTTTCGCTGAGAATGCCTACATAATTACCCGATCCTTTCCTTTCTGCAGGTAGAAAAGATCATTCTTCGTCGAGAAGAATTCGCTGAAATAAGAACAGCCCGTATCGGTTGACTGGTCTTGGACCATTCGGAATTCGGCTTTCCTCTAGATACTCATTCAGCTGTAAACAATTGTTGTCCTTACACTTGTTTTGTCAGTTAAATACGGGCGTAACATTCGATACATCTCTTGTAAATACCCTAAAACGGGTCAATTTCCTCACCCGTTTTTAAATCTACACAGTAGCTAGCAATTTTTTCTCAAATTTTAATGTACTCTGTGTTAAAAACTAAACATCTTTTTGTTGCACCAACTTTGAACTCGTTACGAATAAAGAATAACATAAATATTACAATTTGCTATTTTCAAAGTAATAATGATGATTTATTATATAACAGTTATCGAGAGGAGTATTATCGTGTTGTGTGCGAACTACCATTATTTTTGTTTTAGCAATACTGTCACGTATTCTGTATCGCTCATCAAATTCATGAAATTTCTTTAGACTTGTCGAAATGCCGTTGGGGTTGTTAGTTAAGATTGCGGTATCATCCACATAACGAATATTATTTTGATTAATACCTCGGTTTTCCTAACTTAAAATAAGTGTTCTTTATTTGTTAGTCTAAAACTCTTCGCACAAAATTACCAAACCGCATTGTTTGTATTTACGACCTTTTAAAATATGAAAAACAACCCCTGAGAGACGCTTAACAATCACCCCCAAATGATTAATAGTATAATATTAAACGCAACCAAACCAAACCGCATGATCAGTAAAAATCTCATCTGTTTTAAAATGGCCTCTCTATTACCTTAATAGGTCCAATGTAAAAACTATTTAGAAAGACACATTAGCTTGTGACGAAGATAAATTACGATTTGTTTTGTTTTCTTTTTCTTTAATTCTTCTGTTTTTAAAGACCCTAATCGAGCGCCGCAGGTCTGTTCTTAACGCGGAATATTTATCTCTCTTTTTGGGGTAATTATAACTATAAGAAATATGATTTATGGGGATGGGATAACAAATAATGTTATTGGGTTGAAATGAACCACCCTCTCAACTTTTTAAATATACGGTTTCGAAGGAAACTCGTCGATTACAACGTACAAGAATAATAGCTTGTGCGGTAATTAAATTTAATCTTTTTTGAAGTAACAACAACGCATGTCAGCTTCACCAAATGAAAAAAATGAACTTTTACATGGGTGTAATGTTTCCATTTGGCTTCAGGTATAGCAATTTTTTTCTGATAAATTCTTGTTGTTATTTCCACTGGGTATAGGTTCAACTTATATCCGACTATGGATGGAAGAAGCTAATGAGGACTGATAGGTTTAAAAGTGCCGGTGATAACGCACAACCTTGTATGACTAATCTTCTAATTCAAGATTTTGAGTCTCACTAGTATCTTGCTCTAACTTCTTGTAAATTTTGTTATGAATCACTTTTAAGTTTTTATGATCTGTGCATTGTTTTGCCGTGATCTTCTTTAGTATAGTGATAAACGTCGGTATGAGTTCTTCATTAACGATAAGTGTTGTTTGATACATTGTTAAACAGGACTATAAGAATAGGAATATGCTTCTCTCCAATGAATTTTGGGGTTTCAGACGGTAACTCATCCGAACTCGGAGATTTCCAGATTTTAATCATGAAGGATTTTTTCTTTGGTTATTACCGGTATACTTCTATCTTGTTATCGGTAGTCTTCAAACTGTTCCTTTATAGAGTCTTTCTATGTTCGAAACGTTTCTGTACCATTTTTGTCAGGACAGAGGGTAGCTTTAATAAGTACTACCCATTCTTACGTACGGAGCCGATACTCTCAAACTGACGAAATAAAATAACAACAAAATATGTGTCATGCAAAGGAAAGTGGAAAAGTAAATTTTAGATGTTACTCTTAAGAGCACATCCCAAATCACATTATCAGAAAGAGAACGGGGGTACAAGACGTAGTCAAAGTCATTCTCCATCTTAAATGGAACTGAGCTGGGCATGTTGCTAGGTTTAAGGATGAACTATGGACAAAAAACAAGCGACCAAGATCCGCAGCTTCTCGAAGTACCACCAAGTCGGTGGACTGATACTTTTTGAAGAGAGTGGCTGAAAATTGGGTGGCCCTGAACAGAAAAAGGCCGCAAGACTTGAGGGAGGCTTTTATCCAGCAGTGAACAGTATAAGCTGATGATGATGATAATTTCTTATCCCACCGGTCTTTTACGACGAGCACTTAAGTTTCATGCATTGCTTGTGCAGTACAAACTGGTTTATCGCTTAATTGCAAACGAAATGTTAATATATACGACAATCTTTACTAATGTGAAAGTTGTCGTTACGCAGAAATGATTATATATATATATATATATATATATATATATATATATATATATATATATATATATATATATATATATATATTAGTAGGGTAGTAAGTAATAAAATAATAGCCAATTTTTGACTTTTTTGTTGGCATTGACATTTTTGAGTTTTATGTTTAATTTTGCTTGAATTATTTTTGACCAGATTTCTCGTTAAATATTTTTTAATCCGTTATTATTGTTTCTTCACATTTCATCTTCATGATTGAAGTCAGCTATTTCTGTCTTGTTTTCTGTGTTTTTAGTTAGTGGGAGTCACCTTGCAAGTTTCGATTAGGGGGTTACATGGGTTTCGAAAACTAAAAAAAAGCATATTTTCTCTAATTTATTTTTAATACAATAAAAGATTTATTTTTTTCAAACTATTCAGCATATAAAAGAACAACATGTAAACAATATTTTCATTTAAAAATTTTGAAAATTCAGCTGTTGGGACCTGATTTTCGAAGACCTCTTGAAAAAAAGTATCCTTGCGGTAGGCAGGATAACTCATGATAGCTTTATCTGAAATCAGAAAACCAAATATTTTCTGTTAGCAGATGAGTATAGCTCGTGATTGAACGAAAGATTAAAAAAAAAATCGAAATTTGAATTTTTGGCAGAGTTGTATACAAAAAGGTACAATTTTCCGTAAAATTTACACCCTGCCTTGTAAAATAAGTTGTGATCAACAAAAAAAAAAACCTTCGTCTGATCACTAGTGAATCCTATTTAGAAGAAGTGTGCAAATTTTTAATAAAAACAGTGCATTAGTTTTGAGAAATCGGGCCTACCGACTTCAAAAAAAGAGTTTTGAGAAAAAGGCGATTCAAGTTTCAAGTAGAAATAAAACGGAGAAAATTTTTTTTATTAAACTTACATAGAATCGTCGATTCCATCCCCATAAAGCAAAGATTCTGCTACAGTAGCAATGTCCAAGGCATCCTTTTGCTCTTGCCTGAGACGAATTCTTGCGTCTCGAGTCCTAGCCTCAGCTCTTTTCTCGGCTATGCCAAGTTTTATGTCCATAGCGTGCAAAAAATAATAGAGCTGGGACTCCTTCGTTGAAAGTGCAAGCGGCGATTAATGCAGCATTTTCAACTATTTTGGAACCAGCAGGAAGTATTTTTGGAGTGATTTTCCAAATTAACTGGTTCAGACTCTCATTATTATTTTGCGTAAAGCCACCAACACACCACTCTAGCAGCACATCCTTGCTAAGCTCTTCATAAATGGGCTTGATAGCTGATAAAACATCACTCGGCAATGCAGCGTAATCGTGCTTGAATGATGATACAGCATTTATAGCTGAAGCACGCTGCCAAGCGCACCATGAGGCCTGGCCGATCGTACCTAATGATATGAATTTTTTTTTATGGGTCTAGCACACGTGTTGCAGGGAGCGACATGTGTGCGGAAAAAGCGATTCACGTTGTTCTTGAATCGCTGTAAATTCTACTCGGTGGGAAACACAGTCCTGGACAAATTATTCCAAACGGATGATGTTCTCCATATAAAAGACTGCTTAAAAAGCATTGTACGAGGAGTAACAAGCTAAACCTCATACGGATGTGAAGTATTAGCGCGACGTGTATTTCTAACCGCCTGCACCGCTCTGGGAGGAATTAAGCAGGCTATATCCTTCGAATACCTTCCATGAAGATAGAATAGGCTTAAGTCGCCAACCGTTCTTTGATGTTCCAGCGAATCAAGGCCGCCCCTCAGTTCCGGGTATCCAGTCAGACGAACAGCTCTTCCCTGAATAGAATCCAGTGGATGTTTGGGAGTGGAGCCCTAAACATGGGAGCAATATTCTATAGTTGGTCGAATTTTAGCTTTGTAAAGAATTAACAGTTGTTGTGGAGTATAAAGCTTTCTGGTTCGAAATAATTTTCCCCAATTTTTGAGAAGTTCTCTTTGCTATGCCTGCAACATGTTCATGCCAGGACATATTTGGTCCCAAATTAACGCCCAACATTGAGTGACGATGTTCGAGGAATGGAGTGCCCGACATAACTATGTCGGGTTCAGCAACGTTCCAGGTCTTTGTTAAATTGAATGACCTCCTGCTGTGTGCGGATATTCGTCTGAGTAGCCGATGTCCGACATGAATTTCCAAAGGCTCTATCTCCTAGAGTTTTATTCCGATTGACTTGAAACGTTGGGAAAATATTCTTGACATGTTATACTATTAGATAAAAAAATTTAAAAGAAATGGATTTTTTAAACTTCCAAAACCCGTGTAATCCCTTAGGGCGCGTTTAAACTTATTCTAGGGTCTTTAAACTTTGAATTGTTGTGGCTGTTACTTGATGGAAATTTATAACAAATGTAATGAAAGACTGATATTGTCAAATTTCCACTTTATTTAGTTTCACTGAAAATAAAATTTTGTATCAGAAGAAGCTATAATATAGCGAAACGCGTCATACAGTTTCAGTGAACCTAAATAAAGTGGAAATTTGACAATATCAGTCTTTCATTACATTCTGGGATCTTTAGTTTATCGTTGATCTTATTTAGTATTCTTGTCTCACGTTACTAAACACGACCAAAAACTTCTGAAGTGACCTTACATTATTTTGTTCACATGATACAGCCCCTTTGGATGGAATACATCTAACCAATATATGCGTAATACTAATTTCATGAATGTCAATGTTGTGAAGGTTGAAAATAAGTTTGAGGTTGACTGTGTAAATAATCTTCATTTTTGCGCTTCCAGACCGTTGACTGACGCAGTACCATGTGCATGACTTTAACAAGAAATAACTTCAGCTTTAAAAATGTTTCTGTTTAATTAGATATGTAGGAATAATCCCAGTTTCAAAGTTTACTAGTTGCAATTTTAGTAATTCTCAATGGAATTAAAATAACAATATACGAGTATGTTTTACTGGATAAAATTTGCAAAATCGATATTGTTTTCCCTAAGTATTAATAAATCTCTTCGTTTAATTTACCTAAGAAACTTTATTTATTTTCCCTGGCTTTTAAAATTCTATTATGAAAATAAATTTAAAATCTTATTTAATATTCGTAAGGAAATTTGGAAATTTGAGCCGTCCATATACGTTACAGTTTGTTGCGAACTTGACTTCAGTAAAAAATCTCTAAACATTCTCATTTATAGTATTCTATCTTCTAACTTTTAAACATTCAGTCGAGTTATGTTGTTTGTTCTAACTGTTTGTATTTATTATTTCCTTGTTAAATATCCTTATAGTATAAATATATAGTAACATGTAGGCTGAAAAGTTTTTCGTCTGACACATAGACGTTGTTAAAAAAATCCACATGATTTTAAGAAAGTACCAACCTTCAAACGATACGTGTCAAAATTTAATGACATTTCGACGATTAGTTTACAAGTTACAGTAGTTTTAGTGACGCTACTTTGGATATTTTCAAAACAATGGAAAAATCGAATTTCGTATGTTGATTAAGCACTGTTTTTGATGGGAAAAAAAAAAATACCGTTTAAACCAAGCAATGGCTTGATAAATGTTACGGAGAGTCTGCTCCTGGAAAATCACTCATCATTTACGGTATGCTGAATTTAAACGTGGTCCTATAGATACAAATGATGCTGAACGCCCAAATAAGGTGGTTATACCGGAAAATAAAAAAAATCCACAAAATTGTTTTAAATAACCATAAAGTGAAATTGCATGAGATAGCTGACACCCTAAAGATATGAAAAGAACATATTGGTCATATTTTACGTGAACATTTGGATATGAGAAAGCTCTGTTCGAAATGAGTACCGCGTTTGCTCACAGTGGACCAAAAACAACAACGTGTTGATGATTCTAAGCGCTGTTTGGACCTGTTTAAGCGCAATAAAAAGGATTTTTTCATGCAATATGTGACGGAATCAAATCGACAGTCAGCTGAGTGGACAGCAACCGGCGAAAGCCGCCCGAAGCGACCAAAGACACAACAGTCTGCTGGGAAGTTTTTCGCCTCTGTATTTTGGGGATGCGCATGGAATAATTTTCATCAGCCATGCTGAGAAGGGAAAAAAAAAACAATCAATAGCGAAAATTATATAAAATAATTGGTGCGTTTGAAGGCGGAAATCGCAAAAAAGGGCCCCAAATGAACAAGGAAACAGTGCTGTTTCACAAGTCAATGGTTATGATGGCAAAATCACATGAATTGAAGTTCGAATTGCTTCCTTATCCACCGTATTTTCCAGATTTGGCCCCCGACGACTATTAACTATTCGCAAACCTCAAAAAAACGCTCACGGGAAAAGGATTTGGCTCTAATGAAGAAATTATAGGCCTCTTTTGAAGGCAAAGACAAATCCTTCTACAAGAATGGTATAGAAATGTTAAAAAAGCGTTGGACTGATTGTATCGCTCTTGAAGGAGACTATATTGATGAATAAAGTCGATTTTTGCCAAAAGAATGTGTTTTAAGTAGCTAGACCAAAAACTTTTCAGCCTACATGTTACTAACAACCGCCCGCTACTTCGTTCGCGTGTAAGTATTATTGTTTTCAAAGGTTTTTTTGCAGGCACTTTTTCGTAAATATTTCAGGACCTGCTTACATACATAGCACAGTCGCGCCCCACTCTTACACAGGTCGTTCAAGATAGTTATATGTTTGAAAGTGTGTGTAGGTACCTCTATTTTAGTTAACGCTTACTCAAAAACACGGTCGTAAAAACTCACTTATCTAAATGGTTTGGTTTAAAGGACAATTTTTATCTACATGATATGCATGTAACGAGGAACATATTTATTTTGATAAGGATTTAATTTTAGCTGTTGAAACAACTCCCGGCAGATTTATCATTTGGTCACGTCAATTTTTAAGACCTATGGTTGAATTTTCTGGATTAATCTTAGCTTTAACCTTTTGGGAAATTTTCGGTCATATGTTGTTTTATTTTTTTTAATAAAATATTATTATTGTACTCAACATGCAGAAACATTCATTTATTACTTAAGCACGATACTGACAAAGCTTATACTTTATTATACCACTACTTCGCGATGTTAAAGGTGTCTTTCTACTGTTACAGGGTATTTTTTAAGTTGATACACTATCATTATCTGGTAATAGCACCGAACAAAGCCATTTCGCCAAATAAATTTAAAAAAAATCACTATAAAATTTTATAAAGCTAAGTATGGGCGAATTATGATATATTGTTAGCACCTACGCACGAGAGTATCATGCCGTATTAGAATAACGAGAATCATATCAATTCAGACCACTTATGCCTTTACAATATTCAATTTTCGTTTACTGATTGTCTAAAAAAGATAAATTTGAAAAATGTTATATACTGGATAGCATCAGCCTGGAATCAAGTAAAGAGTAGTACTCTGGAAAAATCTTGGTCAAAATTGATTCCACAAGAGGAGATACATTACTCAGAGGCAGAAAGAGAAGATAATGAAAGTTTACATCAAATTATTACAAGAATATCAGGATGTGAAAGTGTTACGGAAACTGATATTTGTGAATTGTCAAACAGTTATAGTGTGGAAGATGAAATGACCAAGAATTAATTAAAAGTGTATGCAAAAATGCTAATAAAATAGACAGTGATGATGATGATGATAACAAAGTAGACGCCACTGACAATATTCCAGTAAAAATGTCACATTCAGAAGGACTAGAGGCCCTAGAAAAAACTTATGTAGAACAACAAGAAAATGCAACCACCGCGGACGTTTAGCTTATCAAACGTTGAAGAGACATTGCAACCAAAAACAGAACTAACGCGAAACGAGTGCAGTTAAAAATTACCTCATATTTAAGACATTAAAGTTAAGAATGGAACCAATATTTTACAAATATGCTAACAGAAGATAGACCAGAGTTCAAAAGTACCCAACATGGAAACCCAAATATAGTTATACGAGGATCCCCAATAAGGATAATAACATCAGAAGTTAAAGAAGTATGTAAAACGCTAAAAAATGGTAGAGCTCCAGGACCAGGAAACATCCCAGGAGAGATAGTAAAATACGGAACTGAAAAGCTATTTAGCGCTTTGAGGAACTTATTCCAAAGATGCATTAACACATCAGAAGTACCTGAGGAAAGGAAAATATACATATCAACAATTCATAAGAAAGGAGACAAATATAATTGGGATAACTATAGGGGAATAATGGTTACAGGATCTATTAGCAGAATATACGGAAAAAATACTTAAAAATAGAATAGAAACGGAATACGCGGACGTAGAAGCTGAAGAACAGGCAGGCTTTAGAGCAGGAAGATCCACAATAGATCATCTCTTCTCACTGACACAAATCCTAGAAAAGAAAACCGCATTTGATCAGGAAGTCCATGTCTTGTTTGTTGATTTAAAAAGGCCTACGACAGCGTGCCCCTAATGAGATTGTGGGAAACACTACAACAGAGTAATGTAAGCACCGAAATAATTAAAGCCGTAAAATCCTTATACCAAGACGCAAGAAGTAATGTGAAAACCAAATATGGTATAACAACAGGGTTCCAGGTCACAAAAGGTCTCAAACAGGGCTGCTGTATATCCCCAACGCTATTTAAAATCTATTTCGAGAGTGCACTGAAGCACTGGAAAAGGAAATGCAGCAGTATGGGATTACCACTGGATGACGATACTACATTGTACACGCTGTCATTCGCAGACGACCAGGTAGTAGTCGCTCAGGACATCGATGATATGGAATACATGACACGAAAACTTATGGAGGAATATGAAAAATGGGGCCTAGAAGTCAATATTAAAAAGACCGAGTACATGTGCGTCGGAGGACAACAGCAGGACTTGAAAACTGGCCACAGGACACATCAAAACACTGTGCCAGTTATAAGTATTTGGGAACGAGAATATCTAGGGATGGAACACTGGAAGAAGCAATATTCGAGAGGAATATCCAAGGAAGAAAAGCGATTGCAATGCTTAATAGTATACTATGGGACAAAAACATAACCATTGAAAATAAAAAGAGAATTTACAACTCAATAGTGAAAAGTATAATAACTTACAGCTCCCAGGTGTGGCCATTGAAGAAAAGAACAGAAAAAATACTAAAAGCTACAGAAATGGATTTCTGGAGACGAGCAGCCAGAAAATCCAGAAAAGACTGCATACCAAATGACACGATAAGACGAGCTTTAGAAATAAAGCACGATATAGTGGACGAAATCAGAACCCAACAGTTGGTATGGTACGGACATGTACAGAGAATGTCACAAGACCGACTACCTAAAAAGATTTTAAATTGGAACCCTCATGGAAAAAGAAAGCGAGGAAGACCACGCCAAAGCTGGAGAGCAGGAATCAACAAGGAAGTACTAGAGAGAGATCTGGAGGAGGAGGGATGGAGAAACCGGGAGGAGTGGAAATTAGGCATCGGAAGACGGAAGACGTTATAAAACCGATTGATATATATAAGTTAAGAATGAAACTGTTTTATTTTCGATTTTTCGTACATATACATAAAATGAGTAAACTAATTGTTTTATTCTTTGTTTTAATAAATACCTATGTACGTAGTGGCATATCGTATAAATGCTTTTAAGTCAATCTGCAATGTTGTATTCATTCTAAACTTCTATTTTATAAAAAAATTCGGATTAATCGAAATTTCGATTATCTGAAATCATTTTGGTCCATATTACTTCGAATAATCGAGATTCTACTGAATATATATATATATATATATATATATATATATATATATATATATATATATAAATATATATATAAATATATATATATATATATATATATATATATATATATATATATATATATATATAAAATTTTGAAGTAGTCGTGACTGACTCGTAAGAAAGTAATTTAGCAAGGATGCATTCAACTAACTTTGTTGACTAAATATATGTATATATATATATATATATATATATATATATATATATATATATATATATATATATATATATATATATATATATATATTAAATTGCTGAATTGTTTCAACTTCATATAGGACCTACTATCTTTTACTGAGGAATAAAAAACTCAACATAAATGATCTCTTATATATTTTGCAGCCAGCTTATAATAATGATGAGATACTAGTGAAAATTATTTTGTGTGAATGTTATTCCATAGACCTTAAATTAATTTCCTAGTTTATAATCTTAATATTTTAACGGCACTAGACCGGTGACTCTAGACGTTATTATTTTTCCAGTCCTATACCTATCTCATGTGTCAAATTTTAAGGCCCGTAGCAAAAAAATGACTCGATAGACTTTTTGTGCCTATTGAAACTCATTCACAAACTCAAAATCTACGTTGTAGCAGAGTTCCTGTCCTAGGCCTTATATAAAAAATGAATAATGACAATAAAATTCCAAAGAGAAATTTTTATTAACGTTTCTAAAACCTTCGAAGAAACATTTCGAAATGTTGTTTCAGAATGGGTAATTCGGCTACTAGCAGTTCATTTAAACCTTAAAATTGTCAACATTAGTTTTATAATAGAGTACTATACGACCACGCGAAGTTGTACTGCAGTTATTTTATAATTAAAAAATCAATCAATTCAACAATATTTTTACCTTAATTGTGCTAGTAACTGAGCCATGTCTTCAATTCCACTATCAATTTCATCCGGTGCGTTTTGATCACATTCTGGTTGTGTCTGTATGGAGGATTCTGGAGATGCTTGGGAATGTGGTTTCATTTTTAGTGTAAACACGAAATAGTATTATTAGTTTGAACAAAACAGTTATCTTAAGCTAATTAATAAATATTAACTTTGTACTGTAATGGTCTGTACTTTATTGCCCCATTTTATACTATAGCGATATATATATATATATATATATATATATATATATATATATATATATATATATATATATATATATATATATATATATATATGTATATATATATATATATGTATATATATATATATATATACACATATATATATATATATATATATATATATATATATATATATATATATATATATATATATATATATATATATATCGCTTACCTAATTGATTTATAATAAATTTATATGCATTTTTCTTTTTCTAATCTGACATAAAGTCCAAATGTGTATGCAGAGATAATTGGAAAAAACGCTGATCCTTTGATGGTCTTAACGAACAACGTCTTTTTAGATCTATCTCGAACCGTGAACATTTTTCCATTTTTTGAATAAAGTTGTCTCCAGTTATGATAAAATTTTTAACGTCTACGGTCGACTTAATGCAGCCCTACGTATACGTACGTATTAAAGTACATAATTTACCGTAAAGAATCCATTTCCGTAAAAAAGTGTACTCATCAATCTGGCAGTGTCAAAAGAAAGCCCCGGAATGAAATCCCGCAGTGAATGAATGAACGACATCTTTTTGTCCATCTTTTTTACTCGAACAACGTAATACGGGAATAAAATGTTCGAGTGCAGAACTTATAACGTATAAAGAGTGAGTATATAAATGTTATATAATTTTATATAGACTGTAATTAAATTACTGCACAGCCTGAGACCTGGAGTTTGATACTGGCTTCCCTGGAGAACTAATTTGTTTTTATTTATCTTCTCTCAGGCGTTGGGTTGCTGCAAATGGACGTTGTGTACAACTAAATACAACTAATTTGTAATTGTAACGTTCATAAAATTACATAGTGCGAAAAATTTATTAACTTGTCGATGTTCTTTCTGCGATTTCAACAGATAGAATAATACTGACAATAGATTAAATTTATAATTTTTAAAGGGCTAAGTCGAGCTGACTAGTGTCATCTACTCGATATTGTGCGAAACGGGTACATTCATTTGCAAAAATGATAATTTGTTCGTTGTATAACCATAAAAAATGAAGTTAGTACGTAGAAATAGAGCCAGTGCGCCAATATAAATACCTGGGACTTGAAATCAGTATAGGACGAGATAACGAAACATCGGCCTATGTATTCAAATCTAACCGTCCTATGTGTTTAAAAAGAAAAGTATTTGACAGATGCATACTCCCTATTCTTACGTACGGAGCTGATACTCTCACTATGAGGAAGAAAAACTTCAATAAAATATGTGTCATGCAACGAAAGATGGAGAGGTTAATGTTAGGCGTTACTCTGACAGATCACATCCCAAATCATATTATCAGGAAGAGAACGAGGGTACAAGATGAAGTCAAATTCATTCTGCATCTTAAATGGAACTGGACTGGGTGTGTTGCTGGGTTTAAGGATGAACGATGAACAAAGAGAATTAGAGAGTGGCCACCAAGATCCGAAGCCTATCGGAATAGAGGTAGACCACCAGATCGGTCGGTGGTCTGATGATTTGACAAGAGTGGCCGGAAATTGGGTACAAGCTGCCCGGAACAGAAAAAAAGTAGCAAGACTTGAGGGAAGCTTTCGTCCATCAGTGGACAGTACAAGCTGATTATATATATATATATATATATATATATATATATATATATATATATATATATATATATATATATATATATATACGAGGCTGGTTTGAAAAGTCCGTGCAAAAATAAAAACTACTTATGTGTTTGGGGTAAACCTTTTTTTATTTTTCGACATAGTCTCCTTTTAGGCTTATACACTTCGTCAAACGATGTTCTAGTTTGTTGATCCCTTCCGAATAATAGGATTTGTCCAAGTCTGCAAAATATCCATTAGTGTCTGCAATCACCTCCTCGTTTGAATAAAATCTTTGTCCCGCCAGCCATTTCTTCAAATTGGGGAACAAATAGTAGTCCGAGGGAGCCAAGTCTGGAGAATAGGGGAGATGTGAAAAGAGTTGGAATCCTATTTCCATTAATTTTGCGACCACAACTGCTGAGGTGTGTGCTGGTGCGTTGTCGTGATGGAAAAGGACTTTCTTATGGGCCAATCGCGGGCGTTTTTTCTTGCAGCTCGGTTTTCAAACGGTCCAATAACGATGAATAATATTCACCTGTAATAGTTTTACCCTTTTCCAGATAGTCGATGAGGATTATCCCCTGCGAATCCCAAACGGTCTTCGCCTTTTTTGGTGCAGATTCCCCCTTGGTAACCCATTGTTTAGATTGTTGTTTGGTCTCAGGAGTATAGTAATGTATCCATGTTTCATCTACAGTGACGAAACGACGCTTAAAGTCCTTTGGATTCTTCTGGAACAGCTGCAAACCATCCTTGCAACACTTCACACACGATTCCGTTTTTGGTCAAGCCTGAGCAATCGCGGCACCCATCTTGCGGATAGCTTTCTCGTGCCCAAATGTTTATGCAAAATATTATGTACCCGTTCAGTCGAGATGCCCACAGCACTAGCAATCTCACGCACCTTAACTCTTCTGTCATCCATCACCATATCATGGATTTGATCAATGATTTCTGGAGTCGTAACCTCCACAGGCTGTCCAGAACGTTCAGCGTCACTTGTGCCCATATGGCCAGTCCGAAATTTTTGAAACCACTTATAAACTGTTCTAATCGAAGGTGATAATGTTTATCAAGCTTCTCTTTAGTCTCCTGAGGCGTTTTGCCTTTCATAAAGTAATGTTTAATCACCACCCGAAATTCTTTTTCGTCCATTTCTTGAAAATCACTCGACTTCCTTGATTCACACGAATGCCAAACACAAAGAAATAGACCAATATGGCTGAAACTTGGTGTGCGTTCATTCAAGAGATGCTACTAACTAAACATGACCTCGATACACGCCGGTGGTGCCATCTCTCGGACTTTGCACGGACTTTTCAAACCAGCCTTGAATATATATATATATATATATATATATATATATATATATATATATATATATATATATATATATATATATAAGTTATGAAACTAGTTGGGGAACTCGGCAAAAAGGGGCATCAACAGATGTTCATACTATATTCATTTAGCCAATATTTCGGTCCTAGGTTGGGACCTTTATCAGGGCACAAACTGAAAAAGAGATAACGGAGCAACCAATAAAGAAAATCAGACATGAAGAAATGGTATTGTTGAGTCCAATTTTTAATTATTAATTTCCAATTTGTAATTTTTAATTTCAATCTTATAATTATTGATAAAAATTAATAAAAAACTATTACAATTTAAAAGCATTATTGTTCTAAAAAATCATAAATTATTATTATTATTATTATTATGGAGAAATGTCAAAAACAAAATGCAAGTGACTCACATGTAGCATGCAATTTAATCTAACAAGAATGACCATAAATAACAATTGCCATAACAACGACCAACACTGAAATAAAACAGCCACTATTCACTAACATATTAATATAAAAACATGGCATTTACAGCAAGGATGCCATTAAAAACGTTGGATGCTGAAAAATCAAAATTAATTAACCACCTGCCATCTAAAAGAAAAGTGACAATTTTGACAGGGCGCTGACAAAGGACGACCACCTGACAGATGTAAGGGATCACTCAAAATGAATAAAAGGAAAAGGTTAAACAACCAGGAAAGAACCGGTTTAGTACAAATTAGGTACTACGTCATATAGTGAAATTTTGGTATGAAGGGAAAAGGTATCCAATGGGAACGCAAATTTTCGCCGGTATGGAAATTAAGTGACATAGGGAGGAAATGATTGTTCTTCATCTAGGGGGAGAATAGAAATTCAGGAAAAGGAGGTGGCAAGTGGAAAGGGTTTTTCATTAATTGGGAACATACTAAGCAATTTTATTATTATTATTGTTATTATTATTAATGTTATTACAAATGGGAGTGTAATTGTCAAGAATTTCACGGGAAATCAAAAGAAACATGTACTTAAACAAGGTGGTACCCAGAGAACAAATTTCATTTGGCATTTTCAAATGCTTTTGCTGCTGCTGCTACTTGATACTGTGATCTTGCTCCTTCTGCCGCTCGAAGCTAACAGCAGCAAGAGCCCTTGAAAATGCCAAATGAAATTTTGGTGAAACGTCGTGCAAATTCGAACGGATTGAAACCCGGAATTTTAATGTATTAGATTCCACCATCCGTGAAAATCTCTATTGTAACATATATATGTATGTGTGAAAGTGTTCGAAGGATGTAGCCGGCTTACTTTTATATGGAGAACATCATCCCTTTGGAATTATATATATATATATATATATATATATATATATATATATATATATATATATATATATATATATATATATGCATATATTTTGCACTTCTATCTGTTAGAAGTAGAAGCATTTCCTGAGCTTGTTAAGGTTTGGTTTAGAATTCGACTTTAGGTTGTATTTTAAAATTTCCTGTAAGTCTGTATAAAGAACAGTTTGCAGTTCATTATAATGTGCTATATAAAACCTGGGTATCATCCACATAATTTATAAAATTCCATTGTATTATTCATATCAAAAGTAAAGTAAGTCAGTGGAGGAACCCTTTACCTTGTCCCATTATCATATAAGTATACCCGACACATAGTGTTATAATTTCATCTCGAACAGTAAAAATGCCACGCCATTTTATTATAAGCGTCAGTAAATCAGTTCAACTAACACAACTTAGACTAAGAGATATTCATTTTTTTAATTTTACTTAAGGGTATTGTAGGAAACTATCACTCAGGAACAAAATCTTGTAGACGATTGTGAAAAAGACGTCATCAGGAGAAAAATATATTCTATGTATGAAGAGCAGTTGGTACCGACACTAGACAGAATAAAATTAAGACTGGTGCAGGACGAAACCAATATATATTGTGGCAGATTAACCCTTCACAGAATTTTCTTAAGTATAGGATTCACGTTCCGAAATATCAACAAAAGGCAAGTCCTGATGCAGTCATAAAGATTACTAATCTTGCGACATACTTATTTACAAGAAATTAAAAAGTATCAATCAGAGAATTGGCCAATAGTTTACCTTCTCGAAACATGGTTCGATACCCATGAGACTGTGCAGAAAGGGTGGGTCGACAGCAGTACAAAATGTCAGACTAACGCACCTTCAAATAAAGGTAAATGAATAACCATTATGCATGCTGGATCTGAAAAGGGCTGGGCTTCAAATTGACTACTATTATCTGCAAAAAACATAAAAGATTCTAGTTTGGACTATCACGAAGACACGACCGCAGAACTTTTTGAAAATTGGTTTCAAAATTCCCTTTTGCCAAATATTCCCGAACAGAGTGTTATAGTTACGGACAATGCAAGTTACCATGGTCGCCTACTAAATAAGGTTCCTAAAGCAGCCAACACCATATCAGAAATATAGGAATATATGTTATAAAATGACATTTATTTTGACTTTAGTTATGAAAAAGTGATCTTTTGGAAGTTTTGAAAGACTATAAATTGAACAAGAAATATGGTTGGAATAGTATGGCTGAGAAAATGGGACACACTGTTTTGCGGCTTCCTCCATATTGTTGTGTGTTTAATCCAATTGAACATATTTGGCATCAAGTTAAATCAAAAATAAGGGCACAAAATGTTTCTCCTACTTTAAGGGTCTCAGTGGTTGAATTAGTAAAAAAGTTATAAATGATATACCTTGTGAAAGCCGGAAGAATTCCATTCAGCACGTTGTTAAAGTTGAAGATTCATATATTTATGTAAATAATATAAAACCACTGATAATTACCTCAGCTGATGACAGTGATAGTGAAACTGAATTGGGCTTAAGTTAAAATATATTTTTATTTATAAAATATGTCCCCTCTTGTAAACCCCATTCGTTCAAACTGTATATTTGTACTTCTTATCCGTTTGTGTTTACATGCATCCATAAATAAACATCTCCAAAAACACTTATAATTTTATCTATTTGCATTAATGAATAAAATTTTTAAGTCCATCTCTGTAACCTATTATAAACAAAAGGTCAGAATTTTTATATTGCCCACTTAAAACGACAAGAATCAGGATCTTATATTTTGGGACAGGATATACTACCACTCTTGACAATGTAGAAAACCTACGAAACTGCCGTAGCAAATAAATAAAAAATAATTGACAAATAGCAAAATAATTCGTCTCGCTTCGGACATATAATGAGGGGCCCAAAATACGAATTGCTACGTCTAATTATTGAAGGCAAAATAAAGGGCAAACGATCGATCGGAAGACGACAGAATTCTTGGCTCAAGGACATGAGATGGTGGTTTGGATGTGCTTCGGGTGATGTTTTTCAAGCAGCAATTTCTAATGTTCGTTTAGCTATATGAATCGCCAACCTTCGTGAGGAGGTGGCGTCATAAGAAGAAACCAGTTCAACGAACACAACTTATACTAAAAGATATCCATATTATTAATTTTACTAAAGCCATAATGCAAGCATTGCATAAAAGCCATACATACTCGTATTGCCTAAACTTTTTCTAATACCAGTAATTCCATGTTAAAATTGTCGAATTGTCACGTACGACTTAACAAGCTTTAGATATTGCTGGCAATGCAGTTTTGTAGGTGTTGCTGTAGCAAGTACAACGTAATATATGTATCCCTAGAGTGAGAGATCTGTCGCATAAAAAGCTTTTGTTTTATATTACTAAAAAAAAGAACATCAATCATCTTTTTCCATTAGAATAATTTCAGAGCGAGTGAATTTAAAAAGATAGAGACATTTTTCCCGAAAGAAGAAAAGCAACATAATAATATTTTATTGTCGGTTGACAAATCGTCCCAAGTACAGTGAACCAAATGTATTTCGCTAAATGGCCCTGTAAACATGGAACTTTTTTATTCGCGTTTCCCGTTGCAGTCGGAGAGAAATTGACCGTATCCGGGCAAGCCGGCAAAAAATGACTCCGACTGACTCTGAAGTCAGAATCAAACTCAATCTCAGGGCAGTGGCTTAGGCGTTGCGTTTTAGGAATAGTTTTTCATGCTAAAACCGACGAGGGTCGGTCTACAAAAACTATGTAGTTTGCTGGGGGAAAGTGTTTATAATTTAGTCGCTTTTAGGAGAGATTAACAGTTTTTTCTGGCCAGTCATTTACTAGATTAAAACAGGAGCGCACGTTATATTTTTTGTATTGAATAATTTTACTTACTATATCGCTCTACTTCTAAAATAATAAAATCTATTTTACAATTTTAAACTACCGATAATTTTGCGGAGAATTTGAACGAGAATTAATATACATCAATATGGCTTCATCACGAACAAATTCTATGACCTTGCTGTTAAAAAATTATGGGCTAGCATAGTTCAAGGCCGGGAAAGAGGTATATACATTATGATAACCTTCTGTAACGTAACGAAAGGTTTTTGATTGTATGTCCCAGAAACTTATTTTTAAAAAATAAAATAAAACAATTTTGTTAGCACCAGCCAAAATCTGGTCAAACCATTCTTAAAAAAATAGACTCTTATATATCTTATAACAACAATAAACGATGTGGCCGACTGCTTTCGGTCTTCCAGGTTCTTGCTCTTTGCTGATGATTTGACGTTGTATACGGCGGTTGGATCGATTGAGGATTGTGTGGGATTGCAGGGTGATTTGGATAGACTTAGTATCTGGTGTCAGTTAAACGGTATGATTTTAAATACTTCTAAATGCTCCTCTGTGTCTTTTTCGAGATCGGGCAATCCATTGTTTTTTGATTACAGCATAAATGGGGCTCGAGTCCGTGGTTAGCGTTAGGGATCTGGGAGTTAAGTTTTATTCCTCATATAACCGAGGTAACGTCTAGGTCTCTGAGGATGCTTGGGTTCATCAGGCGTTGCTCATCAGAGTTTTCATCCATTACCTCTATAAAAGTGCTGTACTACTTGTTGGTTAGGCCTTTCTTAGAATATTGCTCATTTTTTTTTATGGGTCTAGCACACGTGCTGCAGGGAGATCCCTAAGCGCTACAGGAGCGGCACGTGTGCGTAAAAAAACGATTCACGTTGCTCTTGAATCGCTGTAAATTGTATTCAGTGGGAAACACAGTCCTGGACAAATTATTCCAAAGGGATGATGTTCTCCATATAAAAGACTGCTTGAAAAGTGTTGTACGAGGAGTAACAAGCTGAACCTCATACGGATGTGAAGTATCAGCGCGACGTGTATTTCTAACATGCACCTCTCTGGGAGGAATTAAAGGGGCCACATCCTCCGAACACTTTCCATGGAAATACCTGTAGAATAGGCTCAAGTCGCCAACCGTTCTTCGATGTTCCAGCGAATCAAGGCCACCGGTCAGTTCCGGGCCTCCAATCAGACGCACAGCTCTTCTCTGAACAGAATCCAACAAACGCAGTGTGTGTTTGGGAGCAATATTCCATAGTTGGTCGAATTTGAGCTTTGTAAAGAATTAACAGTTCTTGTGGAGTGTAAAGCTTTCTGGTTCGAAATAATATTCCCAACTCTTGAGAAGCTCTCCTTGCTATGCCTGCAACATGCTCATGCCAGGACATTTGCTCCCAAATTAATTCCCAACAAATTGAGTGACGATATTAGAGGAATAGAGTGCCTCGTACGTATGTGGAACCCACCTTTTGCTTGCCATGCTTGGAGCTTGTTCAGAGTAAATTTCTACGTCATATTAATTATAAATTCTTTAACAATGATTCTTTATTAAACTTGAATACCCTGTCTAACCGGAGAGTTCAACGAGATCTTGTAATGTTCTTTAAAATTTTAAATTCCATTGTAAATTGTCCAGAACTTTTATCTCAGATTAACTTGTATGCACCCTCTAGGCATACTAGATCTACGTTGTTCTTGAAACCTTATCACACGATAGCCTGTGGTACTGATACCTTCAAGACAAGATCTATGGGCGTTGTAAATAACTGCCCATCACTGGACTTGTTCTACAGCTCCTTGTCTCTTTGTAAGAGGCAGATCGGGGTTATTTTCTGAATTTCTTAGTTTCAGCCTTTAGTTTTAGTGTCATTTACTTTTGTATTTTGTCTTTGTGAGTTGAATGGGCATGTCCCGTAAATAAATAAATAAAAATAAAATAAATAAATTAGCAATGAGGGTGATTCCAAATGGCGTACTTTTGGGCTCCACTTTTTTCTTTATTTACATCAATGATTTAATAAAGTCAGTTCTAGAAGCAAACATAACCCTGTTTAGAGAACTTTACTTCTTACCGAATGTCCTAATATGACGTGAACTCTCAAAAAGAACACACAAACAAATACCATTAAAAAATTATCTAACAATACAGTAAATTTATTTTTGTTCCCAAACAACCTTGGAAAGAATAGAAAATGCACCAGAACCCATACTTCCATTTCCTGGCAGAGTGCCAGTTCATGGTAGTTTGACGTTCTGGATAATAGATGGCGTCACGTTCGTGGCCAATTAAAGTGCATAATGTAAGTCAGTCTTAAGAGAGCCAATTCCTGTTTAAGTACGCTTCAAGCTAAAAACCTAAATAGACCGAGTACCCAAAATGTATGACGATGTGCGATTGTAAAACTAAATTTTAGATAACCCTGTAATCAAAATTACGTTCCAAGCAAGTTTCTCAACTATTTACTAAATAATTTTGCCTGTAAAAAAATTATAGATTAGCGCTCTCAAAAGTGTTTATACTTTCCCCGATGGATGGCGGATGAGGAATTTTATATTGTGTCTTTTTTCTTCTCCTAATTTTAATTTCTCCTTTGTTTTAGGCCACCGGTAAGGGCTGGCCGGGCCCGCTGCACGTGAAGCGGCCACCGCTGGGTGGCACCGCAGACTCCACACCGCCACCGGATCCCAACATGGGTCCCTGGCCGCCGACTTTTAACTGTACCGTCGTCCTGAGGTAAGAAACATAGTTTTTTTTTAAATAATTTAAAAAGAAAGTAACCACATACTACGTAGTAGTTTTACATGGACTAAAAATTTTAATGTCTAATTTATCAAGGAAATCTGAGTGTAAAACTAATGTAATCGGACTTTCAAAAAATAGCATGCAGTATTAGTGAGATTTTTCAAATTAGTTGCCGTTATTTTTAAAGGGTTACATTAGGATGGTCGCAAAAAAATCAGTGTTTGAATTTTTTTTGGGGGGACTCTCCTAAAAGTTGCCAATTGACTAAGAAATAAGATTGGTAAAGTTTCAGCTCAATTGGATAACGTTAACCCGTGCTTCATCAAGGTTGAAGTTTTGACTTTTTATGAAAATGTCTAAAAACATTGCAAGATTCAATTACATCGGCTCTTTAGATTTTACTTTCTTTATTTTTTCAATATATACAGGGTGGTCTAAATTGGACACTTTTAAAGGTAAACAAACCCCCTTTATCTAAAAGAGATAGACGAAAACTGATGTCGGTGTCTGAGGCTTAATTTTTATGAAAACCGCATATCGATATCTAGTACCGTTTCAGATATACAGGATGTTTTTCAAAAATCTGCAATTTGGAAAAATGTTCGTAATTCTTTTCCTATTGAAAATTTTTGATTTTTGTAAAAACATTCTCAAAGCACTTTTTCACGTAGATTTCAACAGTGTAAGTTACATTTTTTTACAACTAATATTTTAATAGTTATTAACGCAAAAATATATTTTTTAAATGGGATACCCTGTATATTTTTCCTTATCCGAATAGAGCTTTAAATTACCATTCTAAACAGGGATAAGGAGTTAAAGAAATAGTAGTTTTAGGGACTATCGGAAATAATCCCAACACTTCAACCCGACAGTTAAAAGAATCCACTGGACTACCAAGAACTAACGTAAGTCGTACTTTGAAGAGGCACAAATTCAAGCCATATAGGACAAGAAAAGTTCATCACCTTAGAGACGGACATTTTCACGGGGTATGGATTTTTGCCAATGGTTTCTGGAGAATTATAACCATGTTCCGAATTTTTCATTAAATTGCATTTGGACAGACGAAGCTTATGTAAGCAATGCCGGTATTTTTAACCATTACAATTCTTATACGTGGGCACAAGAAAATCCTCATTTAGTTGTTGAGCAAAGAAATCAAGGCAGATTTGGATTTATTGCGTGGACAGGAAATTTTAGAGGCAGGGTTACTTCATTGCGATTTATTTGACAATTCAATAACTGATCCTGAGGTAAAATTTGACAACTACGAGTAAACAATTGAATGAAACCATATGACCGCTCCGTCCAAAGCCTACTTCACAAAATGTGCATTTAAAACTCGCGTAAAAACTGAAAACCTTTATATTTTGAAGTAGGTTTAAGCAAAATATAAAGGGTGCTATATTTTTAGAATGGTAATTTAAAGCTCTATTCGGGTAAGGAAAAATATACAGGGTATCCCATTTAAAAAATATATTTTTGCGTTAATAACTATTAAAATATTAGTTGTAAAAAAAATGTAACTTACACTGTTGAAATCCACGTGAAAAAGTGCTTTGAGAATGTTTTTACAGAAATCAAAAATTTTCGGTAAGAAAGGAAATACAAACATTTTTCCAAAATGTAGATTTTTGAAAAACATCCTGTATATCTGAAACGGTACTAGATATCGATATGCGGTTTTCTCCATTGAGTTTGTCATAAAAATTGAGACTCAGACACGGACATCAGTTTTCGTCTATCTCCTTTAGATAAAGGGGTTTACCTTGTGTCCAATTTGGACCACCCTGTATATAAAAAAGGGTTCAGTTAAAACTCTAGCAAAACGCAGGTTTCCCTGAGGCCGCCAGTATTTACTGCAGTGAATATGAAAAAGCTATCTGTTCGATGGATGCCGCACACTCTCACTATTAATCAAACACATCAATATGTCGAAGATTATTAGTCAGTCCGCAGAGTGGTTGGAACCGCATGAAAGCCGACCGAAGCGCCCAGAAACACAAACATCAGCTGGAATGGTTTCGATAAGCATTTTTTGGAATGCGCAAGGAATAATACTGATCGACTATCTTGAGAAGAAACGAATGATCACCGGAGACTAGTAGAGTAGATCCCAAAATATAAGATCGTGCCTTTTTGCTTTTTCAATGAGGCAATAAACGACCCTATTATGGTTTTGTGCCAGGTATTATGATAAACGTATTTTTATTTTACCTGCTTTGTATACCGCCCTCACTTGCACCTGCAATCATATTGGATCCATTTTTACCTATATATTTACTATCTGGCAACCCGGTATGGAGCCCTTTAAGTATTTGATAATATAGGCCTAATGACCACAGGTCCCCATTAAGATTCGAAAGATACTTTTTATTATTTTTATTTTTAGTTTTACTTACAACTTACAACGCCCACTTAAAACGGCAAAAATCAGGATCTTATATTTTAGGACAGGCTATACGTTGATATATTGGACCATTTGAATGATACAATCAAGAAAAAAAGCCGCATTTAGCAAAGAAAAAATGCACCAGTTGACATATCTATAAAATCGCTGGTAAAATTGAACCAATTGGGCTATAAACTGCTTTCTCATCTACCGTGTTCTCTGTTCTCCTGATCTGGCCCTCAGCGACTATTACTTCTTTTCAAATTTGAAAGGTGGCTCCACGGAAAGAGATTTGGCCCAACTAAAGAAGTCGATTGAGAAATTGAAACTTATTTTAGAGAGTTCGACAAATCGTTCTATATAAAAGGTATCCAAATGTTGGAAGGTCGCTATAATAAGTGGATCGCTCTTGAAAGAAATGTTAAAGAATAAAATTGATTTTCGGAAAAAATATTGTTAAAATTATATAAAAACAACACTATGTTTTAATTTCCAATATATTTAAAGTCACTTGACAATTGTTTCACTTCTGAAGAAGCCATTGTATGGTGAAACAATTGTCAAGTGACTTTAAATATTTTGGAAATTAAAACATACTGTTGTTTTTATATAATTTTATTATGAATTTACAACAAGTATCGGCTAACACAATCAAAGAAAAAATATTGTTTTTTTTTTCAAAGTCCCGGGATTCTTCACATCATGTAATATAGGTAGTAGTTTAATAATAATGACCTAACTTAAAAACTCCTTGTAGAATTTGACACCTAAGATGTTACTTTTATTATGTTAATAACTATATTAAAACATTTTTCGTTTTCAGGACGGTGGTTCTCATCCTCTTTAGCTTACAAGCGTTCGTGCTAGCCACAGCAGCGCCCTCCAGTGCGCGATTTTACACGATACACTGGAATTCGTCGAACCCCATTTTCAGGATCGACAACACTGACAACATTATAGATGTAAATAGGAATAATTTAAAATTTGAGTACGATCAGGTAAGAAAATACAGTTCTTTATTTAAACAGGACAAAATCTTTCACACACTCTGTGTGGCTTCCCCCGCTTAAGATGAAGTAATACCAGGTGTACAAGTATGAAATGCGGATTTTTTTTCTAAAAAACATGTTAAATTCGGAATAATGATAAAAAGTGCTTTATTCAAAGTATGCTCCATCTCTTGTTATACATTTTTCCCATCTTTCGGGCAATTTGTGAATACCACGCCAGTAAAAATCTTCCCCTTTTGCTGCGAACCATTCATCGAGCCATTTTTTCACATCTTCGTACGAACCGAAGCGCTGCTCAACAAGTGCGTGACCCATCGATGCAAACAAGTGGTAATTGGAAGGAGCCAAATCTGGTGAGTAAACCGCATGGGGTAGAACTTCCCGGCTGAGTGCTTCCAACGTGTCGCGAACTGGTTTTGCCGTATGTGATGGAGCATTTTCATTAAGAAAAATGAGTTTGTGTTACCTCTTTCGGTATTCTGGCCTTTTTTCAAGCAACGAACGGTTCAAATTGGTCAATTGTTGTTGGTAACGTTTAGTATTAACCGTTTCCCCCAGGTTTTAACAGCTCATAATAGACCACGCCCCTCTGGTCCCACCAAACACACAGTATCGTTTTTCTGCCAAAGTGATTCGGTCTTGCAGTCGATGTGGATGGTGCACCGGGGTCTACCCATGATTTTTTGCGCTTGGGATTCTCAAAATAAATCCACTTTTCATCCCCTGTAACTATACGATGCAAAAACGACTTCCTTTTGTACCGAGCGAGCAAAATATCACACGTGTTTTTGCGCTTTTCCATTTGCCTATCGTTCAACTCATGTGGTACCCATCTACTGGCTTCTGAATCTTTCCCATCTCTAGTAGCCGATTGGAAACAGCTTGTTGACTAACGCCCAATTGCTCGGCGAGTTGTTTTTGTGTTTGCGAATCATTCTCGTCCAACAATGCTTGCAATTCCACATCTTCGTATTTTTTTGGCGGTTTTCTACCTTCCTTGTCTGCAACATCGAAGTCACCACTTTTGAAACGCCGAAACCATCGTTCACACGTATCTTGCGATGGAGCATGTTCACCATAAGCTTCTCGAAGTAATCGGTATGATTCGACAGCAGTTTTCTTCAAATGAAAACAAAAAATTAATGCTGTCCGCGAATTCTCTTTGTTCGGTATAAATTTCGACATATTGAACACAACAACACAACACTATGCACACAATGGAGCAGTGTCAAATCTTTATAGCACAAACTGCAGTGGTGCACCATCTGTGGTCTGAAATCCGCATTTCATACTTGTACACCTGGTAAATTAAATAACTGGTAATTATTTAATATATTATATATTCCTGCTCAAAAGAAATGTTGCTTCTTATTTTCTGTAGTAAAATACAATTTTCTATATTCAAAGCATGGTCATCCTCTACCAAAGGCAATGTAGCTACAAGCAATAAATTGATAGAAGAGTCACAATTTGTACCTGCTAAACAACGCCATTTATATGAGTCCATATTTCGACAATTAATTATTGCTTTCTCATTTGTCGAACCAACTTGAGACAAGCACTTCGTCGTATGACCACTCATTATCCGAGCTGGGATAGACCGTGAGGGGAGCAATAATTACGAGCACATTCCGAAATATGGACTGTATTTAATTTTTTTAGTTAATGATTTAAATTGTTTATCTTCGTATTTTCTCTCTTGTGAGATTGCTAAGGATATTGCCATTAGTATTACAAGTTTGCTATGAAACATCTTTGTGATATTTACAACTTTTCAACTTATATTAATATTCCATTCTCATATAGTATCCTAGAAAACTGAAATTTCAATTATTTCCACAGGCGCTAATGGATGTCGTCAAATAGAAATCATTTTTTAAATTAAATTCTTACAGTATCAATTTTTACTTCCTTTGCTAAAAGTATGTGAAAAAATTATCCTCCAAGATAAGGTTTTAGGGTCCAACATAGTTTCTTATTTCCGTCGGTCTGTGCACGATAACCTTCGAACGAAATGCGATATCGATCTCAAATTTGCATGCCTAATACTCGAAGTAGGAAAGGAACTTATAGTTTTTGAGAGAAAACAATCGTCGATAAATTTTGTACAGTTTCAATACTATTATGAGCATCTTTTCGATTTTCCATTGAGATAACGAGCACATTTTAAGCATAATTACCTATAGTCAAATATATGAAGTATGGAAATTGGGGTGGGGAATAGAGATGATTAATTCTAAAATATAATATTATAGGTTTGTTTGAGTTCTTGGACTTGGGGACTCTGAAAATCATTTTATTTTTCAGAAAAATAGTATTAGGGAAATGTCAATTTCTAGTTCTAAATATCTCCATTACATACAAATGCCATATGTCCTCTATTTTATCTCTTTCCCACTTTTTATAGCTAATGTGTTTTGTGCAGACAAGACTGAAAGACTCTATTTATTAAACTCAGTTCAGGTTAGGTCGTTCAACCTCTAGGGAATTGACATTTGATGTTAGTACACCTAAAGTGCCATAAATTATCCTGCTTTTGATCGATGTTGTTTTATATTTTTAATTCATTTACATCGCTGTCTAGCTCTCTCCTTTAATAATACTAACAACAATAATCAAAACAACTAAAAGATTTATTTTTATTTGTACATCAGCTTGTTTTCCTCTGCTTAACTGAACATTGGACGACTTCGGTGTCTGTCCGATTTTCTCCGAAACTATTTGACATAGAAAGTTGAAATTTGGTAATAATATAGGAATTGATGGCCTCATCAGAGCCGTGTAGTTTTGAAAGTTAAATTTTGACTTAAGGGGGTTAGTTTTGGGGATAAAATCGGAAGTGAAAAAAAAATTTACTAGGTCATCGAGTGTGGTGTCAAATTAGAGCTTGTGAAAACACGAATAATATATATATATATATATATATATATATATATATATATATATATATATATATATATATATATATATATATAGTAATACTTGCGCACACTTTTCTTCGTATTATTTTTAAAAATTCGCGAAAAATCGCTGTCCCCCCTTATCTCGAAAAGTACTGATCAAAAATTTTGAAAAAGTTCTGGAATATTCTCCACGGGGTGTAGATTCAACGAAAATTATCACCTCCTGAATTTTGGGAACCCGAAATCTTTAATGATGAAACTAAAATTAACCGTTTTGCGTCTGATGGCTGAATTAAAGTTTGGAGAAAGAACAATACCGCATTCGATATTAAAAACATTTGTTCCATGGTGAGACAAGGGGGTGGTAATATTCTGTTTTGGAGACGCATGTCTGCTGGGGGGTTAGAAATATACATTTTATTAATGGTACCATGATTCAACATGTTTATCTAAACATTTTGAGAGCCAATTTAAGAGAAAGAGTCCAAAAATTAGCACTCGAAAAAAGATACATTTTCCAACAGGACAATGATCCGAAACATACCGCAAACTTGGTGCCAGAATGGATGATCCATAACGTACAACAGCAGCTTCATACACCTTCGCAATCACCTGTTGTTAACCCCATTGAGCGTTTATGGAAGGAACTTAAACGGCGCGTTCGCAAACATAATGTTTGAAATAGAGAAGAATTAAAAAACAGAATATTGAACGTCTTCTTTTAATTTTGGTGTATTTTTCTTGGGATCTATAATTATTTGTCTAGCAATACTGGCCTCTTCACTTAGAGGAGCGTGGTCGAATTTTATAGGAACCCGTTGATTTATACCGGTTTACAATGTACTGAACAGTAGCATGCGATTTTTTAACAATTTTTCCTATAATTCAGTACGATTTTCCATCTTTTCCGCAAATCAGTTATGATCTTTCGAACTTGAAATGGGATTTCATAATTTCTCTCGCTCATTTTTAATAGTACTTTGAAAACCTACAGCAAATTTACCAGCAACAAGGGGCAGATTATAAAATATGGCCGAAAATTATTAATTTGTTTTCAGTTTAGCGAGCAATAGATAGTTTGATAAAATGCGGCTGATTATAACGTGTTTTTTTCAATGCAATTCTTGAGTGTATGGAGACTTTTTTGACATTAATTTTGTTTACATTTTTATAACAATGATGTAACTTCTAAATAAAATATTCCGTAGTTGTTTTTAATACTAATCCTCGTTGGTTAAGTTTCAAATATTAATTTAAACATGTTTTCTCATAGTTCCAATTAATTAGTTAAACATAACAGAAACATAGTATAGAAAGCAGGTGGTAATTCCAACAGAAGCAGTATGTAAACGCAAAGGTTAATTAGTGTTCCGTACGGAACACTTATAAGATGACTTCGGTGTCTGTCTGTCCGCCTGTCTGTCCGTCTGTCTGTCTGTCACACCCGATTTTCTCCGAAACTATTTGTCATAGAAAGTTGAAATTTGGTAATAATATAAGAATTGATGGCCTCATCAGAGCCATGTAGTTTTGAAAGTTAAATTTTGACTTAAGGGATTAGTTTTGGGCGGTGAAATCGAGTGTGATGTGAAATGAGAGCTTGTGAAAACATGAGTAAAAAATATATGTAATGTAATACTTGCACGCACTTTTCTTTGTATTATTTTTAAAAAATCCCGAAAAATCGCTGTCCACCCGCCTTATCTCGAAAAGTACTTATCAAAAGGTTTTGAAAAAATTCTGGAATATTCTCCACGGGGTGTAGATTGAACGAAAATTATCACGAGTGCATTACCTTTAGTAATTTATCTGGTATATAAAAAAAACAGAAATTTCTAGGTCATCAGTTTTCAGTAAACATTGGGAACAAATTTTGTTGAAAACTCATTTGGGTGTGTGTTTTATGAAGTCACTGATCATTATATACTTCCGTTACAACATTTTTTATTTTAAAAGCAATCAACGTACGGAACACTAATTGCGCAAGTTCAACTTGCACTTGACCAGTTATTTTTTTTACTTGTAAATACTTCTGAAGCCCTTCCTGTGCTCAGTTCTTTCCTTGTGATTACTATCTCATAATAAAATACCTATCATTTAAAGTATCAAGTTGTAATGGTTGGGTTAAGTTATTCTTTAGTGTGAGAAAATCAAATTAAATATGTATTTCCTTTAGAACTGCGTATTTGCGAGGGAAGTACGTTCTATTATCTCCAGTTGTTAAAAAACTATTAAATACTGATGGAAGCATTACCTGTAAAATCAGGTTAAAAAACTACTCCTTACAATTGCTAATTAAGATATTCGACTCATATAAGCTGTTAAAATCTGCCTTGAGCCCAATCCATATTAAAATTCTAAAATCACTTCGTGTCAAGTAGGTTGTCGGGCGACCCATCGCCTAATCTGACCAATGAGCTTTTTATATTAATATTCCATGTTAATTTCGACCTATCAAGACCATCGACGAACGAAATTTATTATTATTTTATTCAAATATTCCCCTCGTCACTTCCACATTATACGTCAATATCAATAACTTCATACAATATAATAAATCACTACGAACAATATCAAATTTCGTATCACACCGCACATTCAAAACAAAAATAAATTTTTATTAATCGGCTTTTAATGTAAATAATGCGTATCGCATACGATACATTAATTATAAAGTGACAATACCTGTGTGCATAGCCCACACACACACACACGTACAAAGATTACAACGTCACGTCACAATTGTGACGTTTATTCGGTGATTCTGTTTATTATTCTATTCAGTGGTGGTTTACATTATTCTACTATCCGATGTATATGTGAAATCTTGGTAATTCAATATCCCTAAACGAGAGCCATTATGTCACCACGGTGACGAAAATATAAACAAAAATACGTATGCATGGTAAAGGACGAGATATTTATTTACAAATATCTTTCTGTTAGTAAAACAATGTAATTAGGTAACTAAAAGTAGTACTAAAGTTGAAAGAAAATAAAAATATTGGACATGTGTCGTCAGGCAAATTTTGACGAATGTTAATAGGCTGCATTTTGGAATATAGGTGGGTTTTTTTGGACGTAGAATATGATAAAAAAAACTTGCTGCCCTAAGGCTACAAAATCGAAAATAAAAAGAGAACTTCGGTTTTTTAACTCGAAAAATAAAAAAGATATCGAAAAATTAATAGCACCACATGAAAGAACGGGAAACTTTAGAAAAAGTAGTACAGTAGAACCCCGATTAACCGAGTCGCGATTATCCGAGCTCCGGATTAACCGAGCCAATCTAAGAACCTGATTATTCGAGGTACGCGCGTCTATGCTGTGTATTATCCGAGCTTCTAAAATATGTATGTACATATTTCCATTTAAAATCGTCGGGGCCTTCGGGGAATCCCCTGGCCCGTGTGAGGGGTTCCTCTATTTATGTTTTTGGACTCTTTCAGCATGTAAACTTGCGTGAATGCAGTGCGTTATAGCGTTTACTACGAAGAAGTACGAGTATACTCACATAATTTATTTGGTTGGAGTTCTGGTAGTTAAGTGTAATTAATACGAACTGCTTTGTTTGAATTTTTGTTTGTCGTATTATAATGGAGCAAAACAAGCGTAAAAGAATCGTCGTTCCTATTTAAGAAAAATTAAAAGCCATCAGAAGAATTGAAGCAGGAGAGACAATTAAAGTTGTGAGATTATGGAGTAGGTGAGGTAACAGTTGGAGATTGGAAAAGAAACCGCACAAAAATAGAAGAGTGGTGTATAAATTAAGCCTCCTCGTCGTCAGGAAGAAAATCAATGAAACCGGCGACTATGAAAAGGTTAACGAAGCTTTATTCATGTGGTTTAACCAACAGAGATCAAAAGGTGTGCCTCTGTCAGGTCCAATTTTACAACAGAAAGCAATAATGATTAGCAGGCAATTCCCAGAGATAGATCACTTTACTGCCAGTTCTGGATGCCTTGACAGCTGGAAAAAACGGTACGGTGTACGACAACTGACTGTATGTGGTGAAAAACTTTCTGCTGATGTGTCATCAATTGAGAAGTTTAAGCAGAACTTTAAAAAGCAAATCGAAGATTGTGGATACACATGTGATCAAATTTACAACTGTGACGAAACTGGTCTTAATTATAAAATGCTTCCAACAAAAACATTGGCATCTCGACAGGAAAAATCAGCTCCTGGGCAAAAACGAAGTAAGGAAAGATGAACTATAATGGTATGTTCCAATGCATCTGGCAAGCACAAAATCCCACTGATGGTGATTGGCAAGTCTGCACGTTCTAGAGCTTTAAAAGACGTCTCACCCCTACCACTCTATTACAAAAGTCAGAAGAGCGCATGGATGAATGCGACCTTATTTACTAACTGGTTTGAAGCAGAGTTCGTGTCATCTGTGACTAAGTTTTTGAACAGAAACTGTCTTCCTATTAAAGCAATTTTCTTAATGGATAATGCCCCCTCTCACCCTGGAGAAGGACTTCATGTGGGCGAAATTATTGTAAATATTTTCCTTCAAATGTAATCAGCATAATGAAACCAATGGATGAAGGCATCCTCGAACACATTAAAAAAAATTATAGGCGTTTATATCTTGAACATCTGTTAGAATACACAGAAAAGGAGGATATTATCAATGGGATGAGAAAAGTTACATTGAAAAATGTTATTTACTGGGTAAGTCAAGCTTGGCATTCTGTGCGTACTACCACTATTCAAAAATCTTGGTCAAAAGTTATTGATTTTGAGGACTATAATGACAGTGAAGATGATACTCCATTAAATGAATTAGCTTTGAAATTGAGAAGCCATGGAGAAATGTCCTGTTCAAATTTTGACAGCGAGATAGAAGAAAAAGAAAAAAGTTTACTTGAATTAATGCAAAAATTAAAAGGTTGCGAAAATGTGACAAGAGAAGATGTTGTTGAATGGATTACAGCAGATGATTTAGAAGAAGAAATGAGTATTGAAGAAAATAACGAATGCCTTTCAGGAAACCGAAAAATCAGATGACAATGGCGAAGCGGCGGTGGATGAACAGTCTCCCATTAAGATCTCTCATCAAGAAGATTTTGCTTCTTTGGAAAAATCTTTGAGGTATATCGAACAACAACCAGAGGCAACCCCAGCGGATTTGCTTCTTCTTAATAGATGGAGAAACATTGCAACGAGAAAAAGAAGATGCAATATGAAACAGAAGCGCATAGATACCTATTTCAGTGTTTTACAATGTACGTACCTATTTACATGTTAAAAACGTTAATGCATCGATTTAAAGTATTGGTGTTTATTTTTTGAATGAATACAAAACAAATCCGGATTATCCGAGTTTTCAGTTATACGAGGAGGGTGCTTCCCCCACGTTACCTCGGATAACCGGGGTTCCACTGTATATACATCATTTTTTTTTTTAATTTTACCGTAATTTAAAAACAATATTTAAAGTAAAATGGCTGGTCTAACCCCTTCAGTTGCTGTGGGAATCATGCTTCCAATCTCATTTATGATTAAATTAATGTTTCTTTATACAGCTAAATATTTTGAAATTGGCTATTAAGAGGTTTTCTCGGGATGCTGGTTAAGAATCCGATGACAGATTTGAAAAATTCAAAATGCCGAATCGAATATGACGGCCAGAAAGTACGTAATTCATTTAATTCTTCCAGTAATTTAGAATTTTCGTGTTATCAATAACTGTTTTTTTTGTACCTGGTTGGTTAAATGAAATATAAGTACTTTATACTTAAAGCTTAAACTTTTATCTTTCATTTCCCACCTTTAAATACGAGGCTGGTTTGGAAAGTCCGTGCAAAGTCCGAGAGATGGCACCACCGTGTATCGAGGTCATGTTTAGTTAGTAGCATCTCTTGAATGAACGCACACCAAGTTTCAGCCATATTGGTCTATTTCTTTGTGTTTGGCATTCGTGTGAATCAAGGAAGTCGAATGATTTTCAAGAAATGGACGAAAAAGAATTTTGTGTGGTGATTAAACATTACTTTATGAAAGGCAAAACGCCTCAGGAGACTAAAGAGGAGCTTGATAAACATTATGGTGACTCTGCACCTTCGATTAGAACAGTTTATAAGTGGTTTCAAAATTTTCAGACTGGCCATATGGGCACAAGTGACGCTGAACGTTCTGGACGGCCTGTGGAGGTTACGACTCCAGAAATCATTGATCAAATCCATGATAAGGTGATGGATGACAGAAGAGTTAAGGTGCGTGAGATTGCTAGTGCTGTGGGCATCTCGACTGAACGGGTACATAATATTTTGCATAAACATTTGGACATGAGAAAGCTATCCGCAAGATGGGTGCCGCGATTGCTCACGCTTGACCAAAAACGGAATCGTGTGAAGTGTTGAAAGGATGGTTTGCAGCTGTTCCAGAAGAATCCGGAGGACTTTAAGCGTCGTTTCGTCACTGTGGATGAAACATGGATACATTACTATATTCCTGAGACCAAACAACAATCTAAACAATGGGTTACCAAGGGGGAATCTGCACCAAAAAAGGCGAAGACCGTTCCTTCGGCTGGAAAGGTTATGGCGACTGTCTTTTGGGATTCGCAAGGGATAATCCTCATCGACTATCTGGAAAAGGGTAAAACTACTACAGGTGAATATTATTCATCGTTATTGGACCGTTTGAAAACCGAGCTGCAAGAAAAACGCCCGCGATTGGCCCACAAGAAAGTCCTTTTCCATCACGACAACACACCAGCACACACCTCAGCAGTTGTGGTCGCAGAATTAATGAAAATAGGATTCCAACTCGTTTCACATCCCCCCTATTCTCCAGACTTGGCTCCCTCGGAATACTATTTGTTCCCCAATTTGAAGAAATGGCTGGCGGGACAAAGATTTTATTCAAACGAGGAGGTGATTGCAAACACTAATGGATATTTTGCAGACTTGGACAAATCCTATTATTCGGAAGGGATCAACAAACTAGAACATCGTTGGACGAAGTGTATAAGCCTAAAAGGAGACTATGTCGAAAAAATAAAAAAGGTTTACCCCAAACACATAAGTAGTTTTTTATTTTTGCACGGACTTTTCAAACCAGCCTCGTACATCATAGTATTACTATAGGATGCACATAAACCAAAAAGACGAAAAAAAATCTGTATAAGACGTTTTGATCCAAATCGTTGATGAAAAAAAAACTGAGAGACCCAATTGCAATCTTGATTTGGAAGATCTAGGTCGAACAACAGTCATGATACAGTGGCTGATAGTTGTAGATATTAATTTTAAATGTTCTAATTTAAATAGTTTATTTTTCAAAATTACTCGCTCCAAAAAATAAGTCAATGACTCCAGAATATCACTGTTAATATTTTTAAACATTCGACTAGGTGGGAGGTAATTATTATTGTCAAATACTGTAGATTGAATATCCTCTCGAATGATTTCTGCCGCAGCTTTCAGTATTCTAAATCGTTCTTCTTCATTTTGTTTTCTATTGTCATGCCAAGCTTTTTTGAAAATATCGTGCTGATTGTCAATAAAACGATAAATGTTAAACTTATTTGTTTCTCAGTTATAATAATTTTATTACCATACTTTAACTTTAATCTTATTTTAATGGTTCTATTATCTATAGCTGGATTTTTGCAAATATTTTTCAATTCTTCCAATGAAAACTGACAATCGTCACTATTTTCAATGTATGCAAATATTTCTTTCCATCGCCAATAGAATCATCTTCAGGACGACCGATTTTACCCCCCGTGGTGGATCTCAAAAAGGAATTATAACAATCATTATGGTACTTAGCCTAGCAGCAACTAAATCATATTCGTACTCAATGCGTGCAACAAAAAAAAAAAAAAACCGATTCACTTACTCGCACTCTAGTACGAGGTGGACTAATCGTAGATGTACGGGGCTTGTTCCATCTCGTGCTGTATTCTAGCTGCAGCAATACTACTCTTCCGAGTGTACATTTTACGACACTGCGTATGGATTGTAACAGATTGCTTGTCTTTTAAGTATTCAAGAAACTCATTATTTCTTTTAACACTTGAATCAATCAAAGTCTTCATTCCACGATTAACAACAACAATTTCACTTTCAGTCAAAGGTTTACTACAAATAAAGCAAAAGTGCAACATTTTTTAAAAATTATTTAACGGCACAAATTGAAATCAAAAATTTTATCAATAAGCACGTTTGTTCACTACAAAGAAACATTCAATACGAAAAGCAGTTATTTCATTTACGTCCTTCAAAAAAGGGCAGGTATACGACCGTCGCCACTCGAACAATGGAGTAGCTGACAAATATTGCTCAAGGTTATACTGGCGAACGGAATTAAGGATCTAGTGTAGATTCATTCCGAATCATACAATTTGTAGGTATTTTAGTGTGTGAGTCACACAAACCAATATTTCCATATTCTTACTTATATTGGACGTCCAATGACGTATACAGGTCGCGTAAGAGTGCATATTAGTATTTTCGATGTTTCAAATCGCGATATCTCAGGAATGGTGATTCGTAGGAAAAAAGTATAAGAACAATTTTTGTAGACAATTGCATGATCTACAGCTGTTGTCTGACCTATGACGATAACACTTTCCGTTTAGGAGAAAATTACGAACGAAAAACCGATATTTTTGATCTTTGACCTTGAATAAAATTTTTAGCAGACGTAGGATCGGTGGGGACTTTTGATATTTTATTTGTAATAGTGTATTTAAGACCTATACCAATTTTCAGTTCTATGCGAATTATGGCGAAGTTCCACTTTTTTTCGTCTATTTTGACTGGATAAAAAAGAGAAAGTTTTTTTAAGTTTTTCATGATTTTCTAATATTAACTATACTTTTAGCTGTAACCAAAAAAAAGTCCGACTTTTTTTTACTATTTCGTACTGCTTTGAACGTAAAATTGCCGGCGGCGCACTACAGCAGGTAAATTTTCATATTTTCAATCTGAATTTTTAAATAACATAGACAATGTGGGGATTTTTAATTATTCTTATATTGGAACTCAAGGTATAATAATGACATATGCACAAGAATTTTTTTTTTTCAATACTCTATACTATATGTTCATTAAAATCATGCAAACAAAAATTCCGTTTTAAGTTTTACAAGTTATAAAGCAACAAAAATAAAAACTATGAGTATCATCGGAAAGCTGAATCTTAATTTTTTTTACACTCTGAAAACAACTAATATCGATTAGCCTTCAAGCGGTGCGTGTAGACTTTCAAATTAACCTGTTTGGTGCGCTATCCTTTTTGAATCATCTATCCGAATTTTTTATAAAATCTCACACTAATAAAAAAAATCTGGAAAAAATTCTATATACTATTTTTTTGTAAAATTTCCCGCTCTTTCACGTGGTGCTATTAATTTTTCGATATCTTTTTTATTTTTCGAGATATTTGCGAAAAACAGAATTTTTGATTTTATTTTTGATTTTGTGGGCACACACGTACGTCAAACTTTAGCAAACTTTTCTTTATCGTATTCTGCGTCCAAAAAACTACCTGGGTGCCTAAATGTAGCCTGTTAACATATAGTGAGGGGTCAAAACCCCTGACGACTGTTTTGTTGGAAATTTTTGTTTTAGAAATTTTGCACAGGCCGTAAATTGCAAATTTAAGAAACTACAAACTCGTCTATCAATTTTCTGGAGAAAATATTGTTTGATTAATACCCGTATTCCTACTCTTTTGTTGAGGTAACACTTAAGGTTGGCTTATTCCAAGCTTCCTCATCTCCTCCTTCTAGTCTTTATTTTATTGTCAATGCTGAAGTGAACGTTAACATTGTATTTTCTGTCAAATTTCAGTGATATTTTTTATAAACCAAGCAAAGAATTAACCTTCGTGAAGAATATATAGAAAAAATATATAATGGCTTATCGGACTAAGAACGTTAAGTAAGTTTCTACACTTATATTAAAAGCACGAAGGTCCAAGAATAATGGACAACTCAGACGTATTATCTATGAATCACCAAACTAGAACATGCCATATTTCGCCACATATGAGAGCTAATCAGCTAGCCCAGGTAAAAAGGCAAACGCAACACGACCGTAACAGCAAGCGAGATATAAAAAGCATACAACCAAAGGTATATTAGTAGCCAATAAAACTCAGCGCCATCCGGTGTAAACAGCAACAATTTTAAATCAAGGAGCGAAAAACACGGTAGTTGAAAATAAGATTCCATACCTATATTGTCAAAAGCCAATGAGGTACTAATATCGCTATTAAGCCATGATATGGAGCGATTTATAACATGTCCCACTTTCTTGATTTATAGATTGCACGTCCATTACTCTTGGACGCCGGCACTTTTAACCCAAGATCAAAAATTTACTTGACGATCTTGGTCCGATAAGCCGTTATGTATTTTTTCTACATACTTTTCACGGACGATAAATTTGTACATTGTTTCCGGCTACGAGCTACACGAACACCGGCAATATCTTACGTGCGACTCTTTGGTGAAATCGCAAAGACGGGGTGTGAAAAACTAATATCCGTCAGCCTCTATACAGGGCTCAGGTGTGCTCCCGTTTAAAGTGTATTTGTTTGGAGTTGATAGCAGAATTCTCTCATTGTAGATGCAAATACTTGTTGGGATGCACCCAAAAAAAAAGGGTTCACCCTATTTTAGGCAGAAAACCTCTGCTATATAATAGAGCCATAAAATGTAAATGAGGGTTCATCGATAGCATAGCCGTCCGACCGTAACCTGCTTTTAGTATTTATATATATATATATATATATATATATATATATATATATATATATATATATATATATATATATATATATATATATATATATATATATATATCCGTCTTCCGATGCCTAATTTCCACTCCTCCCGGTTTTCTCCATCCCTCCTCCTCCAGATCTCTCTCTAGTACTTCCTTGTCGATTCCTGCTCTCCAGCTTTGACGTGGTCTTCCTCGCTTTCTTTTTCCATGAGGGTTCCAATTTAAAATCTTTTTAGTAGTCGGTCTTATGACATTCTCTGTACATGTCCGTACCATACCAACTGTTGGGTTCTGATTTCGTCCACTATATCGTGCTTTATTTCTAAAGCTCGCCTTATCGTGTCATTTGGTATGCGGTCTTTTCTGGATTTTCTGGCTGCTCGTCTCCAGAAATCCATTTCTGTAGCTTTTAGTATTTTTTTTTCTGTTCTTTCCTTTAATGGCCACACCTGGGAGCTGTAAGTTATTATACTTTTTACTATTGAGTTGTAAATTCTATTCTTATTTTCAATGGTTATGTTTTTGTCCCATAGTATACTATTAAGCATTGCAATCCCTTTTCTTCCTTGGATATTCCTCGTGAATATTGCTTCTTCCAGTGTTCCGTCCCTAGATATTCTCGTTCCCAAATACTTATAACTGGCACAGTGTTTGATGGTGTGTCCTGTGGCGAGTTTCAAGTCCTGCTGTTGTCCTCCGACGCACATGTACTCGGTCTTTTTAATATTGACTTCTAGGCCCCATTTTTCATATTCCTCCGTAAGTTTTCGTGTCATGTATTCCATATCATCGATGTCCTGAGCGACTACTACCTGGTCATCTGCGAATGATAGCGTGTACAATGTAGTATCGTCATCCAGTGGTAATCCCATACTGCTACATTTCCTTTTCCAGTTCTTCAGTGCACTCTCCAAATAGATTTTAAATAGCGTTGGGGATATACAGCAGCCCTGTTTGAGACCCTTTGTGACCTGGAACCCTGTTGTTATACCATATTTGGTTTTCACACTACTTCTTGCGTCTTGGTATAAGGATTTTACGGTTTTAATTATTTCGGTGCTTACATTACTCTGTTGTAGTGTTTCCCACAATCTCATTAGGGGCACGCTGTCGTAGGCCTTTTTTAAATCAACAAACAAGACATGGACTTCCTGATCAAATGCGGTTTTCTTTTCTAGGATTTGTGTAAGTGAGAAGAGATGGTCTATTGTGGATCTTCCTGCTCTAAAGCCTGCCTGTTCTTCAGCTTCTACGTCCGGGTATTCCGTTTCTATTCTATTTTTAAGTATTTTTCCGTATATTCTGCTAATAGATCCTGTAACCGTTATTCCCTTATAGTTATCACAATTATTTTTGTCTCCTTTCTTATGAATTGTTGATATGTATGATATTTTCCATTCCTCAGGTACTTCTGATGTGTTAATGCATCTTTGGAATAAGTTCCTCAAAGCGCGAAATAGCTTTCCAGTTCCGTATTTTACTATCTCTCCTGGGATGTTTCCTGGTCCTGGAGCTCTACCATTTTTTAGCGTTTTACATACTTCTTTAACTTCTGATGTTGTTATCCTTATTGAGGATCCTCGTATAACTATATTTGGGTTTCCATGTTGGGTACTTTTGAACTCTGGTCTATGTTCTGTTAGCATATTTGTAAAATATTGGTTCCATTTTTCTGGTGTTATTGGTGAGAAGATTTCTCTTTTCCGTTCTGTTCTCATATTTTTAAGAAGTCTCCAGCTTTCTGTGCTTTTTCTTCCTCCTATGTAAGTGTTAAGTCTTGAGCATGTCATTTCCCATTGGTTGTTCTTTTTGTCACTAATCATTTTACGTACTGTAGCTTGGGATTCTTTGTATTTTACTTTGTCGTTTGTGCTCTTTGAACTTAAGTATTTGTGATAGCTTTTTCTTTTTCTTCAATTTCGTATTTAATTTCTTCATCCCACCAATATGGTTTTTGCTGTTTTTTTTCCCTTTTCTCTTGGTATCCTAATGCTTCCAGTGCGGCTGCGTGTAGGCATTCCTTTATATACTTATATTCTTCTTCTATATTAACAAATCCCGTCCGTTGTATCTTTTGGTCCAGTCTGCTCTTGTTTAGATTTGTAATACTTTCATTTTGTAAACTGTCTGTATTATATCTTATTGTTGTTTCACTTGTTGTGTGCTGTGTGCTTGTATCTTCCAGTTTGCTTTCCCGTGTTGTTCGTGAGGTTATCTTTCCTTTCACAAGGAAGTGGTCGCTGCCACATAAAGCCCCTCTTTGGACTCTTACATCTAGGAAGTTTAATCTAGATCTCTGTCGTATTATCATATAGTCGATAATACTATTTAAATCTCTTGTTGTTTGTCTCCACGTATATTTATGAATATCCCTATGCTGGTAGTGTCCGTTTAATATTGTAAGGTTGTTTTGTTCACATATCTCTATAATTCTTCTTCCGTTGTCGTTAGTAACTTCTTCGCCATATTTTCCTACCACTTTATCGTGTTCTTTCCTTCCTATTCTTCCATTTAGATCACCCAAAAGTAATATCTCTCTTGATGTTCCAATTTTGCGTATTTCCTCATTTAGTTGTTCAAAAAATGAATCCTTGTTATTAGTCAGATCGTCGTCGTTGACAGCGTATACCCCCAGTAAGGTTGTGTTATTACCTAGTATTTTGAGATTCATCTTTATGATTCTTTCACTAATCGGTTCCCAGGTGTTTATGAATTTCCTCAGTTTTCTGTGTATTAGTATGGATACGCCTTGTTTTGCTCTATCTTCTTTGGGCACTCCACTATAAAAGTGATCGTAATGCCCCCAACTTTCGGAGCCTTTTCCATTCTTCTTTGTTTCCGTCAGTACTGCAATTTCGACTCGAAGATTTTCTAATTCATTTACAACTTCATTTACTTTCCTGGAGAGACCTTGTATGTTCCATGTACCACATATCGTTGTCCTTCTTCTTTGCTATTTTCGTCTTCGTATATCCGTTCGATTCGAGTGTTTAATAAATAAGATTATTTTGAAAATAAAGTTGTAGAAATATAAGATTTATTCCCAAAAATGTTTTAATCTATAGATCTATGTATATATACAAATTCACACTATATTAATCAAAAACAATCATCTTTAAAGTCTGAAGACTCGACTTCTCTCAAATTGATAATTAAGGGTTCTATTTCCACAGTTTCTTCGATGTATTCGTCAAGTTTCCACATTTTGTTTTCTTCTTCTATAACATGTCGAATTGCCTTACGTCTTGAAATTTGAACTTGGTGTTTTCCCTTGCAACGAAACCTTTGTGACCAAATTAGCTCTATGGAATTCAATTCGTAATGATATGGAGGTAATCTAAGCACTGTGATATTCCATTCCTTTGTCATCTCATCGACTGCGTATTTCTTGAACTGTGCCTTAGTTTGTTTCGCAGTTTTAAGAAGTTCCGCTTTTAACATACCATCTTTATGTTTGAGATTTTTGTTTCTTATTCATTGAAGAATATCCGCTTTCTTCCATGAATTTATCGGGAGTCGTTCTAATTATCGAGAATGGTATGGGGCATTGTCTAAAACTACAACTGATTCTGCTGGTATACATTCTGTCATTTACTGGAAGTAATCCTCAAAAACATCGGCCGTCATCTCCTCATGGTAATCTTTAGTTGACTTTGATTCGAATTCCAACAAGCCACCATCGAGAAATCCGTTTTCACTACCGATAAGTGCTAGCCTGCGACCTGAAGGGGGTTGTAATCTAGTTGACCAACCTTCCATAAATGCTTGTTTGGCACTCTTAATGTTGTAAATCCAGAATTTTTTTACTGTATCCCTCATTAACCCAAGTCTCATCTAAATAAAAAATATTTCTTTCTTCGGCTCGAAATTTTCTGATTGCTCGTAGATATTCTCTTCTCCAACAAATTATTTCTGTTTTATCGATAAGAACAGATTTTCTGTTGTGTTTTTCCCAACGAAAATTCAGGTTATGAAGGATTTTCCATAATTTCCATTTTTTTTAATCTGGTAAGTCCTGCTCTTCTCTGATTTCTTGCAAAACTTTATGTAGTATAGGTATTTCTTTCTTAATAAAAAAATGGTGTACTTTTCTTCTTATTGCGTTTTTAAAGTCTTCATCGACCTCTAAGGGCTCCTTTCCTTTGTAATTCTGAGGTTTGTTGCAAGGACCGCGTTTTCTTTTTCTTAGAAATCTATAAATAGTTGCTGATCCAACTCCCGTCATGTTGGCACAGGTTTCCACAGTTTCACGGACTTGGCTTGTTGGCTGTTGATGCAGTAGGTCACTGTGGACGTTAAGTATCATTGTTTTTTCTCGCAGGGAAAATGCAGATTTACAGACTCCGCGAAGTTTGACCGGGGCAAAAGTGAAAGTTGAAGTCATCGCTGTTCTGATTTGAACTAAGCATATTATAAGTTTTTGCTTTATTTTTATACACACAGAATATTTTTTTTAGGCACCTACCTACCGATAAGTACTTTGGTTATTTGTATTCCAATAACTGCTAAAATCTCAAATAATTTTATTATGCCTGTTATCATTAAGTTTTATAACACTGTAGATTTCTAGTTCTTAAGCATTGTTAATTGTACTCGTTTAGACCTTTATCATATAAATAAGGTCGCCCTGTCGTTTAGAGATAGAAAATAAAGGTGATTAAAATTAAAAATGCAAATAATTGGTAGAGAAATTTCGGACGCTTATGGTTTATGACATTTTAATGTTTATAACCCATTTTGTGTGCTATCAACTCCAAACAAACGGACTTTAACTGCTGTTTATTTTTATGGTTATTGCTAAACATCCGATATTGGTATTAGAATTCTATTTTTACAGATACTGCTAAATATTGAAGAGTGGTTTAGTACTCTATTCGTTTTTAATGACGTAATTACGGAATCTTCTTTTTTTAACCGTGCTTTCTCTTAAAGACTTATTTGATGGTCTCGGTCAAATAAACCATTATATTATTAGTGAGACCAGTATATTACTATCAATACTAAATAGAAATCTTTTAGCAAACTCATAAAATTGGTTGATTAGCGTCAAAAAAAAATTCTCAATAATTATACGTTGTGTTGCACAACATTGGTATTAATTTTTATGATGATGATGTTGCCGAAGAGACATAAGTTGAAAATGATAATCAAGAAGATGAAGAAGAGTTATTTGATGGTAAAAATGTTCTTAGAAATCGAAAACAAGTATAAAAGGGAGACTTGGCTTCTTTTATTAAAGCTATTAATGATGTGCTAATAAAAAGGAAATTCTTAAGTGTATACAATTTTTCACACATCGATCTGTGGCCTTACTTAGCCCTCGATAGAAGGCAGGTATACCTTTACATCTTACAGCGCCAAAGATGCAAACTATTAGATCGTACTTAAAAATATTGGCTTCTACGAGGCTGGTTTGAAAAGTCCGTGCAAAAATAAAAACTACTTATGTGTTTGGGGTAAACCTTTTTTATTTTTCGACATAGTCTCCTTTTAGGCTTATACACTTCGTCCAACGATGTTCTAGTTTGTTGATCCCTTCCGAATAATAGGATTTGTCCAAGTCTGCAAAATATCCATTAGTGTCTGCAATCACCTCCTCGTTTGAATAAAATCATTTCCCCGCCAGCCATTTCTTCAAATTGGGGAACAAGTAGTAGTCCGAGGGAGCCAAGTCTGGAGAATAGGGGGGATGTGAAACGAGTTGGAATCCTATTACCATTAATTTTGCGACCACAACTGCTGAGGTGTGTGCTGGTGCGTTGTCGTGATGGAAAAGGACTTTCTTGTGGGCCAATCGCGGGCGTTTTTCTTGCAGCTCGGTTTTCAAACGGTCCAATAACGATGAATAATATTCACCTGTAATAGTTTTACCCTTTTCCAGATAGCCGATGAGGATTATCACTTGCGAATCCCAAAAGACAGTCGCCATAACCTTTCCGGCCGAAGGAACGGTCTTCGCCTTTTTTGGTGCAGATTCCCCCTTGGTAACCCATTGTTTAGATTGTTGTTTGGTCTCAGGAGTATATTAATGTATCCATGTTTCATCCACAGTGACGAAACGACGCTTAAAGTCCTCCGGATTCTTCTGGAACAGCTGCAAACCATCCTTGCAACACTTCACACGATTCCGTTTTTGGTCAAGCGTGAGCAATCGCGGCACCCATCTTGCAGATAGCTTTCTTATGTCCAAATGTTTATGCAAAATATTATGTACCCGTTCAGTCGAGATGCCCACAGCACTAGCAATCTCACGCACCTTAACTCTTCTGTCATCCATCACCATATCATGGATTTGACCAATGATTTCTGGAGTCGTAACCTCCACAGACCGTCCAGAACGTTCAGCGTCACTTGTGCCCATATGGCCAGTCCGAAAATTTTGAAACCACTTATAAACTGTTCTAATCGAAGGTGCAGAGTCACCATAATGTTTATCAAGCTTCTCTTTAGTCTCCTGAGGCGTTTTGCCTTTCATAAAGTAATGTTTAATCACCACACGAAATTCTTTTTCGTCCATTTCTTGAAAATCACTCGACTTCCCTGATTCACACGAATGCCAAACACAAAGAAATAGACCAATATGGCTGAAATTTGGTGTGCGTTCATTCAAGAGATGCTACTAACTAAACATGACCTCGATACGCGCCGGTGGTGCCATCTCTCGGACTTTGCACGGACTTTTCAAACCAGCCTCGTATGTCTACCTTATAGAGTGTAAAACCCTAAAAACCATAATAAAACGTAAGCCCAGACGTAAGATGACAACAAAATGTATTTCCTTATTTCTATATTTATCATCCCGTGAAGATTATAACGGCATCTTCACAATTAAAGTGTGAAGATTAATTTCCAGAAATAAAAACAATTAAAATGATAAAAATAAATTATTTTATTAACCGTGGAATTGAGGAAGCCTAATAAAAAGCATAATAAAATTTTTAACTCGGTAAAAACACAAATAAATATTAGACGGTTGTACTGTACAAGAAATCTAACCAGTATAAAAATACGTCTAGCACTATATTGATTATTGTAAGATTTTTTTGCCGAATATAATAATACTCATTTCTAATATTATTAACTACGCTCTAATTAATCGACCAAAAATTTTTGTTTCTTACAAAAAAAAAATGAAGATCACGTTTTTTAGGAAGAAACTTCGAATTGATTTTACAATCCAAAAGTGCCGCATAAATTGCTAGATAAAAGTAAAACTCCGGCGTCAGCACCTTATACACGACAAAAAATTACCCCGTAATGCACCATTTTTCTTCTTTTTTCAACTTCCAACAGATTAGCCGTTTTGATGATTTCGTTATAACGTCCTATCTTGTTGCGCTATTAATCTTTTAAAATTCAAAACTACAAAATTCTAATGGTTATACGAGGTGTGGCTACAAAATAACCGGATTAATTTGGTTACGCCGATATATATATTTTCTTATGGATCTAGCATACATGCTACAGGGAAATCCCTAAAGCTCTACAGGAGCAACACACGTGCGGAGAAAGCAATTCACGTTGTTCTTGAATCGCTGTAAATTGTACTCGGTGGGAAACACAGTCCTGGGCAAATTATTTCAAAGGGATGATGTTCTCCATACAAATGACTTCTTGAAAAGCGTTGTACGAGGAGTAACAAGCTGAACCTCATACGGATGTGAAGTATTAGCATGACGTGTACTTCTAACACGCACCGCTCTGGGAGGAATTATGCGGGCCACATCCTTCGAACACTTTCCGTGAAAATACTTGTGGAATAGGCTCAAGTCGCCAACGTTTTCGATGTTCCCGCGAATCAAGGCCACCTGTCAGTTCCGGGTCTCCAATCAGACGACCAGCTCTTCTCTGAATAGAATCCAACAAATGCAGTGTATGTTTGGGAGCGGTCGAATTTGAGCTTTGTAAAGAATTAACAGTTGTTGTGAAGTGCTTTCTGGTTCGAAATAATATTCCCAACTTTTGAGAAGCTCTCCTTGCTATGCCTGCAACATGTTCATGCCAGGACATATTTGCTCCCAAATTAACGCCCAACAAATTGAGTGACGATGTTAGAGGGATGGAGTGCCCCGACATAACTATGTCGGGTTCAGCTACGTTAACTTTTTTAGAAAAAACTGCCGCCTGGGTTTTTGTAGCGTTAAATTCCACTTGGTTACTGTCACCCCAAGATAGAATTTCTTCCAGGTCTTTGTTAAGTTGAATGACTTCCTGCTGTCTACGAATATTTGTCTGAGTAGCCGACGTCCGAGCGTTCAAAGTGAATGAAAAACAGAACTTTTCAGACATCACATAAGAACGTAGCTTAGCCAACAGCCCATCGTGCCAAACACGGTCGAATGCCTTGGATATGTCAAGAGCAACCGCTCGAGATTCTCCAAAGGGTTCAATTGCGTTGTGCCAAACATGTGTTACATAAGTCAGAAGATCTCCTGTTGATCTATTGGAACCGCGCAGTTGGCATTGGTGGGACGCTTGAAGATATAGGAAGACTATATTACAGAGTTATTTTCTAATGCAAGACTAGATCAGCCACAGTTCTCAACACATTTTTTGGGCCCTGTATTACCATAGATGAAGTGCGCATTGCAATAAATCAACTAAAAAATGGAAAAGCCACCGGTCCCGATGAATTCCATCGGGAGTTATAACGTCTCTTTTGCGGCTCTGTTATAGCCTCACGTTTGCGGCGCTATTTTGTATAGCCTCACCTTTTATTTTTGATAAATATTTTATTTATTTATTAAAGAGAAGCCGGTATTTGCCCCTTATGTACATCTTAATTTTAAAGAATGGATTCAGTGGATATTAATACTGAGAGATCAAAAATTAGATATATAAGCTAGCTCGTTTTTTTTTTCTGGTAGAGTACATGGAGATCGAGCTAATTTTTGGACGCCTTTTGAAAATAGTCTCTATAGTTGTTTAAAATTTGGTTGTACTGTTTTTGGGCACCATTCATTTTAGAATAAAAAGAATCTAACTTCAGCTCAAAAAATGAAAAAATACTGAGTTGTTGAAATAAAATTAATTTACGTATAGCCTATCCCAAAATATAAGATCCTGATTTTTGAGGTTTTAAGTGGGCAATATAAAAATTTTGACCTTTTGTTTATGATAGGTTGCAGAGATGGACTTTATTCATTAATGCAAATAAATAAAATTATTAGTGTTTTTGGAGATGTTTATTTATAGATTCATGTAAAAACAAATGGATAAGAAGTACAAATATACAATTTGAATGAATGGGGTTTACAAGAGGGGACATATTGTATAAATAAAAATATATTTTAACTTAAGCCTAATTCGGATTCACTATCACTGTCATCAGCTGAGGTAATTATCAGTGGTTTTATATTATTTACATAAATATATGAATCTTCAACTTTAAAAACGTGCTGAATGGAATTCTTCCAGCTTTTACAAGGTCATTTATAACTTTTTTTACTAATTCAACCACTGACACGCTTAAAGTAGGAGAAACATTTTATGCTCTTATTTTTGATTTAACTTAATGACAAATATGTTCAATTGGTTTAAACACACAATAATACGGAGAAAGCCGCAAAACAGTCCCATTTTCTCAGCCATACTATCTCAAACATATTTTTTTTTCAATTTATAGTCTTTCAAAAACTTCCAAAAGATCACTTTTTTTATAACTAAAGTGAAAATAAATGTCATTTTCAAACCAATTTTCAAAAAGTTCTGCGGTCGTATCTTCGTGATAGTCCAAACTAGAATCTTTTATGTTTTTTGCGGATAATAGTAGACAATTTCAAACCCAGCCCTTTTCAGATCCAGCATGCAAAATGGTTATTCGTTTACCTTTATTTGAAGGTGCGTTAGTCTGACATTTTGTACTGCTGTCAACCCACCCTTTCTGCACAGTGTCATGGGTATTGAACCATGTTTCGTCAAGATAAATTATTGGCCAATTCTCTGATCGATACTTTTTAATTTCTTGTAAATAAGTATGTCGCAAGATTCGTAATCTTTGTGACTCCATCACTACTTGCCTTTTGTTGATTTTTCGGAACGTAAATCCCATTTTTAAGAGAATTCTGTGAAGGGTTGATCGGCCACAATGTATTTTGGTTCCGTCCTGCACCAGTCTTAATTTTATTTTGTCTAGTGTCTGCACCAACTGCTCTTCATACATAGAATATATCTCCTGATGACGTCTTTTTCACAATTTTACATGACAGTTTTAACGTGAGCAAAGTGTGTTCAAAGCTGGTACTGAAAAAAAGCTTTCTGCCGATCAGGAGCAAGCTCGAATGACTTTGCTCTGACACCCTAAAAAATATCGAATCTGATCCTACCCTTTTAGAAAGTGTAATAACATGTGATGAATCATGGTTGTTCACGTATCACCCCGCCAATCTATGCGCTGGAAAACCTCAAACTCACCGAGCGAGGCCAAGAGAACGCGGATGAGCAAATCAAGATCAAAGCAATGAGGATTGTATTTTTGACATTCGGGGGATTGTCCATATTGATTGGGTTCCTGAAGGTAAAATTTTACATCTTAAACAGGTTTTGACCATTCTTCATGAACGTGTGAAAAGGAAAAGACCTGAAATGTGGAAGAATCCTCTACCAAGACAACGCACCAGCGTAGAATGCTGTTTCAATCAAGGAGTTTTTGGCGAAACTCCATCTTGAAGCAGCCACCTTATTCACCTGACTTTGTCCAAGTGACTTTTTTTTGTTTCCCAAAGTGAAGAGTTCCTCGAAAGGGACCCATTTTAAGTCCGTTCATGCAGTGAAGAAAAAAGCGACGGAGATCATGCGAAACCTGTCAGGAGACGACCTGCAGCACTGCTTTGTACAATGGAAAATTCGTATGGAGCGGTATAAGAATCGAAAAGGAGTGTATATTCGAGGAGATTAGGGTTTTAGTGCTAAAATTCAAATATAACAAGTTTTATAAATTCAGTCGGATTCTTTGTTTCTAGCCACATCTCGTACATAAACCGACTATTTCGTTATATTTTTTAAATAACCAGCGTGTTTTTAGTGTTCCATACGGAACACTTATAAGATCACTTCGGTGTCTGTCTGTCTGTCTGTCACACTCGATTTTCTCCGAAACTATCTGTCATAGAAAGTTGAAATTTGGTAATAATATAGGAATTAATGACCCAGTTTTGGGGGGTGAAATCGGAAGGGAAAAAAAAACTTTTTTAGTAGGTCATCGAGTGTGGTGTCAAATGAAAGCTTGTGAAAACACGAGTAAAAATATATATATATATATATATATATATATATATATATATAATGTAATATTTGCGCACACTTTTCTTTGTTTTATTTTAAAAAATCGCGAAAAATCGCTGTCCCCCCACCTTATCTCGAAAAGTGCTGATCAAAAAATTTTGAAAAAATTCTGAAATATTCTCCAGGGGGTGTAGATTGAACGAAAATTAACACGAGTGCATCACCTTTAATAATTTATCTGGTATATAAAAAAAAAATTTCAAGGTCATCAATTTTAAGTAAAGATTGGAAACAAACTTTGTTGAAAACTCATTTCGGGTGTGTTTTGTGAAATCACTGATCATTTTATACCACCGTAACAACATTTTTTATTTTAAAAGCAATCAACGTACGGAACACTAATTGTGCAAGTTCAACTTGCACTTGCACTGGTTATTTTTTTTTAAATTTTAATCTAGCTATGAAGGAAAACTCACGGAGCTTGAAAAAACTATTTCTATATATAACTAACGTCTAGACTAGTTTCTCGATTCATTTCATTCCAGACAGAAAATATTCTCTTATTTTCAACTAGAAAAATTTTTGGCCTTTTAAGATCTTTTTTAAGATTTTTTAACTAAAAGAGGCCGCAGAGCACTAAATCATGAGGGAATAGGTGAGTTCACAACTTTTGGTAATGACTTGAACTGTGAATCTTCTGTGATGAGCAGGCCGACAATGTTAATACTTTTGTAGAAGCAAAATTTTATCTCAAGCAGTACATATGAAATGGTACTTTGCTATAAATTTAGTTACAGTAATATGGAAATGTAAAGGAACTTTCCTTCCGTATCGGTAGAGACAACCAGACCTGTGAGCTCCTAAGAAGAATGGGTTTAGGATGGGCAGCTTTCGGCAAGTTGAAGTATATTTATGAATCGAATGCTCCCATCAGCTTGAAGCGAAAAGTATATAATCAGAATATATTGCCTGTCATCACATACGGAGTCCAAACACTCACACTTACAAAAAAAATAGGTAAATAAACTGCGTGTGACGCAGAAGGATATGTTACACTCAGAGATAAGATCCCCAAGAACATCATTCAACAAATGACAGATGTCACTAATGTCATCGTGAGAGTCACCATATTGAAGTGAAATTGGGCTGGTCACGTGGCTAGGAGAACGGACGGAAGATGGTCAAAGAGATTATTGGTAGGGCGACCCAGACAGGAGATATTCCGGAAGAGAGGACGCCCCTAGCCAAATGGGCGGATGACATTAAAAGAATCTGCGATAACTGGATACAAATGGCCCAGGATAGTAATGAATAACATAGAGAACTTTTTTTATATAGGTCTAGCACAGGTGCTGCAGGGAAGTCCCTAAAGCGCTCCAGGAGTGGCATGTGTGCGGAAAAAGCGATTCACGTTGTTCTTGAATCGCTGTAAATTGTACTCGGTGGGAAACACAGCGCTGGGCAAAGTATTCCAAAGGGATGATGTTCTCCATATAAAAGACTGCTTGAAAAGCGTTGTATGCGGAGTAACAAGCTGAACCTTATACGGATGTGAAGCACCAGCGCGAGGTGTATTTCTAATATGCACCGCTTTGGGAGGAATAAGCGGGCTACATCCTTCGACCACTTTCCATGAAAATACTTGTAGAACAGACTCAAGTCGCCAACCGTTCTTCGATGTTCCAGCGAATCAAGGCCGCCGGTCAATTCCGGGTCCGCAATCAGACGGACCGCTCTTCTCTGAACAGAATCCAACAAATGCAGTGTATGTTTTGCGAGCGGAGCCCCAAACCTGGGAGCAGTATTCCATAGTTGGTCGAATTTAGGCTTTGTAAAGAATTGACAGTTGTTGTGGGGTGTAAAGCTTTCTGGTTCTAAATAATATTCTCAACTTTTGAGAAGCCCTCCTTGCTATGCCTGCAACATGTTCATGCCAGGACATATTTGCTCCCAAACTAACGCCCAACAAATTGAGCGACGATGCTAGGAGAATGGAGTGCTCCGACATAACTATGTCGGGTTCAGCAACGTTAACTTTTTTAGAAAAAACTGCCGCCTGGATTTTTGTAGCGTTAAATTCCACTTGGTTACTGTTACCCCAAGATAAAATTTCTTCCAGGTCTTTGTTAAGTTGAACGACCTCCTGCTGTCTACGGATATTCGCCTGAGCAGCCGATGCCCGAGCGTTCAAGGTGAATGAAGAGACAAACGTACTGTCATCTGCAAAGCTGTAGATTGGATTCCCGGTCTTTTCCAGCAGATCGTTAATGTAAATGAGAAAGAGAGTAGGAGACACTATGGAGCCCTGGGGCACACCGGCGTTGATAGTGAGGGTGTTAGAAAAAAATCTGTCTACCTCCACTCGTAAAGAACGCTCTGTAAGGAAACATGAGAGCCATAAACAGAACCTTTCAGACATACCATAACAGCGTAACTTAGCCAACAGTCCATCGTGCCAAACACGGTCGAATGCCTTGGATATGTCGAGAGCAACCGCTCGAGATTCTTCAAAGTATTCAATTGCGTTGTTCCAAACATGTGTCACATAAGTCAGAAGATCTCCTGTTGATCTGTGTTTACGAAAACCATATTGGTGATCGCTAAGAATATTGAATCGTTCAAGATCTTTTAGAATATGCTGATTGATAACCTTTTCCGTGACTTTCGATATTATTGAAAGCAGTGCGACTGGTCGGTAGTTATTTGGCAAGGTCTTCTTGCTTTTTTTAGGTATCGGCTGAACCGTAGTACATTTCCAGCAGGACGGAAATATTCCCTTTCTGTAGGATAGGTTAAAAAGTCTACAGAAAATGAGTGTTAGTTCCCTTGCACAGTTTTTGAGAACTATGGCAGGTATTCTGTCCGCGCCAGAAGCCTTCTTGGTGACTAGCTTTATTAACATACGCTTTATGATGCGCTGTCTGAAGACAACATTGGGCATCCTTGTCTGCAATATGGGAATAGTAGGTGGTGTTTTTCCTTGGAAATCGACAGTAGAATGTGAAGCAAAGAGTTCAGCCAACAAGTTCGCCCTCTTAACAGGTGTGGTTGCAATGGAATTATCTGGCGACTTCCCAAAGGACCTGGAATTGTTGGGACAAGCGAGAAGTTTGTTTCTAATTCGTTGATTGTGTACCTTCTTGGTTTCGTCGATAATTCCCTTGCATCTGTTCCGGGCACGAACAAAGGTGTTACGATTTATGGTGTTAGGATTCTCACGCCATTGTCGGTAGGCAATATGTTTAGAAGCAACAGCTTCCTTGCATTTTCGGTCAAACCAAGGCTTGCCGTTGGAGGAGCATTTCTTCGAAAAAGGGATGTAAGCTTCCATTCCACACTTATGTCCAGCATTGGACGCGTATAGCTGGTTTATCTGAAATTGTTAAACCATAACAATTTTTTCTGTCAAGGTAACATTAAAATATTAATTGTCCTTGTACGACCAGAACCGGATGTACCAACAACTGATTTTCCCAAATCTTTCACTAACTAACACAAAATCTCAAACGGGACGGTCGAATCGGAATCTTGTACCTTTGATTGATTATGCTTATTTTTTTTATAATTTTTTTCCGTGGGTACCGCTGTCAAAAAGTAATTAATGATTTCAAAAATACGGCTATAATTTCCATACATTAGATTATTTGAATTTTAATAATGATTATTTGAGACTTGATTTTTTTATTACTGAATAATAATAGCAAGGCGAAAAGTATGTAGGTTAGATTATTTAATCATTTTTTTTTCTTTCTTTTGAATATGAATTGTGTCGAATTTGATTAAGGTTATTGTAATATTTTTTAAAGGCTATCAAGCCACATATAAATATATTTTTTTCGTTGTTATGGATTAATATTTATACATATAAACGTCGATATTGATTAATTTATTATTATTAATGATTAAGGAAAAATTTTAAATATTCAAACAGTTAAACAGATCAGTTAAATAATTTTATATTTAAATAATTACAAAACAAATTAATTGTGTCCTTTATATCTATTCGTATGGGATAATTGATTCCAAATGTTCCACGGTCCCTTCAACACATTGAAATTGACTTGTCCGATCATTGACGAATAGTAGGAAGTATTCCAGCCTAAGCAGACTACTAAAGTATATTTGTTTGGAGTTGATAACAGAATTCTCTCATTGTAGATGCAAATACATTTTCGAGTGCGCCCCAAAAAAAAGGGATATCTTATGCATTTTACTGGATTTTGCTACCTGTTTTGAATTACTTTTACGGGTTCACCCTATTTTAGGCAGAAAACCTCTGCTAGACAATAGAGTCATAAAATGTAAACGAGGGTTCATCGGTAGTATAGCCGACCGAGCGTAACCGGCTTTTACTGTTTAATAAATAAAATTATAGAAATATAAGATTTATTACCAAAAATTTTTTAATCTATATATAAAGGGTGGGCCATCTATCGGTTTAAATTTGAACCACCAGTTATTTCGAATCTGGCAATACTTATGTCATTCTATTCTGTCACAAAATTCAGTATATTATCTCCACTGAACGAAATGAATCGATTTACGCTTGAGCAACGTTGGGATTTATTGGAAATTTATTTCCAAAACAAAGACAATTGGTCGGAAATTGCACGAAAATGTCGTACAAAATTTGGTCGCAGAGAAGGACCAACAGTGCCCGGTATACGCAAGTTTATTGCTAAAGTTCGTGAAACTGGTTTCATTGTTGATGCGCCAAGACGTGCGCGTGCTCGTACAGTGCATACACCCGAAAATATCGAAGCTGTGGACGGCGCAACCATTACGGTCAATGGAGACACCTATCACACCATGATAACCGATTTTTTTGTGCCCGCTCTTCATGGTATTGATGTGAACGATGTTTGGTTTCAACAGGATGGTGCAACTTGCCACACATCTCATGCCACAATCGATTTATTGCGTCAAACGTTTGATGGCCGTCTAATTAGCCGAAATGGTGATGTCAATTGGCCGCCAAGAAGCTGCGATTTGACACCGTTGGACTATTTTCTGTGGGGCGCCGTTAAAGACAAGTGTTATGCCGACAAACCAGAGACAATTGACCATTTGAAGGCCAACATTCGTGATGCCATTGCCGAGATACGACCCCATACACTCGAGAAAGTGCTCGAAAATTGGTCCGATCGAATGGGGTACTGTGAGGCCAGCCGCGGCAGCCATATGAATGAAATAATATTCCATCTCTAACCGGAACAATTGTACTTCACAACAAAAAAATAAATTTGGCAAAATTTCAAACCGTGTTTGTTTTATTGCATTTTTAAATTTAAACTTTTAAATGGCCCACCCCTTATATATATATATATATATATATATATATATATATATATATATATATATATATATATATATATATATATATATGTATATATAAACATACATACAAATTCACAGTTCACGATATATAAGTACTTTAATTCTTTCCTCTTTCTTTCTTTCTCTTTTATTGAGCTCTATCCTTCTTTGGATAATTTACTCAGCTTTGAATCCGTCTCGTGCTTAGGCAGAGCACCGGCGACCCTTCGGTGATGCGTTACACATTCTCGAGTTTGGATCTTTTCTACGGGTAGAGAGCAACGTAGTCTCGCTCTAGGCGATATTGCTTCCCCAAAAAAATATGTATTTGTCTTTACAACTTAATTTCTTTTTTGGCACTGATAAAGGATCTCCTCGGAAACTGCTACTGGTTTTGGGTATAACCTTTTCTGTCAGACCGCCCGTCTAATTACGTGTTTGAAACAAAAAACACGACCTTACGTATTCGCCTACTGCTCAAATCACCTAACCTCAACCGACGTTATAGGAATCACCCCTCATAGCGCTTAGCAACCTTATGCGATTAGAACCCCTACCAAGCAATTTGTGGACCACCGATCCACACTCCGAAGCCCCAAAACGCTTGCACTTCGCCTTCAGAGGCCCCCCAACCGGGAGAACGCGTCCGCGTGCTACGAATTGTCGGCCGGAAGTGAAGTACTTTAATTACAATCAAAAACAATCATCATTTTCAAAATCTGAAGACTCGACTTCTCTTAAATTGATAATTAAGGGTTCTATTTCCACAGTTTCGTCGATGTATTCGTCAAGTTTCCACATTTTATTTTCTTCTTCTTTAACATGTCTAATACCATTTTTCCAATTATCCTCTTTGACCCTCTCTATTCTGGCGAATAATAATTGCCTTACGTCTTGAAGTTTGTACGTGGTGTTTTCCCTTGCAACTTCATTTGTGCCCAAATTTTCTCTACGGGATTCAATTCGCAATGATATGGACATAATCTAAGTATTGTGATATTCCATTCCTTTGCCATCTCATCGATTGCGTATTTCTTGAACTGTGCCTTATTTTGTCTCGCAGTTTTGAGAAGTTCCGCTTTTAACATACATCTTTATGTTTGAGATTTTTGTCTCTTATCCATTGAAGAATATCCGCTTTCTTTCATGAATTTGTCGGGAGTCGTTCTAATAATCGAGATAACTGATTCTGCTGGTACACATTCAATCATTTGTCGGAAGTTCTCTTCAAAAACATCGGCCGTCATCTCCTCATAGTAATCTTTAGTTGACTTTGATTCGAATTCCAACAAGCCACCGTCGAGAACTCCGTTTTCACTACCAATATGTGCTATAATTAGCCTGCGACCTTTTCCTGAAGAGGATTGTGATCCAGTTGACCAACCTTGCATAAAAGCTTGTTTGGCACTCTTAGTGTTTTTGTCAAACCAGAATTATTTCACTGTATGTCCCTCAATAACCCAAGTCTCATCTAAATAAAAAATTTTTTTTTTCGGCTCGAAATTTTCTGATTGCTCGTAGATATTCCCTTCTCTAACAAATTATTTCTGTTTTATCGATAAGAATAGATTTTCTAATGTGTTTTCCCCAACTAAAATTCAGGTTATGAAGAACTTTCCATAATTTCCATTTTTTAAAATCTGGTAAGTCCTGGTCTTCTCTGATTTCTTGCAAAACTTTATATCGTGTAGGTATTTCTTTCTTAATAAAAAATGGTGTACTTTTCTTCTCATTGCGTTTTTAAAGTCTTCATCTGCCTCTAAGATCTTCTTTCCTTTGTGATTCTGAGGTTCGTTGCAAGGACCGCGTTTTCTTCCTTTTAGAAATCTATAAATAGTTTGCTGATCCAACTCTCGTCATGTTGGCACAGGTTTCCACAATTTCACGGACTTGGCTTATTGGCTGTTGTTGCACTAGGACATCGGGGACGTTAAGTATCATTGTTTTTTTCTTGCAGGGAAAATGCAGATTTACAGACTCCGCTTACTTTGACCGAGACAAAACTGAAAGTTGAAGCCTTCGCTGTTCTGATTTGAGCTAAGCATATTATAGGTTTTTTCTTTATTTTTATTGTTACACAGAATATTTTTATTGCATACTTAGGCAGCTACCTACCGATAACTACTTTAGTTAATTATATTCCAATAACAGCTAAAATCCCAAATAATTTTATTGTACCTGTTATTATTAAGCTTTATAACACTGTAGATTTCTAGTTTTTAAGAATTGTTAATTGTACTCGTCAAGGCCTTTATCGTACAAATAAGATTTTTAGTTTCATCATTTACTCATTAAAATAAACTTTGAAATGCGTTGATTTATATAGCTTATTGTAAAGTCTACAAGGCATGTAATAAAATATTTTTTTGTTTATAGCCAAACAAGCGGGCTTTAGTTCGAAATCGGCAGAAAAAATTTCAAAAGTTTTGAGACATAAAAATCTTTCGTTGAGTACAGTCTGTCAACTAAGAACGTGTATTTTCGTGAATTGATAATTTGTCGTCCTCCTTGTTTAATCGTCTCTACTACAATATTGTCTTCACCCGGAGCTTTGTTATTTCTCATGTCCTTCAAGGCTGATATGATTTCTTCTTCTGTGATGTCTGGGATATCCTCCATTCCCTAACTTAGGACTTTTGGTATGTTGATTTCTGTTATTTTATCTTGTAAGGTATATAATTGTTAATAAAATAATTCGATGATCTGTAAAATATCTCTTTTGTATGTTACCATGCATGTCCTTAATCTTGCATATGTCTTTCCTTCCCATTGTGTTCTTCCTTTTCAAAACTTTTAAGCTCTTATTCTGTTCTACAACGTTTTTAATTTCTTCTGCATTTTTTTGTCTTTTGTCTTTTCTAATTTCCCTTGATAACTCTCTATCTATAGTTCTGTATTCATCTGTAGTTTTATATACCATTTCTCTCCTTTGCGTCATTAGCTGTTTTACTCTTTGATTTCTGTTCTGTTCTTTTTGTTGTTTTGGGCAAATTTTGTCAATACGAATATCTTGAAGGATTCAACATTATTAGCGATCACCAATATGGCTTTCGTAAAAATAGATCAACAGGAGATCTTCTGACTTATGTAACACATGTTTGGAACAATGCAATTGAACACTTTGGAGAATCTCGAGCGGTTGCTCTGGACATATCCAAGGCATTCGACCGTGTTTGGCACGATGGGCTGTTGGCTAAGCTACGTTTTTATGGTATGTCGGAAAAGTTCTGTTTGTGGCTCTCATGTTTCCTCAGAGAGCGTTCTTTACGAGTGGCAGTCGACGGATTTCTTTCTAACACCTTCACTATCAACGCCGGTGTACCTCAAGGCTCCATACTGTCTCCTATTTTTTTTCTCATTTACATTAACGATCTGCTGGAAAAGACCGAGAATCCAATCTACAGCTTTGCAGATGACAGTACACTTATCTCTTCATTCACTTTGAACGCTCGGACATCGGCTATTCAGACGAATATCCGCAGACAGCAGGAAGTCATTCAACTTAACAAAGACCTGGAAGAAATTCTATCTTGGGGTGACAGTAACCAAGTGGAATTTAAACGCTGCAAAAACCCAGGCGGCAGTTTTTTCTAAAAAAGTTAACGTTGCTGAACCCGACATAGTTATGTCGGGGCACTCCATTCCTCTAACATCGTCACTCAATTTGTTGGGCGTTAATTTGGGAGCAAATATGTCCTGGCATGAACATGTTGCAGGCATAGAAAGGAGAGCCTCTCAAAAGTTGGGAATATTATTTCGAACCAGAAAGCTTTACACCCCACAACAACTGTTAATTCTTTACAAAGCTTAAATTCGACCAACTATGGAATACTGCTCCCATGTTTGGAGCTCCGCTCCCAAACATACACTGCATTCGTTGGATTCTATTCAGAGAAGAGCTGTTCGTCTGATTGGAGACCCGGAACTGACCGTCGGCCTTGATTCGCTGGAACATCAAAGAACGGTTGGCGACTTGAGCCTATTCTACAAGTACTTTCATGGAAAGTGTTCGAAGGATGTGGCCCGCTTAATTCCTCCCAGAGCGGTGCATGTTAGAAGTACACGTCGCGCTAATTCTTCACATCCGTATGAGGTTCAGCTTGTTACTCCCCGTACAACACTTTTCAAGCAGTCTTTTATATGGAGAATATCATCCCTTTGGAATAATTTGCCCAGGACTGTGTTTCCCAACGAGTACAATCGACAGCGATTCAAGAACAACGTGAATCGCCTTCTCCGCACACGTGTCGCTCCTGTAGCGCTTTAGGGACTTCCCTGTAGCACGTGTGCTAGACCCATTAAAAAAAAAAAAAAAAAAAAAATGGAAATTTCTGTACTATTTTTGATGGTTTCAAATATGTCATCAGCTGCTGTATCTTCATTGTGTTCCAAGAAGCTTGCGATCTCTCTTCTATAGGATTCCACATCCTCCGGGGTTGTCTATTTCTTATGGTTTCTCTTAAGAATCATGTTGTTTCTTTCCTGTTTAATGTTAATAAACACTTTTGCTCTCACAATGCGATGGTCACTTCCAGCTGAACATTTATTTAGGACACTTACGTCTTGGATAATGTCTTTTCTGTTACTGATTATGAAATCTACTGCGTTTTTTCTTTTACCATCTGGGCTAGACCATGCCCATTTTCTGTTTTTGTTCCTTTTGAAGAAGGTGTTCGTTACATACAGATTATTTTAATGTAGAAAATCTATTAGTGTCCTCCCTCTTTCGTCAAAAAAGGACCAAAAGATGTTCATGAAAAAATATGCGAAACAAGCGGCAATTACGTTTCATTTTATTTTCAAGTATAGTATCGATGAGATCGAGGCTGAATTCAGGATGACCCCAGGTCAGGAAGACGGATTCAGGCAAGAACTGAGGAAATTATCGGGTTTGTTGAGAATATGCTGCTGTCAAATCGACGAATAAAGACGTTAGTGCTTGCTGAAGAAACTACAATTTTCAAGATTATGCACGAAGATTTAGGGATGAAAAAAGTGTCTGTATGATTGGTCCCCAAACATCTTATATCTGACCAGAAAGTGGTGAAAAAAGAAATTTTTTTAATATATTTGATCGTTTTGGAGAACAATGGTAGTTATTTTTTGTAAGTTGTCATAGTGAATGAGACTTGGGTAATCTGTTAGGATCCTGCCACAGAGCAAAACCGGATGCAGGCTCTCCACCTCCAAAGAAGACAAAATCGCAGTCGTCGTCTGGAAAGTTGATAACAACCGTTTTTTTGGGATTGCAATGGAATTTTGCGTATTGAATATATGATAAAAAGGACCACAAATAATGAAGGGGTTTACGGAAGGACAATCCAAAACCTGAAACAGACTGGATTTAACGTTCTGCGACTTCTATTTGTTCAGACACCTGTAGAAAAACCTTAGAGGTGAAAAAAATTTCCTCAGATGATATATTGAAAGCTGTAACGTCGTTTTTTGAGGCGTAAACAAAAGATTTTTTGGATATAATGAAACAACTTGAGAAACACTAGACTTACTTTTCGTTGATAGTTAGATAAATTTAAAAAAAAGAACTTCATTGCACTATTGACTCAGGTGGATGTGTATGGTGTTGTCCTACGCTGATCCAAGTCTTAGCTGATGCACCAAAAGCAGCTGGCATTAGATCAGATCGAGTGTGTTCCATTAATGAGAACCATTGTTATTTCTTATTTTTTTATAATTAATGGTAAGACATGTTTCCGAGATTCTCAATTCGTCTTTTACCTAGACGGCATTAAAGAGAACATATAGTAATTGTGATGATATAGATTTCATATCTACTATTAAGAAAATAGTTTATTTATTTATTAACTTAAATAAGTGTTGTTCTATCCCATAATAAGTACATAAAACAAAATAAAGATATTATAAGATTGATGGATATTTTATATGAGAGAGAGTCAGACGGGAGACCTTGGCTCCTTTTTGATACGAAATTATTTTTTAATATGTACATTTACAGGATATTAAAATGGCGGTAATTGAACCAACAATACGGCAAGTTTAAGTTATGTTTAAGTATAACGTTTGTCTTAAATGTGGGCGTTAGTGGCACTAAGTATTTAATTTTAAAGTAATTTTATTTTCTGTTTATATCAAAGTATTAAAAAAAAAAAATGTTCGTGTTTGACTAGTTTTATTAGTAAATAAAAGCACTTAGTCAAAATATAGAAATATCAAGTTTTTTATTACGTAATAACGACAAAAGAGTGTGTACATACTTACAATTTGCGTGTTTAGAAAATTAATGGGATATACATATTGTTTTTATGTCATTTACATTAATGCCACTCCGTGTAGACGAACACATTAACTTTTTTTTGCCTTACTTATTTCAAAATAATGTTTGTTGTGTCTGTATGACTTTTCAACACGTTACTTTTTTAGAATTGTTGAAATGTACGGCTAGAACTCCGGTGTCGATTGCGCGTCGAGACGCCAAAAAAAGGAATGCTAGCTAATTCTCTTTCCCAAACATATGAAATTATTTTTTGTACTAGCTTAAAGTTTATTAAATAAAGAATTAAAAACGATGTGTAGAGGTTAAAACTTATTTCTTACACTTTTTTACGGAGATACAAAATACGAGGGTAGATCAAATATAAACTAGACTTTCTGTCTCGTTCGGAGCGGGCCGCTACTTCTAGCAATGTTGGTTGGATTTGTTAGGAGTGGGGAGAACGATAAGTTGGCCTCGCCATTCAGTAGTACAGCTCACGATGTTGGAGGAGGACGTGTACCCTTCGATTGCGCAACGCGTTATTATTAAATTTCTCACTCGTGAAGGCGTGAAACTGACCGAAATTCTGCGAGGATTGACGGCACAGTTCGGGAATCAAACACTGTCAAGGCTTCGTGTGCTCGCTTGGCATAAGGAGTTCGTGGGAGGCCGTGAAAAGGTCGACAATGCGAGCCATGATCGTCGTCCACGGACATGGCGTTTTGCACATTTGCACGAATGTCGCACCATCAATGCGGCATACTACTGCAACCTTTTGGATGAGATTAAACTTGCTTATAGCCGCAAAAGACATGACCAACCGATAAGAGACGTGATTCTTCTCCATGGCAATGCTCGACCCCATACTGCAACTCTCACTCGCGAAAAATTGGAGAAAACGATTTGGACAATACTTGACCACCGTCCTTACGGCCCTGACCTATCGCCCTGAGATTTTCATCTCTTTGGGCCACTCAGAGAAGCGCTGGGAGGCCAACGATTTGATGACGACAACGCGGTGGAGGGCTTCGTGCGCAATTGGCTACTGATACAGCCCCCTTCCTTTTACGACGACGGTATCAAAAAGCTTCCGATACGCTGGGAAAAGTGCATTTCCAAAGCAGGAGATTATGTTGAAAAAGGATATGTGCTTGGTTTATTTGTTATAGTAATTAAAAAATTTAAAAAAATAAATCTCGTTTATATTTAATCCACCCTCGTACTATTACATAAAAGTTGTATCTCTCGAAGAGTACAATTTTCAAAAATGGTTCCTTTTATGTCACCATTATTATTACTGAAACCAAATGTCCCAATAAGTAGTTTAGTATCTTATTTTTGTTTTCGGAACTTCCCTTTAAAAAAGTATTGTTATAGGACCGTACAATGTATTTCTTTCACTTCTGACCCCCTTCCACTGCCCAATTCTCTTTTTTATTACTGCCTCCCTATAAAATACGTATCATTTAAAATATCAAGTGAAGAAGAATTAAATTATTCTTTAATATCACAAATTCGCACAAATTCAGTCAGTGGTCTCGAATCTACCTATTTTTCGCTATTTCTACCGATATGGGGTCTGTCCTACCGAAATTTTAACGATTTTGGAGAATACAAGGAAATTCTCCCGATTTTGTTTACCGATTTTACATTTCCAAGTTGGCAACCCTTTTCGTTTATGTTTTTACGGGGAAGGCCTCGATTGTATGATAAGTAGTTAATGCAGAATGTTCCCGATATCTTTTGGGGAATACCCTTGTGTCCTACAACTCATAACTCGACGTTTTTAGGCGATCCTCCGAGCTATATAAACAATAATTCGGATTTTATTGTTTCATTAATTTTCATTATTTAGAAGAGAAACTTTCTCCAGGTTACTAATAGCGTCTACTAGTAGTATCTACCATAAATATTATAATAATACCATGTCAATATGTCGTCAGACGAAGAACCAAGTACAAGCGCAAAAAGAAAATAACTGGTCAAGTGCAAGTTGAACTTGCGCAATTAGTGTTCCGTACGTTGATTGCTTTTAAAATAAAAAATGTTGTGACGGAAGTATAAAATGATCAGTGACTTCACAAAACACACCCCAAATGAGTTTTTAACAAAGTTTATTTCCAATCTTTACTGACAATTGTTGACCTTGAAATTTCTGTTTTTTTATATACCAGATAAATTATTACAGGTAATGCACTCGTGATAATTTTCGTTCAATCTACACCCCGTGGAGAATATTCCAGAAGTTTTTCAAAATTTTTTGATAAGTACTTTTCGAGATAAGGCGGATGGACAGCGATTTTTCGCGATTTTTTAAAAATAATACAAAGAAAAGTGCGCGCAAGTATTACATTATATATATATATATATATATATATATATATATATATATATATATATATATATATTACTCTTGTTTTCACAAGCTTTCATTTGATACCACACTCGATTACCTAGTAAAAAAATTTTTTTTTTCATGTCCGATTTCACCTCCCAAAATTAACCCCTTAAGTCAAAATTTAACTTTCAGAACTACATGGCTCTGATGAGGCCATCAATTCCTATATTATTACCAAATTTCAACTTTCTATGACAAATAGTTTCGGAGAAAATCGGGTGTGAGAGACGGACAGACAGACACCGAAGTGATCTTATAAGTGTTCCGTACGGAACACTAAAAATACCTACAATTTTATAGAAAAGAATGATAAGAAGAATTTTCAGACTGGCTGCAAGAAAGTCGTAAAATAATCCAATAAAAGGTTTAGACATAATTGACCCAACGAATGTTAAAACTGGCAAAACAGCTTCGATAATTCTTTCTTAATATTGTTCAGAACAATGATTTCGCGTATTTAAAGAAATTGTGAACAAATCCTGATGACAGAACCATTTTGGGATAATGTCAGTTTACTAAAGTATGGCGATGGCACTCAAATATTTCCTTTGTTGTCTACTTTCATCTTTACTATTTTATCACTGCCCCACTCACCCGCTAATGTTGAGCGCATATTCTCGCATATTAATCTTATGAAATCAAAATAGCGAAATAAACTGTCTACTGAGTCAATCACTGGTCTATTACACACAAAACGACTATTTAATGTCGCTAATTGTTATGACTTCGAAATTAGTTCAAAGATGACTGCGGCTCTAACCAAAGAATATTGGTATGATTCTAAAAATCGTAAAAATTAATTAGATTTATATTTGTGTACCTATTTGATGTTAGAAATCCTTAGGACAAAACGAATTACAAATTGCTTATTCTGTTATGTTAGTGCTTTTTCACTTATATATAAAATATTGTAAAAAAAAATTACTCTTATTAGTTTTAATTGTATACTAAGTATATTCTGTAAGTTCTTATTATTTTACAAAGATAAAGAAGTTTAAAATAAACAAATTTGATTGAATATTGTATTTTTTTTTCGTATACCGATTTTTGGTACAAATATACTGATATTAGTGGGCAGCTCTACCGATTTCGCATTTTGACGTTCTAGACTACTGAATTCAGTATTTATTTTAGAACGGGGTGGTTTGCTAAGAAATACTGGGTAAATCACTTTTTTCAGTTTTTTTGTCTATCCTCGCCTTTTATTGAATTTTGTTATCACCATCATCATTATTAGCTTATTCTATCCATAGTCGTGTCCTGCTAATCTTAGGTCGTCCGTCCATTTTGTCTGTGGTCTACCTCTGCATCTTTTGTGTTCTCTAGGCCTCCATTCAACTATACGGCGTGTCCATCTGTTATCATTCATCCTTGCATTTCGTTGTATTACATCTGTCACTGTTAATCTTCTTCGAATCTCGATGTTAGGCGTATGATCTTGGAGTCTAATATTTAGTATTCTCCTCTCCATTGCTCTTTGGGTTACCTGAAGTTTATTTATTATACTTTTATTTAAAGCCATATGTTAATACCGGCAGTACATATTGATCGAATACTCTGGCTTTTATTTTATTTAGGATGTCCAATTTAAATATAGATTGTAACCTTCTGAACGCAGACTAAGCTAACCAGACTCTTCTATCCAACTCCTTTTTTTGTCCTAAATATCAGGGCTGGGAAAAAGTTCGTGGCGTTTTTCCCGATAGATGGCGTCAATTGCAAATAACTCAAGAAATACAAATCGCAGCGACACCACTAAACGCTCGTTGGAAAGGTGACACTTCGAGCGTTACTTTGAGTGTATAAACATCGATATTGGTGCAGTGGTTAGAAAATGTTTGCGTTTGAAAATGGAGAAATGTAATGAAAAATTGCGCTATATTTTGCAATATTATTACGACAAAGGGAAGAACGCTGCGCAGGCTTGTGAAAAACTTTGTACTGTGTACGGTGAAGGTACTTTATCAAAATCTGCTGCGCGAAAATGGTTCGCTCGCTTTCGTTCTGGTAATTTTGATGTGAAAGATGAGTCACGCTCTGGTCATTCAATCACTGAAAAAGTCCAGCAAGATAAGCATATCAGCAGTGTCGATATTGATATAACGGTTTTGAACCATTTACACAATGCTGGCTACAAAAAGAAGCTCGATATATGGGTTCCTCATGAGTTAAGCGCGAAAAACATGATAGACCGAATTAACATCTGCGATGCGCTACTCTAACGCATTGAAATCGAGTCATTTCTGAAACGTGTCATAACCGGTGATGAAAAATGGATCACGTACGAAAATCGGAAGCGCAAAAGATCGTAGACAAGGGATGATGAACCGTCACAAGCGTTCGTGAAGCCAGGATTGACGCCGAAAAAGGTGATGCTGTGTGTGGTGGGTCTGGAAGGGAATCGTCCACCATCAGCTACTTCCAGTTGGTCAGACGATTGATTCTCAACTCTACTGTGGACAACTAGAGAGATTACGCCAGGCAATTGAAAGAAAACGGTCCGAATTGATTAATAGGAAAGGTGTTGTCTTCCATCATGACAACGCCCGACTACACACTTCTTTGATGACCCGTCAAAAATTGCGAGAGCTTGGTTGGGAAGTTTTGATGCATCCACCATATAGTCCAGACATAGCACTCTCTGACTATCAGTTATTCCGATCTCTGCAGAACTCTGTCAATGGAATTAAGCTGCTTTCAAAAGAAACCTGTGAAAACCACTTGATTCAGTTTTTCAACCAGAAACCACAGAAGTTCTTTACCGATCACATCATGGCTCTACCCGAAAAATGGCGAAACATTATTGATAATAATGGAGCATATTTGGTTTAAATAAATTCATTTTCACTCTATAAGAAAAAAAGTTGAATTTTACTAAAAAAATGCCACGAACTTTTTCCCAAACCTGATATATGAATTCTTTCACCTTTTATTAATAGTTCCTGGCTGTTATCTTCACTTTCGTTGTTCAGATATTTGGTTTTGGTGAAGTTTATTTTTAGACCTATTTCTCGAGACTTGTTATTTAATTTCATCAGCATTTCTTGCAATTCTTCTTTTGTGTTGACGATCAGAATGACATCGTCTGCGAACCTTAGTATTCCTTTATTTGAACATCTCGTCTAGAGTCAAAGTGAACAGCTTTGGGGATATCGAGTCTCCTTGTCTAAATCCTCTTTTAATTTTGTGACGTGACATTTTTGTATATGTGAATTTTTGTTATAAAATGTAGTAAACTTAAATTTAAATCACGATCAATAGAAGTATTTTCCTTAATGAAACACCATTTGTTAACGAAATATTAATTAAAACTTGTATAATTTTCCGGAAGAAATCAAAACAATGACACCGCAACTCCGTTATCGACGGAAAAGACATATCAAAAATTAAATTATATTCCATTGTTTAGGCAACCGTTTTCATCGTTGGTGGCAGCCATTAAATATGTATGCATTAAAATGATTAGGTATCGTTATACTACCAACTTCTGTCCGTTTTTCTGTCCGTAACCGCCCGCCCGCCCCTTGTCGTCCCGATTCAGCATGCATTATGAATACAGTTGCCTTCCTCTTTTAAAGCAATCAAGTGTCAATTTTAATATAAAGTAGAAAGGGTACGGCTGTGAATTATTTAGTAACGTCTGACGCTATACGGAATTTTACTTTAGCGAAGGTACTTCTTTGTTATATTTAAATTTAACGAGTAAATTAGATATCCAGTGGATGGCTTAAAAATTTATAATATTTACTTTTGAATTAGCTAAATCTATTTTTTAAGTTCATCTAAACGTAAATACTTTATACGAGATAAGACCTACAGCCTCTAATAGTTAACAATTTAGTACGTATGAGTTCAGATTGCATATGGCTCTATATACGAGGCGCCTTTTTTAAGCAATCGTTTTAAAATATGACCGCTGCAGCGTTTGCGGCCGCCGTTGTGGGCATGCGCGGCGGGTACCTGCATCTATTGGCTAGCTACAGACACCATTGCAGCAGTCATCTCGAACCTACCGATTTTTCGGTATTTCTACCGATATGGGGTCTGTCCTACCGAAATACCGAAATTTAATGATTTTTCCCACGATTTCTGAAAATATAACGAAATACTCCTGATTTTTTTACCGATTTTACATTTCCAAGTTGGCAACTCTTTTCGTACCCCCCTCGCCCGCCGTGACAAGAAGATTGTCATTCTAGGTTAAGTTTAAATTAGTCCTAATTTAAGTCATTGTTACGTCCTAGTTTCAGTTAGCGTAAGTCTTAGTCTAAGGTAGTTTTAGTCTTAGTCTTAAGTCCTAGCATTAAGAAACTCATGTATATACATAAACACACTTTCCTAGGTTAAGTTAGTATAGGATTCCTATTATAAGAACTTAGGTTAAGATAGAGAAAGTATACATTCATTATCTGAATTCCAATAAAGACAGTGATACACTTTTCGTTTATGTTTTTACGGGAAATCCCTTGATTGTATGATAAGTAGTTATTGCAGAATGTTCCCGATATCTTTTGGGGAATAACCTTGTGTCCTATAACTCGTAACTCGACGTTTTTAGGGAATTGATTTTTTTACCGATTTTACATTTCCAAGTTGGCAGCCCTTTTCGTACCCCCCTCGCCCGCCGTGACAAGAAGATTGTCATTCTAGGTTAAGTTTAAATTAGTCCTAATTTAAGTCATTGTTACGTCCTAGTTTCAGTTAGCGTAAGTCTTAGTCTAAGGTAGTTTTAGTCTTAGTCTTAAGTCCTAGCATTAAGAAACTCATGTACGAGGCTGGTTTGAAAAGTCCGTGCAAAGTCCGAGAGATGGCACCACCGGCGCGTATCGAGGTCATGTTTAGTTAGTAGCATCTCTTGAATGAACGCACACCAAGTTTCAGCCATATTGGTCTATTTCTTTGTGTTTGGCATTCGTGTGAATCAAGGAAGTCGAGTGATTTTCAAGAAATGGACGAAAAAGAATTTCGTGTGGTAATTAAACATTACTTTATGAAAGGCAAAACGCCTCAGGAGACTAAAGAGAAGCTTGATAAACATTATTGTCACTCTGCACGTTCGATTAGAACAGTTTATAAGTGGTTTCAAAATTTTCGGACTGGCCATATGGGCACAAGTGACGCTGAACGTTCTGGACGGCCTGTGGAGGTTACGACTCCAGAAATCATTGATCAAACCCATGATATGGTGATGGATGACAGAAGAGTTAAGGTGCGTGAGATTGCTAGTGCTGTGGGCATCTCGACTGAACGGGTACATAATATTTTGCGATTGCTCACGCTTGACCAAAAACTGAATCGTGTGAAGTGTTGCAAGGATGGTTTGCAGCTGTTCCAGAAGAATCCGGAGGACTTTAAGCGTCGTTTCGTCACTGTGGATGAAACATGGATACATTACTATACTCCTGAGACCAAACAACAATCTAAACAATGGGTTACCAAGAGGGAATCTGCACCAAAAAAGGCGAAGACCGTTCCTTCGGCCGGAAAGGTTATGGCGACTGTCTTTTGGGATTCGCAAGGGATAATCCTCATCGACTATCTGGAAAAGGGTAAAACTATTACAGGTGAATATTATTCATCGTGATTGGACCGTTTGAAAGCCGAGCTGCAAGAAAAACGCCCGCGATTGGCCCACAAGAAAGTCCTTTTCCATCACGACAACTCGTTTCACACATCCCCCCTAATCTCCAGACTTGGCTCCCTCGGACTACTATTTGTTTCCCAATTTGAAGAAATGGCTGGCGGGACAAAGATTTTATTCAAACGAGGAGGTGATTGCAGACACTAATGGATATTTTGCAGACTTGGACAAATCCTATTATTCGGAAGGGATCAACAAACTAGAACATCGTTGGACGAAGTGTATAAGCCTAAAAGGAGACTATGTCGAAAAAAAAAAGGTTTACCCCAAACACATAAGTAGTTTTTATTTTTGCACGGACTTTTCAAACCAGCCTCGTATATACATAAACACACTTTCCTAGGTTAAGTTAGTATAGGATTCCTATTATAAGAACTTAGGTTAAGATAGAGTAAGTACACATTCATTATCTGAATTCCAATAAAGACAGTGATAAACTTTTCGTTTATGTTTTTACGGGGAATCCCTTGATTGTATGATAAGTAGTTATTGCAGAATGTTCCCGATATCTTTTGGGGAATAACCTTGTGTCCTATAACTCGTAACTCGACGTTTTTAGGGAATTCCCCAAGCTAATTCGCTTGTCTATATAAACAAGAATTCGGATTTTATTGTTTCAGGAATTTTCATTATTTACAAGAGAAACTTTCTCCGAGTTACTAATAGCATCTACTAGTAGTATCTACCAAAAATATTATTATAATACCAAGTCAAAATGTCGTCAGACAAAGAACCGAGGACAAGCGCAAGTGCAAAAAGAAAAAAATACCTACAATTTTATAGAAAAGAATGGGAAGAAGAATTTTCAGGCCTGCTGCAAGAAAGTCGTAAAATAATCCAATAAAAGGTTTAGACATAATTGAACCAACGAATGTTAAAAGTGGCAAAACTGCTTCGATAATTCCTGTTAGTAGACTCTTTCCCAATATTGTTTAGAACAATGATTTCCAACAAATTGATACAGAGTGGCGTATTTTTAAGAAATTGTTGTGTGAAAAAGTTTACTAAAGAATGGCGATGACACTCAAATATTTCCTTTATTGTCTACTTTCATCTTTACTACTTTATCACTGCCCCACTAATCCGCTAATGTTGAGCGCATATTCTCGCATATTAATCTTATGAAAACAAAACAGCGAAATACCTCGTATTTAAAGTTTTTCTCTACCTGTATATATCAAACAATTACACCCTAAATAGGAATAATTTCATCGTATAATTTTGTTTTTTCATTTTCAGGTAAACCTGATTTGTCCCGTCTACACACCGGGTACGAGGGACGACGAAATGGAGAAGTATATAATTTACAACGTGTCCAAAGATGAGTACGAGACGTGTAGGATAACGAATCCTAATCCTAGAATCATCGCCGTGTGCGATAAGCCTTACAAACTGATGTACTTTACGATAACGTTTCGGCCGTTTACGCCGCAGCCTGGTGGGCTCGAGTTCTTACCAGGTAAGCTCAAATGAAAAATTTTGTAGAAATAGTTTTTTCTTACTTACTCAAATAAGATATTATACACTACGGTTCGAAAGAGTGTGTGGCTTTAGGCCTCCCATCTTGAGTTCTTGGTTTTATCTCACGAAAACCGGGAAAGCTTCCATTTCGTATTAAACAACGAATTTCTTAAACTCTGTTTCCTTAAGTCGACCATTTAACTATCACTTTAGGGTACTTTCATAAATATCTTAAAATTTCTTTCTCATAAATTGAAAATCTTGTCTCTTGTCTCTTATTAGAGAGATTTTGCAACTCTTCCTTTGATACGCCTTTGTTGTTACCTTTACTTTAACCATCCACAAAATAAGGGGGGGGGGATTAATAGTCCAGTCGCCAGAGGTAAATTTTGACGAAAAGCTCTCATTAAATGTTAACAGGCTGCATTTTGGCATACAGGTAGTTTTTTGGGTTTACCGTAATTTAAAATAAAGTCCCTTCAGTTGTAGTGGGAATCATGTTTCCAACCTTATTTATGATTAAATTAACGTTTCTGTATACCGCTAAATATTTTGAAATTGGCTATTAAGGGTTGTCGGGGTGCTGATTAAAAATCCGATGACAAATTTGAAAAATTTAAAATGGCAGAACCAAAATGACGGCCAGAGAGTACGTAATTCATTTAATTCCTTTGAGTAATTTAGAATGTTTGTGTTTTCAATAACTGTTTTCTTTGTACCTGGATCTTTGAATGAAATATAAATACTACTCAGTACCACTACACCAAACATTTTATTTTTGCACTCGGCGCGCGTTTTGCTAACCATGTTAGCTTCATCAGGAGCGATGATTGACTAAAGATAAACTACAAATCTACCCTATTTATACTTAGCCTAATCCTTGAATGGCATAGGCGAGACCATCAGTTCCGGTCAAGTAACCAGTAGAGGGGACTATAAGGAATATATTTAAACTACTTTTACACTTTATAATTTCCATACTTTCTTATGCATTCAACAATCTCCTATCAGATACATTTTTATTTAATTTTAGATTATCTAATGTTACAGTATGATCAGCTTCAAGGGCATGTTCGGCAGTGCTAGACTTTTCTATTCTAGCGTATTTTAAATGTCCTAAATGTTCTTTAAATCCTGTTTTAAGTGACCTTTTAGTTTGCCTAACATACTTTTTATCGCACAATTAGGAATCTTATCTTTGGGATTTCCTAAGATATTCCTCAGATTGTCTGATGGCTTATAGACTAAGGTGAGGCATACCTTACTAAATACCTTATTGAGTCCCCTACTATATTTCGGATTATATGGTATGGAGACATACTTGGTCTTATTTTCTTCGCGGGTAAAAAAGGTGGAATTCTAAATATTTAACCTGAACTTATGTCTATTTATTAACTTGTTTACTAGGTCATCGTCATAACCATTAACTCTAGTTATATTTCTAATACGATTCCTTTTATTATTAAAGTTTACTTTATTCGGAGGAAAAGTGACCAAACGATGAACTAAAAAATGTAATGCGGCTGATTTGTGTTGCTTGCAATGAAATGAATAATTAGAAATATATCCATGTGTCTTTTCTATAGATATCAAATTCTTACCTATTATTATTTTTAATAATTAAAATATCTAGAAGAGGCAGTTGTCCTTTGATCTCCGTAAGGGAATTTAATGGAATTATATCGGCTATTTAATTTGGAAACAAAATTATCTATATTTGCTTTCTTTGTATCAAAAATCGCGAAAACAACATTCACATACCTTACCATACTTTTGGGAAATACTCAAATTCTTCACTGGTCAAACTTACTCGTGAATAAATTGGCTATAAAAGGTGATAAGCAATTACCCATAGCTATCCCTTCTTTCTGAATGTAAAATTGACTGTTATATTGAAAATAATTTCATTCCATACAAATTTTAGATAATGTTAAGTATTTATGAAGAATTTCGTCCTCAAAGTCATCAATACTTAACATTATCCAAACTTTGTATGGAACAAAATTATTTTTAATATAACAGTCAATTTTATGTTCAGAAAGAAGGAACAGCTATGGGTAATTGCTTATCACCTTTCACAGCTAATTTGTTCATGAGTAAATTTAAAAGCGTAGCCAGTCAAGAATTTGAGTGTTTACCAAGGGTATGGTATAGGTATGTGGATGATCTTTTCGCGATTTTTGATACAAAGAAAGCAAATATAGATTTTGTTTCCGAATTAAATAGCCGATATGATTCCATTAAATTCACTTATGAAATTGAGGACAAAGGACAACTGCATTTTGTAGATTTTTTATTTATTAAAAATAATAATAGGTTAGAATTTGATACCTATAAAAAAGACACAGTAACAGATATATTTCTACTGATTCATTTCATTGCAAGCAACACAAATTAGCCGCATTATATTTTTTTAGTTCATCGTTTGGTCATTTTTCCTCTGAATAGAGTAATTTCAATAATGAAAGAAATCGTATTAGAAATATAACTAGAGTTAATGGTTATGACGATGACTTAGTAAAAGTTAATAAATAAACATAAGCTTAGGTTAAATAATCAGAATTCCACCCTTTTTGCACGCGAAGAAAATAAGACCAAGTATGTCTCCATACCATATAATTCGAAATATAGTAGGGGACTCAAAAAGGTATTTAATAAGATACGCCTCACCTTAGTCTATAAGTCATAAGACAATCTGAAAAATATCTTAGGAAATCTCAAAAATAAGATTCCTAATTGTGACAAAAGTGGAATTTATGAAATTAGTTGTAATGATTGCTATAAAAAGTATGCTGGGCAGACTAAAAGGTCAATTAAAACACGATTTAAAGAACATTTAGCCTATTTAAAATACTAGCATTGTCGAACATGCCCTTGAAGCTGATCATACCGTAAGATTAATTAAAAATATATCTTAAGGGAGATTGTTGAACGCATACGAAAGTATGGAAATTATAAAATGTTAAAGTAGTTTAAACAAAGACAGAGGGCATATTTCTTATAGTCCCCTCTACTAAAAACTTGACCGGACCTGATGGCCTCGCCTACGGCATTAGTTCCGCCTGAATAATTCAAGGATTAGGCTAAGTACAAATAAGATGGTTTTGTAGTCTAAGTTTAGGCAATCATGGCCCCTGATGAAGCTAACATGGTTAGCGAAACACGCGTCGAGTGCAAAAATAAAGCGTTTGGTGTAATGGTGATATATACTGACTAGAAGGGAACCCTTTATTGAGGATAACGATTTTCCTTACTTAGGAACTTATCAGAAAGGTTATTTGTAATTCGTTATTTTTATTGCTATTATGATAGGGCCTATTTTTAGTGTTCCGTACGGAACATTTATAAGATCACTTCGGTGTCTGTCCGTCTGTCACACCCGATTTTCTCCGAAACTATTTGACATAGAAAGTTGAAATTTGGCACTAATATCAGAATTGATGGCCTCATCAAGGCCGTGTAGTTTTGAAAGTTAAGTTTTGACTTAAGGGGTTAGTTTTGGGGGGTGAAATCGGAAGTGAAAAAAAATTACCAGGTCATCGAGCGGGGTGCCAAATGAAAGTTTGTAAGAAATATATATAATGTAATACTTATGTCGAAAAGTACTGATCAAAAAATTTTGAAAAAATTCTGGAATATTCTCTACAGAGTGTAGATTGAAGGAAAATTATCACGGGTGCAGTAACTTTAGTAATTTGTCTGGTATATAAAAAAAAACAATTTTAAGGTCATCAGTTTTCACTAAAGAAAAAACTTTGTTGAAAACTCATTTGGGATGTTTTGTATGAAGTCACTGATCATTTTATACTTGCGTAACAAAAATTTTTACTAAGTTAGAAATGTGGAATCTTTGGCACAATGATACTACTCAGTATATATCACCACTACACCAAACACTTTATTTTTGCCCTCGACGCGCGTTTCGCTAACCATGTTAGCTTCATCAGGAGCGATGATTGACTAAAGCTTAACTACAAATCTACCCTATTTATACTTAGCCTAACCCTCGAATTACTCAAGCGGAACTAATGACATAGGCAAGGCCATCAGTTCCGGTCAAGTAACCAGTAGAGGGGACTATAAGGAATAGGCCCTCTGTCTTTATTTAAACTACTTTTACATTTTATGATTTCCATACTTTCGTATGCGTTCAACAATCTCCTATCAAATACATTTTTTTATTAATCTTAGATTATCTAATGCTACAGTATGATCAGCTTCAAGGGCATGTTCGGCAATGCTAGACTTTTCTGTTCTATTGTATCTTAAGTGAGCTAAATGTTCCTTACATCGTATTTTAATTGACCTTCTAGTTTGCCCAACATACTTTTTGTCACAATCATTACAACTAATTTCATAAATTCCACTTTTCTCACAATTAGGAATCTTATCTTCGGGATTTCCTAAGATATTCCTCAGATTGTCTGATGACTTATAGACTAAGGTGAGGCCTACCTTATTAAATATCTTATTGAGTCCCTTGCTATATTTCGGATTATATGGTATGGAGACATACTTGGTGTTATTTTCTTCGCGTGTAAAAAAGGTGGAATTCTGAATATTAAACCTAACTTTATGTCTATTTATTAGCTTATTTACTAAGTCATCGTCATAACCATTAACTCTAGTTATATTTCTAATACGATTCCTTTCTTTATTAAAGTTTACTCTATTCAGAGGGAAAGTGACCAAACGATGAACGATGAAAATCTTTATTTCAAAAGCAATCGACGTACGGAGCACTAATTGCGCAAGTCCAACTTGTACTTGACCGGTTATTTTTCCTACTTAGGTATACAAATCACTAAGAAAATACAGTAAAATTGAAATGATAGTCTTTTATAGCAAATAATATTGACAACAGTTAATTAGTGTTCAGGTTATGTTGCGATTTTGCAATATTTGGCATAATGGCATTACAGTGTGTGTAGTGCTAATTTCAAATGACATTTTATTTATCTCACATTCGTATTACCTTGGAGATATTGAAAAAAGTGATAGAAACCTGCTAGTAGACATAGCTTTCATTTAGAAACTTATGTTGACCCATCAAATACTAATAATCGATGTGCTTAACCATGAAATCAATGAAAAAAAAGTCTCTCCCAACACTTCTATAATATATATATAAAATGCAACGTCTCTCTGTCTGTCTGTCTGTCCGTTAGTGCGCTTATCACTGGAGAACCACCTATCCGATTTACGTACTTTTTTTTTTAAAACATACATATGTTCTCTGGTCAGGTTATAGGCTATATTTTATTACGATAGGTAGCATAAGGAATGAGCACTGACGTAAAATAGTGAGTGAAGTCGGAAAAAAGTTTGCCGCTAGCGCGTTCCTTTGCAATACACAGCCTAAACCATTAATTATGGATCAATATTATGTAGCAGAGGTTATCTATAATCTATAATCTACAATATATATAAAATGCAATGTCTCTCTGTCTGTCTGTCTGTCCATTAGTGCGTTTATCACGCGAGAACCACTTATCCGATTTACGTGTCTTTTTTTAAATTCATACATATATTCTTTGGCCATGTTATATAATAATAATAATAATAATCTATATCTATAATACATATAAAATGCAACGTTTCTCTGTCTGTCTGTCTGCCCGTTAGTGCGCTTATCCCTCGAGAACCACTTATCCGATTTACGTGTAGTAGTAGTATATAAAAGATTAATACTAACCTAACCTTGCAATTCCTTTGTGTTAATACTGCGCATGCTTGAAATAACGCTAAGGACAAAGGCATTTGAAAAATAAGTGTTACAAAATCTCTCTATTAAGCTTTGCAAAATCTCTTTACTTTCTTACGTGATGAAATTTTAAAGTGTCTTAGCTTATTTGCTCGGTAGGGAAGGAACAAAATGCGAAAGTCACAGTTCTAAATCAGGAAATATTTTAATTGAAAGCCACAGATATGCGACGTTTAAAAGAAAAAAAAACTACGGCAGTTTTTGTACGGTTGTTCTGCCTCATTGTTCTTGCCTTAACTAAATGAGCAAACAGCACTTTTTATAGCTTTGGTTTTTAGGAATTTTAATCAGTGACGCGCGACACAACAATTACAGCTAATTTGTTAAATGAAAAGAAACTTGCTTATTAAATTAAGCAACGAAATGAGGCAAGTGTAATTTTAATTTAATCCATAATAAAACCCAGATAAACACGAGAAAAATATCCACCACAGTTCTTGGAAAACTATTTTTTTAAAAAACATCTAAATGTGAATCGTTACTTTTAGCAGAAACGATGAAATCATTGAATTGTTCCAAGAAGCGAGGGTTTGTTACCCTAAACTTTAATTTTTAATCACATAGATGCCAACTTATGCCTCCCCTCCTGATAAAAATATGTTTCGTGTGTGTGTTATAACTCCATCCTTCTGAAACCAGGTCCTTTGGTTATAAACATGAAAACATCAAAATGTTTGAAAGCAAGTGTGAGGAACTTTTCAAATTATCTCCTTACATCCCTCAACAACAGGTATTGTAAGATCTCTATTATCCCCAAAAGAAGTACTGGCCGATTATTCCACATACCAACATTACGACCAAGGCATTTGTCAAGAATATAAACGCTTTTGGTGTTTTAGTTTCATTGGACTCAAACGACATTCTGTTTATTAATTTGACCTGGACTACAGAGTGTATATGTATATATATATATATATATATATATATATATATATATATATATATATATATATATATATATATATATATATATATATATGAGTGACCGGATCTCATAGAGGGGGAAAAAAATGTCGGAATCTTGTTCGTCTGAACCCCACAAAACGATTCCCCTTTCCAGATATTAAGATAGCCGAAATTTGAGCTCGATTAAACGACGTTAACCCGCTCGTCGCTCAAAGTTTGAAAAAATCCAAATTTTTGGCCAAAACGCTGACATATGGAGCCATAACTCCAGAACGGTAAATAATAGAAACACGCTTAATATCTCAAAAGAAAGCTAATCTTGTTCTTCAAGATTTATATTCTATACATAATTGTTGTTATTTTAAGTCAAACCGAGTTACAACAGCCTTTAGCCCCAAAAACGTGACCTGGTACCACTAGGAGCATACTTCGTATATTTTGTTATTAAGTGATAAATTTTGCTTTTTTTTGGTATATTTTTGAGTTTAAAGTAGAAATATAATAAAAAAACAAGTAATACTGATAAGTCTAATGACATTTTTTATTTTAAAATATAAAAATTAGGTATATAATACATACAAAACAGACACAGAAAAGATACAGACGTAGTACCTGCATGAGTTGATAATTTTACATAGTTATCTAATCTATTCTAGAGCTTTTGTTAAAGTAGTTTTTTGAAACGTCAGGATATAATGCTCGGCATTTACTTACAACTTGCAGGACATATTGCTTTTGGTCTTCATCTTTTGTCAGAAGGTCGTTAAAGTCGGTTATTAATTTAACACCACGCTCAGCCATATCATTAACTACTTTTAATGTTTTGATAATTTTCAATCCTTCTTGGAAGTCATTATTTTGAGGCCAGGTGTTTGGATGTTGTCTTATTAACATAAAACTGTTTTTATATTAAATTGGTCAAAGAATGTAAACGTTTCTTTGGTAAGTAAATTTACCAATCCTCCATCAACTACCTCTTTTAAGTTTTCTTTCCTAACTTTTGGATTTACAACCCTAGCGTGCTGTGATGGTTCATCTGTGCTACTGAGCAATTTATTAGCCATTAACAACTTTTCATCGTCTGTAATGGTGGGATCAAAAAACGATAATCCCACCAACTTTGCATTCAAATACCACAAATGGTTCGAAAATTTGGTCAGGGCTATTTCTGTAATGTCGTTGTCACATTCTTTATAGTCTAACAGACTATGCAAAATACCTAGATCTTGCTTTGGTGCAAGATGAGCTTTTGGAGCATTAAACCAAGCTTTACAATAAATTTTAACTAGGAAAACAGAAATGGCACGCACAGAACTTTCTTCTTCTTTAGACATCTTAAATTGACGACGAAAAATGAACATTTTTAAGCAGTAAATAGCCTTTGCCATCCACCTAGCGTGATGAATGGCTCCTGGAGTTCTAAAACCCACAACATTGCCGTCTAGTGATCCAACAAATACGAGAACCAACTGCAATAGCTCCTTGTAGTCATCTCTGGGGTGGCTCTCAGTTAATTTGGTCTCGAATTCAGCAGTAACATTTGCAATTACTTCTGCAGTTAGCCGCTTTTGTTTTAGATTGTCACTGATACCTGTGTCGTTTTTCCTTTGTCTATCTTGGGCCACGCAGTGAGGAATCTCTTGAAAATGTCTGGATGAGGTCCAGTGGTTGATCCCATTTTTGTGTCGAATACGCCTCTTAACAGAATTTCCAAGATATGGTGACGGCAAGCTAGGTATAACAATTCTCTTCCTAACATTTGCTCCAATATGACGCATGCTCCTTTGAGTCTTCCCGTGTTGGATGCTGTAGTGTCGAAGCACATCGCCTTGACGGTGTTGAGAAGACCCCATTCATGTAGGCATTCATATACGGCTACGGCTTGCTCCTCTCCAGAGCTGTTTTGCTGTTACAGGAACTCCCAGCAGCTGTTCCTTTTCGCCATATGAAATAGCTATAGCTATTCGCTCACATTGTTCATTTTTGAAAACACTCGGTAAAAGTTTACCGTCCCAATGGACAACCACGGGCTCTTTTTCAGGAATGTTTACTTTATCAAAAAATTTTTTATTATATTGTTCTCTGAACATTTGCCTTCTATCCTGTAATAAAGTTTTCGAGACTTTGTACTCAAGAGGGTCAAGGTTAGTGCTTCTAGAGTAGCTATTAAAATTCTCGTGGCATTTCTGTCGGATACCTTACATCGATCTAATAAAATGGACAATTTCATGTTTAAAATCTCTTTAACGCCTCTTGCAAATGAAACTTTCATCCTCTTGCTCTCAGATGGTCCTGGATCTTCTGCAGCTTCTTCAGGGATGTCCATTTCCTCCAAGCTCTCAAGTTCCTGGTAGATGCTGTCCTCTTCACTGTCTTCTTCTCCTTCTTCGAACTTGTCTTCATCATCCGTCTCTAAGAAGCAACAAAAGAAAGAGAAAAAAAAAGACTATAAAAAACTTGTCGTTTTAGCAGAATAGTAATAATACATAGGTACTAAATTACCTACTTCTAATTATCAAAAGGTATTATTTAAAAAAATATAAACTCAATCATAAAGATGCCAAATCATGCTCTCATGTACAATTTTCTTTCAATTATAATGAAACTATTTACTTATTTGTTTATCTATTTTTTAGAATACTAATAATAAAAAAAAAACTCACCAATATCAAAAGTTGCTTCTTGGATTTGTCGGTTCATTTTTGCAAGTTCCTTTTGCACCTTGATTTCTTCAGCTCGAGACAACTTGAGATCCACTCCAGTCATGGAACCTGGGCGGCCCTTCTGCCTCTGTTTCACGAGAAACGCCTTATCTTCTTCCGATTTCATCAGAGCCAAGGCATCTTGTTGAGCAATATCAAAGAGATCATCCAACTTTTCAACAAACTGTTTAAATTTGTTCTTGGCCGTTTTCGATGTTTTCTTCCGGTCTTTTTGAAGAGTTCTCCACTCGGCGTGAAGTTTTTCCAGCTTAGTAATTGCATCTTGCTCATGTTTAGTCGGGATTCGAGCTTTCTCTCAAAAAATGAACACTTCTCGTATTGTAAGTTTTGCTGATTCTCTTACAGTTAATTTCACAGTACGTAAATTATAAAATAAAGCGCACTTGACGATTTGAGGGTAGTTTACAACCGGTGATCTGGTGAATGGGATAGCCCACAAGAAATATTTTATCCTTGGTCCGGCTTTGTACACCTGATGTGGATTCCATTTCAGAGGCCAATAGGTAAATAACAGTTAACTTGGAAAATGAAACAAAATATATTGCAAACTTTAATTTCAATAAAATGTTTTCAAATGTCTTTTAAAATAATACTATAATAGTTATAAGAACAATAACACACACACTTGGAAAATTAAAAAAAAAAAAAACGTTAAAATATCTTCACTAGATAATTGTTCGATCTAACCAGCTCAAAGGCACTTTAGAAACTAAACTGAATAAATAAAAGGTCGGTTGTACGCTGAAGTAAAATCACCATCCCTAAAATAGAAATTAGATTCACCCTTCTTTTTACTACTCAGGTAATCCCCATATAATAAAAGATTAAATTTGAACAAAAGGCTCTTTATGTTTGAAAATGGAGTTCAAAAATACTTTTTAACAAAAAAATGTTAATTCCGATCACATTATGTAAAAACCCGTAAAATTCTTAGAATACTCCCAAACTGGCTCCTACTGGTACCAGGTCACGTTTTTGGGGCTAAAGGCTGTTGTAACTCGGTTTGACTTAAAATAACAACAATTATGTATAGAATATAAATTTTGAAGAACAACATTAGCTTTCTTTTGAGATATTAAGCGTGTTTCTATTATTTACCGTTCTGGAGTTATGGCTCCATATGTCAGCTTTTTGGCCAAAAATTTGGATTTTTAACGTCGTTTAATCGAGTTCAAATTTCGGCTATCTCAATATCTGGAAAGGGGAATCGTTTTGTGGGGTCCAGACGAACAAAATTCCGACATCGATTTTTTGCGGTCACCCTAATATATATATATATATATATATATATATATATATATATATATATATATATATATATATATATATATATATATATATATCTATATCTATAGTCTCATATGTCCTTTTCAAGGTTTTTAGAGTCGAGGAATTCAAAAGTTGCGTTCTTTTTTCATTATTTTCAAATTTTAAATCTATAATATATATAAAATGCAACGTCTCTTTCTCTGTCTAACCGTTAGTGCGTTTATCACTGGAGAACCACTTATCCGATTTACTTACTTTTTTTTGAAAAACGTGTGTTCTCTAGCCAGATTTTAGGCTATATTTTATTACGTTAGGTAACATAAGGAATAAGCAGTGACGATAATAGTGAATTAAGTCGGAAAAACGTTTGCCGCTAGCGCGTTCTCTTTCAATACACTGCCTAGACCATTAAATATGGAACAATGTCATGTAACAAACAATATCTATGTTATATATAAAATATAAAATGCAACGTCTATCTGTCTGTATGTCTGTCTGTCTGTCCGTTAGTGCGCTTATCATTCGAGAACCACTTATCCGATTTACATGATTTTTTTTTTTAAATTTATGTTCTCTGGCCAGGTTACAGGATATATTTTATTATGTTAAGTAACATAAGGAATAAGTAATAACGATAATAGTGAATCAAGTCGGAAAAAAGTTTACCGCAAACGCGCTGTTTTGCAATAAGCTGCCTAAACCGTTAAATATGGAACAATATCATGTAGTAAAGAATTTAATATATATATATAAAATGCAACGCCTGTCTGTCTGTCCGTTAGTGCGCTTATCACTCGAGAACCACTTATCCGATTTACGTGCTTCTTTTTTTAAAACATACTATGTTTTCTGGCCAAGTTATAGAATATATTTTATTACGTTAGGTAACATAAGGAATAAGCAGTGACGATAATAGTCAATCAAGTCCACGCGAGCGGAGCCGCGGGCACGATTAGTATTGCATAATAGTATTTTGAGATTTTTTCCTGGTTTTTTGGTTGATGTAATTGACGAATTTTAAGCATATTAGTTATAATAAAACATATAAGGGATTAATTAGATGGGGTAGGGGTTTAAAGGGATTGCTTCATATATATTGTGCTATATGCCCTTTTCAGGATTCTCAGACTGTAGGAAGTATTTATTTTAACAGGAATCCTGTATAGAAAGGATTGAGATCTAATTACACGGTAACCTAAAAAAATGTTGAGTTGAATACAGAACAAGTTTTAGAAATACAAACGGTTAAGTTGGCGGAAATGGACCAGAAGGTAAATTATTGTAAGTATTTACTTTTTTTGCCAACAGGAAGTATTGTATTAGTGAAAAATTCTTCCTTTTTTCGGGTCTTAGGGATTCTAGATGACGAGAGACATTTTTTTTAACTTCCAATTTTATAATAAACTAGCCGTGCCCGCGGCTCCGCTCGCGTTGACTTTATTCACTATTAGCCTCACTGCTCATTCCTTATATTACCTAACGTAATACAATATATCCTATAACCTGGCCAGAGAACATATGTATGAATTAAAGAAAAAAAAGCACGTAAATCGGATAAGTAGTACTCAAATAATAAGCGTACTAACGAACAGACAGACAGACACAGAGACGTTGCATTTTATATATATTATATTCTTTGCTACATGATATTGTTCCATATTTAATGGTTTAGGCAGAACGCGCTAGCGGCAAACTTTTTTCTGACTTGATTCACTATTATCGTCACTGCTTATTCCTTATGCTATCTAACGTAATAAAATATAGCCTATAACCTGGCCAGAGAACATATGTATGTTTTTTAAAAAAAGCACGTAAATCGGGTAAGTGGTTCTCCTGTGATAAGCGCACTAACGGACAGACAGTCAGAGAGACAGACAGACGTGGCGTTTTATATATATTATAGATAATAATCTAACCACATATCACAAAAAAGGTTTATTTTTATTTACATATCAAGAGGTGGCGTACAATTTTTGTATCATCTAATATTTGAATTTTATTCTTCTCTCTGGTCGCAGAGAGCAGCAAGTTTGTTTGATCTTATTTTAAAAAAGATGATTATAGTTTTTTTTTAATCTTTAAATATTTATTATAATTATAAAAAAACCTCAGGACCAGACGACATAACAAATGAGATACTAAAATATGGAGAAAAAAACCTACATCAACAACTAGCACAGCTCTTTACAAACGTAATAAAAAATAGACCAATACCTACATATTGGAAAACTACCATAAGAATCCTAATATTAAAAAAAGGGCAAAAAGAACAGTGTTGGACGGTTTGGGCAAAGTGAAGCATCTTGGAATAACACAGGGCAACAAAAAAATATTTTTGTTTTGGTGCCTGGGATTTTAGAGCTGATTTTAACTATATTTGGGACGCTAAATCTATACATGCAATCCGTTTTTCTCTATCAGCTCTACTTTTTTAGATACATCAACTTATCTACCAATGTGGTTTTTATTCAGTATATTCATTTATGAGAGTTCTAAAATTATTATATATTCATTAATGTAGGTACAATGGTTTTATTGTCAGTCTGTAATTGAGCAAATTCCAGGTAAATCTATAAATAATGGAACCATTGCCTATCAGGTACCTGAACTGACCCTTTTAATCACCTAACTCGGGTAAGTCTTGTCAGTTTGTGCGTTCTTACTAATGAGAGTAGATCGAATTCGGGCGTGTTATTTTATGTTAAGAAAAGAGTGTTTTTGTGTTATTGAACAGAATTAAAATGAGTTCAGGTTCCAGTTCAAGAAGAAGTTGTGTAAATCAACCTGATGTGTTTTGCTATATATGCGGAGAATACATGTTTCAACAAAACAGACAAACTATTACTGACTTTGTAAAGCGAGCGTATCTTGGATACTTTGGAGTTAAGCTTGGTGATCAGGACAAAACGTGGGCCCCGCATCTCGTATGTAAAACTTGTACAGAGCATTTACGGCAGTGGACTACCGGGAAAAAAGAAAATGTCTAAAATTCGGCGTACCAATGGTTTGGAGAGAACCAAAAAACCACTTCAATGATTGTTATTTCTGTTTAGTAAATACTAATGGAATCAATCGAAATAACCGCAGTAAGTGGACTTATCCCAATTTAGACTCGGCAATACGCCCTATCCCGCACTCAGATGAAATACCGATTCCAACATTTCATCAGCTACCACATATCTCTGATGACGAATATTTTCCCTCTGATCGCTCTTCTGATGCTAATAAAAGTTCTGATGCTAATGAAACTAACAGTGACTATGAGGGGACGTCATCAGTTCCTCAACGCTTCAATCAAAATGAATTAAATGATCTCACCAGGGATCTCAATTTATCGAAAAAAGCTTCTGAAGTACTGGCTTCTAGGTTGAACGACAAAAATTTACTGGAACAAGGAACCAAAATTACCTTTTACCGTACAAGAGAAAAAGATCTGCTACCATTCTTTTCTCAAGAAGACAATCTTGTATTTTGTCACGAAATTAGGGGACTCATGAAAGAAATGGGACTTTCTGAATATATTCCAGATGATTGGCGCGTATTTATTGACAGTTCAAAGCGAAGTTTAAAATGTGTCCTTCTACATAATGGGAATAAATATGGTTCAATACCACTAGCTCACTCAACGAAACTGAAAGAAGAATATAATACCATAGCTTTGGTCTTGCAGAAGATAAAGTATTACGAACATCAATGGATGATTTGTGTAGACTTAAAAATGGTAAACTTTCTTCTTGGGCAGCAAAGTGGTTACACGAAATATCTGTGTTTCTTGTGCCTCTGGGATAGTAGGGACAAAACACACCACTGGGTTAGAAAAGATTGGCCTCAGAGAGAAAACATGGACGTTGGGGAAAAGAATGTCATTAACGACGCTTTGGTTGAAAGAGAAAAAAATCATACTTCCTCCGTTATATATAAAGTTGGGCTTAATGAAGCAATTTGTAAAGGCTCTTGATAAGAATGGGTCTTGTTTTGCATATATAGGGGTAAAAATGCATCAGTTGAGCACAGAAAAACTCAAAGCAGGGATATTTGACGGCCCACAAATAAGACAATTAATTAAGGATCCTGCCTTCATAAATTCAATGAATCGAGTTGAACGAGAAGCTTGGACATCATTTGTTGCAGTTGTAGAAAATTTTCTAGGCAAACATAAAGCTCAAAACTATGTTGAAATGGTTAACAAGATGCTTAATAGTTTCAAATCCTTAGGGTGCAATATGAGTATTAAAATACAATATTTACACAGCCACTTAGACCGTTTTCCAGAAAATTTAGGAGACATGAGTGAGGAACAAGGTGAAAGATATTAAACTTATGGAGGACCGCTACCAAGGAAGATGGGACATGCACATGATGGCAGATTACTGCTGGAGTTTAAAAAGGGACTGTTTAAAAAAACATTCAAGAATGTCGCGGAAAAGAAGCTTTCCAAGTGTTGAGTGACTATTTCATTTCTTCAATGTTTTTTTTTTGTTTGTAAGTACGACATAATATTGTATTTTGTATAACTAAAATAAAAATTTCGTATCTACTTTTGTTTACTACACTTACGGATTTGAGTTACAATAATGTAACTTATATTTCTCCAAAATTGTATATCTTAAAAATTTGAGCTCCTAGGTACAAATGAATACGTTATTTGAATTCAGGACATCAAATTGATATAGAATCAGCTCAAAAAACCTCGACACCAAAACAGCTGTTCCCCTGTGTTATTAACAAGTCCAGTAAGATTTTAGGACTTATATATAGAAACCTCAGGGATTTGTTATTGTCCTCATTAAGGGTCCTGTACTGCACATTGGTGAGGTATGTTCTAGAGTGTTGTCTGGTCGCCAATGTTTGAAGTACATAAGTACAATCTCGAAAAAATTCAGAACAAGTTTTTACGACCGTGTGTTTATAAGTGTGATATGGCAATAGCTGACCATGATTATATTATTATTAGGGGCCATATGAACTTGTATCTGTTAGCTCATAGACGTTTGGTGAGTGATCAGTATTTTCTGTATAAGATAATTAACGAGTTGATAAATTGTCCTACTTTACCAGGTGTACAAGTATGAAATGCGGATTTTTTTTCTAAAAAAACATGTTGAATTCCGAAGAATGATAAAAAGTGCTTTATTCAAAGTATGCTCCATCGCTTGTTATACATTTTTCCCATCTTTCGGGCAATTTATGAATACCACGCCAGTAAAAATCTTCCCCTTTTGCTGCGAACCATTCATCGAGCCATTTGTTCACATCTTCGTACAAACCAAAGCGCTGCTCAGCAAGTGCGTGACCCATCGATGCAAACAAGTGGTAATCGGAAAAAGCCAAGTCTGGTGAGTAAGCCGCATGGGTAGAACTTCCCAGCTGAGTGCTTCCAACGTGTCGCGAACTGGTTTTGCCGTATGTGATGGAGCATTGTCATGAAGAAAAATGACTTTGTGTTGCCTCTTTCGGTATTCTGGTCTTTTTTCAAGCAGCGAACGGTTCAAATCGGTCAATTATTATTGATAACGTTTAGTATTAACCGTTTCCCCAGGTTTTAACAGCTCATAATAGACCACGCCCGTCTGGTCCCACCAAACACAGAGCATCGTCTTTCTGTCAAAGCGATTCGGTCTTGCAGTCGATGTGGATGGTGCGCCTGGGTCTACCCATCATTTTTTGCGCTTGGGATTCTCAAAATAAATCCACTTTTCATCCCCTGTAACTATACGATGCAAAATCGACTTCCTTTTGTACCGAGCGAGCAAAATGTCACACTTTTTGCGCTTTTCCATTTGCCTGTCGTTCAACTCATGTGGTACCCATCTACCGGCTTCTGAATCTTTCCCATCCCTCGTAGCCGATTGGAAACAGCTTATTGACTAACGCCCAATTGCTCGGCGAGTTGTTTTTGTGTTTGCGAATTATCTTCGTCCAACAATGCTTGCAATTCCACATCTTCGTATTTTTTTGGCGGTTTTCCACGTTCCTTGTCTGCAACATCGAAGTCACCACTTTTGAAACGCCAAAGCCATCGTTCACACGTATCTTGCGATGGAGCATATTCACCATAAGCTTCTGGAAGTAATCGGTATGTTTCAACAGCAGTTTTCTTCAGATGAAAACGCGAATGCTCTTTGTTCGGTATAAATTTCGACATATTGAACACATCAACACAATACTTTGCCCACACTTTTCCAATCTATCACTCGTGCGCGTCTGACACTTGTTGATGACACAACAAAATGGCACAGTGTCAAATCTTTATAGCACAAACTGCATTGGTGCACCATCTGTTGTCTGAAATCCATATTTCATACTTGTACACCTGGTATTGTCATTCGTAAAATTTAATGTACCTCAAAGACATTTAAGGCAAACTGAATTGTTCTTTACTGGCTTCCACAGAATTAATTATGGTTATCATTCACCACTGCTGAGGGCTATGAGATTCATGAACCAGTGCCGGGAGCTGAACATTTTTTCAGGTTCCCCCTCTTCCTTCAGAAGGGATGCTCTGACGTTGATTGTTTCACGGTAGGAGTATAGGCCGTTCTTGCGTTTCATTCTACATTTTCGGCCGTTCTGTTATTGTTATGGTTGTATTGTATATTCTCAAATAAATAAAAAAATAAATACTATTAACAAAAATCATACTGGAAGAAATGAGCAAGGATATTCAAATAAGAGAGGAACAAGAGGGATTCCGTAAAAATCGATCTACCATAAATGCCATATTTATAGTGAAGCAGATAATGAAAAAAGTTAAAGAATATAACAAACCTGCATATATGTGTTTCGTCGACATAACTCAAGCCGTCGATAGAGTGCAATTAACAGACATTATAAAGATATTGCAGGAAAAGCAGACAGACCAGAAGCTAATAAAAAATCAGACATGACATTAACACAGAATGCAAAACAAATATAAAAGTGGGACATCTACTAAGTAAGAAAGTAAAAATAAACGCCGAAATAAGACAGGGCGATTCACTTAGTCCCTTTATCTTCAACCTCGCCATGGACAGAATAGTGGAGGACAACAGAAATGAAGATGATTAAGAACATGGAAAAACTATCCACGACAAAATCCTCAACAAAGATCTATAAGAAATATGTAAGATCCAAGAAATATCAAAATGGACCATAACTAGAAGAAAACAATGAAATAAACACGTAGATCGGATGAACGACAACAGGCTGGTCATACATTGCCAAACTCAATAAACCTTACGGTAGAAGAACTTGGGGCAGATCTCCAAAAAGGTGGAAGGAATGCTGGACGTTCACATGGGGAAGAGACCTGATGGAGATAAATCAGGCAGTATGCCTACTTATATGACACACCATATAAGAAAGAAGAAGAAATACTTTTTTTGATATATAGTCAAAGTATCTTTCTATTTTTTTTTATTAATATTTTACCCCGAAATATACTCTATTCTTTAGGATGAGATAGTCAAATTGGGTATTTATTTTGGAACTGCACAAGGAAAGTTTATTTAGTTAAATAAATATCTACTTAAAATTGATATAATACTCATCATGCTTTGTACGGTGCTTTCAACGTCAAAGGTTTCATACTTGTAATGATAATATTCAAAAGAATCTTTCATATTCAACATGCTAAAATTCCTCACTAATTTCCAGGTAATCACCGTTTTTCTGGAAACAAAAGGAAATTATAAAGGAAAATCCCATCGATAAAAGCTATTCGCATTTAAATTTAAAAGATAAATATTCAGGAGGTGTATTTTCAAAGAGAGACTGGTAAAATGTTATTATAAATTTACTGCAATAACAAAAATCGATGGTATATGACTTCCTCAATAGATGGAGGTAATTTTGACGAATCGGCGAATTGAGCATCCGATTTATCAAGTATTCTCGACGAGGCGTTTAGATCTCTAAATTATTTTGGGAAAAATGAATAAGTTAAAAACATTAAAGGTGAATTGACTGCTTGCCTTCCTAAATATGTTGCCACAAGGGAAAAGTATTGATAGTTTGGGACATTCGGTAGACTGAAAAATAACTCTTGTAAATAGGTATTTAAATGCCAACTCACACCTAATAAGTATTTAGACCCTATCAGTACATGAGAAACATAATAAGCTAACCAATAATCTAAAAAATTATTACCCACCAGACAGTGCAGTACAGGGTGAGTCAACGATAGAGTAAAGTTCATTATCTCATTTGTTTCGGGAATAACGATAAAAAAAAAACGTTAAATATAATAGTTTTAGGGAATGTTAAGGTGCACAGTTTAAAATTATTTTTGAGTATACAGGGTATTTCAAACAAGTGTGGCCGATATAACATGTTTTTTTTTTAAATGAAACATCCTATTTTCTAATTTATTTTTAAATTCTGCGTAAAATTTTATAACTTTTTTATTAATAATGTTAGATACCTAAATCTAGTAGTTTTTTTCTAATATTTCAGTTTAAAAAAAAAATACTAGTTTTTTCAGTTTTGTGAAAAATTGCCATTGTTTCTGAAGGTGGAATACTCATAATTGGTACGAGCGTTCTATAGAGGTGAAAAAAAAGATATTCGTAAAGAAGTTAGAGTTAGATGCTACAGGGTGTGCAAAATAAATTTATGCATTTCTACTATTTTAAATTGAAAAATCTCAATTTTTTTAAAGGCACACCCTATATATTATATTTTTTCTGATAGATTTTACAAAATCTCCAACTTTTATTGAGTATGCCATATACCTATTTCTAATAGTTTTCGATTTATTTTGAATTTTTCAATTTTATCCTTGTTTTTAATACATTTACTCTATAACATCATAGTTGCCAAGACAAAACAAAAATGTAGACATTGTCAAATTTTGACATGTCTATTAAGCAAGTAAAAGTAGTTTAATTTGTTGTAGTAAATGATGTATAAAGGTAATAGTTATGGATTTTCCGACAAATGAATTAATTGATATGGTTTATACAGTGGGCAAGGCGGGAAAAAGTTTTTTGACAGTAAGGCTTTACGGAGCGAAGTATCATAATAGAGATAAACCATCTAGAAAATCTTTTCAGTGCTTAATGGAACGGTTTGATGGTAGTGGTAGCGTTGAGTATACGAAACGGGACGTAGTTAACCAGAATGCTCCCAATGAAGAAAAAGAAATGGAAATTTTACTTCATGTTGAAGATAATCCCTACAGCTAATCGCACCACAAGAAAGTACAAATATATATATGGAACATACCAAGAACTTCAAGGCCATGATTTTGAACGACGAGTAAACCTTTGTTTCACCATGAATGGAACAATAGAGGCCGATCCAAATTTTTTATCCAAAATAATGTGTTCTGATAAAGCTACTTTTCGCAGTAATGGAGCAGTTACCAGCCATAACATGCATTATTATTCAACAGTTAATCCATTTTGGGTCCGAGAATTTTAAAACCAAAACCGCTTAATGTTTGGTGTGGAATATTAAATTTTCGAATTATTGGTCCATATTTTTTCCGCGAACCGCTTAACGGGGCTAGATATCTAAATTTTTTACGAAACAATTTACCAGAATTTGAAAGGGAACAAATGTGGATTCAACAAGATGGAGCTCCTGCTCATTACCACCGGGAAGTTCGGGAATTTTTAAACGATCGTTACCCACAAAAATGGATCCGTAGGGATGGATTTATTCAGTGACCCCCTCGATCATGTGACTTAACACGTTTAGACTTCTTTTTGTGGGGCTACATTAAAGATCGTGTTTATGTGTATCCTCCTACAACACCAGTAGATATGGAAAATAGGATGCGGGATGCGTACAGGACAATAACGCCTTTTATGCTAAAGAAAGTGAAGGAAAATATAGTAAAACGTCTAAACATGTATATTCAAGTAGACGGGCATATTTTCGAACATTTATTACATCATAATAATTAATCATTGGATAAGTTAAACTATATTAAAATTATTATTAACTGTTTGTTTACGTTTTCACAATAGCGTAAGTGTATTAAAAACAAGGGTAAAAATTGAAAAATTCAAAATAAATCGAAAACTATTAGAAATAGGTATATGACATATTTAATAAAAGTTGGAGGGTTTTGTAAAATCTATCAGAAAAAATAATAATATACAGGGTGTGACATTTAAAAAATTTAAGATTTTTCAATTTAAAATAGACGAAATGCATAAATTTATTTTGTACACCCTGTAGCATCTAACTCAAATTTCTTTACATATATCTTTTTTTTTTCATCTCTACCAATTATGAGTATTGCACCTTCAGAAACAATGGCGCTACTGGCAATTTTTTTACGAAACTGAAAACCAGTATTTTTTTAAAATAATTGAAATATTAGAAAAACTACTAGGTTTAGGTATATAACATTATTAATAAAAAAGTTATAGAACTATACGCAGAATTTAAAAATAAATTAGAAAATAGGATGTTTCATTTAAAAAAAAAAACATGTTATATCGGCCACACTTTTTTGAAGTGCCCTGTATCCTCAAAAATAATTTTAAGCTATGCACCTTAACATTCCCTAAAACTATTGTATTTAAGATTATTTCGTCATTCTCGAAACAAAGGATATAATGAACTTTACTCTGTCGTTGACTCACCCTGTAAGGACGGTAGAAGTTACTTTAAAACTCCAACATTTGCCAAATTTTTTAACACTTGTAAGGAAAATGGACAACGTTCAGAAAAAAAATAAAAGGCGTGATTGTTACCTGATTACTACCCGTTTATTATTTCATCGAACGAGACTACAAGGGTCGTTTCTTTCCGCAGACGGAAGAGTACATTTTTCGTCGAACATGACCTCGCCGGTTTCTTTGAAGACGGCTCGCTTTGATGAATAATTTAGAGTTTGCTTCAACGACAGAATGGTCGTGAAATTGCTCTAAGAAGATTTAAATATATATCTCTCCTTTAACTTTGACGATTGATACTCTTAAGAGATACAAATTCGTTGAAAGTTTAATTTAAAGGGGCTTCCCCTCTTTCTTCTGCTCTATTTGCTGCTTGTAACTTAATTACAGAGATTGGCCATGTTTTAAATTAAACAGTTAAATTAATTAAAATGTGTAACGATGTACACTTGTAAAATTTGAATTAAATGAATTTAGGATGGTTTTATTTAGTATTCACATGGGTTTTTGTCAATAATAGGGTCTAGTTCGACAGTTTCAGGTGAAAATTAAAAACCTAGCATTGAGGCATGTTAAGCCGTTTTATTTGAAAATGTAGTTAATATTACCGAACATTTAAGTTTAGGATAGGTTTTTAAAAACGGAAATGTTATGATCTATTTCATTCATTAATGATTTATTTTCCATTTTAATGTTATCGATAAAGGTCTTGTCAGTGACTTTTAAAACACTGTCATCACAGTAGCGCTTCTAAAAATTAAAACTTTTACCATCATTTAAACACACTATTAAGAGTTCGGTCTACTTTTTCGTTGCAAAGTTTAGAGTTTATGTTTCTGCGTAATTTTCACATAATCTGACAACATCAAATCGATGAACTCATCGTGATTTTTATAGTTGCCAGCAATTCAAATTTATGCCTGAAAGAATATTTTCTGCATTTCTTATTTATTTATTATCAACGGTAACACCATTTCTATAAAATACATCGACAATATGCAAGAGAAAAAAACAATGTCAATGAACAATATAATTAAAGCTAAATCTAAAAACTAATAGGTCAGAATGCAGGGTATTACAATGTAAATTAATCACTTTAAAGGTAAACAGTACTTGACATATAATACCAATGGAAAACTCCCCGAAAATTAGAGAAACTCTATAGCGAGGTCAGTTGCTTGAACATATTTTTGAATCGGTGTACTGGACCATCAATTGGCAAATTGTATTTATCAAAATTACGCTGCATTCTAAAGATTGGACTATGCAAGCCATAGTTTCTGGTGACATTAGCTGGGTAAAATAACGACCTGGCGCGGGTACGATGTACGGTATGAAAAGATAATTTACTAAATAAGTACTCACAGTCAATATACCCATTTAATAGCTTAAATAAGAAATGTAGATCAGCTTGCATTCTTCTATCCTGAAGACTGCACATGTTTAAAAATCTTTGTACCAGGTCATAGTTGGTATGTCCCTCAGTTAAAGGAATTTTCAGTTTAAAAGAACAGATACGTAAGAATTTTTTTTGAACACTCTCCAGCTGATGAATATGGACATTATAAAAAGGAGACCACACCGGGCTTGCATACTCCAAAATCGGTCGAACGTACGAGCAATATAATAATTTAAACACATTACAAGAAAAATCGGCACTAAATCTATCAATAAAACTCAAACACCCCCGGCTCGCTGCACCACACTCATTTGATGGCCGATGAAAGATAAAGAACAATCAAACATCACACCAAGATCTCTAATCTCATGTACCCGTTTTAAAGTGGTCGTATTTATACTATAGTCGAACTGCATAGGACTTTTTAATCTAGAAAATGATATACAGGAGCATTTATCAGTATTCAGACTTAAGCCGTTTAAAGTTGCCCAATGGAAAAATATGTCAACATCCGCTTACAAAACAAGACTGTCCACAGGACTAGAAATAATTTTGAATAATTTCAGATCCTCTGCAAACATGAGAAAAGAAGTATTGGTCAGGAAATCCCTCAAGTCATTTACAAATAAGAGAAACAATAGGGGGCCGCCGAGGACACTATACTTAGGTTAGAGATATAATTATTTATTCTTACACTTTGCTGACGGCCCATTAAAAAACTCTCCAGCCAACGAAGAATGTGAATGCCGAACCCAAGCGACCCAAGTTTGCTCAACAATAACCGATGGTTCACTTTGTCGAACGCCTTGGAGAAGTCAGTATATATGGTATCAACCTGACAGCCCCTCTCAAATGCGCCCAACAGGTAATCCTCATATGTCAGAAGATTAGATACACAGGAACGAGAACGCTGAAAGCCATACTGTTCATCGATGATCACTCGCCTACAGTGCCAAGAAAGACAAGAAGTGACCAGTGAGTCCAAAAGCTTTGGTATGGTTGACTGTATGCAGATGCCCCTATAATTAGCCACATCACTGCGATCACCAGATTTAAAAATTGGGGTTATATAGGAGGTTTTCCAATAATTAGGAAATACTTCCAAATCCAATGAGAGATTGAACAGGAAGTGAAGTGGTCTGCTTAAGGTGCACACATTTCTTTAATAATAGAGGCGGGACACCATCAGGCCCACTTGAGGTTTGAGGCCTGAGCGACATCAATTCATTAAAAACATCAATCAAACTAATAATCACGTTATTTAATGTTGTCAATTCAGTAAGACTCGAGTAGTAGTCCGGTATTTCCAAAAGGGCATCCTCATACACACTCGATAAATTTTCAGCAAACAAATTGACCGTAAGAACACTACTACTACTATTATATATATATATATATATATATATATATATATATATATATATATATATATATATATATATATATATATATATATATAGTTTTGCAGAGAATCCGGGGTGATCTGTGCTACTTCATATTGTATTTTTTGTTGTAAATCTTCTACAGTTTCAAGTCGACTTTAGTTTTCAAATGACCCCATAAAAAAATCGAGTGGCGTAAGGTCGGGATTCCTTGCAGGCCATTCTACAGCACCTCTTCTGCCTATCCATCGATTAGGAAAAATCTCATCCAAATATCTATCCCCCCTATCCATTAAGCACATCTTTGAAGCTGAACACTCATCCAACATTAGATTAAAACACAACATCTCCTTTACCCTCATAAAGTAACCAACTCTTTTCAAGTGAACAAAGAGAACGTATTCAACTATCTCAAAGAATTAGAAATCAGAATATAATCATGAAAATATAAATAAACTTTGGGCTCCAACTGACCAAAGATATCGACGCGCCCAATCATCCTAAAATCATCATTATCATCACCATCATCAAATATCTACGAACACTGATTTTATAGTGAGGAGGTGCTCCGTCCTATTGATACCACAGATTCCTGTTAGAGGCATCGTAATTATTTTCATCGGGAAAAAAACCTGCACAAGTTGGAATAACTTGCTCTCGGAGTAACTGTAAATACCTCTGTCCTGTAAGATTTCCATCGATAAAAAAGGAACCAATGATATGTCCACAAATCCCTGCCCACACGTTTATCTTTTGTGGTCTGTGAGAATGACTGTCGATTATTTATTGGGGATTCTCAGTAAACCAGTACCGGCAGTTATGCCTGTTAACTTTTCTGTTAAGACAAAATGTGGCTTATAGTCTACCGAAGTTAAAACTATAAAGCATATTTTTTTTGTTGAAAACTTAAAGAAATTTATGGGAATTATTAAAATTTTCTGTCGGCAGTTTTTAATTACTCTAATGTAATGTTTTTTCGGGGAAAAGTAATTAAGTTTCAAGCCCGACAAATAGAAATGTCAAAGTAATTGCGAACATTTTTTAAACGTCTGCCCTTATTTTATCAGACACTAATCAAAATAACATTATAAGACTTGTATATAAAAAAAGATGTATATTTTTATAACACAATCAATACTATGGCCGTATTATATTCAAGTTGCGTTTTTCACAAATTAGACTGGTAAAATTGCTACATTTCATGTCGCACGATCTTTTTTCTTAGTAATCAGGAAAAAGCGTTTTGTTAATATTTCAATAGGAACATTTTCGACTAATTTATAAGTAGAAAAGAATCTTGTTTTTCTGAAAATGTCCAGACAGTCGTAATGAACTTCTCAAATATATTTTTAAACGCTTCAGTGAATTAGTATGTCAGTGACACAACTTTGCGGTAAAAATTACGATACAAATAAATAACGGGAGCAAATAAATAAAATGTGACGGATTTCTGGAGATCCTTTTTGTTTTATTGGATACAATTACAAAACTTCGCGTGCCATCCAGTAGTACCAAAAAAATCAGGTCAGCTGATCTCTAAATAAACAAAGAATTGTAAAATAAGTACTATATTTTACTTTCCTGCACTAAAACTAGAATTTTTAATCATGGATACTTTATAGTGAAATAGTAATCACTAGAGACCGGATTATATGCATTTGCATATTTTCATATGCATTTGCATATTTAGACAATTCTCACCGATTATTGCATATTTTACCCAAAATCTAGTAATGATGCATATTTTCCCTATATTTACAATATTTCTCGGTATTACTAGGCAATTGAATTGCTCAGGGTATTGTTAATGTCCCCGTCTGGAACTGATCTTATCGCCGGGACATTACCTGCAGTAGTCTAAATATCGATTAGGTTATAGTGCCAAGGGAATACCCAAAATTACGACGATATTTTATTCCTTTGTTTCTTGGTCGGGATATTAAGTGATAAGTACTACTCAGTATATATCACCACTACACCAAACACTTTATTTTTGCACTCGACGCGCGTTTCGCTAACCATATTAGCTTCATCAGGAGCGATGATTGTCAATCATCGCTCCTGATGAAGCTAACATGGTTAGCGAAACGCGCGTCGAGTGCAAAAATAAAGTGTTTGGTGTAGTGGTGATATATACTGAGTAGTATCATTGTGCCAAAGATTCCACATTCCCAACTTAGTTAAGTGATAAGTAGTTAGTTTCTAAGAATATTTGTTTGAGCGTGGATCAAATAGCAATTTTCTCGAAGACGAATTTTTATTTTAAAACAAGATATCAGTTTTAACATTATTGTTGACGCGCTTGCATCAGTGTAGTCTTTTTGCAATTTTTAACGTGTTGTGTTAAAGTTTAACGTGTACCATGCCACCCGCAAAAAAAGTGTCTCTTCGTGGGTAGCTGATTATCCTGGAACATTTACATACGACGGAAATGTTTTATATTGTCGAGTTTTGCGAGAAAAATGTTTCGTGCACAAAAAAGTGTCAAATTGACCAGTATGTCAAGACAAGTCTTCATATCGCAGGATTGCAAAAAAAAAGGCCCACAACAACTTATAACAGCAGCAAGTAGCAGTGATTCCACTTCTATAGGCACCCAAAAAAACCACTTTAGCATGGATTTATGTGAAGCATTGCTTGCAAGGAATATTCCTCTCTACAAACTTACAAATCCTATATTCAAAGATTTTTCTGCGAAAATATTGCTTGAATCAAAAAATACCAGACCAATCAACACTGTGTAAAAATTACATACCAACAATTTACCAACATGTTCTAGAAGAAATAAGTAATGAAGAAAGTGTTTCTTAAGGCACCTGCTCGCAATAACGCCTATAAAGAAAGACTGCCAAATGTGCCTTTACCTCCCGAACCAGTGGTAACTCGATGAGGAACATGGATTGAAGCTGTAGTAGGCCATCAAAGGTGTAGTAAATGACTTCGATAGTGCAGAGGCTATGGCAGTTCGTCAATCCAAGGAAGCATTTAACGATTCTGATATTAAAAAAAAACATAGCTTTGATTAGCACTCACTTTTCCCACATACCTGCGGGTATTAAAAAGCTTGAAACTCGAGGTTTGGCGTTGACTGAATCAATTCAGTTAATGAATAAAATCCGTCAAATAAACTCCACATTGCCAGATGTATTCCCGCGTAGAGTTAAAGAAAAGTTTGAAAACATTTTGTGCAATAACCCAGGCTTCGAACCTTAGTGTCAAAGTGATAGTTTTATTAATGGGACGGGTGAACTTTTGCCAGAAATAATAAGTGTGTGCTAACATAGCATCCAAAGTCAAATACTGCCTCAGTGGATGTGGAACGGTCTTTTTCCACTTATAAAAGTATTTTAAGTGATCGAAGACACAATCTTACTACCCAACATTTGGAACAATAACTTATTGTTTACGTGTACAAGAAATACAAATGTTAAATAATTTTAAAAAATGTTAAATAATTGTTTAATTAAATTTAAACATCCTCGATAACTTGTTAATTTTAAGCTGATTTTGAAATAAAAAACTAAAGATTACTACTTTTATTATTATTTAATATTGCATATTTTGACCCTTTTCATGCATATTTAAGCATTTTTCATGCATATTTGCATGCATATTTTTATGTTGCATATAATCCGGTCTCTAGTAATCACAGTGGCATTTCCAAGACAATTGGTTATCTCCTCAAGAGCACTGATCCCCGCCAATTTTAAATAACGAGAGATCTAGAAAGCTCTCCTGAAATATCGAAAGAAAAAGTTATAAAAGTCATAAAGAACAGCAAGACTGGAAAATACGAGTGTACTGAGGTAGAGTATACTGGGCTGGTAAATTGCTTTTTCCGCACACGTGCCGCTCCTGGAGCGCTTTAGGGACTTCCTTCCAGCACGTGTACTAGATCTATGAAAAAAAAAGTAGATAAGATTCATATAGAAGTAGTAAATTTGCTGGAAGAAGAAAACATAGACATGCCATAACCGTTTGTAAGATCTCCGTGAGGGGCTGAAGTCAGAATTTATTCCAATTCCGAAAGAGGCGGCGTAAAAAAAGTAATGAAGGCACCTCCTTAAACTATTCTTCAAAATCATACATTCAAGGATATTTAGAAAATGCTATTAAGATGTCGGTGGATCACAGTTTGGATTTCGTGATGGTTTAGGCTAAACGTTTCATTTCAGAAGTGTATGGATCGATAGCGAAAGATGTATACAGTGTATCACAAAAAGTTTTTATACAAATGGAGAAAAAGTTTAGATATAAGCTAGCTCGTTTTTTAGTGTTCCGTACGGAACACTTATAAGATGACTTGGGTGTCTGTCTGTCCGTCTGTCTGTCACACCTGATTTTCTCCGCAACTATTTGTCATAGAAAGTTGAAATTTGGTAATAATATCAGAGCCATGTAGTTTTGAAAATCCAATTTCGACTTAAGGGGTTAGGTTTGGGGGGTGAAATCGGAAGTGAAAAAAAAAAAAATTTTTACTAGGTAATCGAGTGTGGTGTCAAATGAAAGCTTGTGAAAACACGAGTAAAATATATATATATATATATATATATATATATATATATATATATATATATAATGTAATACTTGCGCGCATTATCTCCAAAAAGTACTTATCAAAAAATTTTGAAAAAATTCTGCAATATTCTCCACGGGGTGTAGATTGAAGGAAAATTATCACGAGTGCATTACCTTTAATAATTTATCTGCTATATAAAAAAAAACAAAAATTTCAAGGTCATAATTTTTCAGTAAAGATTGGAAACAAACTTTGTTGAAAACTCATTTGGGGTGTGTTTTGTGAAGTCACTGATCATTTTATACATCTGTAACAATTTTTTTTTTATTTTAAAAGCAATCAACGTACGGAACACTAATTGCGCAAGTTCAACTTGCACTTGACCGGTTATTCTTTACTGGTAGAGTACATGGAGATCGAAATACGCCTTTTGAAAATAGTCTTTATAGTTGTTTAAAATTTGGTTGCAGAGTTTTTGGGCACCATTCATTTTAAAATAAAAATAATCTAATTTCAGCTCAAAAAATAAAAAAATACTGAAGAGTTATGTAGTTGTTGAAAGAAATTTTGAACTGGGTACAACCGTTGCGTCCTGAAAGATAAAGCGGGTAGTTCAGTAAAAGGCTGCATTAACACAGGGAAAAGTATATTGACAAAATAAAAATCCTTGCAGATATTACACTCTTAAAATTACATTAACTAAATAAAAACCCCTTAGGCTACGAGAGTGTATACATTTAAACTAGAGTTCTATGAATTACTGATCTTAAATGTAAAAAAAAACAAAAGACTTAAAAAAAACATGATCTAAGAGTTTGTAAAATTAATTCCGCGGATTTCACATAAGGACTTAGTCGTTGGAAACACATGGTGTCGACAGGAAATGAGATATTTAAACTGGTGTGCTTATGACTTACTGCTCCTCGTGGGTTTTCCATAAGCTGCTTGGCCTCTCCTGGTGAGATATTGTCTCAGGCACTACTATCCTAGTAGCTAATCACTTTTTGACCCGAAATGCCTTAGGATGAGCATAATATTTTAAGATCGGAAAAAAGCATCAAACTTGAGATCTATAAACAACACCCACTTGGTGATAAAAAAAATGCAGTTACTCTACTGCATCACGGACAAAAATAAAAAGCCACTACGGCGTGCTGGAAAAAGCCGCCTACGGCATGGTCGAGGAAAAAAACCACTACGGCATCTTGGCGGAAAAAGCCCTTAAAAATTCCATCTGGCCGTTTATATATCTTTTGCCGCTTCTTCAAAATGAAGTCATTAAAATGGCTCACTTCCGGGACGCAAAATTAACGCTAACTAAATAAGTTAGGTCAGCAACACGTTATAGACGGTTAAGTTACACGGTTCAAATATTGAAATCACTGTTTTAAGTTACACTGCTCAAAAATTGAAATCACTGCCTAATCAAATATAAAAATGTAATAAAAAATAAATTATAGAAAGAAAAACAGTGTCGTAACAGGTTCTTAAAATCTAAGAAAAAATGAATGTTTGGAAATACCTAACAACGGTCCAAAAACTTCAGAGCTAACGTCAGTCTGTATTTGAAATAATTAGAAATCCCAGTAAAATTGAGTGTTGACGACAAAATTGAAATTGCTCTCATAGTTGGAGATAATTATAACTTTTAGAGAAGCAGCAAAAATCTTTAATCATAGACACCCTGATAAAAATGTACAGTTCATGACTATAGGATATCTAATAAATAAATTCAAAATTTATGGAAGTGTTGAAAATAAATTTAAAAAGAAACATCGGGCATGGCTTTGAAATGAAGATAATCAAAATCAAGTAATGCTGTCGGTAGTAGAAAAGCCAAAAGATTCACTTCGGAAAAGATGAGCTTTATTGAATGTGAGTAAAACTACAGTTGCGAGAATTTTAAGATCGATCAAATAAGTTTACACCATACAAACCCCAATTTACCCATACTTTAAAAGCAGGAGATTTTGAACGAAAATTTGAATTTTGCGCTTGGTTTCAAGGAGATTTGGAAGATAACAGGTTTATGGCAAGACAAATACTTTTCTCTGACGAAGCGACATTTACGTCTAATGGGACAGTTAAGGTCTCAAAACTATCGCTGGTGGCGCGATGTTAATCCTAACTTCAATATCCAAACTCGAGATCAATACTCGTTTAAAACCAATGTATGGTGTGGAATTTTTAAAGATAGAATAGTTCGACCATTCTTTTTTCGTAATATTATGAATGCTGAACGTTACCTAGAATTTTTAAATAATTAGTTCCCTGAGCTTCTTAATCGCCTACTAATAATTGAAAGACAACGTATATGGTACCAACATGTTGTGTATCATGTCACAGTATGAGAAATGTTCAAGATTATCTCCTCCACATTTTTAACGGTAGAGTAATAGAAAGGTATATGCAGTTTACTTGGCCCTAAAGATCTCCGGACATCACCCCTCTAAACTTTTTAAGGTTTCTCTTAAAAGGCCATTTCAGGATGTTGATCTTGAGAGAGTCATTAGGGAAACATGTGAAGCTGTAACGCCTGACGTAATTGGAGATGTAATAAAAGATTTTTTTCGAAGAACAATCGCCTGTTTAGAAAGGGACGGTGGATACATTGTAGTACTTGTGCAATAAAGTTAGAATTAATCCATATGTTTAGTTATGTTATGTACGTAGTAATTAAGTAATGTTGCAATTTCAAAATAAAATATTAGCACAAATTTATTATGGATGTTAACTGTTGCAAAGCAAATAAAAAGATTATCAAATTTTTAACTAAAATATGATACAATCAAGATCAGTGCACTAATTTTTAATTAACTTCGTTTTCCTTTATTCAATAAATAATCCAACAATTACTGACTGGTTTACTGGATTTTTTTTGAATTTTTAATTAGGCAGGCCACAAATCTAAGCGCAAGCATAATTTTTTAGTTCCTATTAATATTTTCAATTAATATTTTGCTCTGTATTTAAATTTAAACACACTTTACTCTTCATTATAAATCATTATTTTTTATTTTCCCTGTGTACCATCAATTATTTTAAACTTTTGATCCTTGATTACGGATAACCATGTGATGCAGAATTCTTTATCAAGAATAAATTTTTTTGTAATGTATAAGATGAACTTTTTCTCCAATTGTATAAAACTTTTTGGGACACACTGTATATACTTTGTAGACTACGAAAAGGCATACGACCGAGTGGACCACGTGAAACTTTTAGAAATACTAGAGACAGAAGGTCTCGACAAAAAAGTCGTTGAAATCATAAAAAGTCTATAATGGAACCAAACAGCAAAAGTTTAGTACAATGTTATAACAGCCGAGTCACCAACTGTTGAAAGAGGAGTCCGACAAGGTTGTATTTTGTCACCGTTATTGTTCAACTTACACTATGATTGTATTTTCGAAGCATCTTATAGATGACATTAGAATCAATAATCAAATATTGAATAATCTCAGATATGCCGATGACACCGTGATAATAGCAGACAGCCCGGAAGCCCTGCAACGTTGATCAAATAGGCTCATCGGAGTTGGAGATCAGTACTACCTGAAAATAATTGCCATTATAACGAAACAACTGATAATATCGAAAAACTCAGAACCACCTAGAAAATACGGAAAAAGAATTGAAATAGTGGAAAAATTCAAATATCTGAGAACCTGTTTAGACAACGATTTGGATCCTGAAGTGGAGATTAAAACCAGAACTGAATAAGCAAAAATCACTTTAATCTGATGAGGTTATTTTTGTGCAATGGCAACCTGAGTTTAAGCCTTCCATATGGGTTTGTGAAATGCTACGTGCATTCGGTTTTACTGAATGGCTGCGAAGCGTGGACTCTCAAAGTCAGTACCATTAGCATAATTGACATGGATTGGAGATGTGGATATTTCGCGGACTTCTGAGGATAACATGGTCTGCGTATGTCACAAACGAAGATGTTTTATATCGAGCACCATGTGACAGAGAACTTTTGCAAACAATCAAGCAAAGAAAGACCGCATATCTGGGTTATTTAATCTCTAAGACCTGGCAAAAATGCGCCCCTCTAGAATAGGCTAGTAAAGTAACGCCTCTTTTTTTTTCGTCACTGCACTTAAAATAATATTTTTCCTTATAAATCTACTTCACTAAAGAATGATATTGCTATGTAATGCCATATAATGATTACCGAGGTAGATTTTTCTTTTTCTAAGATATTTCTAGTGAAGCTTCCTTAATGACTCACGTTATACATGTCTGTTCGAGAAATGTCTTTCAGTTCTGTTTTACGGTCTCTTTTTCGACATAATAAATTATAAAAAGCACTAAGCAATTTCCTTCCAGAGATTTAAAAATTCATCAAAGAGAAGTTAAAAGCTTTAAAAATATTGATTTCTGTTATGATAGTCTGTAAGTAACTGTTTCAACTCTCGGGTAAATTTAGAACGGCATCTTGTTCGTGATGACGTTATTAGGGTACTGTTCTCGTTATGAATAGATAACGGCAACGTTACGTTAATAATTTGGTGCCAATTCGTGTCTTGATCTTAATAAAAATATCAGTATCGTTCTTGGAATTCAATTGGGTCAAATTATAATTATTTCTATAACTTTTTGCTGACACTTGCCTAAACCATCTTCAAGAATCACTTCACTTTTCAAGATTAGAACTTTAAAAGAGTCCGGAGAGGTACAATTCAGGTATATATATATATATATATATATATATATATATATATATATATATATATATATATATATGTATATATATGTATATATATATATATATATATATATATATATATATATATATATATATATATATATATATATATATATATACGTGGATAAATCAAATATAAACGGTAATTTTGCTATTCTTCTTAGAATGCAGTTCTTAGCTAGTGTGGAGTAGATGTTTGGTTTGTGAGGAGTGGGGGAACCGGATGGGTGCGCGCGCCAACTCGTCTTTGTCGTTAGTACAGCCATGACCGAGCAAGAGTTACCTTCGTCTGTTGCGCAACGTATTATCATCAAGTTTTTAACCAATGAAGGCGTTAAACCATCAGAAATTTTAACCCGTTTGAAGGCACAGTTTGGGGACAGTACACTGTCTCAGAATCGTGTGTATACGTGGGCGAGAGAATTTAAGGGCGGACGAGAACGGGTTGAAAACGAAAGTCATGATCGACGCCATAGGTCAAGCCTTACAGATGACAACATCCGTGACATCAGACAACTTATCGAAGGTGATCGCCGATTAACCGTTGAAGAAATTTCCTCAGAAGTGGGTATCAGCTATGGAAGTGTTCAATCCATAATTACTGATCGACTCGGTTTCAGAAAAATTACTGCTCGATGGGTTCCAAGGTTGTTGACTGGAGACCAAAAACAGGTCAGGTCGGAGATCGCTGAAAGGCTTTTGAATCGATTTCAGCAAGAAGGGGAGGCCTTTTTAAAGCGCATAGTGACATGTGATGAGACGTGGGTACATCACTACACTCCCGAGTCCAAAATGGCAAGTAAGGAGTGGCGAAGAAAGAATAAAGGTTCCCCAGTGAAGCCCAAAACTCGTCTCTCTGCTGGAAAAATCCTTGTAACGATTTTTTTTTTGACTCTAGGGGAATTTTACTGATCGATTTCATGCACGATCAACGTACGGTGAATGCGGCTTACTACTGCCAGTTGTTACGGTTGGCAAAAGCCGCCTATTGAAAGAAAAGACGGGACATGCTCATCAGAGGTGTCATTCTCCTCCAGGACAACGCCAGGCCTCAGACTGCGGCTTTGGCAAGGGATACACTGGAAGAAATGGGCTGGGAAACCCTCGAGCACCCTCCTTATAGCCCTGACTTATCCCCCTGTGACTATTTTTTGTTTGCGCCTATGAAAGAATCACTGGGAGGACAGCGATTTGGAAGCAATGAAGAAGTCGAGGAACACGTGCGCAATTGGCTTACAACCCGCCCTCAAACCCTTTATGACCAGGGAATACGGAAACTTCCAAATCGATGGCAAAAGTGTGTAGATCACGCAGGAGACTATATTGAAAAATGTTAAATCAATGATTTGTGTATAAGGTTATTCAATAAACGTATAAAAAAAAATTACCGTTTATATTTGATTTACCCACGTATATATATATATATATATATATATATATATATATATATATATATATATATATATATATATATATATATATATATATATATATATACGTATATACGTATATATATATATATATATATATATATATATATATATATATATATATATATATATATATATATATATATATATACGTATATATATATATATATATATATATATATATATATATATATATATATATACGTATACGTATATATACATACATACACTACCATCAGAAACTATTTGCCCACCTAGTTATTTCAGTCCCATGACAACAAAAACCCAGATAATATTTTCTTTTTTAATTTTAATGAATTATTATTTACATCCACATTATTTACAGTCTAGAATATTAGAAAAATATTCATGATTTTCCGGGATTTTTCTGATCTATGTGACCTCCTTCGTTTTTAATTACTGCTTTACAGAGTTTCGGCTTTCTGTCCAGTGGGTTATTTTAACCCATTCTGCTTGTAAAAGTTCCCACAAGTGATTTTCTGATGTTGGATTGAGTTTTCGAACACACCTGTCCAAATGGTCCCACAGCAATTCGTTGGGGGTCAAGTCGGGTGATTGTGGAAGCCAAGTCATCACTTCCAAGACGTCATCGGATTTCCATGGGTCCAAAAGTTCTCTAATTTGTTTAGCAGAATGTTTAGGGTCGTTGTCATGCTGAAAAATAAATTTCTCCTGAAAAATATCTCTTCCAGAAGGAAGCATTTGAGTTAGCAAAATTTCTCGATACTGTTCTTTTCGCATCATTCCTTCTATCCTAAAGATTTTTCCAACTTTACCGTTGCCAAAACAACCCCAACCTATTACTGAATCTCCACCATGTTTTACTGTAGGCTTCCAACATCCTCTCTTCAGTTGACCGCCGCACGTAAACTCGTCGATTTGAACCGAAAATTTCGAATTTAGATTCGTGGCTCCAAAGGATGGAATTCCATTGTTCGGATGTCCAATTTTCATGTTCTCGGGCCCATTTTAATCGTTTACGTTTATTGACTTGCCTAAGAAGTGGTTTCCTTACTACAACTCTCCTGTGTAGTCGACCTTCTGCTAACCTGTTCATCACGGTTGTCGCGCTGATGGGGATGAGCCGCTCCAGGTTTACTCGAGCCATGATTTCTTGTGCGGTTAGGCGGCGATTACGTCTGCTGGACATTGTTATAGCTCTGTTTTCAGCGGGAGTCGTTTTTTCGAGGCCTTCCTGAACGATTTTGGTTGGAATTCCATGTCCTGCAGAAAAATTTTTTTTACCATGGCATCCGTATCACTCGCGATTTTTGTCGATTCGAGTGACCATTTTGATGTCTCGCCCGATTTTCAACGGAAACTTCTTTCGTTTTTGGCATTTTCACAAAACAGTTGAGCCTGTATCAGTGTCAAAGTACTGTTTGCGAATGGTTAATTTCCAAAAGGGCAATGATATTTATAACATAGTGTTTATCATAAAATGGCACTAGGAATTTCCATAATCTCTAGAAACTTGAAATGAGTTCTTACTTCCGTTGGAATTCAGAAATCGCCTCAAAACGATTATCATGCAAAACTTGGAAATTCTGGGTGGACAAATATTTTCTGACGGTAGTGTGTATGTATATATATATATATATATATATATATATATATATATATATATATATATATATATATATATATATATATATATATATATGAGGCTGGTTTGAAAAGTCCGTGCAAAAATAAAAACTACTTATGTGTTTGGGGTAAACCTTTTTTAATTTTCGACATAGTCTCCTTTTAGGCTTATACACTTCGTCCAACGATGTTCTAGTTTGTTGATCCCTTCCGAATAATAGGATTTGTCCAAGTCTGCAAAATATCCATTAGTGTCTGCAATCACCTCCTCGTTTGAATAAAATCTTTGTCCCGCCAGCCATTTCTTCAAATTGGGGAACAAATAGTAGTCCCAGGGAGCCAAGTCTGGAGAATAGGGGGGATGTGAAACGAGTTGGAATCCTATTTCCATTAATTTTGCGACCACAACTGCTGAGGTGTGTGCTGGTGCGTTGTCGTGATGGAAAAGGACTTTCTTGTGGGCCAATCGCGGGCGTTTTTCTTGCAGCTCGGTTTTCAAACGGTCCAATAACGATGAATAATATTCACCTGTAATAGTTTTTACCCTTTTCCAGATAGTCGATGAGGATTATCCCTTGCGAATCCCAAAAGACAGTCGCCATAACCTTTCCGGCCGAAGGAACGGTCTTCGCCTTTTTTGGTGCAGATTCCCCCTTGGTAACCCATTGTTTAGATTGTTGTTTGGTCTCAGGAGTATAGTAATGTATCCATGTTTCATCCACAGTGACGAAACGACGCTTAAAGTCCTCCGGATTCTTCTGGAACAGCTGCAAACCATCCTTGCAACACTTCACACGATTCCGTTTTTGGTCAAGCGTGAGCAATCGCGGCACCCATCTTGCGGATAGCTTTCTCATGTCCAAATGTTTATGCAAAATATTATGTACCCGTTCAGTCGAGATGCCCACAGCACTAGCAATCTCACGCACCTTAACTCTTCTGTCATCCATCACCATATCATGAATTTGATCAATGATTTCTGGAGTCGTAACCTCCGCAGGCCGTCCAGAACGTTCAGCGTCACTTGTGTCCATATGGCCGGTCCGAAAATTTTGAAACCACTTATAAACTGTTCTAATCGAAGGTGCAGAGTCACCATAATGTTTATCAAGCTTCTCTTTAGTCTCCTGAGGCGTTTTGCCTTTCATAAAGTAATGTTTAATCACCACACGAAATTCTTTTTCGTCCATTTCTTGAAAAAATCACTCGACTTCCTTGATTCACACGAATGCCAAACACAAAGAAATAGACCAATATGGCTGAAACTTGGTGTGCGTTCATTCAAGAGATGCTACTAACTAAACATGACCTCGATACGCGCCGGTGGTGCCATCTCTCGTATATATCCATATCCAATTGGTACTCGGCAGACTCTGAGGATTCGACAAGTAATGCAGACAGTACACATGGTAATCTTTATGGTATTTGTACATAAATCTAGACTTGAATCTGTAAAAATAGGTTTTTCTTTCTCTAATGGGGGATTGTAACATTTGTTATAATAAACCTTTCATATACTTTGTCCTACATTTAACCAACAGGGAACCCAACTCCTTTAGTCTATAAAGGATTTGTATCCTTTTATGGTCTAAAACATCTCCATAAACGGAGAAATTATAAAAGGGAATACAAAAACATAAAATATTATGCTATGTTGACGATGCTATGCTGATAACAGAGAACAAAAACAATCTATAGAGGTTATTTAACCAATTTAACAAAAGAGCGAACAAAATTGGAATAACAATATCGACAGACATCTCGAAAGGAGCCACGTCCGAACACAAGTAGGTTAAGTACCGTTGCCATACACGAAAGACCTGGTAACGTGGTGTAATTTTAAAAAATCACATAATGGGAAGCAAAAGCTTCCCTGAGTAAGAAGCAATAACGAAAATAGTTTGCGGTAGCAAGTATTACTACTGTCATCGTACCTCCCTAATCCCAGTGACATTGCTCCTCTGTCTCGAAAACGGTTTTATGGATGTTTACGCCGTAACCTATCTTGTAAGTTTTGACAGAAAACAATCGGGGACAGGAAGATTGGTTAAAGTGAAACGGTACATTATGCCCGTAAAGACTGGATTACTTTTAGAAGAAAATAAATATAATGTAAGAAGAACACGACATGCCAGTCGGTCGGAATATGTCCGACAGCCAGAAAATTTGACTCTTTTTATAACCGTAAAGAATTATTAGGAATGTTATCTTGGTTGTAGAGGATTTTCCGTAGTTTTGATAATTGAAAAATAATTGTTTTCTGTTGAAATAGGATGACAAAATTGTTGTTTGTTGTTGTAAAATGGATAACAAGACAAGAGCAATGATACTACACGTCTTAATTGGTTTAAATATAATTTGAAATACATAAGTAATAAATACAATACAATACAGGGTGAGTCAACGATAGAGTAAAGTTCATTATCTCATTTGTTTCAGGAATGACTAAAACATGTTCAATACAATAGTTTTAGGGAATGTTAAGGTGCACAGTTTAAAATTATTTTTGAGTATACAGGGTACTTCAAAAAGTGTGGCCGTTATAACATATGTTTTTTTAAAGGGAACATCCTATTTTCTAATTTATATATAAATTCTGGGTAAAATTTTATAATTAATGTTGTATACCTAAACCTAGTAGTTTTTCCTAATATTTCATTTTTTTTTTTGAAATATTAGATTTCAGTTTTGTAAAAAATTGCCAGTAGCGCCATTGTTTCTGAAGATGGAATACTCATAATTGTTACGAGCGTTCTATAGAGATGAGAGAATTTTAGTTAGAAGCTACAGGGTGTGCAAAATAAATCTCGACTATTTTCAATTGAAAAATTTTAATTTTTTTAAATGACACACCCTGTATATTATTATTTTTTTCTGATAGATTTTAAAAAACCATCAAAATTTTATTAAGTATGTCATATTCCTATTTCTAATAGTTTTCGATTTATTTTGAAGTTTTCAATTTTTACCCTTGTTTTTAATACACTTACGCTATTGTGAAAACATAAACAAATAGTTAATAATAATTTTAATATAGTTTAACTTAGCTAATGATTAATTATTATGACGTAATAAATATTCAAAAATATGTCCGTCTACTTGAATACTCATGTTTAGTCGTTTTACTATATTTTCCTTCACTTTCCTTAGCATAAAGGGCGTTATTGTCTTGCACGCATCCCGTATCCTATTTTCCATATCTACTGGTGTTGTAGGGGGATTCCTATAAAACACGATCTTTAATGTAGCCCCACAAAAAAAAAGTCTAAAGATGTTAAGTCATATAATCGAGGGGGCCACTGAATGAATCCATCCCTACCGGTCCATTTTTGTGGGCAACAATCGTTTAAAAATTCCCGAACTTCCCGGTGGTAATGAACAGGAGCTCCGTCTTGTTGAATCCACATTTGTTCCCTTTCAAAGTTATCAACTTCTTCAAGAAGCTGCGGTAGTTCGTTTTGCAAAAAAATTTAGATATCTAGACCCGTTAAGCGATTCGCGGAAAAAATATGGACCAATAATTCGAAAATTTAATATTCCACACCATACATTAAGCAACCAATCGTTTTGGTTTTGAACTTCCCGAACCCAAAATGGATTAACTGTTGAATAATAATGCATGTTATAGCTGTTAACTACTCCATTACTGCGAAAAGTAGCTTCATCAGAAAAACATTATTTGGGATAAAAAGTTGCTCCATTCATGGTGGTACAAAAATTTACTCGTCGTTCAAAATCACGGTCTCGAAGATCTTGGTATAGTTCGATATGAAAGGGATGATACTTGTATTTTTCTCATGGTGCGATTAGCCGTAGATTGGGATGTGTCAGATAAGTCAGCTAGTTGACGGCTGCTTACCTGGGGATTATCTTCAACATGAAGTAAAATCTCCATTTCTTTTTCCTTATTGATAGCCGCTTCGTATACTCAACGCTACCACTATCATCAAACCGTTCCATTAAGCATTGAAAAGGTTTTCTAGATGGTATGCGTCTATTAGGGTACTTCGCTCTGTAAAGCCTTACTGCCAAAAGACAATTTTTTCCCGCCTCGCCCAGTATATAAACCATATCAATTAATTCATTTTTAGGAAAATCCATAACTATTACATTTATACAGCCGTGACCAAAAGTATTAGGCACTCTACAATTTACTTCATTTCTTGTGTTTCAGGGTAAAAAAATTAAATTCGTATGGTTTGTAAAATCGTATATTAATAATAAACTAATATTTGGTGTGTACGCCCTTAGCTTTAATTACAGCTGCAGTTCTTTGGGGCATGCTGCGTACAAACCTAGTACATTCAGTTGTAATTATGGCATCCCACTCATCCATCCGCGTTTTAGCGCTGCTTTTGATGTTATGCTATGCTCCCGTATCTTGCGCTCCAGAATACCCCAAAGATGCTCGATAGGGTTTAGATCTGGAGACTGCGCCGGCCAATCCATTAAGACAATATTATTATCTCTAAACCAGCGCATCGTAGCCGCTGATTTATGACAAGTTGCATTATCTTGCTGGAATTTGATGTCGTTTAAATTAGTGTCGCCAAAAATGCGCGTTAGCGAAGGCATCAGTACAGTTTCTAGTACATTTAAGTACTTTTGGCTGTTCATGCGGCCTTCACAAACGAACATTTCGCCGACACCTTTAGCAGCCATGCAGCCCCAGGTCATAATGCTGCCTCTTCCATGTTTTACAGTAGGTTCCACGCAATCTGAATGGTATTCCTCGCCGACACGCCGCCTCACGAATGTCACACCTGACGTTCTGAATAGCTGTAAGAATAGAAAAAATACTTAATTAAAAAATTAGTTATTATTTTGACTAGAACGGATTAAATCAAGAGTAATTGTATGTAGTTATTTCTTAAAATAAATCATATAAAAACTTACCTCAAAGTTGGATTCGTCGGATCATACCACATTGGGCCAATCCTCTTCGCTAAAATGTTGGTGCCTCAGAGCTCACTCTAAGCGTTTCTTCCTATTGGTCTCTGAAAACCAAGGCTTCTTTCTAGCTTTGCACCCTCTTAATCCAGCTTCTGTCAGTCTTCTCCTTGCCGTTCGAGAACTAATCGGCAGCCCAATCTCTTCCGACAGAGTTGCAGCGAGCTGAGATGATGTTTTTTTTTTTTTTTTTTTTTTCGATTTTTAATTGACTCGCTGATAAGTTTTCTGTTCTGTTGCTCACTAGTCTTACGTTTTCTGCCCGTCCTCATTTTGTTGGCATGGGAGCCAGTCTCTACAAACCTTTTAATAGTACATTGCACTGCGCACCGAGAGCATTTCACTAACTTGGTTATTTCTACTTGGGACTTGCCTTGTTCATGTAGGGTTTGAATTTTAATTCGTTTTTCTATACCAAGCTCACTTTTCTTAGGCATTTCTCAAATGTCCAGTTCACAAATAAAACACGCACGGAAGCTTCTTGACACTACAAATAGTAAAAAGAGATTGATAAAACATTAAAAATATTTTTCAAGAAACCCCATTATAATAATAATAATAATAATAAGCATTTATTGTCTAACAGAACTACATCCATTTACAAGACAATTTGACAATAGGTGAAAAAAGTATCAGACCTACTTAAGTTATAATAGTAATTTTTACAAAAATTCAACAACTACACACCACAAATACTGCTCAGCCTATTCATCGCACAACAAGAAAAGTATGCTAAATAAAAATTTTAGATCATCTCAATAACCTGTTCTTGAAGAGTCCAAGCAATTGAGGAAGTGTTAAATGAAAAACACCAATGTTTTGGAATGTCTCGTTATAAAACGCCATTGCTCGGTAAAGTGGTGATTTCAATAGAAAATTATTATGTGGGGTACACACATTAAAAGTCGAGGGGGATCTCATTGTACGAACAGGCAAATGCAACATGATTTGGGACAGTAATTCAGGGCAATCAATAACAGACCTCACAAGTTTTGCCAGAAAACTCGTAAGTAGGTAGTTCCTGCGTCGCAGCAGTGATGGTATCTGAAATCTATCCAGCAAGCCCTCGTGGTCACAGCCTCTCGAAGGGAAAAAACCATCAACTCTAAATGCTAAAAATTTAAGGAATTTCCTCTGTATGCCTTCTAATTTCTGGATATAACAATTGTATATTGGGTTCCAGACCACAGATCCATACTCAAGTTTTGAGCGGACATAACAGAAGTAAAGTAGTATAAGTGTCTGAATATTTGTAAAGCTTTTAGCATTGCGCAAAACAAATCCCAACGCCTTAAACGCCTCGGAGCAAACGCTGTTGATATGAGTGTCAAAAGCAAGCTTGGCATCATAAGTAATCCCCAAATCTCTAATATCAGAACACCGCTGAAGTTGCGAACCGTTTAATTCGTAATTGTAATGAATACTTGACTTATTGGAAAAGGTCATGGCGTAACATTTTTTGATATTCAGCGGTAAGTTGTTACGTTCACACCATAAATTGATTCTTTCTAGATCCGCCTGCAGGTCAAGGCAATCCGAGGTGGTGTTTATTATCCGGAAGAGTTTTAGATCATCCGCGAATAGGAGCACTTTACTGGAAATATCAGAGACTATGTCATTAATAAAGAGAGAGAAAATCAGAGGAGCCAAGTTGCTTCCCTGTGGCGCACCACTCATTGCTGAGAAGCTTGCAGATTTGTGACCGCGAATTTCGACATACTGAGATCTACCAGTGAGATAGGAAGCAAAAAAAAAAACTGACCAAGTTGTTATCAAATCCCATAGCATCAATTTTTGCCAGGGAATAGCCCATGATCCACACCCTGTCAAAGGCCTTCGAAAAGTCAGTATAGAGCGTATCAACCTGCTGGCGCCTATGCAAAGCCTCGCTTACGTATTGGGTGAAACACGTTAGGTTAGTAATAGTGCTCCGTTTACAAATAAAGCCATTATCGCAATTTTGTGGGCCAGGTGTTTTATGGCCTGTAAAAGAGATTGTCTTTTGTTTAAGTTAGCTTTTGACAGCGCCGCTTATAGTACTGTTAAAACAATTAGTCTTTTTTTAAATATTGTATGAGTCTCACGTATTTATTAGGGGTGCCTAATACTTTTGGCCAACGCTGTACGCCACTTACAACAAAACTATATTTACTTGCTTAATAAACCTACATTTTTGTTTTGTCTTGGCAATTATGATGTTATAGCGTAGGTGTATTAAAAACATGGGTAAAAATTGAAAAATTCAAAATAAATCGATAAATATCAGAAATAGGTATATGGCATACTTAAAAAAGTTGGAGGGTTTTGTAAAATCTCCCAGAAAAAATAATAATATACAGGGTGTGCCATTTAAGAAATCTGAGATTTTTCAATTTAAAATAGACGAAATGCATAAATTTATTTTGAACACCCTGTAGCATCTAACTCAAATTTTTTTACATATATTTTTTTTTCATCTCTATAGAACGCTCGTACCAATTATGAGTATTCCACCTTCAAAAACAATGGCGCTACTGGCAATTTTTTTCAAAACTGAGAACTAATATTTTTTTTTAATTGAAATATTAGAAAAAAAAACTACTAGATTTAGGTATATAACATTATTAATAAAAAATATATAAAATTTTACGCAGAATTTAAAAATAAGTTAGAAAATAGGATGTTCCATTTAAAAAAACATATGTTGTATCGGCCAGACTTTTTTGAAGTACCCTGTATACTCAAAAATAATTTTAAACTGTGCACCTTAACATTTCCTAAAACTACTGTATTTAACATTTTTTCGTCATCCGCGAAACAAATGAGTTAATGAACTTTACTCTATCGTTGACTCACCTTGTACGTATTGAAAAAATAAATAAAATAAGATTTAGAGAGTCGATGTAATTGAATCTTACAATGTTTTTAGACATATTCATAAAAAGTCAAAACTTCAACCTTGATAAAGCACTGGTTAACGTTATCCAATTGAGATGGTAATTTAATTGGTAACTTTTAGGAGGGTTTCCCCTAAAAAAAAAATTCGAACATTAATTTTTTTGTGACCACCCTACTGTATACGTGTATTATTGTAATATATTCTGTTGTATTTTACCTTATTTTATTTGATTTGTTTCTTGTTTTCTACTTTTATTCGTGATAAATGTAAACACTAAAGTGTAATAGCATAATATAATAAATAAACGTACGTATATACTCGTAAAACAGATATCTCGTTTCGTTCCAAACATTCAACAACTGAATTGTCGTGATTTGAAACGTAAAGAAATGCAAAGATTTCTGGCGGTGATTTTTCTTTAAGTATCCTCCTCAACGCAAAAATGTTAAACGTACTTTTAAACTTACTTTAAAAATGTTAAATTACTGCAATAAACAAAGTAAAATTAACTTTTATTGCCTTCAGGAGTAAATATTGCACAATAACAAGAAAAAAGGTTCATTGACCAAAACTAATACATTTTTAACTTAGCAATTGGCATTTCTAGTTAAAATTAATGTATTTAGCCGAAAGGCGAAAAAATTCTTGTCTCGACCAAAAAAAACGACTTTAAAAATTTTAATAAGTCATTTACTGTCAGTTAGGTGTTATTTATTTGATAAAAAAATGTTAAATAAGTAATAAAATTAAAAATCGAATGGTAATAATGTAATAAAATATGCTCGGTCGAAGAAATATTGGCATACAGTCAACGAACGGACATTGAAAATAAAAATTTACATTACATTACAGGAAAAAAATCATTTTTCGTTTTTAGCGTTTTTTAGTTTCGTGAGACTTATCTGTGAGAAGTATGTCCCAAAAACTCAAGAATGTATAAAGTATTATATCAAGACGCGACTATGGTTATTTACTAAGAAAAACCTGCCAAGTGCAAGTCGGACTTGCGAAATTAATGTTCCGTACGTTGATTGCTTTTAAAATAAAATTTTTTGGTACGGAGGTAGAAAATGATCTGTGACTTCACAAAACACCCCCAAATGAGTTTTCAAAAAATTAGTTTCCGATATTTGTTTTTATATACTAGATAAATTATCAAGGGTAATCGACCCGTGATAGTTTTCATTCAATCTACACTCTATGGAGAATATTCTAGAATTTTTTTTTCGAAATATTTTGATTAGTACTTTTAGAAATATGGTGGACGACAGCGATTTTTGGCAATTTTTTTAAAATTATGAAAAATCTACGCGAGTATATATATATATATGTATATATATATATATATATATATATATATATATATATATATATATATATATATATATATATATATATATATATATATATATATATAGGCAGTGAAGTCTGTTTATAACGATCTCCAAAAATCACTAAAAATGGTTTGCTATATCCGAAGTTCGTTACAAACAGTAAACAAAATCTAATATCATTTTTCATTACTTTTTTAATTAGATTAGGCGCTAATGCTTAGAAAAATGAATAATAATAATTATTAAATTAAAAGAAAACGTTCAAAGAAAAATAAAATAAGTCACACTAAAGTTATTATTATGTATGTTGGTACATATACGAGAATAAACGAAAACATTAAAATACGTAGTTTATACAATAAAATCAGTGATTTTCGTTTGTATAATTTTACTTGAAAAAGAAATGGTGTTTATATAATTGTCAAGGTCACAAAAACTACTCCATATATTTTCAGGAACTTCACGAGATTCCAAAAAATTGCGAGTTTCAGACATTTTCTTAGTCATTTCTGAATTGGATCCAAGCACGTCTTCGTCGTTATTATCGCTTCAAATCTTTCCAGAAATCATTGATGTCACAATTTGATCATCAGTTAATATTTCTCTCGTCATTAATTCATTATCAGCACATACATATTCTTGAAAATTAAAGTGATTAAACATCTTTTTAATCTCGATTTCCACTGTACTTTGTTGAATGTGAACATCGTAAACAAATTCTAGACAATCAGTAGGATCTTCTCTATGTTTTTCAATCCACTGAGTCAACGGTAGCTCATCATCTGAGTCATATCTATATTCCTTCCTTAAAAATCCGCCATGCTTAAAACAGTTTTCAATGGTTTCTCTACTGACTCTGCCAAGCCATATGAATAAAGCTTAAAGCGTCCAAGAGAGTTACAGAAAAAATATTATCTTTATCGATCGTCTCTAACATTTTCATAAGTAAAATCTTTCTATAATGACATTTTAAAGAATGTATCACACCTTGATCCATAGGCTGGAGCTTTGCACTTGTGTTTGGAGGCATAAAGACCAATTTTTATTTGCTGTAGATCAACTTCAGGGTGCGCTGGACAGTTGTCAATCAAAAGTTATATTTTTCTGTTTGTAATTTTTAATTCTTTGTCCCATTCGATCAGTTCGTTTTTAAAAATTTCTGATGTCATCCAGACTTTACTGTTTGATTTGTACTTTACTGGTAAATGTTTGTTTTTAAAATACCTGGGATTGGCGGACTTTCCTATCATCAACGATTTTTTTTTCTCTGTTCCAGACATATTTGCAGTTACCAACACAGTAATCCTTACTTCTGATAATTTGCCACCAGCACAGTTCTCTCCGACAAACTTTAATGTCTTATCAGGCGTCATCTTGTAAAACAAACCCGTTTCATCAGCATTAAAAGTGTCCATATATTCATAACTTTCTCGAATTTCCGGCCATACATTGGCCAACTACTGACCAACAACAGTCTTATCCACTCCTGCAGTTTCTCCTACTGTCTTACCCACACTAATATTATGTCGCTTTTTAAATCGTTCAATCCAACTTCTAGAACAGCTAAACTCGGTGTTCTCTATTTTACTTCCCAATTCATTAGCGTTCTTTTGTAAAGTATAGCCGGTAATAGAAACATGTTCATGTCGTTTTTGACTAACCCATTTAAGGAGTCTTTTATCGACTTGATCATGTGTAGATTTTCTTACTTTTTTACAACTAAAGTTTAGTTAGGAATGGGGAATCTTTGACACAATGACACTATTCAGTATATATTACCATTACACCACACCACACTTTATTTTTGCGCTCGACGCGCGTTTCGTTAACCATGTTAGCTTCATCAGGAGCGATGATTGACTATCAATCAACGCATCGTTAGCGAAACGCGCGTCGAGCGCAAAAATAAAGTGTTTTATCATAGATTTCTTGTCTCTTCTTCCATATGGTAGAAACTGTAGATTTAGTTAAATTCAACTCTTTGCAAACATCACTTTGTTTAACTCCATTTTCTATTGTCCTTATAATATCGTGTTTGTCTTTTAAAGTAACCGCTTTACGTTTTTGTGTACTCATTTTAAAATAAAAACTGAAACATTCACTTTAGCGACGTGGCGGAAACAAGTAGAATAGGGGTTCCCAGCGAGTTTCGGTGAATTCCCTAGATCAAGTCGTGCTACATCGAGCACAGGGAGTAACAAATTCGTTATAAATGGACACAAGACATCCAAATTTGGTTCGCGTTATCCGGAATCAGATCATGCAGAATCTCAGTTCGATACTAAGATCTCATCATGTGAAAAGCGTTTTGATATCTATGAGGATCCTTCTAGCCTGTTCTATTCTTGATCTGATATTCTTCTGATCAAATTGGTCGTTAATAGTTAGACCTAAGTACTTGAATGAGGATACCTTCTCCCTTGATGGTTAGATTACTAGTTATTTGTTGTTTGGAGAACACTAGCACTTCAGCTTTGAGATATCTAGATAGAAGCTAAACATTTTACTTCGTCGAGCGGTATGATCCATCATGTGTTGCTCTGCTAAAAACTGAAAAACTTTTTTATTGTTTCTCTCTGTGTAATATTTTATGAAACATCCAAAAAAATCAAAGAACCTGATGTGTCCTGTATTTTTGATTGTAATTCTATGCAGAATACTGAATTATGAAAAACGTTTTTGATCTTTGGTTCATTACCCTTGATGAAGTTTTATTTTAATATATTACCTCATTCTCATTACGGACGCGCAAAAATCGCAAAACGCAACAATATACTTTTTCATCTCATATCATGTGTCGTTAGCTTATTGTGTAGCTTATTATTGATACAAAGAAACTTATTAGTATTAACAAAGAACATTCTTTTAATCAATAAACATATCTATTATTAATTCATTTTTATTCCAAAAAAAAACAGTCAGGCTGACGTTAAAAATATCCTTCAACTGATAGACAATAGATATATTTTTAATTTATTACCAAACAAAGAAACTAAAGAGGGATTCAACGCTGAAAATATTTATTACATTTTTTGAAGTAACATAGTAACATTTTGTCATGTTAATGATATTGGTGTATTGATTGGTAATTTCCAACAAGAAAAAACATCAATAAGACAATAATTTTATGTATCCAAGTAATAACATGCAAGTAGTTAACATAATCATTTTAATAAGACAGACTTTTTTATTTCTAATAATACGAGTAATACAGTGAAGTCCGTTTATAACGAACTCCAAAAAATCACTAAAAATGGTTCGCTATATCCGAAGTTCGTTACAAACAGTAAACAAAATCTAATATCATTTTTCACTACTTTTTTATTTAGATTAGGCGCTAATGCTTAGAGAAATGAATAATAATAATTATTACTATTCAGTATATATCACCACTACACCAAACACTTTATTTTTGCACTCGACGCGCGTTTCGCTAACCATGTTAGCTTCATCAGGAGCGATGATTGACTAAAGCTAAACTACAAATCTACCCTATTTATACTTAGCCTAATCCTTGAATTACTCAAGCGGAACTAATGACATAGGCAAGGCCATCAATTCCGGTCAAGTAACCAGTAGAGGGGACTATAAGGAATAGGCCCTCTGTCTTTATTTAAACTACTTTTACATTTTATGATTTCCATACTTTCGTATGCGTTTAACAATCTCCTATCAGATACATTTTTTATTAATCTTAGATTATCTAATGTTACAGTATGGTCAGCTTCAGGGGCATGTTCGGCAATACTAGACTTTTCTGTTCTATTGTATTTTAAGTGTGCTAAATGTTCTTTAAATCGTGTTTTAATTGACCTTTTAGTTTGCCCAACATACTTTTTGTCACAATCATTACAACTAATTTCATAAATTCCACTTTTCTCACAATTAGGAATCTTATCTTTGGGATTTCCTAAGATATTCCTCAGATTGTCTGATGACTTATAGACTAAGGTGAGGCCTACCTTATTAAATACATTATTGAGTCCCTTGCTATATTTCGGATTATATGGTATGGACACATACTTGGTGTTATTTTCTTCGCGTGTAAAAAAGGTGGAATTCTGAATATTAAACCTAAACTTATGTCTATTTATTACCTTATTTACTAAGTCGTCGTCATAACCATTAACTCTAGTTATATTTCTAATACGATTCCTTTCTTTATTAAAGTTTACTCTATTCAGAGGGAAAGTGATTAAACGATGAACTAAAAAATGTAATGAGGCTAATTTATGTTGTTTGCAATGAAATGAATCATTAGAAATATATCTATCTGTTACTGTGTCCTTCCTAATCTATTATTATTTTTAATAATTAAAATATCTAAAAAAGGCAATTGTCCTTTGTTCTCAACTTCGTAATGGAATCATACCGGCTATTTAATTTAGAAACAAAATCATCAATATTTGCTTTATTTGTATCAAAAAATCGCGAAAATATCATCTACATACCTATACCATACCCTTGGGAAATATTCGAATTCTTGACTGGCTTCGATTTCAAACTTACTCTTGAATAAATTGGCTATGAAAGGTGATAAGCAATTACCCGTAGCTGTTCCTTCTTTCTGAACATAAAATTGATTGTTATATTGGAAATAATTTTGTTCCATACAAAGTTTAGATAATGTTAAGTATTCACGAATAATTTCGTCTCCGTCATTCATTCTAAGTAATTCTTCGAGATATTGTAAAGTTTGTGGAATTGGCACACTTAGGAACAAAGAACTAACATCAAAAGAAATTAAGACTTCACCTTTATCAAGAACTAGATTTTTTGTTTTATTAATGAATGCTATGGGTAATTGCTTATCACCTTTCATAGCCAATTTATTCATGAGTAAGTTTGAAATCGAAGCCAGTCAAGAATTCGAATATATCCCAAGGGTATGGTATAGGTATGTGGATGATATTTTCGCGATTTTTGATACAAATAAAGCAAATATTGATGATTTTGTTTCTAAATTAAATAGCCGGTATGATTCCATTAAATTCACTTACGAAGTTGAGAACAAAGGACAATTGCCTTTTTTAGATATTTTAATTATTAAAAATAATAATAGATTAGGAAGGACACAGTAACAGATAGATATATTCCTAATGATTCATTTCATTGCAAACAACATAAATTAGCCTCATTACATTTTTTAGTTCATCGTTTAATCACTTTCCCTCTGAATAGAGTAAACTTTAATAAAGAAAGGAATCGTATTAGAAATATAACTAGAGTTAATTATTATGACGACGACTTAGTAAATAAGCTAATAAATAGACATAAGTTTAGGTTTAATATTCAGAATTCCACCTTTTTTACACGCGAAGAAAATAACACCAAGTATGTCTCCATACCATATAATCCGAAATATAGCAAGGGACTCAATAACGTATTTAATAAGGTAGGCCTCACCTTAGTCTATAAGTCATCAGACAATCTGAGGAATATCTTAGGAAATCCCAAAGATAAGATTCCTAATTGTGAGAAAAGTGGAATTTATGAAATTAGTTGTAATGATTGTGACAAAAAGTATGTTGGGCAAACTAAAAGGTCAATTAAAACACGATTTAAAGAACATTTAGCACACTTAAAATACAATAGAACAGAAAAGTCTAGTATTGCCGAACATGCCCTTGAAGCTGACCATACTGTAACATTAGATAATCTAAGATTAATAAAAAATGTATCTGATAGGAGATTGTTAAACGCATACGAAAGTATGGAAATCATAAAATGTAAAAGTAGTTTAAATAAAGACAGAGGGCCTATTCCTTATAGTCCCCTCTACTGGTTACTTGATCGGAATTGATGGCCTTGCCTATGTCATTAGTTCCGCTTGAGTAATTCAAGGGTTAGGCTAAGTATAAATAGGGTAGATTTGTAGTTTAGCTTCAGTCAATCATCGCTCCTGATGAAGCTAACATGGTTAGCGAAACGCGCGTCGAGGGCAAAAATAAAGTGTTTGGTGTAGTGGTGATATATACTGAGTAGTATCAGTGTGCCAAAGATTCTACATTCCCAACTTAGTAATAAAATTAAGAGAAAACGTTCAAAGGAAAATAAAACAAGTGACAATAAAGTTATTATTATGTATGTTGGTACATATACGAGTATAAATGAAAACATTAACGTACTTTGTTTATACAATAAAATTAGTAAATTTTCGTTTGTACAATTTTACTTGAAAAAAAAAAATGTTTATAGAATTGTCAAGGTCACAAAAACTACTTTATATATGTTCAGGAACTTCACGAGATTCAAAAAAATTGCGAGTTTCAGTCATTCTCTTAGTTATTTCTCAAGTGGATGGAACATAAATATTATCTCCTTTTCCAAGCTCGTCTTCGTCGTCATTATCGCTTAACATCTTTCCAGAAGTCACTGATGTCACAATTTGATCATCTCTCGTCCATTAATTCATTATCAGCACATACATGTTCTTCAAAATTAAAGCGATTAAACAGCTTTTTAATCTCTATTTCCACTGTACAGACAATCAGTAGGATCTTCTCGATGTTTTTCAATCCACTGAGTCAACGGTAGCTCATCATCTGACTCACTGATGTCACAATTTGATCATCAGTTAATATTTCTCTCGTCATTAATTCATTTTCAGCACATACATATTCTTCAAAATTAAAGTGATTAAATATCTTTTTAATCTCGGTTTCCACTGTACTTTGTTGAATGTCAGCATCGTAAAGAAATTCTATGGTAGGCAATCAGTAGGATCTTCTCGATGTTTTTCAATCCACTGAGTCAACGGTAGCTCATCATCTGAGTCATATCTACATTCCTTAATTAATAATCCGCCATTGCAATTTTATTTGCTGTAGATCAACTTCAGGGTGCGCTGGACAGTTGTCAATCAAAAGTAATATTTTTCTGTTTGTAAATTCTAATTCTTTGATCCATTCGATCACTTCGTTTTTAAAAATTTCTGATGTCATCCAGGCTTTACTATTTGATTTGTACTTTACTGGTAAATGTTTGTTTTTAAAACACCTAAGATTGGCGAACTTTCCTGTCACCAACAATTTTTTTTGCCTTCCCTATAACAATTAATTTTAACTTGTGGTCTGCTGAAGCATTAGAACAAGTCATAATTGTCTTTCTTTGCTGAATTTGGGATCAGGAGCAGAATTTTCGGACTGAACTGCTAAGGTTTTTGAAGGAAGCATTTTCCAAAACAATCCTAATTTATCCGCATTATGTGTGAATTTGAATTTTTTGTCACATTCGATCAGCTCGTTTTTAAAAATTTCTTATGTCATCTAGGCTTTACTGTTTGATTTGTACTTTACTGGTAAATGTTTGTTTTTAAAACACCTGGGATTGACGGACTTTCCTATCACCAACAATTTTTTTTTGTCTGCTCCAGACATATTTGCAGTTACCAACACAGTAATCCATACTTTTGATAATTTTCCGCCAGCACAATTCTCTCCAACAAATCTTAATATCTTATCAGGCGTCATCTTGTAAAACAAACCCGTTTCATCCGCATTAAAAATGTCCACATATTCATAACTTTTTCGAATTTCCAGCCATACATTGGCCAACCACTGATCAACAACAGTCATATCCACCCCTGCAGTTTCTCGTGTTATCTTACCCCCACTAATATTATGTCGCTTTTTAAATCGTTCAATCCAATTTCTAGAACAGTTAAACTCGGTGTTCTCTATTTTCTCTTCCAATTCACTAGCTTTCTCTTGTAAAGTATACCGGTAATAGGAACATGTTCATGTCGTTTTTGACTAAACCATTTAAGGAGTCCTTTATCGACTTGGTCATGTATAGATTTTCTTACTTTTTTACAACTAAAATTTCTTTTTTCATAGATTAATAAGATTTCTTGCCTCTTGTTCCATATGGTAGAAACCGTAGATTTAATTAAATTCAACTGTTTGCAAACATCACTTTGTTCAACTCTATTTTCTATTTTCCTTATAATATCGTGTTTGTCTTTTAAAGTAAACGCTTTACGTTCTTGTGTACTCATTTTAAAATATAAAATTAAACATTCACTTTGCTACTTTGATCAAATATGCATTAGAACCTTTTAACACAAGTAAATTGAAAATAATACTGCTCGAACTAGCGACTCGGCGGAAACAAGTAGAATAAGGATTCCCAGCGAGTTTCGGTGAATTCCCTAGATCCAGTCGCGCGAGTGGTAAGTTCGTTATAAACGGACACAAAACATTCAAATTTGGTTCGCTTTATCCGGAAGTTCGTTATAACCGGGTTCGTTATAAAATAGCTTTTTCGTTTTAACCGGAAATTCGCTATAAACGGATTCGTTATAAGCAGACTTCACTGTAAACTGCTTCTTTTAGAATGTACATATTCTTAATTTTTGGGGCAGAATCATGCTGTAATGTCTAGACATTCGAAAAATTCTTTTATTCCTCAATAACTAATTGCCAATATTTCAAAAACGGTTGGACGTTTTTGAGAGAATTCAAATATCTTTCAACCGTGATACTTTATACACATTATTATTACTTTTTATTTTAAATATTTAATTTTTTTTTATTATATGACAGTAATTTTACGTAAATTATTCATCTAGATTAGAGGTTCTCAACCTCTTCTGGACCACCGCTTCCTTTACAAAAAAAAAATTCCAACGCCATAATAGTTAATTATACCATATATTAAAATATTGTTGCATTTATCTATACCTATTTTATCTGTCTATCTATCTATTAAGAATTACAAAGTAGAAATTAATTAACACGACCATCAAATGTAGTAAAAAATTGTTTATTAAAAATTTAAAAATAAAACACAAAATCAATAAGAAATAAAAAAAAATTAATGAGATGGTTGAGTCTGGTGGACTTTTAAGAGTTTGTTAATGTCGGGTTCGAATTTCGTTAACATCAGTCGCAAATTACCACGTTCAGTAATGTGCAGTCTGTTCCTTTTCTTAGACAGTAAATTAGCTACTGCACTGAGCCCACGCTCAGCCAAATACGATGAAGAAAATTAAAAACTTCTGTACTCTTGCCCACAATCCAGGGTAGAGAGCTGGTATTGATTTTTGAATCCAGAACTCTTGGTATCCATTTCTGAATTTTACTTTTAGTTCTTCGTTAGTTGTGTGTTCTACGAGATACTTATTTACGCGATAACAATAAGATAAAGATCTTAGATAGCTAGATAAAATATTTATTCATGAAAACAGTAGATATTTTCAAAGTATTGTACTATATTAATTTCCTAAATAGCTGGGTACGCCACTGACTATCTTAACTCCCCCTCCCCCTTTCTGGACCCGCTACCGTCCCTATGGAAGGCTTCTGCGCCCACTGGGGGGGGGGGCTGTACAGCCCCCGTTGGGAACCTATGGTCTACACTAACATACTTATTCATATCTTCATCTGAAATTTTCGGCCGCTAATATCTCTCTTTAGATTCTCAACCAAAAAATCACAGGGCTCTAAATCAGAGATCTAGTGTAGAAGCAGCTGAATCATTCTCAATCAGTTATGGCTTAACTCAGCTTATTGACGAACCAACACGGATCCCTGATCGAGACGGGGAGTTCGCCAGTCTTCTTGATCTGTTTTTAACCACCAATCCGGAGATTTACACGGTCACCGTAAATCCGCCGTTAGGTTCTTCCGACCATAAACTGCTTTCCACATCGAGTATCCTGCCAATCAGTGACAGAGAGGCGCCTAGGCCGCGTAAGATTTGGCACTACAAATCTGCTAAATGGGAAGATCTCATGGAATACTTTCGAACTTTCCCTTGGATGGACATTTGTTTTCGATCCGATAACCCATCTGACTGCGCCAGGGAGGTCTCCGATGTTATTTTGGCTGGTATGGAAGCTTACATCCCTTTTTCGAAGAAATGCTCCTCCAACGGCAAGCCTTGGTTCGACCGAAAATGCAAAGAAGCTGTTGCTTCTAAACATATTGCCTACCGACAATGGCATGAAAATCCTAACACCGTAAATCGAAACATCTTTGTTCATGCCCGGAACAGATGCAAGGGAATTATCGACGAAACCAAGGAGGCACACAATCAACGAATTAGAAACAAACTTCTCGCTTGTCCCAACAATTCCAGGTCCTTTTGGGCAGTCGCTAAGGCAGTTAGTCAAAATTTTACCAAATCCACCATACCACCACTCACACGGCCAGATAATTCCTTTGCAACCACACCTGTTGAGAGAGCGAACTTGTTGGCTGAACTCTTTGCTTCACATTCTACTGTCGATTTCCAAGGAAAAACACCACCTACTATTCCCATATTGCAGTCAAGGATGCCCGATGTTGTCTTCAGACAGCGCATCATAAAGCGTATTTTAATGAAGCTAGACACCAAGAAGGCTTCTGGCGCTGACGGAATACCTGCCATAGTTCTCAAAAACTGTGCAAGGGAACTAACACCAGTTTTCTGTAGACTTTTTAACCTATCCTACAGAAAGGGAATATTTCCGTCCTGCTGGAAATGTGCCACAGCTCAGCCGATACCTAAAAAAGGTAAGAAGACCTTGCCAAATAACTACCGACCAGTTGCACTGCTTTCAATAATATCGAAAGTCATGGAAAAGGTTATCAATGAGCATCTTCTAAAATATCTTGAACGATTCAATATTATTAGCGATCACCAATATGGTTTTCGTAAACATAGATCGACAGGAGATCTTCTGACTTATGTAACACATGTTTGGAACAACGCAATTGAACACTTTGGAGAATCTCGAGCGGTTGCTCTTGACATATCCAAGGCATTCGACCGTGTTTGGCATGATGGACTGTTGGCTAAGTCGCGCTCTTATGGTATGTTTGAAAGGTTCTGTTTGTGGCTCTCATGTTTCCTCAGAGAGCGCTCTTTACGAGTGGCGGTCGACGGATTTCTTTCTAACACCCTCACTATCAACGCCGGTGTGCCCCAGGGCTCCATACTGTCTCCTACTCTCTTTCTCATTTACATTAACGATCTGCTGGAAAAGACCGGGAATCCAATCTATAGCTTTGCAGATGACAGTACGCTTGTCTCTTCATTCACCTTGAACGCTCGGACATCGGCTGCTTAGGCGAATATCTGCAGACAGCAGGAGGTCGTTCAACTTAACAAAGACCTGGAAGAAATCCTATCTTGGGGTGACAGTAACCAAGTGGAATTTAACGCTACAAAAACCCAAGCGGCAGTTTTTTCTAAAAAAGTTAACGTTGCTGAACCCGACATAGTTATGTCGGGGCACTCCATTCCCCTAGCATCGTCGCTCAATTTGTTGGGCGTTAGTTTGGGAGAAAATATGTCTTGGCATGAACATGTTGCAGGCATAGCAAGGAGAGCTTCTCAAAAGTTGGGAATATTATTTAGAACCAGAAAGCTTTACACCCCACAACAACTGTTAATTCTTTACAAAGCCCAGATTCGACCAACTATGGAATACTGCTCCCACGTTTGGGGCTCCGCTCCCAAACATACACTGCATTTGTTGGATTCTGTTCAGAGAAGAGCGGTCCGTCTGATTGGGGACCCGGAATTGAACGGCGGCCTTGCTTCGCTGGAACATCGAAGAACGGTTGGCGACTTGAGTCTGTTCTACAAGTATTTTCATGGAAAGTGTTCAAAGGATGTAGCCCGCTTAATTCCGCCCAAAGCGGTACATGTTAGAAATACACGTCGCGCTGGTGCTTCGCATCCGTATGAGGTTCAGCTCGTTACTCCGCGTACAACGCTTTTCAAGCAATCTTTTATATGGAGAACGTCATCCCTTTGAAATAATTTGCCCAGCGCTGTGTTTCCCACCGAGTACAATCTACAGCGATTCAAGAACAACGTGAATCGCTTTTTCCGCACTCGTGCCGCTCCTGGAGCGCTTTAGGGACTTCCCTGCAGCACGTGTGCTAGACCAATATAAAAAAAAAAAAAAAAAAAAAAATGTGGTAGCTCGATGAATCCAAACAGCTTTCGGTAAGGATTTGAAAGGCGCGAGTCTCGTAGACACTGCAATTGTCTAGCGACAGACTCTCCATAAATTCGGATGTTTTTCTGTAACAACTTGCTTTAAGTTCTGGATCGTCGTTCCGTAAACTCCTTTATTAATTGTGGACCCTTTTCTACATTTCTTGTTAAAGGAAAGTATTGTAATCACATTCCGAGATTTTTGCTTGTCTTCACGTTTAAACAACAGTTCTCCGTTTGCAGTCGTTGTTGTGTTATAGAAAATATCTCAGTTCAAGCTTGATTAGCGCAGATTGTTTCATTTTTACCAATCGTGACAATGAGCATTTGTAATTAAAAAGGACCACCATTTTGCACGGTTATAAACAAAAGGGCACAGACAAAATATTTGTAGCAACCAGAATTTGGCGGTCGGTGGCTATAAACATCTGCTTTGCGCTCTTTTATTTGCATTGTTGTAAAATGGTGTTTCTTTTAATTCCGTACGTCCATAACCAAAATCGCACTAACTTAGATACTTACTGCCCATCTATAATCACAAAAGTCACGAAACTATTGAATAGCACTATATATAAGTTTGTTTTCTTCGTCGATAATTGTAAGTAATAAAAAAAATTGTAAACACAACTATAATAAGTCTTGCCAACTTTTTAACATACTTTAACGACCGTTCGGCTTAATGAGTAAGTTTTCCTCGTACAACAACAAAACGACAACGATAACCCGCGAAATCATAAAAACTGATTGGTTAATTTCAACCTGGAGACGACTAAAACAATAAAACGGTGATTTCGAAATTAAAACATAACCGTAAAAAAGGGTAATAAAAATTCAAATCACCCGATTAAAAATTGTCTCATAACCATAACAGTTAAAGTATTTTTAATGGTAACAAGCGATTAAACGGTTAACGAGAATTAAGATTGTTTTTTTTGTGCCCGGGGTAACTATGCGAATGGTATTTGCTGTATGTACTAACACTGCAAAGTTTATTTAGTAAAATAGGAAATGGGAGAAATACGAGTAATAACATACCTGTTTCGTTTCTTTTTTTTTATGGGTATAGCACACGTGTTGCCGGGCAATCTCAGCTTAAGTCAGCTTATTGACGAACCAACACGGATCCCTGATCGAGACGGGGAGTTCGCCAGTCTTCTTGATCTGTTTTTAACCACAAGTCCGGAGATTTACACGATCACCGTAAATCCGCCGTTAGGTTCTGCCGACCATAACCTGCTTTTGACATCGAGTATCCTATCAATCAGTGACATAGAGGCGCCTAAACCGCGCAAGATTTGGCACTACAGATCTATTAAATGGGAAGATCTCATGGAATATTTTCGAACTTTCCTTTGGTTAGACGTTTGTTTTCGATCCGACGACCCATCTGACTGCGCCAAGGAAGTTTCCGATGTTATTTTGGCTGGTATGGAAGCCTACATCCCTTTTTCGAAGAAGCTATTGCTTCTAAACATCTTGCTTACCGACAATGACGTGAAAATCCTAACGCCATAAATCGTAACACCTTTGTTCGTGCTCGGAACAGATGCAAACAAATTATCGACGAAAGCAAGAAGGCACGCAATCAACGAATTAGAAACAAACTTCTCGCTTGTCCCAACAATTCGAGGTCCTTTTGGTCAGTCGCTGAGGCAGTTAGTCAAAATTTCACCAAATCCACCATAGTACCACTCACACGGCCAGATAATTCTCTTGCAACGACACCTGTTGAGAAAGCGAACTTGTTGGCCGAACTCTTTGCTTCACATTCTACTGTCGATTTCCAAGGAAAAAAAACACCTACTGTTTCCATAGTGCAGTCAAGGATGCCCAATATTGTCTTCAGGCAGCAAAAAAGCTTCTGACGCTTGGGGAATTCCTGCCATAGTTCTCAAAAACTGTGCGAGGGAATTAACACCAGTTTTCTGTAGACTTTTCAACCTATTCTACAGAAAGGGAATATTTCCTTCCGGCTGGAAATGTGCCACAGTTCAGCCGATACCTAAAAAGGCAAGAAGACTTTGCCAAATAACTACCGACCAGCCGCACTGCTTTCAATAATATCGAAAGTCATGGAAAAGGCTATCAATCAGCATCATCTAAAATATCTTGAAGAATGCAACATTATTAGCGATCACCAATATGGCTTTCGTAAACATAGATCAACAACAGTTCTTCTGACTTATGTAACCCATGTTTGGAACAACGAAATTGAACACTTTGAAGAATCTCGAGCGGTTGCTCTTGATATATCCAAGGCATTCGGCCGTGTTTGGCACGATAGATTGTTGGCTAAGCTACGCTCTTCTGGTATGTCTAAAAAGTTCTGTTTGTAACTCTCATGTTTCCTCAGAGAGCGTTCTTTACGAGTGGCAGTCGACGAATTTCTTTCTGACACCTTCACTATCAACGCCGGTGTGCCCCAAGGCTACATACTGCCTAATACTTTCTTTCTCATTTACATTAACGATCTGCTGGACAAAACCGGGAATCCAATCTAGAGCTTTGCAGATGACAGTACGCTTATCTCTTCATTTACTTTGAACGCTCGGACATCGGCTACTGAGACGAATATTCGCAGACAACAGGAAGTCATTCAACTTAACAAAGACAGTAACCAAGTGGAATTTAACGCTACAAAAACCCAGACGGCAGTTTTTTCTAAAAAAACATTGCTGAACCAGACATAGTTAATTTGGGAGCAAATATGTCCTGGCATGAACATGTTGCAAGCATAGCAAAGAGAGCTTCTCATAAGTTGGGAATATTATTTCTAACCAGAAAGCTTTACACTCCACAACTGTTCTTTACAAAGCTCAAATTCGACCAACTATGGAATACTGCTTCCATGTTTGGGGCTCTGCTCCCAAACATACACTGCATTTACTAGCTTCTGGAGGGACGCGAGTGCGGAAAAAGCGATTTACGTTACGACTTAATTTCAAGTCAAAAATTGACGAACAAGTAGTAAAATGAGGGTTGTTGCGTTATTGTATAATAAGCACTAGACGTCTGGATCACGACACTCAGGACTAACACGACGAATTCTATTCATGCAATCTTTCAATTCTTCTAAATAATACTCATCATTAATAGTTTCACCTGCTGGCACAAATTTACGATACCTTTACTATTCTAGGAAACAATCAATATTATTATGATGGTTGATATAACTTTTCGTGTTTTTTAGCTTGCTCTGATGATTTTGACTTCCATTTGGCACATCGACGCTTTCTTTGTGAGGTACAATTGAAACACAGCGTCTTGTTTCTTGTAACAATTGATTTCAGAAAGTCTGGATTGCTTCTAGAAGTTCGTACGATTTCCCTGGAATGTTCTACTTTCGATAACTTTTAATCCTCTTTGTTTGATCTAGATTTTTTTTTAAAAAACTATTCGCATTATTTCGCTGTTGATGTTTAACACTTTTTCCATCATTTTCAGTGATGCATTGCGATCATCTGCCATGGTTTCACAGAACTCTTAGAATCGTGTCTGATGTTCGAATTGACATTGTCTTCCGGTGTTTGCCGTCTTCGAGCTGGTTTTTTTCATTCAAAAAAAGTTTATGCCATTCAAAAATGTATGTTCTTGACCGGAAACTGTTTTTTGATTGATTTGAATGTTTCTGTGATTTCATTACGACTCAGAATACTACGCTGGAATGATTTTTTTGGCTCTGCTCTATCACACTTCTGTGATACAAGGACTACGATACCTACAGTTCGCACGTCTACTACTAAGCACTGACTGATCACAACTGGCTGGTTAAATACAAATATGTTGTTTACAAGACGGCGTTGCTTAAAAACCGAGGAAAAAATCAGTCCGGGCACTGTTTGGACAGACGGTGTAGTTTGTATTATACGCTTGATCATGTCTGTGGTTTTTGTTCTTGCTCTAATTATTGTGTTTGGTATTGTGTCAGATCTCCATATTCCTAGCATGGCCCTGTCCGTGCCTCTTTGCGCTACCCTTAAATTGTTGACCAGGTGTTGTGTCAACTTAAGAGTTTTGGTACCATATGTTAGCAGAGGTAGGATGCGTTGTTCTTTTTTTTCAGACATGTTTGCAAATTTCCTTTGAAGATGATCTATAATTTACTAAAGGCTGCCCATCCTAATCCAATGCGGCTAATAATTTCCCATGTTTGATCATCCCTGCCGATGCTTATTTCTATCATTCTCATCAATTTTTACGTTATCACTGGTGACTAAATTTGTCATGATTTGGTCTTCTTTAACTTGAGGTCCAAACCAGCCTTAATATTAAATAATCTGATTAGACTTCTATATAAACTTATCGAATCGAATTGGATAATAGTGACGTCGTCATCCTGTAACATAAACTCAGTCAAGATGGAGCTTTAAACTGATATATTGAACTTGTAGATGGCGCCAGTAGTTCTTTATTTACACCATATATAGTTCTAGGATAGAGATGAGACATAAACATGTTGCATATTAACGCGTTCGTAATTTGAAAAATAAACTGGATAGATAGTAAAGCTAAAATAATAAGTATGCAAACAACTCTCTTATGACGGTAAATACTCATGAATATAAGCAAAGGCCGATAAATTCCAGTTTTATAGCTTTCAACATTTACACTTTGCCGAAGTCTTTTATGATTCATTAAATTTTAACATGATGAAATTATTTAGATTAGACTTTTAGGTAGTTTATGTTCATACATTTTCACATTAATATTAATACATAAGATGTGGTACGGGTAAATAAAGTGATAGATTTGTACCAGGGAGAACTTCATTGTATTTGAATATTTTATAAGTGGTATCAAAAGAGGAGAAAGTGACGTGGGGGAGAGTTAGCACCCTCCATATAATGACACACTCCATGTGTATAGGGAAGCCCACTAGGATTGACCCTTGAGGGTGCGGGGCAAAACCCTCTGGTACGTTCTGCCTGTGCTAGCTGGCCATTAAAAAAACAAGCCAAACAATAGATGCCCGAATCCCCTCAGTCAATGCCCGCTGTCATACCATCGCATAGGCTTAGGGCAGCGTAAAGTTGCTCTTAGGAGATAATAGTTATGTCAGAACACTCCATTCCTGTAGCATCATCATTCAACTTGCTGAGTGTAAACATGAGATATGTCTTGGCATGAACATGTTACGCCCATAACAAAGAGAAAGATTTATACAACACAACACCTTTTAATTCTGTACAAAGTGTACAAAGTTCCAATTCGGCCAACGATAGGATAGTACTCTCACGTTCAAGGTTGCCAAACATCATCATCATCATTTCAGTTATGCAATCCATCTTCTTCGATCTAGGGGCTTGTTTATCCAATTGTACTCCGTTAGCCTTTTGATGTCGCCAGTTCATCGTGCTTGCTTGCATCCTCTACTTCTTTTTTCATTCCAAGGCTTCCAGTTCATTATTCTCTGAGTCCGTCGATTATCAAAGCTCACTCTCTCAGCTACATCAGTTATCTTTCACCTTCTTTGAACTTCTTCATTAGTCAGCCTATTCCTCGATGATACATCTAACATCCTCCTTTCCATTACTCGTTGAACTACTTGTAGCCGATTTAAAATTTCTCGATTCAAGGCCCACGTTTCCGTTCCGTGTGTTAATACTGATAATACGCATTGATCAAATATGTTCAGTTCTAGTATGTTTGGAACATTGGAATGGAAGATGTTCCGCTGTTTGCCAAACGCTAACCAAGCTAATGATATTCTCCTTGATAGCGCTCGCAAGTTTTCTTTAGATATTACTAGCCGTGCCCGCGGCAAACTTTTCTCCGACTTGATTCACTATTATCGTCACTGCTTATTCCTTATGTTACCTAACGTAATAAAATATATCTTATAACCTGGCCAGAGAACATATGTATTTCATAAAAAAAAAACACGTAAATCGGATAAGTGGTTCTTGAGTTCTAAGCGCACTAACGAACAGACAGACAGAGAGACGTTGCGTTTTATATGTATTATAGATTTTTTTTTTTGATAAATATTAAGTTAAGAATTAAAAAAAACACGTAAATCGGATAAGTGGTTCTAAAGTCATAAGCGCACTAGCAGACAAACAGACGGAGCGACGTTGCATTTTATATATATTATATTCTTTGCTACACGATATTGTTCCATATTTAATGGCTTAGGCAGTGTATTGCAAAAGACCGCGCTAGCGAAAACTTTTTTCTGATTTGATTCACTATTGTCGTTACTGCTTATTCCTTGTGTTACCTAACGTAATAAAATATATCCTATAACCTGACCAGAGAACATATGTATGTTTAAAAAAAAGCACCTAAATCGGATAAGTGGTTCTCGAGTGGTAAGCGCACTAACGGACAGACAGAGACGTTGCTTCTTATATATCTTATAGATTATTTGTTTATATATGTATGTATCCGTTCTTATGATTTTCTCGTTTTTAATGTTCAGTATTACTTCTTTAACGCAGTTATTGTCATTTGTCATGAACATGGTTTTGGCGATGTTTATCTTCAGACCAATCTTTCTGGACTTGTTGTCAAGTTCATTCAGCATTTCTTCCAATTCTTTGTTGTCAGATATAAGCACAGTATCGTCCGCGAATCGCAAATAATTCAGTTGCTCTCCTCCTATATTTTTAAACTTACTTGTCCATGGGAGTTGGTTGAATAGATCTTCTAGCACTAACTTAAACAATTTCGACGATATGGCGACTCCTGGACGTACACCTATTTTCTTCTATCTTGTTAGTGTTTTCTTTCAATGCAGTCTGAAATGTTGCATTTTTATATATACTTTGAATAATCTGCGAATATCTGCTGTCAATTCTACAGTTACTTAAACTATTTAATGTTGCCCAGATCAAAAACTTTCTCATAATCCAGATGCGCCGCCTAAATCTTGAAGTTATCGTCTTTTAACTTTTCTATTAAAGTTTTTAATATGTGAGGTGGTCCAGTTTACTAAAGCCTTTTCTAAATCCAGCTTGTTCTCTGTGTTGGTCAGGGCCGAATTTCTTTGTGAGTCTCGCAGTTATTATTTTCATAAATAACTTGTACATTACGTATAAAAGGCTGATTGGTCTATAGTTGATTAGTTCAGACTTATCTCATTTTTTGAACAGCAGAACCATGACAGCATTATGCCAGTCTCGAGATACTTCGCACATATCGAAGCATTTATTATATAATACTATCAGTGCCCGCGGCTCCGCTCGCGTGGATTTGATTCACTACTATCGTCACTGCTTATTCCTTATGTTACCTAACGTAATAAAATATCGGCCATTATTTCCACTTATCTCCCATTATTTCTCCTTATCTCCCATTATCTCTACATAATTTTTATTATCTAGGCTTATCTCTACTCATCTTCCATTATTTCTCTTTATGTCCCGTTATTTACCCTTATCTTCCATAATCTCACCTTATCTCCCATTATTTCTCCTTATCTCCCATTATTTCACCATAACTCCCATTATCTAGACTTATCTCTGCTTATCTGCCATTATTTCTCCTTATCTCCCATTATTTATACTTATCTCCCATTATCTCACTTGATCTCCCATTATCTAGGCTTATATCGAATTATATAAATTATATGTATAAATTTATTAAAACACGTAAATCAGATAAGTGGTTCTCGAATGATAAGCGCACTAACGGACAGACAGAGAGACGTTGCATTTTATATATGTTATATTCTTTGCTACATGATATTGTTCCATATTTCATGCTTTAGGCAGTGTATTCCAAGAGAACGCGCCAGCGGCAAACTTTTCTCCGACTTGAGTCACTATTATTGTCACTGCTTATTCCTTATGTCACCTAACCTAATAAAATATATCCTATAATCTGGCTAGAGAACATATGTATATTTAAAAAAAAAAAAGCACAGACAGACAAAGAGACGTTGCATTTTATATATATTATAGATATAGATTTATATATATTATATAACCTGGCCAAAAAATATATGTATGAATTTAAAAAAAGACCCGTAAATCGGATAAGTGGTTCTCGCGTGATAAACGCACTAATAACAGACAGACAGAGAGAGACATTGCATTTTATATATATTATCGATTATAGATATTCTCTGTTACATAATATTGTTTTATATTTAATGGTTTAGGCTGTGTATTGCAAGAGAACGCGCTAGCGACAAACTATACGAAAATCGGATAAGTTGTTCTCCAGTAATAAGCGCACTAACGGACAGACAGACAGACAGAAATACTTTGCATTTTATATATATTATAGATGTAATAAAATATATATCTATAACCTGGTCAGAGAACATATGTATGAATTTAAAAAATCACGTAAATCAGATAAGTGGTTCTCGAGGGATAAGCGCACTAACGGACAGACAGACAGACAGAGATACGTTGCATTTTATATATATTATAGATATAGATTATTATTATTATTATTATATAACCTGGCCAAAGTATATATGTATGAATTTAAAATAACCGGTCAAGTGCAAGTTAAACTTGCGCAATTAGTGTTCCGTACGTTGATTGCTTTTAAAATAAAAAAATTTTGTTACAGAGGTATAAAATGATCAGTGACTTCACAAAATTCACCCCAAATGAGTTTTCAACAAAGTTCGTTTCCAATCTTTACTGAAATCTGATGACCTTGAAATTTTTGTTTTTTTTTTATATACCATATAAATTATTAAAGGTAATGCACTCGTGATAATTTTCGTTCAATCTACACCCCGTGGAGAATATTCCAGAATTTTTTCGTAATTTTTTTGATAAGTACTTTTCGAGATAAGGCCCAGGACAGCGATTTTTCGCGAATTTTTAAAAATAATACAAAAAAAAGTGCGCACAAGTATAATATTATATATATATTTTTTACTCGTGTTTTCACAAGCTTTCATTTGACACCACACTCGAAGTAAAAAAATTTTTTTTTTCACTTCCGACTTCACCCCCCAAAACTAACCCCTTAAGTCAAAATTTAATTCTCAAAACTACATGGCTCCGATGAGGCCATCAATTCCTATATTATTACCAAATTTCACCTTTCTATGTCAAATAGTTTCGGAGAAAATCGGGTGTGACAGACAGACAGACAGACACCGAAGTGATCTTATAAGTGTTCCGTACGGAACACTAAAAAGACACGTAAATCGGATAAGTGATTCTCGCGTGATAAACGCACTAATAGACAGACAGACAGACAGAGAGACATTGCATTTTATATATATTATAGATTATAAATATTCTTTGTTACATAATATTGTTCCATATTTATTGGTTTAGGCTGTGTATTGCAAGGGAACGCGCTAATGGCAGACTTTTTTCCGACTTCATTCACTATTATCGTCACTGCTCATTCCTTATGCTACCTATCGTAATAAAATTTAGCCTGTAACCCGGCCAGAGAACATATGTATGTTTTTTAAAAAAAGTACGTAAATCGGATAAGTGGTTCTCCAGTGATAAGCGCACTAACGGACAGACAGACAGACCGACAGACAGAGAGACGTTGCATTTTATATATATTATAGATATCCAGCATCTGTACTATGCCATCTTTACCTGCTGTTTTTCCTCTTGTCATCTTATTTAAAAAATCTTGTGTTTGGTATTTTGTGATGTTGGGAATATCTTCAGATCCTTCATTTATTACTTATATTCGAACTGACTACTTTTTGTCTGGTGGTGGTTCTACTTTACTCTCGTAAACATCCTTGTAGAATCTCTCTATAGTCATTCTTAATTCATTCGTTTGTATTATTATTTGGTTGTTCTCATCTACTGATTTTAATATTTGCAGTTGTCCTTCATTTAATGATCTTTGTAAAAGTTTATACCCTTTTTCTTCCTTGCCAAATATATCGTGCATATTTATTCCGGAAAGAAAGGTGTTCTCTAAAACAATGGAGAACGGTTGGTGACTTACCTCTATTCTATAAACTCCTAAATTCATGTGAGCACTTTCACGAGTTTAAAATAATTATTCTTTTGTAAAGATACTTACTAATATGTTTGCGAAACACTTGCGAGTATGAAGTCAAGATGTAAAAAATTAACTAAGATTAGATAAAACAAACACATATTAAAGTGACTTTTGGAGGATTGAAACATAATTATTTCATTATTATGATAAAATCTTCTTAACTTTATGGATAGGTTTCTAAATACATATTTATTTACAGGCCAAGATTATTACTTCATTTCCACTTCGACATCAGACGATCTCCATAGGCGGATAGGTGGTAGATGTACCACTCACAATATGAAAATCGTCTTCAAAGTGTGGGGACCACCAGCCCAAACGCCTACTCAACCACCCCACACAGCCACCAATGCGGCCTACATCGTAAGTATGAGTACTTTTTTTAGGAAAGATGGAACTCTTATCCTTATTATCGTTAATTAAATTGTTAAGGAAAAAGTATTCTAAAATTATTTAGTGCAAGCCTTCGCTTATAGTGTATTTGTTTGGAGTTGATAGCAGAATTCTCTCATTGTAGATGCAAATACATGTTGGGGTTTCTTAGGCATTTTACTAGATTTTGCTACCTGTTTTGAATTACTTCACCCTATTTTAGGCAGAAAATCTCTGCTGTACAATAGAGTTATAAAATGTAAATGAGGGTTCATCGGTAGCATAGCCGTCCGAGCGTAACCTGCTTTTAGTGTTTAATAAATAAAACTATCGTAAAAATAAAGTTATAGAAATATAAGATTTGTTACCAAAAATTTTTTAATCTATAGATCTATGTATATATACAAATTCACAATTCACGATATATAATTACCTTAATTACAATCAAAAACAATCATCATCTTCAAAATCTCAAGACTCGACTTCTCTTTAACTGATAATTAAGGGTTCCATTTCCACAGTTTCTTCGATGTATTCGTCAAGTTTCCACATTTTATTTTCTTCTATAACATTTCGAATGGCATTTTTCCAATTATCCTCTTTGATCCTCTCTATTCCGGCGAGTAATAATTGCCTTACGTCTTGAAGTTTGAACGTGGTGTTTTCCCTTGCAACGAAACCCTTCATTTGTGCCCAAATTAGCACTATGGGATTCAATTCCCAATGATATAGAGGTAATCTAAGCACTGTGGTATTCCGTTCCTTTGTCATCTCATCGACTGCGTATTTCTTAAACTGTGCCTTATTTTATTTCGCAAATTGGAGAATATCCCCATCTTTATGTTTGAGATTTTTGTCTCTTATCCATTGAAGAATATCCGCTTTCTTCCATGAATTTGTCGGAAGTCGTTGTAATAATCGAGAATGGTATTGGGTATTGTGTAACACTATAACTGATTCTGCTAGTATACATTCAATCATTTATTGGAAGTACTCCTCAAAAACATCGGCCGTCATCTCCTCATGGTAATCTTTAGTTGACTTTGATTCGAATTCCAACAAGCCACCGTTGAGAAATCCGTTTTCACTACCAATATGTGCTATAATTAGCCTGCGATCTTTTCCTGAAGAGGGTTAAAATCCAGTTGACCAACCTTCCATAAACGCTTGTTTGGCACTCTTAATGTTTTTTATCAATCTCGAATTTTTTTCACTCTGTGTTCCTCATTAACCCAAGTCTCATCTAAATAAAAAATATTTTTTTCTTCGGCTCGAATTTTTCTGATTTCTCGTATGTAGGTATGCTCTTCTCCAAGAAATTATTTCTGTTTTGTCGATAAGAATAGATTTTCTATTGTATTTTTCACAACAAAAATTCAAGTTATAAAGAATTTTCCCAAATTTCCATGTTTTTAAATCTAGTAAGTCCTGGTCTTCTCCGATTTCTTGCAAAACTTTATATAGTGTAGGTATTTCTTAATAAAAAAAAAATGGTGTGCTTTTCTTGTTATTACGTTTTTAAAGTCTTCATCGACCTCTAAGGGCTGAGATTCCTTGCAAGGACCGCGTTTTCTTTCTTTTAGAAATCTATAAATAGTTGCTGATCCAACTCCCGTCATGTAGGTACAGATTTCCACAATTTCAAGGACTTGGCTTGTTGGCTGTTGATGCACGCGAAGTTTGACCGGGGCAAAACTGAAAATTGAAGCCATCGCTGTTCTGATTTGAACTAAGCATATTATAGGTTTTTGCTTTATTTTTATAGTTACACAGAATACTTTTATTGCATACTTAGGTACTTAGGCACTTATCTACCGATAAGTACTTTGGTTAATTATATTCCAATAACTGCTAAAATTCCAAAAAATTTTATTGTACCTATTATTATTAAGCTTTATAACCCTGTAAATTTCTAGTTCTTAAGAATCGTTAATTGTACAACTGTGATTTATATAGCTTGTTGTAAAGTTTAGAAGGCATGTAATAAAATATTTTTTAGAAAAAGGTTGCACTGTTATATAGAGATAAAAAATAAAGGTGATTAAAACTAAAAATGCAAATAATTGGTAGAGACATTTCGGACGCTTATGATTTATGACATTTTAATGTTTATAACCCATGTTGTGTGCTATCAACTCCAAACAAACGGACTTTACTAATATTGTTTATTAATATTTTCTAGGTGGTCAAATACACCGCCAAGGCCTACACCAACAACCACCACGGTAACTACAAGTCGGAGCACCGTTGCAACGACGAAGAAATCGAAGGCCTACAACAAACATCCGAACGAAGTAGTGAAAAGCGAAGAACTCACGTTAGGTGGCGCTTCGAATGCCCAAATGGTGCATTTGAACATTCTTTTGGTGGGCGTTGCGGTGTTCCGAGCGCTCTTCGCTGCACGATGAAGTGTTTTTTTTTGGTGATATAGTGCATAGGTAAAAAAAGAGACTTAAAATAAAAAAAAACTATTATCCCCCTCACATTGATGGACAATTGCAAATCGTCTAGTGAATGTTTTAGTCGTGAATCCGCTGTTGTTATTGTCTCCTCACACTCGCGAAAAACTGTTTTTGTGTATCCCTTGTTTGTAACAAAATGTGATACAGCGTGAAGTTAAAGTACCGAGCCTTGTGAATTTGATATAATTTTAGGCCTAAAGGCGATACCAAATTATTCTAATTCTACTCAAATTTGTAAGGCTCTGCACTTTTCGTCCATCCTGTATATTATATGAAAAAACAAAGACTGTTCTCGGGCTATAATACGTCGTCTCTTAAAAAGAGGAAGAGAATAATAATAATATATCGTCCAATAAATAAAACAAGAAAATAAACTATTTAGTTATTTATATAATAATGTAATATGTGGCCCCTAAACAAAATGTATTATTCAATACTAAAAAGAAAAATAATTGTTCACTAAATATACACTAAGAAATGAAACCCTATATATTTATATAAATAAATAAATGTATCCCCACGTATATTTGTCAATGCATAAACTATACAGAGAAACTACTAAAAAAAACATTTTCATGTTTATCACATTGTTCTTTAGTTTATTTGACTTTGAAAAAGGTATTAGATTTTACTTAAGGGAACATTACACTTTCTAGGTCAAAAATTTTAATAATTTTTATGGGAATAATAAATTAATAAAAATACATTTTTTGAGTCCATAATTTTTCTGATATATATTTTAAATCTTCAAATACAAGAAAAAATTTTTACATAAGGTTTTAAGTGATTTTTTATATGGGTTATTTGCAGCCTCATGAAAGCCACTTTGAAAATTTTGATCTGCTGACGTGCACTTTTGCGTCCCACTGGACTGTCTGAAAAAAAATATATCCATGGAAAAAGTATGACTATGCCCCCGTATGTATAGACTACGATTATTTTGTTGGAGCAAAAATTCACAAAATGGTGGACCTCCAAAATTGGTGGTCTCAAAAATAGCATTTTTTTTTGTAAAGAATCATGAGAAATTGAGGAAAAAAATTAACAAATCTTTTTTATTCTAGTTTATACTGGGGCTATTGTTGCGTAGAAGAACATATTAAAATTTCAGACCGATCGGTTAAATGGTTATTAAGTTATTACAAAAACATTATCTTGAGAAAAACGCGATTTTCCCATGTAAAATATACTTACGTTCCATCAGCTATGCCTGCTGCATAGAAAATTCCTTCCTACTCCTCATACGCCTCGTTCTCTTCAACTTTTGTTGTAAAGTTGTAAAAACTAAAAACTGTATTATACAATAACTAAAAGTCGAATCGATGCTTGGACCCAAATCAGAATTTTTTACAATTTTTTCTGCTGATGTACTGGCAAAATAAGAATTATTTTCATCTGAAAATCGATTACCATAAAACGGTCTTTTACGTGGTCTGCGCACTCGCTTCGAACTAAATTTCCCGTATTTTTTAGCCATTTTGCACAATATTAGCCGACACGTTTACTGAGTGATGTTAGCCCTGCGAGCGATACTTTCCAACTGAGCATGCCAGGCTACCGTTTGCTTTGGAGCTACAGTTTTACCTCAAACTGAGAAGATATTATACCCATTAGAGTATGCTCTCCTTTTACCTGCTTCTATCTTTCTTAGAATCATAAAAGTAGCAGCAGATGTTCGACGCAGGTAGAGCAAAACCTTTGTAAACGGCCGAAAGGTAAGTTGGCATGCCGCGCGGCCGATTTGGCCTGCCTTACACTTGACACTATAATCGGCTATAACTTCGAAAGTATCTGAAATTTTCAGAGAAAATTATTAAAATATAATACTTTCCAATAGGATACTTTCTAAAAAGTCGATTTTTTTTCCGACTCGAAAAAGTGTAATGCTCCCTTAAGGCTCTATATTTTCTCTTACATTTGTTTTACGCTGTTTAAACCAACACATTTTTGTCGCAAAAATGAATGAATGCCACTCGAGACATACGCATGCATCTAACATTTACCAGCAGTGAAATAGCGCGATGGGAAAGATACGAATTATTAGCTCGAGTTTTGTTTGCTTCTGATGGTGTGTTTTTCGTCCACCTGTACTTTTTACTCTAAAATACGAAGAACTTGTACAGAAGATGTTAGCGAAATGAACTACGTTGTAGCAACTTTAGGAAAATTTTATGTAAACACTGCTTCAGTTAAAAAATAGATTTGAAAAAATTCAGCTATATTCTATTCCGAATTATTAGTAGGAACCGCATCTATTTAAATTAGCCCCCCGATTACCATCCATGATCTATTCAACTCAGTTACAATGAAGTTTTACAAAAATTTTCAAAATTGCACGATAAAAAATCGAAAATAATCCTATCCGACTCTCTAACATCTTCATACACAACATTTGGGTTATGTGCAAATTTCTCTTGTAAAATGATTGGACATAATTAATTTCTTTACTGATTTACTGAACCTCCTCAGTATATATCACCACTACACCAAACACTTTATTTTTGCACTCGAGCGATGATTGCCTATAGCTAAACTACAAATCTACCCTCTTTATACTTAGCCTAACACCTGAATTACTCAAGCGGAACTAATGGCATAGGCGAGGCCATCAGTTCTGGTAAAGTAACCAGTAGAGGGGACTATAAGGAATAGGCACTCTGTCTTTATTTAAACTACTTTTACATTTTATAATTTCCATACTTTCGTATGCGTTCAACAATCTCCTATCAGATATATTTTTAATTAATCTTAGATTACACAGTGCAACACGAAAAAAAATAACCATATACGGACACCACCACGTGATAATAGACCAAAAAAAAAAGACCCGTGTCTCCCAGTTTTTCCGAAAGTCATGTACTTTTTTTTTTATGGGCCCCCAAAGATTTGAGGCCTGGGTGTAATTTTTGCAAAAAACTCATCATATTCTGAGGCTCGTATCTTGCAAACCGTTCGGAATTTTAATTTACTTTCTGTGCCAAAGTTGTAGCCCTTGTCATAAGGAACAAAAATTGTGAACATTTAAAGTAAAAAAAACTTCATCTTTAAGATCAAAATAGCAAAAACTGTAAAAAATTCGATTTTTTTTACCTTTTTTTCCCTGTGTAGGCCCATAGCTAGCAAACCGTTCAAAATTTAAGGAAACAATCAACTACAAAAATGTAGCTAAGATCTTAGTAAACAACTTTCTAGAATATATGAACTTCCTAGGAATGATTCTTAACACTGTTTAGGTAGCCGCAAAAGTGAAAATTTTCCCGAAAAATCTACTTTTTTAAAGTTTTTTGCGATTTTGATCTGGAAGATGAAATTTTTTGGATTTTATATGTTCACAATTTTTGTTCTTTATGACAAGAGCTACAACTTTGCTTCAGAAAGTAAATCAAAATTCCAAACGGTTTGCAAGATGTGAGCCTGAGAATATGATCAGTTTTTTGCAAAAATGACACCGAGGCCCCAAATCCTTGGGGCCTCATAAAAAAAGTACATGAATTGGGCCAAAACTAGGAGCCTCGGGTAAAAAAAGACCCGTGTCTCCCAGTTTTGCCCCAAGTAATGCATTTTTTTTTTATGAGGCCCCAAAGATTTGGGGCCTCGGTGTCATTTTTGCAAAAAACTGATCATTTTCTCAGGCTCATATCTTGCAAACCGTTCGGAATTTTGATTTACTTTCTGAGGCAAAGTTGTAGCTCTTGTCATAAAGAACAAAAGTTATGAACATATAAAATCAAAAAAATTTCATCTTCCAGATCAAAATCGCAAAAAACTTAAAAAAAGTAGATTTTTCGGGAAAATTTTAACTTTTGCGGCTACCTAAACAGTGTTAAGAATCATTCCTAGGAAGTTCATATATTCTAGAAAGTTGTTTACTAAGATCTTAGCTACATTTTTGTAGTTGATTGTTTCCTTGAATTTTGAACGGTTTGCTAGCTATGGGCCTAAACAGGGAAAAAAAGGTAAAAAAAATCGAATTTTTTACAGTTTTTAGCTATTTTGATCTTGAAGATGAAGTTTTTTTTACTTTAAATGTTCACAATTTTTGTTCCTTATGACAAGGGCTACAACTTTGCCACAGAAAGTAAATTAAAATTCCGAACGGTTTGCAAGATATGAGCCTCAGAATATGATGAGTTTTTTGCAAAAATTACACCCAGGCCTCAAATCTTTGGGGGCCCATAAAAAAAAAAGTGCATGACTTTCGGAAAAACTGGGAGACACGGGTCTTTTTTTTTGGTCTACTATCACGTAGTGGTGTCCGTATATGGTTATTTTTCCATAACTTAAAAAATTACACACAGTGTTATCTAATGTTACAGTGTCATCAGCTTCAAGGGCATGTTCGGCAATGCTAGATTCTTCTGTTCTACTGTATTTCAAGTGTGCTAAATGTTCTTTAATTGACCTTTTAGTTTGCCCAACATACTTGTTGTCGCATTCATAAGAACTATGATCAGCTTCAAGGGCATGTTCGGCAATGATAGACTCTTCTGTTCTATTATATTTTAAGTGTGCTAAATGTTTTTTATATCGTGTTTTAATTGACCTTTTAGTTTGCCCAACATACTTTTTGTCGCATTCATTACAACCAATTTTATAAATTCCCCTTTTCTCACAATTAGAAGTTTTATCTTTGGTATTTCCTAAGATATTCCTCATATTGTCTGATGACTTATAGACTAAGATGAGGCCTACCTTATTAAATACCTTATTGGGTACCCTGCTATATTTCGGATTATATGGTATGGAGACATTTTCCCGTGTAAAAAAGGTGGAATTCTGAATATTTAACCTGCACTTATGTCTATTTATTGTATATGTATATGTTTACTAAGTCATCGTCATAACCATTAACTTTAGTTATAAGGTAAGCCTCATCTTAGTCTATAAGTCATCAGACAATCTGAGGAATATCTCAAAGATAAGATTCCTAATTGTGAGAAAAGTGAAATTAGTTCTAATGAATGCGACAACAAGTATGTTGGGCAAACTAAAAGGTCAATTAAAGAACATTTAGCACGCTTAAAATACAGTAGAACAGAAAAATCTAGCATTGCCGAACATGCCCTTGAAGCTGATGACACTGTAACATTAGATAATCTAAGATTAATTAAAAATGTATCTGATAGGAGATCGTTGAACACATACTAAAGTATGAAAATTATAAAAAGTAACAGTAGTTTATATAAAACAGAGGGCCTATTCCTTATAGCCCCCTCTACTGGTTACTAGACCGGAACTGATGGCCTCGTCTTTACGATTAGTTCCGCCTGAGTAATTCAGGTGTTAGGCTAAGTATAAACAGGGTAGATTTGTAGTTTAGTTTTAGTCAATCATTGCTCCTGACGAAGCTAACATGGTTAGCAGAGTGCAAAAATATACTGAGTAATGTCATTGTATCAAAGATTCCACATTCCCAACTTAGTTGAATTACTGAAGTTCATCAACAAACATGTTTATAAAGAATTTCATAATTTTTACCAACTTATTAAATGATAAATAATGGTAACCGAAAATGTTCATGGTTTCGTTAAGTATAAACTGAAACTTCAACTTTAGATCCACAAAATTTTGATTTCTCTACAAATTTATTTTCTACGTTTTAGTAATTTTACTATATTCCGTTCTACTTTACATTCTGTTTTATCTCACTTTAGTAATATTAAATTATTTATTTGTTTTTTTGAAACTTTCTCTATATAGTTTACGTTTGACAACCAAGATGTTCCCCACAAAACCTAGTTTTTCTATGTTTATAAAACACTATATCGAAAGAAATATATATTTAAAAAATATGCATGAAGGACCTAAACGAGATGACCTAAATGTTAATAAGAACCCCTTATGACACGATAATATAAATGTAGATATTTACATTGTAGAAACGAAATATTAAAAAACGACCTAAAATTATTAATTTTTATTTATTTTCGTAATATTTATTAAAATGATACAGTGTGTTGCGGTAAAATTTTAACTTTTTAATAATACTTAATAAGTATACTTACTAATCGCTGGTATTTTCAATTAATTTAAAATGATTAAATTCAATAAACTGGCGTTTTTTTCTCTGAAGTAAGATGAAAATAATACAACAACGTTCGAAATAATTGCCTCTAAAAACTTCTTCCAAAAATAAAATTAAAAAAAATATTTTCGCTAAAAAAAATACTAATTAGGGAAGTCTACAACGGGTTTGGAATATTTTTTCCAACTGCAATATTTAAAGATTAATTGCAAAGTACTATGAGGTGAATATGACATTATTGGCGGTAAAAGTATTTTGAAAGTTTTACAGTATTTCTTCCGTCGGGAAATACCAAAGTTAAACGACTTTTATTTATTCATTTTGTTAAACCCACGTACACAAGAAACATGTTTCTATTTATTCTATGTAAGTATTCCATTAGTAAAAAAGTTTTCTGTAATAATAATTGTTTTAAATATATTTTTTACCGCACCATGCTGTTTAATATTTTCAAATTATGTGTTTTTTCTTATTGTGAAAATTTTCGACAGCCATAAGAAGTTTTGCCCTCTGAACCAAGAATACTTGTACATAACTGCCATGTTTTACACATTAAATATTAATTTTGAAAAATGATATTTTGTTAAAAATTTGCTCTAACAATTTTTTCTATATCAATTTGTATTTTTATTTTATAATTATATCATACAGTATACAAAAAAATCATTGTGAAAACTTCTAAACCGAAAAAAACACGTCGGACTACTTGAAAACAGTTTATGTTTATAGAAAAGCCCATGTCCATATGTTTTATCATGTTCGGATTGAAGCCCGGTTTGTTCTCACCTAGAGCCTCCCCTATTAGTTTTTAAGGGTACTCTAACCATTACCGCTTGGCATCCCGTCCGGAATGCCCGACTTCTTTCTCAACTCGATTGTTCAAAAACTGTTCAGTAGATTCTAACAATTTTTCTAGTTTAAATCATTGTAATTTAAGCTTTGATTGAACCCCGGTCCCATCAAAAAATTTCAATTTTCAAGCTCGTAGTAACCTAGGAAACATGACTGTAAAAGGGATGTAAGAAAATCTGGGTTTTTTTGCACATAATGTTCCTTTTTTACCATTCTACTTCTCCGATTTTCAAATTCTTTTTTTCCAACTATTTCTCGATTATTAGAAAACCATCTGAGCGTGGTAGATTTTTACAATTTTACTTTGTCTAATTACAGCTTCAAAAAGGTCCCAAAATGCGTCTCAACTTTTTTCCTTCCGATAATTTTTTTTTTCGGAATTTTTCGACTTACCGAAAAATCTGTGCTTCTCAAAATGTTCAGGGACATGTCCTTAATTACTAAAAAACGTAAGTATATTTACTACAATAGCTGAAAAAAAGAACGTTGTCTCAAAAAACGTGACTTTTCAGGACAAGCGATTTTTCAAGAACTCCCGATTTCGTGCTCGTTTCTTAGTTCAGAGAGTTCAGAACAGTAGAAAAATTATCTATTATGGTTTACAATGACTATACCCAACTATTCCAAGGGATAAGTTTTTATATGACTTGTGTACTTCTTACCTGTCCCCCTGTTGTCACCTAAGCCTGACCTCATTTATTTGCGACTCCCTCTTTTTTATTGTGTGATGTCACGTTCTAGTGTCCCCAAAGTTTTTAAAAAACGGAGGGGAGTTTGTCGTAAAAACGAAGAATTCGTACCAAAGCCAGAGACAGTAAGTCCAGCATCATCCGGCTCGTCTGTTTCCAGTAATAAGATCCACGATTTTCGTTCTTCGACTTCTGTCAAAGTGTCTCCAGAACTTGACTATTATGATAGTTATCGCTGTTCCGATAAAAATGATATCGTATATTATACATTAATAAATAATATTGTGGGTAAATTCAAACATCATAATCATCATCGGCTATACAGTCCATCTTAGGACATAAGCCTCCTGTAAGTACGTCCATCTTCTTCGGTTTTGGGCCTTGTTTATCCCGTTGCATCCCGCTAGTCTTTTGATGTCGTCAGACCATCGGGTTTGCGGGCGTCCTCTACTTCTTTTCTCATTCCAGGGGCTCCAGTTGATTACTTTATGGGTCCATAAATTATCAGAGAGTCTTTCTATACGGCCTGCCCCGTTCCACTTCAACCTGCTTACCCTCTCAGCCAGATCAGTTATCTTGGATCTTCCTTGAATTTCTTCATTAGTCAGCCTATCCTTCAACGATATTCCCAGCGTCCTCCTTTCGTTGAGCTACTTGTAGGCGATTTATAATTTCTTGATTCAAAGCCCACGTTTCCGTTCCGTATGTCGATACTGGCAACACGCATTGATTAAATATGTTTGCTTTTAGTGTATTTGCGACATTGGAAACGAAGATATTCCGCAGTCTGCCAAACGCCGACAAAGCCAATGATATTCTCCTCCCAGATATAGCACAATATCATCCGCCAATCGGAAATGATTGAGTTGCTCTCCTCCTATATTTTTACCCTTACTTGCCCATGGAAGTTGTTTGAAAAGATCGTCTAGCGCCAACATAAACAATTTCGGCGAGATGGTATCTCCTCGACGTACTCCTCTTTTCGTTTCTATCTTATTGATGTTTTCTTTCAATACTACCTGAAATGTTGCATTTTTATATATCTTTTGAATACTCTGCGAGGATCTGCTGGCAATTCTACATTTACTTAGACTATTTAATGTTGCCCAGATTTCAAAGATGTCAAACGCTTTCTCGTAATCCATAAAGGCTATCCAAATCTAAAAAATATTTGAAGGTGCTCCAGTGTACTAAAGCCTTTTCTAAATCTGGCTTCTTCTCTGGGTTAATAAGTGTCCAATTTCTTTGTGGGACTAGCAGTTATTAATTCATAACCAACGTGTACATTACGGATAGTAGACTGATTGATCTAGAGTTGGTTAATTTAGACCTATCTCCTTTTTTGAGCAGGACCACCACAGTATTATCTCAGTCTCGAGGTACATCGCACATATCGAGACACATAATATATTTAGTATTCGTATTATGGGGTCTCTGCCCTGTTGCAATATTTCGACAACTATGATGTATTCTCCTGCTGTTCTTCCTCTTGCCATTTTATTTAAAGAATCTTGTATTTCGGATTTTGTGGTGTTGGGGATATCTTCAGATTTTTCATTCATTACTCATATTCGAAATGACTCGCTCTCTAATGATGGTTCTACTTTACTCTCATAAAGGTCCTTGTAGAATCTTTCTATATTCATTCTTAGTTCATTCGTTTCAGTTATTATTTGGTTGTTTTCATATACCAATTTTGTTATTTGTAGTTGTCCTTCGTTTAATGATCTTTGTAAAAGTTTTATACCCTTCTTGTTCTCTAGAGTTTCTTCAATTGTCTCATTGTTTTAGTTTCTTACATGTCTTCTAATACATTTCCTTATATCGTTAGTCAAAATTTTTAACTTATTTTCATATGCCATCGTGTTTTGTTTCATAGATTTTTGTTTTTATATTAGTTTGCCCGTTTTTTTGGCAAACATGTTTTAGCAAAACTCTTCAAGTCCAGTCCTGTAATAAAGAAATGGGATGCGTGATGCGAGTGAGCAAAACTACGACGACTAGCCAACCTGAAAAAATTATTTGACCCACTTCTGGTGGTCAAGTCGATTTAAAATTTGCAGATCGCATGAAGTTTAATAAAAGAACAATTTAAAAATTTTACCCAAAAATGGTCCCCTTAACAAGACACTTTGCGTTTTTTATTTTAGTATGTAGATCTCTTCCCTACTATTTCAATAAGATTTGATAGTTTACATTTTTGTTATTTACGTGTTGCAAACGGTTACTAAAACCGCACTGTTATGAATTAGATTGTGACAAATTGGGGCGAGTTTTCACCGATTCGTCTACAGTCGCATAATGCATCTTCACCAAATGGTGAACCAGTAAAATAATTGGTTTCTATGTATAACGCAAATCATAATCCGTATATATAAACGTTATTAGGGTGTTTGTACAGGTCTATTGATTTTCTAATCTTTGGAGTCGAAGGGTGAACTTCGATTTTTCTCACACGTGTTATTCTGTAAAGCGCTGACCTTGTTCTTTTCATTAAATGTTTTATATTCCTTAATTCTAGTAGATCTTCTGGTTTCTCCCACATACGCCATGCTACAAAAACAGGGTATTTTTACACGCTTCGTTTATAAGCTGGAAAACCGCACCAGGTCAATACCAATCGAGTGTTACTTCTTAGCTTTTGCCTGTCCGGGCTCGTTTAGTGTTCTAACGTGAAAGAGTAACGATCGCTAAAGAAGACTCGTACAATCATAAACCAAATCTTCGGAAAATCACCACAATTTAACCCAGTCTGACTCTAAGATTCATATATTTTCATCTAACTTAAACTGTGAAAACTTCCAGTCCATATTAATTCTCCCTTTTTAATATTTTATCTAAAAGCAAAATCTTTGCTTAATTTAGAGACTATTTTTAAACCTAACCGAGCAGTCGTGTCTATTTGATGGATATACTCCTACATCACATTCCATTGATTTCTGATTTCAGTAGGTATTTCATAGGTATTCGCTTTGAACGAGAGGACGAATAAAAGTTGCCATGTGTATTTAATAATATGTAATGATATATTCTTAAATATAACATGTACTCCCTTCTACAAGAACTTTATACTAATAATAATCAATTACCCATTATTTATAATTCTAATTTAAACAAGAATATTTAACGAATTTTCTGAGGAAAAAAAAAAAACAATAAAATTTAGGACAGATTCTTAAATTGTGATATTAAACATTAAAGATTATTGTGGCTCTTGTAGATGTCTTAGGGCAATGTTTTCACCAAAATACCATTTTATTATTTATTAAGTACATTTGCAATATATTTCTTGCTCTGCAGGGTGACCGAAATTCCTTCTTTACAGCTTTAAAGACAGTAAACTCATTGGCTCACCCTGTACACTTAGGATATGTATTTTTTTAATTTAGCGAAAAAATGGTGCCAGAAAAAACTCTTAAAACCGAGTATCTTCTATTTATTTCCTAAAAGAAAACGAAACAGCTAAACTATTGTACATTATTACCATTTATTTATTTCTTTTTTGTTTTATTAAATAATTTTTAGTAAAATTTCTCTGGGCCTATATTGTAATACATACAAGTCGTATTAATAAGTAGTCACATTTATTTTTAGATATTTTCGATTTTAACTAAGGAAAAATTGTACAGTTTTTTATATGTTACGTAGAATCCCTTAAATATATTATGCGCAACGCATAGTGACCAATTTGTATGTTTCTTCAATTATACAGGGTTAACTGAAAAATATTTTAAAAAAATTGTCATATTGCATGTATTCTAAATAAATTTAAAACCTTTTTTAATGTTCCGTATCAAAATTGAAAAACGGAGAGTACTTATAGAATCACTTCGGTGTCTGTCTGTCATAGCCGATTTTCTCCGAAACTCTTTGACATGCGGCTAGTCTTAGGAGGAGAAGTTTCAAGTCAAAAAAAATTCAAAATCATCGGGGTGTCAAATGAAAGCTTGTGAAGTTCAAAAATATACAGGGTGTCCCAGTATTCCGTGTACATGGAGTTAGTGTGGATTTCTGGGATGAAATTATGACCATTAACCCAAGTTAGCTTAGTTCAAAAATTCGTAATTTTTAATATACAGGGTGTCAAAGTTGTACTTTTATTCTAGTTTTTCTTAAGTAGCTTTCTTAATAATTGTACTATTTGTACAAGATTCGGTGCTAACAGGTTTTCTGAGATGAGAAATCGAAATCAGCTCACAGTTTTGTTGTGAATTGTAGGAGGCGCCACTTATTGTACTGTCTATATTTTTAATTTGTCATAACTTTTTTATACCACTCCGTATGATATTTTTAATTAAATATTCGTATTTTCTGCCTTCTCCTGTCTAAAAAAGCTCTCTTGGTAAATGTTGCCCAGAGTAACAGTTTCTGAGATAATGGGATATTTGTTTCCATTTTTTAATTTCATTGTTAAATTGCAAATGCGTTCCTTCACATTTCATGCAGGCTTAGGGCAAGTCCAGAAGAATAGTCAAATTTGGAGCATGTTTAAAGGCAAACAGGCTAACAACAATAATAAGATATATAGGGCTAACAATAATAAGATATGTGTATATATATATATATATATATATATATATATATATATATATATATATATATATATATATATATATATATATACATACATATATATATATATATATATATATATATATATATATATATATATATATATAAGAAGGAATACATTTGCGAATTTGACAATGGAATTAAAAAATGGAAACAAACATCCCACTGTCTCAGAAACAGTTGCTCAAAGCAAGATTTACCAAGAGAGCTTTTTTAGACAGGAGAAGGCTCGGAGAATATGAATATTTAATTAAAAATATTATACAGAGTGATATAAAAAAGTTATGACAATTTAAAAGTGTTTACAGTGCAATAAGTGGCGCCCCCAACAAAACAGTGAGCTGATTTCGATTTCTTATCTCAGAAAACCTCTTAGCTCCGAATCTTGTACAAATAGGACAATTATTAAGAAAACTATTTAAGAAAAACTAAAATAAATATAACTTGGACACCCTGTGTCTCAAAAATTACGAATTTTTGGACTAAGGTAAGTTAGATTAAATGGTCATATTTTCATGCCAGAAGTCCACAGTAACTCTATGTACGCGGAATACTGAGACACCCTGTATGTAATGTAATACTCGCGCCAACTTTTCCTTATATTATTTTTAAAAAATTGGTGTAGATTGAATGAAAATTATCACAAATGACCTTTGATAATTGAGGCACCGGATTGCAAAACTGCCTCTACACGTGACCCCTGTTTCACTAGTAGGCGGAAGAGAGAATAACTCGTCCTTTTTCTGTTAATCAGAATCAAGTTGATTTTCGCGTAGAAACACTCTATAGGCTTGTGTGCTTCTTATGGATATAGTCGTTTGATAAAATTGTTGTGTTTAATTTGTTATTAACCATAATAAATTTTTCGCTGAAAAATTTCAATATTAATTAAATAATTGGCCAAAATAATCAATGTCGGTTTATTTTTCATACATTTGCGAGTATCATATCAATTGGTATGGTTTGTTATGTGTGGTTGGTATGTTAATTTTTGCAGCAATGATGTGAATAAATAAACAAGCGCACACGAGCTTTTAGCGCACGCGCGCGTTTTCATGCAGCTAATCGCATTGAAAATTTGTTTTTTGAATGTTTACAACTGCCTAAAAAACATGTTGTTTTCTTATTTGGTGATTCTATTAAAAAAATCTTTAATGTTTTTTGTTTTCATAATATAACACTGAAGTTTGGTGTTTTTTGGAGTGTTATTTTGATTGTTGTTAGTATTAGTATGTAGATATAAAATTTTTCAAGTAAAAATTATAAAAAAATATGTGCACGCTTTAAACTCGTTGTAACAAAATTCAAAAACAATTTGGTTTCACAATTTCGTTTTTAGAAGAGTTTAAAGGAACATGTAATGATAAATTATTATTGTATGTTTAAAAACAATAATAATTTATCATTACATGTTCCTTTAAACTCTTCTAAAAATCAAATTGTAAAACCAAATTGCGCAGAAGCGCAAAATTTTAAATTTTATTTTAATATGTTTTTTCATGACTTCTCTCTCATTACAATAATTATCAATCCTAAAAAACATAGAAACACAGAAAAAAATTTTGAGTCAATTTTTTTATGTTAAAAGAGTCTCGAGTCCAAACTTTTTGCTCTATACAGGAAAAGTTTTATAGAAAAAAATTGATACTTTCAGAAATGGTAACCATTATTGTAAATTTTGTGAAAACTCAGTGAAATAGGGCCTATTGACTATTTAGTTCTCCAATTTGGTTTTCTTAATAGTTTAATCAAACGGAAAAGCCCAATTGTAAAACCAAAGATTTTGGAGTTTTGACGTCAAAAATTGTCTAAATGATTTTAAAGGGTGCATATATTTCTTTATATAATTTTTACTTTGAAAATTTATATCGACACACTTACACCATTTAGTTTCTTATTTCAAAAGCTACAAAAAAAAATAAAAACATTAATATTTGGTTATTTCATTTTCAAATGAAACCAAATAAGAAAACTAAATGTCTTTTTGGCAGCTGAAAGTATTCAAAAAACAAATTTTCACTACGATTAGCTGCATGCAAAAGCGCGCGTGCACATCATTGCCGCAAAAATCAACATACTGACCTGAATGTATGAATAATAGGCCGACATTATTCATTTTGGCCAATTTTTTAATTAATATTGAAATTTTTCAGCGTAAAACTTATTCATTATTAATAACAAATTAAACAAACAATTTTATCACACGACTACATCCATAAGAGACGCACAAGCCTAAAAAGTGTTTCTACGCAAAAATCAACTTGATTCGTTAATTATTAACAGAAAAACGATGCGTTATAAATAGATTTTATCCGTCGCGCAGTGGGCCAGAAATCGGATTTTTCGTTCAAAATTGTCTAGAGCCCCTAATTACTAACAAAATCGGACAATTTTCTTTTTTAAATACTCGTAAGCGAATTCCAGACAAACGTAAGGAAGCCGATTTGCAAAATATAACCTCAAAATTCTTTAAAATTGCAAAAAGCAGCACGGAACCGGGAAATGAAATTTCGAAGTTTACGTGAATTAAAGTTTACACGGTCAAAACTGGTTCATCGGGGGTTTCTGGAGTCGCTGATTCTATTTTTGGGGTCATTTTTACCATATGCATTCTTTTACGGGGTGGAAATGGGGGTTGAAGGGAAGGAAATTACCATATTCAGCTGAATTAGAGTTCCGCTTTCAAAACTGGTTCCTCGGGGGTTTCTGAGGTCACTAAATCTATTTTCAAGGTCATTTTGATAATATGCACTCTTTTAAGTGGCGAAAATGAGGGTAAGAGGGGGAGGAATTACGATACCTTCCTGAATTAAAGTTTCGCGTCCAAAATTGGTTCCTCGGGGGTTTCTGGGATGGTTGAATCTATTTTCCAACCCCCATTTTCACCCCTCAAAACGTGCATGTAATCAAAATGACTCCGAAACGAGATTCAGCGACCCTAGAAACCCCCAAGGAACCGGTTAGAAATAAAGGACAAACCCACAGAACCAATATAGGTAGAAACAGGACTTCGCCCTTGAATCCACTACTTTTTAATGTAATAATAGATGAAATACTTAGGCAACTCCGTAAACTAAACGGTTCTAGAATGAAAGATAAAGAAATAAATACCCGCTTGCTGTTGACAAAAAAAGACGAAAAAAAATGAAGAGTAGATATACGGAGTTTAGGTGATACCGACACAATCAACAAAGCCGCAAATGTGATGGAGACAGCGGTATACTTAAACCATAGACGGAAGAATTATTGCCTATAAGACCTTGTAACTCCGGATAAGTTTCAGACTACCAAATAATATGCAACAAAAGTTTCACTGGATGGCAATGACCGAGATGTGCGAACACGAAGTGGTACTCTGTATTTACATAATCCACAGATTTCTTCAAAAGCTGTAAATAAAGTAGGGTCATTTGAATTTCTACGCTTTCTTTTTAATTCCTGTTAAGTGGCGATCACTTGAGTTTCATGTCTTTAATATTAGTTCATTCCTCTGTGATTACTCGATGCGATATGGCGAAACAATTACCTGAGAATTGCAAAATTTTGAATAAACAAGACCACAATTAAATCACTACCGATGTACACAATGGAAACCTGACCAGAATCGTCGTAAATAAAGCAAATTTCTCGAAACAACAGAAATCAAAATAGAGTGCTGAAAAAACTCTATTGAATAGAGAATAGTGGTAACATTAGAGTGACATGAAAAATAAATAATATAGATGTTAAACAGATAGATAGAACGGAAAAAAAAATAAGTAGATATAATAGAATACAGAATGGTTACATTTACAGGTTACCAGTAAGAATACGTATTAATAGTAAAGTAAGTAGACGAGAGTAAGAAAACGTTGAAGCAACTGCCTTTCCAAAAGGGAATACCATGGTAATTTCCTTATTGAACTGTTATCAAATACGTGAAACATGTCCCAAGGTATTAACTGAGGCTTCCAAACTATACCGTTAAAAAAGTAATTAACGAAATGAAATTATGAGAAATCGTGTTACTCGGAATTAAACTGTGTCAATTTCGAGTAACTTTCCTACATTTCGCTTACAATTGCTCGATGCAGCTTTATGAATGTCATTCAGTGTTTTAATCACGAAGAGTAAAGATCCCTGAAGACGTCTCATGTAAGAGAAGGCAAAACGTCGAAGAATAACCTCAAACCAACACTGCCTAATTCCATGACTCACGATTTCCCATCTAACCAAAACCGTGAAAGCTTCCGTTCGATGAAATGGAATTATAATAAACTTTTTTCAATTTTCATTATGTTCTTTTCTACTCTATGTACTGTCGCAGCATAATAACAAAATGTCGAAATGTGACATGGTCATCAAAATCCGCTAAGCCGTTTTGGAACTACAATCTTTTAAGGGAACATTACACTTTCTCAGTCGACAATTTCAGTAATTTTTATGGGACTGATAAATTAGTAAAAAAACATTTTTTGAGTCCGTAAATTTTCTGACATATATTTTTAAGTCTTCAAATGCAAGAAAAAAAATTGTACATAATTTTTTAAATGATTTTTTTATAGGGCTTTTTTGCAGTCTCATGGAAGCCATTTTGTAAACTTAGATTTGCTGACGTGCACGACTGCTAAAAAAAAAATCCTTAGAAAAAGTATGACTATGGCCCCAGTATACACTACGATTTTTTTTTTTGTGAGCAAAAATTCCCAAAATGCTGGACCTCCAAAGTGATTTCAAAAGCAGCATTTTTTTTCGTAAGAAAACATTAAATATTGAGGAAAAAATTAACCAATCTTCTTTATTCTAGGTTATACTGGGGCTGTTGTTGTGTAGAACATATTAAAATTTCAGACCGATTCGTTAAATGGTTTCTAAGTTATTGTTCACGCCGATTACAAAGGCGTCGTCTTGAACAAAACGCGTTTTTAAAGTTTTGACAAACGAATTTTCACATATAAAATCTATTTACGTTCAACCAGCTATGCCTGCTGCATACAAAATTCCTTCAGACTCCTCATACGCCTCGTTCTCAAGTGTTCTTTCGTCTCTCCATGCGAGTCTGGCCTCTCTGGCGGCTTCGGTGAGGCTGAGTTTTTAAATTTTTTTCTGCAGATTTACTGGCAAAATTAGAATTACTTTCATTTAAAAATCGATTACTAGAAAACTGTCTTTTACGTGGCCTGCACACTCGCTTTGAATTAAATTTCCCGTATCTTTTATCTATTTTGCACAATATTAGCCGAGACGTTCATTGAGTGACGTTAGCCCTGCGAGCGATATTTTTGAACTGAGCTGGCCAGCGTACCGTTTGCTTTGGAGCTACAATTTTGCCTCAGATTGAAAAGATATTATACCCATTATAGTAAGCTCACCTTTTACCTGCTTCTATCTTTCATAGAATCCTAAAAGTAGCAGATGTTCGACGCCGGTAGAGTTGTAAACGGCAGAAAGGTAAATTATTACGCCGCGCGGTTGATTTGGCCTGCCTTACATTTGGTGCTATAATCGTCTATAACTTCGAAAGTATTTGAAATTTTCTCTGAAATTTTCAGAGAATATTATTGAAATATAATACTTCCAATAGGCTACTTTCTGAAAAGTCAATTTCTCCCACCCGAGAAAGCGTAATGTTCCCTTAAAAATCATGCAAAAATGCACTCCATTGTTTTCTGACAACATTAAAGGTATTTTAAAGGGAAAAAAAAAAGGCATTTTTTCAGGCAACAGAACCCTGTATAATTTAAGAAAAAAAATATTTAACAGAAAAAAATCATGTAAATGTTATATTTTTCCTGGTCAGTTATTTATTTCTAGTATACCTATATAAAAAAAGTAAAGTGTTGAAAATGTTCGGACGAAAAAATAAAAAAAGTGAAACATACGCGTATTTGTATAATATTAAAGACTGAAAAAATCCTAGTTTTTATTGTGTTATATGAAAGTATTACCTTTCAATTAAAAAAGAAAAAATAGAATAACAATTGATGAGTGCAACGCCATTTTTTTAGAACTTTAGATTTAAAATAGACCGGGTTTACACACATTTATATCAGATTCGGCTTTGTGATCTTTTCACGCCTTTTTTTGACAGACACGTCAGCTGCAATATTATTCAAATGACAAATAACGCTTCTCTTTGTCATTCTACTCAGAGCAGAAAGAGTGAAATAATCATAAAGCTAAATTTGCTATTGATACTAATTATGTATAGTTTAGAATGGGGATAGTTTTTGTCAAAGAAAAAAAAACAATATTTTTTAAAAGCCAAGTTTTGTACCGTAAGAGTTAGTACCAAGGTTTTTATTCCATTTGAAATGTTATAGGATCTTTAGACTCAGAAAATTGCAATTTTGTACCTCCTGTGGCGTTAAACAATTTATGTTGTTTGTTATATTATTTAATCATAGACCAACAGCATACTAGTCGACAACTTTCTACGTTGTTGCCGATTAGCGTCGCGGAAAAAGCATCATTGTGGAAGAGTATTGGTTGATTTACGTGGCATCAATTGTAGCAGCTGAACACCTTTCGTATCTGAAAAATCTGCTGTCATGATCTTTCCAGCTTGTTGGTTGCACCCGAAGTTTCTTGGGAATTGAAGAGTCCTTCGGCTTTTATGGTGTAATCTATTCTTTAAGTCATCATGGTAGAAGTTGTTTGAAGATTCTGCTACAATATCTAAAATCACTCACTTGGCAATATTGCCAGCGAAATGTTTTAACCAAAGACATGAAGGATGGACTGAGCTTTCCGTATTCTGCTGTGAAGTAAATACGGACGCAAAAGTGTGAGAGAGATAAAGCGAATGTACGGGTACTGTGCCTTGGTTAACAAGCCTACAGAAAAGGGACAGCCGCACAGTCGCTTTGTCTCTCTTTAGAGAGTGGTCAATTTTGCGAGGCTAATGCTCAGTCCAAATTAACCACTCTCTGGAAAGAGACGAAGCGACTGTGCGGCCAGTATCTGTCTCGTTTCTGTAGGCTTATAATACACAAAGCGCAGTACCCCAAGACCGAATTCAAGGCGAGAAAAGCCCCCACCCGATTTTAGTTAGTTTAGTTAGAAATATTATTTTCAAGAGCGTCGTAGCTCAGCGGCAAAGTGCTCGAATCCGAATCTTGCTAACTTGGGTGCGAGTCTCGTTGGTTTTTTCTTAAATATTAATTTTAATATAGGCGATTAGAATTAATAATAGTGAAAACAATTATTATTTTTACGCTCTGGCAAGCCTGTGACATGGGTCAATCAAAATTCTAGAAAGAGACTGCTACTGGCAGCACATTCGCTTTGTCTCTGTCACACTTTTGCGTCCTTATTTACTTCAGAGTGGATACGGAACGCTCAATCCACCCTCCTCTGTATGTTTACCTACAAATCTCTCTTAGTGTAGTAAAAAAAGACCAAAATAATGATGAGATGGGCATAGTTTAGATACAGCAATATTATGATTTTGTCCTCTCTGGGGTATCACCAGGAGTATTGTCCTGATTTTGGCCCTCGAAAAATTTGTGCTCTTTTGTTTATAAACAATTTAGTTTTCAAAAGCTCTGGTTGTATAAGTCGGATCGAGACAAAAAAAACACACACAACTCTTCGTAATGAAATTGAAGAAACAGGGAATATTCTCCACGGTTTGTAGATTGTACGAAAATTATCACGAGTGCGTTACCTTTAATAATTTATCTGGTATATATAAAAAAAAACAAAAATTTCAAGGTCATCAGTTTTCAGTAAAGATTGGCAACAAACTTTGTTGAAAATTCATTTGGGGGTGTTTTGTGAAGTCACTTTATACCTCCGTAACAAATTTTTTTATTTTAAAAGCAATCAACGTACGGAACACTAATTGCGCAAGTTCAACTTGCCCTTGACTGGTTATTACTATAACAAAACGCATATTTTCTAACAGTTTTCAAACCGATCGGTTGGTTCACCTATTCGACCTGTACAATAAACTGAAAAAAAAACAGTTTTTTGCCTGTTTTTTCAATTTCATTACGAAGAGTTTGGTTTTTTTGTCTCGATCGTTTATAAACAAAAAAGTACAAGTTTCTCGAGGTCTCAAACTCAGGACAATACTCCTGGTGATATCCCAGAGAGGATAAAATCATAATATTACTGTATGTAAATTATGCCTCTCCCATTATTATTTAGACGTTTTTTTACTGCACTGTAAATACGATTTAATAAAATTATGGAGGTCTTTTTTCAAAAAAGTTTGTACAAGCTTTATTTGGGGAACTGAGTACTAACAGTAAAATAAAGAAAACACATGAAGAAATATAAAAAAATATCCCATTCTAAACATTACTATTTGCCATTTATACATATGTAGCTGACAGAATGTACTTATTCTTCATATTTTGTTCCCCTCAACTTAGCATCCTTTTTTGTATCGGTTGTGATTTTTTTTTACAGTGTAACTGATTGTTTCTCGTAAAATGGATTTTTTCAAAAAAAACATTGACATCTTAGAAAAGAAGGTCTGTTTTTTTTATATATAACGTATGAAATTCGTTAATGTTTCTTTTTTACGTTATAAATAACAATGAAAATAAATGCAAGGCAAAATTTAAAATTACATACAACAGATGATATTCAATAAGCTTTTTTTAAAACACATCTAATACTTTGTAACTGCAAGTCCCTATATTGCGATGAAAATAGTTTAATTCCATCTTTACTTTTTGAGGTACAAGACATAAAATTTGTTATGTTGGAAATGTCAAGCATTTCTTAATAAAACTTTCAGTAATAGTTCAATCAGAATACGATTTTGAGGTGAAATTGTCGGATACTGCTACTTTTTTTTTGATTCTCGTCTCGATAAGGGGCTATGGATGTCATTTGAACCTTCTGGTCTGGAAAAATTGGCCGTTTTTGTCGTTTTTTTCTTTTTTATCATTTGTTATGATTAAATAGGTGTACTTGCAAACTGTAAGCTAATTTTCTTTAGTTAACTCTGTGAATATGTTCCATGGCATTACCTTAATTGATCCAAACATAATTTTAGACATTTTTTACATATTAGATATATTTTTCACTCCTCATAATATTGATAAATTTTACCGAATCACATTTTTTTATTTGACTAATTTTTTAAATAACATTTTTTCAGTATACCTTACCTAAAATAACAGAATATGTTTCTAAGTTCCTAAACTTTCATTTCAGGTACTTAAGATCTCATTTAAACAATTTAGACCCGAGAAATTGGTCATTTTAGACCCTGTTTAATTTTTTTTTTAATTATTTTTTCTTGAGTATTATAATATTTTCAGTAAACAAAGTTATTTTTAATTATTATACACGGGTTACTGTATATGTTGAGTCATTTGGTCCATTTAAGCTGAAAAAAACTGGCCATTTTATAATTTTTTTTTGTTTCAAATTTACAGTTCCTTTCAAAAAATTAATTTTTCTTGAATTTTATCATATTTTATATATATATATATATATATATATATATATATATATATATATATATATATATATATATATATATATATATAATGATTACCATAGGTCTTATAAGAAGAGAAGAGAGCATTTGGGTCACTGATTTGGATGAAACTTGATGGATAGTCAGGTTTCTCCGATATATTAAGAATCCCGCTTTGTATTTTTTTTTCTTTACAAAAAATCAATTTTATTTGGCTTCATAATGTTTTGAAAAAGTAGTAATATTTCTATTAAATAAAAAATACATTGCTACAACAATTTAGATATAAGTTTAACTAGTTAAACTTGTATCATTAAAATTATTATTTTGTTCAGTAATTTTATAATTTTTATTAATTTAATTATTATATCTTCATATAAAATTATCAATAAAAAAGTAATCTTTACTTTTTATTTGTATAAAAATCGTATTATTACATAAAAAATATGACGTAGAGAAATATAAGATTCATACCCAGGCCATGGCCAGTTGTCTCAGTCTAAATGGACCAAATGACTTTCTCAGCCACTCAACATGTACAGTAACCTGTGTATAATAACTAAAAACTTTGGTTACTGAAAATATAAAACTCGAGAAACAATAATTTCTTAAAAGAAACTCGTAAATTTACGTTAAAAAAAATTTAATTTAAGAAAAAAATGGCCAATTTCTCGGGCCTAAATTGGTTAAGTACCTTAAATAAAAGTTTGGCGACTAAGGAACATTTTCTGATATTTTAGGTAAGGTAGTAGTATAGTGAAAAAAAGTTGTTTAAAAAATTCTTTAGAAGAAAAAAAACGTAAATCGGTAAAATATATCAATATTATTAGGAATGAAGAATATATCTGATACGTAAAAAATTGCTAAAATTATGTTTGGATCAATTAAAGTGATGTCCATGGAACATATTTCCAGAGTTAACTAAAAAAACTAGCTTACAAGAGAAAAAAAAACGACAAAAACGGCCAATTTCTCTTGACCAAAAGATTTAAATGGGCCATTAAATTTTTCGTTTTTTTTTTTTATTTGGAATCAAAATATGTCAAAATTTTTAGTTTATGACAAACTTACAAAAATACGCTAAAAAAAAACAAAAATGAGCCAATTCTCCCATTTTTGAGGAATTTGCCCCAATTTTTCAGCGATCACAATATATTAATGTACTCGTCGAGCCGAGTATTTTTAAAATGAAAAATAGCAGTATCCGACAATTTCCGTTTTTGGCCTGTTCTGGTTGTTTCTTTTAACTGCTTCATACTAACACCGAGACTTTAGTAGAAAATATCCTGCAGATGCAAACTTTTAGAAATAAGAAAAGTTTCTAGAAAGTATCAGTTATAATATTGATAATGGACATCAAAAATTATCCGCAGTTCCAAATACTTATTAAAGATTTATTAGCCCAAAAAAGGAACATTAACTTATTTATTGATAATAGTATACGCAGTTCAACGCCTTAGTTGATTCAAAAAACATTTTTTTACATTATTTAATTTTGTGTAAATATTTGTTATAAAAAAATCTTGTTTGTCCAAAATTGTATATATTGTATTATTTGTATTTGGTATTTGTATTTAAAAAAAAAAGCGAAATTATAAATTTTATATTATTAATTGGTTAAAAATGCGTTTCTGGCATGTCAGTGTTTGAAGGTAAAATCTGTATCACTCTGTATATGATAGCAAAATGTATTATTTATTCATCTTAGTTTGTAATTACCGCTTTGCAATGCAATAAAATCGCATATGATGTAAATTTTGTGTTTTATTTTTAATATTCCGTACGGAACACTTATAAGATCACTTCGGTGTCTGTCCGTCTATCTGTCTGTCCGTTTGTTACACCCGATTTTCTCTGAAACTATTTGACAAAGAAAGTTGAAATTTGGAACTAATATAGAAATTGATGGCCCCATCAGATCTGTGTAGTTTTGACAGTTAAATTTTGATTTAAAGGTTTAGTTTTGGGGGGGTGAAATCGAAAGTGAAAAAAAAAATTACCGGGTCATTAAGTGGGGTATCAAATGAAAGCTTATAAAAACACGAGTTCAAAAATATATATAATGAAATACTTGGTCATATATTCTCCACAGGATGTAAATTGGACGAAAATTATCACGAGTTTTTAACTAGCCGTGCCCGCGGCTCCGCTCGCGTTGACTTGATTCACTATTACCGTCATTGCCTATTCCTTATGTTACCTAATGTAATAAAATATATCCTACAACCTGGCCACATATGTATTTTATAAAAAAATACGTAAATCGGATAAGTAGTTTTTGAGTGATAAACGCACTAACGAACAGAGAGACGTTGCATTTTATATATATTATATTCTTTGCTACATAATATTGTTCCATATTTAATGGGTTAGGCAATGTATGCAAGAGAACGCGCTAGCGACAAACTTTTTTCGGACTTGATTCACTATTATCATCACTGCTTATTCCTTATGTTACCTAACGTAATAAAATATATCCTATAACCTGGTTAGGGAACATATGTATGTTTTAAAAAAAGCATGTAAATCGGATAAGTGGTTCTTGAGTGATAAGCGCACTAACAGACAGACAGAAAGACGTTGCATTTATTATATATTATAGAAGATTATAGATAACCTCGCCAGAGAACAAATGTAAGAATTAAAAAAAAAACACGTAAATCGGATAAGTGGTTCTCGAGTGATAACTCACGGACAAATAGACAGACAGACAAAGAGACGATGCATTTTATATATATTATAAAAGATTATAGATAACCTGGCCAAAGAACAAATGTATGAATTAAAAAAAAAAAGTAAAATGGATAAGTAGTTCTAAGTCATAAGCACACTAACGGACAGACAGACAGTAAAAGACGTTGCATTTTATATATATTATATTATTTGCTACATAATATTGTTCCATATTTAATAGTTTAGGCAGTGTATTGTAAGAGAATGCGCTAGCGGCAAACTTTTTCAGACTTGAATTCACTATTATCGTCACTGCTTATTCCTTATGTTACCTATAGTAATAAACTATATTAGGGGTCGGCAACCTATGGCACGCGTGCCATCTCTGGTACGCCAAGCAATTTTGAATGGCACGCGTACCTATTCAAAGTTTACACATTAATTCTGTAATCTGTGACATGTTTCGAAATTAAGTAAATAATCGAAGACAGTATTACTTTAACGTTACAAACAAAAACGATATATTATATAGGTCACTAGGTATTATTACCAAAAACTACAAAAATATATATTTTGTAATTTATAATTTTACTGAATGCAATGGTTTGGCTTTAATTTCGGCAAGTATTAAAGACGGCAAGCCTCAAAATATAAGCCTAGGCAAAAACACAAATAAACGTTCTCAATTCAGATCAAAAGAGCCGCTATAAGGCGGTTTTTGTTTGACTTGACTTCAATCGTTCCGACTCGCGCCGCAACTCTTTTTATATTGATTTAACTTCTAGGTGGTCCTTTGATTGCAATGGGAGCGTTGTAGATAATAATTTTTGTTCTAAGAAATTTAATAAACGTAATTATTGGAATTTTCTGGAAACATAATTTTTCTATATATAGCAAGCGGCTACACGTTTGGATCATTTAGTATAGATACTTCTATGTTACTACATCCATTCCAGTCAATAGGCGTCGAAAAGTTTAAAAATTAAAACTACGTTGCGTTATGGCCGCGAAGAAACAGAAGGTAGACGTTCGATCATTTCAAACTTCATGGATTACGGTTTTGTACAGCTAAACGATCGGGCCATTTGTGTCCTATGTCGGGGGGAAAGCGTAGTTTTCCGGAAATCTAGTGTTCAACGACATTTCCAGATAAAACATGAATCGTCATTTAAAGATAACGCTGATAAAAGGGAGGCAATACAAAGAGCAAGTAAACAATACGAGAAACAGTCAACATTCTTTAGCAAAGTTTTCCAAGGAAAAAATCAGGTAACTGAATGCAGTTTTAAAATTGCACAATCATTGGCACAAAAGGGTAGGCCCTTTACTGACGGAGAATTTATGAAGCAAACGTTTTTGAGTACTGGCGAGATTTTATTCGACGACTTGCCCAATAAGGATACAATATTGGCCAGGATTAGGGATATACCGGCATCAGCGCGGACCATCGAGAGACGAATTACCGAAATGACACAAAATGTCCAAAAACAGCAGAGAGACGCTATCAAACGGAATTTTGTATTTAGTGTAGCATTGGATGAAAGTGTCGATATTAATAACATTGCCCGTCTGGCAATCATTGCGCGATACTTCGATGATGGCAGTGTGTATGAAGAGTTGATTTGTCTGCTCCCATTGCAGGGAACTACAAGAGGAGAGGATATATTTTCAGAATTTGTTAAACATTTTGAAAAGCGGAACATTGATTTAAATAAAATTTTTTGCGTAACAACAGATGACTCTCCTGCTATGATTGGGAGACATAAAGGATTTGTTTCCGTTCTTATTGAACGCATGGGTCGATCAGTTTTGAATTTTCACTGCATAGTTTGTGCGCTAAAATCTCCGCTGGGAGTTTAAAATCCGTGATGGATAGGGTGGTTAAAATAGTTAACTATATTGTCGGTCGTTCTTCACTGATTCATAGACAATTTAAGGCGTTTCTGCAGGAATTAGAAAGTGCATATTCAGATATACCATTGCACAATAATGTGCGCTGGCTCAGCCGTGGTAAAATGCTCTCTAGATTTGTGCAATGTCTGGGCGAAATTAAATCGTTCTTGTTGGAAAAAAAATCAAGTGGATGCTTATCCTGAATTAGAAGATAAGAACTGGATTTGTATGTTAATGTTTCTTACTGATATTAAAAACCATCTCAGTGAACTCAACTTAAAGTTACAAGGTTCAGGCAAAACAGTTCTGGATTTATACGAATCCTAGAAATCATTCAAATTAAAAATAGATTTATTTATCAGCGATATTACTACAAACACATATAAATATTTTCCAAATTTAACAACTTATAGATTCAGTATCGACGATGGTGCACTAATAGACGAAATTCGTAAATATATGACTAATTTAAAAGAGGAGTTTATGGAGAGGGGTCAGGATTTTGGTAAACATGGTCCTATGTTCGCTTTTTTAATCAAACCAGATTTAATGGATTTTTCCAGTAGTTGCTTTGACATATCTCTTTTCTCATGGATGGACATTAATGATTTTGATCTTCAATACATTGAATTTAAAAGCTTCGAGTTATGGAACACGAAATTTGTAGAATTAAGAAGGGTATTAGAAGGTGACTGCCAGAACCATTCAAACGAGATACTCAGTTGTTGGATAAGTTTACCAGAGAAATTTATTTGTCTTAAGAAAGTAGCATTTGTCATGCTTACAGCTTTCGGATCATCCTATATCTGTGAACAACTTTTTTCCCATATGAGAGTGATTTTAATCCCGTACCGAAGCAGGCTGACAACAGAAAACTCGGAAGTATGTGTGACACTGAAAATAACCAGACATGAACCGGATATAAGAAAACTCTCTAAAGAACTTCAAGCACAGGGTTCACACTAGGTCCTAGAACTAGTATAATAAAATTATTTGTTAAATGTTAAAATTTTTTTGTAATTAAACCTTCTAAAAGCAATATTTTAAGTTAATTTAAGTTAATTTTTGTTAATTTTAGTTGTAGTAAGTACGGCACGCAAAATGTTGTATGGATGAAAACTGGCACCCCTTAGTTAAAAGGTTGCCGACCCCTGAACTATATCCTATAACCTGGCCAGAGAACATATATGTTTTCAAAAAAAGTAAATCGGATAAGTGAGTGATAAGCGCACTAACGGATAGACAGAGAGACGTTGCATTTTATATATATTATAGATAATTTATCTTGGTATACAAAAAAAACAAAGTTTCAGTCATCAGTTTTCAAAAAAAAACGGGAGCAAACTTTGTTGAAAACTTACTTGGGGTGTGTTTTGTGAAGTCATTGATCATTTTATACTTCCGTAACAAAAATTTTTAATTTAAAAGCCATCAACGTACGAAACACTAATTGCGCAAGTCCGATTTATACTTGATCGGGTTTTTTTGTGAATTCTTAACCGAATGTCTACGGCAATGGTTAGCCAGACATATGAATGTTATCACATTTTTCTTATTCCTCGACTCCAGTGACCCAGAAAAGGAAGCATAATACGATATAAACGATCAAGCCCTCTAACACGCTTCCCCCATACTTTACCATTGTTGACTATTCATGATTATGCTTAAAAGTTGTTTATGATCACCACCAAAAATTAAGAGAAATTCTCATGATGATATTGAAAATGTAAGTAATATAAAATTAATACTTAATACACAAAGTATAATAGGTAAACACATAAAATCACGCAAAATTTTGAAGTCCGAGCAAGATACACTCTCTTATTTATTTACTCGTTTCTCTTTTTATTCACAAGTGTAATATTTATTGTAATTAACTTATTTTTTTGACTTTGTTTAATTTTTTTTTTCAGTTCTTTTTTTTTTCGTTAGAAAGATAAGTGAGGTACTTACATATAAACTCCTGGACAAAATTAACGCAACAATCTGAAAATTAATTTATCTTTTTCTTATGTCAGTTTTAAAGTTTATCGAGTATTTGAATAGTAGGCTATGCATATTTTGTTTCGTTGTTCATGACAGAAATCAAAACAATTCGTTTAGATTTACAGTTTTAAAGAATTTTTTAGAAGATAAACAATTTTCTGTAATAATGCGATAGATTTTCTTTAAAAGTAAGCTTATAAATTGTTCCCTTTTTCAAAGTAATACGTTTTTGTGGTAGAGTGTTTTATTTTTGACCCCGAAGAATTAGAAAAATGAATCGAACAAGGAATTTAACTGAACACGAGGTAGTGTGAGCCTCAGTTTTATTGGACGAGGGATATTGTCAGAGTTATGTTGCCAATTTGTTAGGCAAACATCGTTCCACAATAAGTCGTATGGTAAGACGCTTGAATGAAGTAGGAACTTATTCTAGAAGGCTAGGGCAAGGGCGAAAACGATGCACTAGCGACCTAGATGCATGTTTTATAAGACAATATGTTTTAAGAAACAGGACTGTCATTAGTTCTATAATAAGAAACGAACTCGAAACTGTTCACAATTTCTTCTAAAACAGTTAGAAGACGGTAAAATGAAGCTGGATTAAACAGTAGGAGACCAGCCACTGCGCCCTTGCTTACTAGAGAGAACAGAGTTTCCAGGTTACGTTTTGCTCGAAATCACGAAAACTGGTCTGTGGATGATTGGAAACAAGTTTTCTTCACAGATGAAACTAGGGTTAGTCTAAAACATCCAGATGGTCGTGAGAGAGTATGGCGAAGACCAGGAGAGAGGTTTTCTCCTTGCAATATCTCTGCAAGGATTCCATTCGGCGGTGGCTCTGTTATGTTCTGGGGTGGCATCTGCTTTGATGCTCGAGTTAGTTCCTGTCCGTACGAGATCCATGAATGCTGACTACTATCTTGAGAATATTGTAATAGAACATGTGATGGCTTTCGGTCATTTTGTGGGGCCCAATTTCCTGTTTATGCAAGACAACGCTCGCCCTCACGTGGCTAGGGAGGTACTCGATTATCTTAATCAAGTTAATATACCGATTATGCAATAGCCACCAAAAAGCCCGGATCTGAATCCGATAGAACATGTATGGGATCACCTTAAGAAAAATGTGAAATGTCATATACCTGCACCTAGAAACCTGAGGGAACTTGAAAATGCAGTTATCACAGAATGGGAGCAAATTCCTCAAGATTTTATTCAAAATTTAATTAGAAGCATGCCTAGGCGCATAAACGCTGTCATCCGAAGTAGAGGAGGCAACACACGCTACTAGTGTCCCAGTTACATCATTAATTTTGCTACTAGTGTCCCAGTTTATTTTTTTCATTATTACATAATTTCAACGATTTTGTTATTAGGTCTTAAGAATAATTTTAATTCGAATCTTATAGAGAAATTTGGTAGCTACTTCACTTTTAAAGTATCCGAATAAGTTTTTTCTAACTTTTAGTGTAACCAATGTTCATAAAAAAAATATTAAAATTAATTCATTACAAAGATTTGTATGATTTAATATATTGTTGCGTTAATTTTGTCCAGGAGTGTATTTTATTTGTGAGCTTTAAAAGGTTAAAGAGTTTACTAAAAATGGGTCGATCTTTGACAAAGGAGTGCAGCCAAAAAAGTAAGATCAGCAAATGTAAATGTATCGGTGAAAAAAAAAAACCTGGATATGTAGTACCAGATACAGGCTTTGACATTAACAAAATTTGGCATATCAGCTTGGAAGCGCCTGCATAAATATTGGCATATTTGAACAATATTATATATATATACGTATTGAACTGAGAACCTCCTTTTTAGAGCCACATCCCTCAAAAGCTATAGGTTTTTCATAGGTGAATTATTATATCCGTACCAACTTCAAAGTATATCTATGCAATTTGTCCAAGAGACAGAAATATGATCAGGGGCCTTATGGTATAAAGGATTGCAAAAATCTCGCAGTGTTATTTTTCCATAAATTCAATACTTTCTTCTAACCAGGAAAGTGAAAATTAAATCTAGTAAATAATTTTTAAGGTGATATTTTTGTTAAACTAGTTCGAAAAAAACAGATTTTTAAATATCACTTGAAATCAACGTTTACTTATGGAATGAAAAAATATGGTCATAATAATAATAATTGGATGTAAACACCCAGAAATTTTGATACTAGATAATTGGCATTAAACATTGGCAGCTTTGGAACCAATATTTTTGAAATTTATACATTACTATCCGTGCCCGCGGCACCGCTCGCGTGGACTTGATTCACTATTATCGTCACTGCTCATTCCTTATATTACCTAAAGTAATAAAATAAACTCTATAACCTGGCCAGGGAACATATGTATGAATTAAAAAAAAAAACACATAAATCGGATAAATGGTTCCTGAGTAACGAACGCACTAATTGAAAGACGGGCAGATAGACATTTTATATATTGTATATTATATTCTTTGCTGCATGATATTGTTCCATATTTAATGGTTTAGGCAGCGTATTGAAAGAAAGAAACTTTTTTCCAACTTGATTCACTACTATCGTCACTACTTATTCCTTATGTTACCTAACGTAACAAAATATATGCTATAACCTAGCCAGAGAACACATGTATGTAAAAAAAAAAACGTAAATCTTGTGGTTCTCGAGTGATAAGCGCACTAACGGACAGGTAGACAGACAGATAGACAGAGAGAAGTTGCATTTTATATATATTATAGAAGGTTATAGATAACCTGGTCAGAGAATAAATGTATGAACTAAAAAAAAAAACGTGTAAATCGGATAAGTGGTTTTCGAGTGATAAGCACACAATCGGATAGACAGACCGACAGAAAGACGTTGCATTTTATATATATATATATATATATATATATATATATATATATATATATATATATATATATATATATATATTATAGGTGTTACTTAACGTAATAAAATATATCCTATAACCTGGCCACGGAACATATGTGTGTTTAAAAAAAAAGCATGTAAATCGGATAAGTGGTTCTCGAGTGATAAGCGCACTGACGGAGAGACAGGCAGACGGACAGAGAAACGTTACATTTTATATAAGTCGTAAATGTTACCTAACGTAATAAAATATATCCTATAACCTGGCCAAGGAACATACATATGTTGTAAGAACAAGAGTATATAAATCGGATAAGTGATTCTCGAGTGATAAGCGCACTAACGGACAGGTAGGCAGACAGATATACCGAAAGACGTTGCATTTTATATATATTATAAAAGATTATAGATAACCTGGCCAGAGAACATATGTATGAATTAGAAAAAACACGTAAATCGGATAAGTGGTTCACGAGTGATAAGCGCACTAACGGACAGACAGACCGACAAAGAGACGCTGTATTTTATATATGTTATATTCTTTGCTACATGATATTGTTCTATATTTAATGGTTTAGGCAGTGTACAGCAAGAGAACGCGCTAGCGGCAAACTTTTTTCCGACTTGATTCACTATTATCGTCACTGCTTATTCCTTATGTTACCTAACGTAATAAAATATATCCTATTACCTGGCCAGAGAACATATGTACGTTTTAAAAAAAAAAGCACGTAAATCGGATAAGTGGTTCTCCAGTGATAAGCGCACTAACGGGCAGACAGAGAGACGTTGCATTTTATATATATATATATATATATATATATATATATATATATATATATATATATATATATATATATATATATAGATGGTAAGACACTTATGTGGACAACTGGAACAGAATTTTTGGGTAAAATAGTTTTTTAATTTTATTTTCTTTATCTTATTATTATCTACTATTTCAACTGACACTCGTATGTTTGTAAACGTTTGAATTATGCATTGGAAGTAAATTTATAACAATTTTATGCTAATTTTTACCACTCACTTTTGACAACTAACTAATATTTCCGCGGTTTCCTTTTAGATTTCCTTTACATTCGTCAGAACAAAATCATCGAATCGGCATACTTTATGGAATTCACGAAATTTTCCCGAGATGTCGATAGATTTTATAAAGATACTAGCTGTGTCCGCGGCTCCGCTCGCGTGGACTTAATTTACTGTTATCGTCACTGCTTATTCCTTATGTTACCTAACGTAATAAAATATATCCTATAACCTGGCCAGAGAACACATGTAATTAAAAAAAAAAAACACGTAAATCGGATAAGTGGTTCTTGAATGCTAAGCGCACTAACCGACAGACAGACAAAAGGACGTTGCGTTTTATGTATATTTTAGATTTTTTTTAATAAATATTAAGTTAAGAATTAAAAAAAAAAAACAAACAGCAGTGCTAAGCACACTAACCGACAGACAGACAAAAGGACGTTGCGTTTTATGTATATTTTAGATTTTTTTTAATAAATATTAAGTTAAGAATTTAAAAAAAAAAAACAAACAGATGTTGCGTTTTATATATATTATTATTATAATTATATAATCTGACCAGAGAACATACGTATGAATTAAAAAAAAAAACACGTAAATCGGATAAGTGGTTCTCGAGTGATAAGCGTACTAACGGACAGACAGAGAGACGTTACATTTTATATATATATATATATATATATATATATATATATATATATATATGTTTTGACGAATGTTCTCACGGGTGTGAAATGTAGTAGTGGTTTTTCGGGTATCCCGTGTTAGCTTGAAGTCCCTTGATGGACAGTTTCGCTGATGTTTCGATGGAATCTCATACATCTTTTTCAAAGCGTTGATCACTGGTCGGTGTCTTGGCGTTGAATGTCGACATGAATGACATTCAACGCCAAGACACCGACCAGTGATCAACGCTTTGAAAAAGATGGATGAGATTCCATCGAAACGTCAGCGAAACCGTCCATCAAGGGACTTCCAGCTAACACGGGATACCAGAAAAACCACTACTACATATATATATATATATATATATATATATATATATATATATATATATATATATATAAATATATGTATATATATATATATATATATATATATATATATATATATATATATATATATATATATATGTATATATATATATATATATATATATATATATATATATATATATATATGTCTGTCGGTTAGTGCGCTTAGCATTCAAGAACCACTTATCCGATTTACGTGTTTTTTTTTTAATTACATGTGTTCTCTGGCCAGGTTATAGGATATATTTTATTACGTTAGGTAACATAAGGAATAAGCAGTGACGATAACAGTGAATTAAGTCCACGCGAGCGGAGCAGCGGGCACAGCTAGTATCTTTATAAAATCTATCGACATCTCGGGAAAATTTCGTGAATTCCATAAAGTATGCCGATTCGATGATTTTGTTCTGACGAATGTAAAGGAAATCTAAAAGGAAACAGCGGAAATATTAGTTAGTTGTCAAAAATGAGTGGTAAAAATTAGCAGAAAATTGTTATAAATTTACTTCCAATGCATAATTCAAACGTTTACAAACATACGAGTGTCAGTTGAAATAGTAGATAATAATAAGATAAAGAAAATAAAATTAAAAAATTATTTACCCAAAAATTCTGTTCCAGTTGTCCACATAAGTGTCTTACCATCTATATATATATATATATATATATATATATATATATATATATATATATATATATATATTATATATATATATAAATATAAAATGCAACGTCTCTCTGTCTGTGCCCGTTAGTGCGCTTATCACTGGAGAACCACTTATCCGATTTACGTGCTTTTTTTTTTAAAACGTACATATGTTCTCTGGCCAGGTAATAGGATATATTTTATTACGTTAGGTAACATAAGGAATAAGCAGTGACGATAATAGTGAATCAAGTCGGAAAAAAGTTTGCCGCTAGCGCGTTCTCTTGCTGTACACTGCCTAAACCATTAAATATAGAACAATATCATGTAGCAAAGAATATAACATATATAAAATACAGCGTCTCTTTGTCGGTCTGTCTGTCCGTTAGTGCGCTTATCACTCGTGAACCACTTATCCGATTTACGTGTTTTTTTTCTAATTCATACATATGTTCTCTGGCCAGGTTATCTATAATCTTTTATAATATATATATAAAATGCAACGTCTTTCGGTATATCTGTCTGCCTACCTGTCCGTTAGTGCGCTTATCACGCGAGAATCACTTATCCGATTTATATACTCTTGTTCTTACAACATATGTATGTTCCTTGGCCAGGTTATAAGATATATTTTATTACGTTAGGTAACATTTATGACTTATATAAAATGTAACGTTTCTCTGTCCGTCTGCCTGTCTCTCCGTCAGTGCGCTTATCACTCGAGAACCACTTATCCGATTTACATGCTTTTTTTTTAAACACACATATGTTCCGGGGCCAGGTTATAGGATATATTTTATTACGTTAAGTAACACCTATAATATATATATAAAATGCAACGTCTTTCTGTCTGTCTGTCTATCCGATTGTGTGCTTATCACTCGAAAACCACTTATCCGATTTACACGTTTTTTTTTTTTTAGTTCATACATTTATTCTCTGACCAGGTTATCTATAACCTTCTATAATATATATAAAATGCAACTTCTCTCTGTCTATCTGTCTGTCTACCTGTCCGTTAGTGCGCTTATCACTCGAGAACCACAAGATTTACGTTTTTTTTTTACATACATGTGTTCTCTGGCTAGGTTATAGCATATATTTTGTTACGTTAGGTAACATAAGGAATAAGTAGTGACGATAGTAGTGAATCAAGTTGGAAAAAAAGTTTCTTTCTTTCAATACGCTGCCTAAACCATTAAATATGGAACAATATCATGCAGCAAAGAATATAATATACAATATATAAAATGTCTATCTGCCCGTCTTTCAATTAGTGCGTTCGTTACTCAGCTTTGAAAAAAGATGGATGAGATTCCATCGAAACGTCAGCGAAACCGTCCATCAAGGGACTTCCAGCTAACACGGGATACCAGAAAAACCACTACTACATATATATATATATATATATATATATATATATATATATATATATATATATATATATATATAAATATATGTATATATATATATATATATATATATATATATATATATATATATATATATATATATATATAAATATATGTATATATATATATATATATATATATATATATATATAAATATATGTATATATATATATATATATATATATATATATATATATATATATATATATATATATATATATACAGTCCCTGGCCAAATTATTAGACGCACTGCAAGATTTCATGTAAAATATTAATTACCGAGTGATATTGTACCGTTTTATTATTTTAAATTGATTTGTTTTTTATTTTTATATTATCCAATCAATTACCTATTTATTTGACATAAATAAAACAGCATTAATTTAGAAAAGCATAAGTTTATTAAGTTTTAAAGAAAAGTGAAATTAATGTTAGTAAAAGTCAATATTTAGTTGAGCCACCTTTAGCCGCTATCAAAGCTTTAATTCTGCGCGGCATGCTATCAATGCAAGATTGTACTGTCTCCTGCATTTGAGGATGATGATTCCACACATGAATAATCTTTTCTAGGAGCTGGGTTTTGTTGGTAATCACATCTTTAGCCACTTCTCTTTTCATCAGCTCCCACACATTTTCAATGGGGTTCATATCAGGGCTATTAACCGGCCAATCCAACAGAGGGATATTTTTTTCTGCCAAAAAAGCTTTAACAGACCGAGCAGTGTGGCAGGGAGCTCCATCTTGCATGAAAGTGAATGGTTCCCCATTTGGAAACCATTCTCTGAGCTGCGGAATCAACCGATTTTGTAATACTTCTTTGTACTGATCTTGCCTCATTATTCCTTTGACGACGTACAGACGTCCAGTGCCCTTGCCGCTGATGACTGACCAAATCATCACTTTGGTGGGATATTTAACCGTCGGGACGACACAATCAGGATGAAACTTTTCTCCATGACGACGACGCACATACTGAGCTTTATTCTGCAAAATTTCGAATGTGCTTTCGTCACTGAAGCAGACCTGTCAAAAATAGGAAAAAAAAATATATAAACTTCCATGTTTATTTGCTTTATTTAACTGAAAATGATAATAATGTATCAATTATTGATTAAATTGCTGTATCTTATCGATCTCCAGAAGTCCACATCTTTGTCTTGCCATTGTTTGGCCCACTTCAGGCGCTTTGCTTTCATTGCAGCTGTTAACTTGGGCTTCCTGGGGGGGCGACAGGCCTTAAAATCTAATTCTTTCAATTTTCTTCGAACAGTGCGCTCAGAAGCATTTACGCTAGCATCCTGGAGTTGTGATTTTATTACCTTTGTGGTATCAAATCTGTTTTCTACACAAATTTTCTTCAAACATCTCTCTGACCGTGGAGTGAAAATTGGTTTTCTACCGCATCTTTTCTTTCTTTTCGGGCTTAATTCCTTCCCTGACTCAATTTTCTTTTTTGCGCGTCGTACACTAGCTTCAGAAACCTCCAATCTTCGTGATATTTCTCGGTTTGTAAATGTTTTCGCAATCACAAGGGCCTTCACTTCAGCTTTTTTACGTGGTGAAAGATCGCCTTTTCTACCCATAATGAAAATAGTCCAATTACTTTTTTAAAACACTGCATACAAAAATAAACTAATAACTGAGTAGTATATAAAACTGTTAAACAAACAATCACAGTCCATTAAGCCACAGAAACACGTCCGTACCTGACTCGATTTCCGATCGCGACTGATACAGGTTTGTACTTATTTACGTTCATGTATCACTTTGTCAACACAGTGTTGCCATATGTTAAAAATAAATACAAATATGTAGTCTACAACAATTCTTTTAAATAAAAATCAATAATATTGTAGTTTAAATATACCATTATTGCATAAAAACTCTTAAGAAACATAAAATTACTAAAAAAAAATACAGTGCGTCTAATAATTTGGCCAGGGACTGTATATATATATATATATATATATATATATATATATATATATATATATATATATATATATATAAAGATATATATATTATAGATAACCTGGCCAGAGAACTAATGTATGAATTAAAAAAAGCACGTAAATCGGATAAGTGGTTCTCGAGTGCTAAGCGCACTAACGGACAAATAGACCGACAGACAGAGAGACGTTGTATTTTATATATTGCTACATGATATTGTTCCATACTTAATGGTTTAGGCAGTGTATTGCAAGAGAACGCGCTAGCGGCAAACTTTTTTTCCGACTTGATTCATTGTTATCGTCACTGCTTATTCCTAACATAATAAAATATATCTTATAACCTGACCAGAGAACATGTGTATGTTTAAAAGAAAGCACGTAAATCGGATAAATGGTTCTCGAGCGATAAGCATACTAACGGACAGACATACAGACAGATAGAGAGACGTTTCATTTTATATATATTATATAGAACATAGAATAAATAACACCTTTTTTTAAGTCTATCAGGCACAAGTATGCTGAAATATTGTATTCTATTTTCTTTTACCTATCTTACAATGAATATGGCATCGGTGCCCACTTCTGGATCCCTGCCGTTCTTCCAGTTGTATTCTGGCAACTTCGTACTTAATTCTTTAAACTGGCAAGTTTTCCTTATGTTAAATAAATAGCACTTTGCATCAAACTAGAAAAGGGGTAGTAGTTCGGGTAATAATGATTTAGGGTTTAAGACTAAGGAGCTTTTAATGGGTCCACTTTTTAAGTATCCAAACTAATCCATCTAAGTAGTAATAAAAGGAAAAATAAAATAGACATAAAACGTGCCACCTATCCCGGCTACAAAGTTTAGAAATTAGTAATTCTAATTTTATGGGGACCTTTTACACGTCCGCCAATAAAAATTGCCATTATTGCCTGCATTAAACTTTACAGACACATTGCCATTGTGTACAGTGAATTAATGCGTTTATTTTACGATAAATATGTGAATTTGCATAATTATATTAACTATGAAATACATGGCGTTCCAACTTTATTTAATTAAATATTAGCTACGTTAATGTTTTGAGCAGTGGCGGATTAAGGGGGTTGGGCGAAATGAGGCATACAAATTGAGCAAGCTAAAATAATAAATAGAATGTGTGACATCATATTCTAGATACTATGAAAATACAGGAAACTGGTAGGCTTTCTCTTTTTCCCTTTAAACGACTTAAGCCACTTAAAAAATTTTGATTTTGCTAAGCGTTTATTATTAACAGTTTTCTAAAGTCCGTTTGTTTGGATTTGATAGCACACAACATGGGTTATAAACATTAAAATGTCATAACCCATAAGCGGCCGAAATTTCTCTACCAATTATTTGCATTTCTAGTTTTAATCATCTTTATTTTCTATCTCTATACAACGGTGCCACCTTTTTCTACAAAACTTTTTATTACATACCTTCTAAACTTTACAATAAGCTATATAAATCAACGCATTTCAAAGTTTAATTTAATGAGTAAATGATGAAACTAAAAATCTTATTTGTATGATAAAGGCCTAAACGAGTACAATTACTAAAATACTTATTGGTAGGTAGGTGCCTAAGTACCTAAGTATATAGCCTCTCCCAAAATATAAGAGCCTGATTTTTGCCGTTTTAAGTGGGCGATATAAAAATTCTGACCTTTTGTTTATAATAGGTTGCAGAGATGGACTTAAGAATTTTATCCATTAATACAAATAGATAAAATTATAAGTATTTTTGGAGATATTTATTTATAGATGCATGTAAAACCAAATGGATAAGAAGTACAAATATACAGTTTGAGTGAATGGGGTTTACAAGAGGGGACATATTGTATAAATAAAAATATATTTTAACTTAAGCCTTATTCGGTTTCACTATCACTGTCATCACCTGAGGTAATTATCAGTGGTTTTATATTATTTATATAAATATATGAATCTTCAACTTTAACAACGTGCTGAATGGAATTCTTCCAGCCACCACAAGGTATATCATTTATGACTTTTTTTACTAATTCAACAACTGACACGCTTAAAGTAGGAAAAACATTTTGTGCCCTTATTTTTGATTTAACTTGATGCCAAATATGTTCAATTGGATTAAACACACAATAATACGGAGGAAGCCGCAAAACAGTGTGCCCCATTTTCTCACCCATACTGTCACAAACATATTTCTTTTTAAATTTATAGTCTTTCAAAACATCCAATTCCTTTCATTTTCTCACCTATATTCCTGTTTTTCCGATTTAGTGTTGGTTGCATTAGGAATCTTATTTACTAGGCGACTATGGTAACTTGCATTGTCCATAACTATAACACTCTGTTCGGGAACATTTGGCAAAAGGGAATTTTGAAACCAATTTTCAAAAAGTTCTGCAATCGTGTCTTCGTGATAGTCCAAACTAGAATCTTTTATGTTTTTTTGCAGATAATAGTAGACAATTTGAAACCCATCCCTTTTCAGATCCAGCATGCAAAATGGTTATTCGTTTACCTTTATTTGAAGGTGCGTTAGTCTGACATTTTGTACTGCTGTCAACCCACTCTTTTTGCACAGTGTCATGGGTATCGAACCATGTTTCGTCAAGGTAAATTATTGGCCAATTCTCTGATCCATACTTTTTAATTTCTTGTAAACAAGTACGTCGCAAGATTCGTAATCTTTGTGACTCCATCACTACTTGCCTTTTGTTGATTTTTCGGAACGTGAATCCCATTTTTAAGAGAATTCTGTGAAGGGTTGATAGGCCATAATGTATATTGGTCCCGTCCTGCACCAGTCTTAATTTTATTTTGTCTAGTGTCGGTACCAACTGCTCTTCATACTTAGAATATATTTTTCTCCTGATGATGTCTTTTTTACAATCATGATGCATTTGAAAATCTTTCCTATTTCTGAGTAATGGTTTTCCTACAATACCCTTAATCGTAGAAATTTGGGTTTTTGTTAGTTCACTGGTTTCTCGCAAAGCACTTTGTTTATTCAAATTTCTTTTTACCAAACTGTCGTAAATATTTTTCACTATTTATTTAGCGTCAAGTGATAAATGTTTTCTCTTGCGATAGCCACTATAGCAATTTTCCCACGGACGACACATAATTAAAATAGAACCGTTACGTTGTAAGTTGTAAGTAAAACTAAAAATAAAAATAATAAAAAGTATCTTTCGAATCTTAAGGGGGACCTGTGGTCATTAGGCCTATATTATCAAATACTTAAAGGGCTCCAAACCGGGTTGCCAGGTAGTAAATATATAGGCAAAAATAGATCCAATATGATTGCAGGTGTAAGTGAGGGCGGTATATAAAACAGGTAAAATAAAAATACGTTTATCGTAATACCTGTCAACTATGCACAAAACCTTATTAGGGTCGTTTATTGCCCCATTGAAAAAGCAAAAAGGCAAGATCTTATATCTTGGGATTTACTTTACAATAAAAAAAGCAAGCACCTATAATATGCTTAGTTCAAATCAAAACAGCGATGGTTTCAACTTTCAGTTTTGCCCCGGTCAAACTTCGCGGAGTCTGTAAATCTGCATTCTTCCTGCGAGTAAAAATAATGATACTTAACGTCCACGTGCATCAACAGCCAACAAGCCAAGTCCGTGAAATTGTGGAAACCTGTGCCAACATGGCGGGAGTTGGATCAGTAACTATTTATAAATTTCTAAAAGAAAGAAAACGCGGTCCTTGCAACGAACCTCAGAATCACATAGGAAAGGAGCCCTTAGAGGTCGATGAAGACTTTAAAAACGCAATAAGAAAAAAAACATTTTTTTATTAAGAAAGAAATACCGACACTACATAAAGTTTTGCAAGAAATTAGAGAAGACCAAGATTTACTAGATTTAAAAAAATGGAAATTATGGAAAATCCTTCATAACCTGAATTTTCGTTGAGGAAAAAAAACAATATAAACTCTGTTCTTGTCGATAAAACAGAAATAATTTGTTGGAGAAGAGAATATTATGACAAATAAATGCTTATACTGCACTCTGTCGGTGACTTACAAAGTCTTTTCAAGCAGAGCGGCACAGCACGGCTGGCACTTATTGCAGAAACGCACCTTCTCGAGCTCGAGTCTCACCTAAATAAAAAATATTTCTTTTTTCGGCTCGAAATCTTCTGATTGCTCGTAGATATTCTCTTCTGGGATTGGTATAACAACTAAAGGCGAATTGAAAGATTTACATTTTTAGAAGTCACCAAAAGTGTTCTTTGTATTTGCTAAACCATCCCAAAACGCGTTTCGCCTATCACGACTTCTCAGTTGGGCTAGGTTCAGCAAATACGAGAACACCATTTTGAGTCCTTATCCAGGTACTAACGGAAAACTATGACAAATAGATGTTTATACTGCACTCTGTCGGTAACTTACATCTATTTGTCATAGTTTTCCGTGAGTACCTGTATAAGGACTGAAAATGCTGAACCTATCCCAACTGAGGAGCCGTGTTACGGCGTAACGCGTCTTGGGATGGTTCAGCAAATACAAAGAACACTTTTGGTGACTTCTAAAAAATGCGAATCCTTTGAATCGCCTTTAGTTGTTATACCAATGCCAGAAGTCTACGAGCAATCAGAAGATTTCGAGCCGAAGAAAGAAATATTTGTTTATTTAGATGAGACTTAGGTTAATGACAAAAACATTAAGAGTGCCAAACAAGCTTTTATGGAAGGTTAGTCAACTCGATTACAACTCCCTTCAGGAAAAGGTCGCGGGCTAATTATAGCACATATTGGTAGTGAAAATGGATTTCTCGACGGTCAACTAAAGATTACCATAAAGAAATGACAGCCGATGTTTTTGAGGAGTACTACCAACAAATGATTGAATGTATACCAGCAGAATCGGTTATAGTATTAGACAATGCCCCATACCATTCTCGATAATTAGAACGACTCCCGACAAATTCATGGAAGAAAGCGGATATTCTCCAATGGATAAGAGAGAGATAAACATAACTTGAACTTACGCTCGGATGGCTATGCTACCGATGAACCCTCATTTACATTTTATGACTCTATTGTATAGCAGAGGTTTCTGCCTAAAATAGAGTGAACCCTTAAAAATAATTCAAATCAGGTAACAAAATCCAGTAAAATGCATAAGAAGTATCTTTTTTTTGGGCGCACCCCAACATGTATTTACATATACAATGAGAGAATTCTACTATCAACTCCAAACACACTTTAACGTTTTCAACGTATGCGTATCAAAAATTTCGTTTTTACCAGCCATAGACGGTCAATATTATTGCGCAATAATTGGGTTTGTGCAATATAATTGAACGTGTGTAGACAGTATTGAAAGGTTGTGCAATAGATTGTACAAAATCAAAATTTGATGAAATATATTGCACAACCTGGAAAATACTGTGCCGACTGTGGGCAGGATCGTGCAATATCCCATCAGTCGGTATCAACAGGTGGTAGCCAACGGGTCGTGATGGCGGATAAAAATTGGATAAACAGTTTATTTTGAAATTTATCGAAGTTTACCATGGACTTCCAGCTCTATGGGATGTTAAATGCAAAGATTATACTAATCACTTTAAAAAATGTGAGCAATATGACGTGCTGGTAGAGAAATATCGCGAAAAATACCCGGATGCCGAGAAGCAAGATGTTGTCAAAAAAGGAAATTCTTTGCGGACAAACTTCCGGAAAGAACTCAAGCGAATTCGTGATGCTGAAAAGAGTGGTGCAGGTGCAGAGGATGTTGAACCTTCACTATGGTACTTTGAAGAAACGAGGTTTCTTCAATCTCAAGAAACACCAACCGCGTCAATCAGCACGATGAACAAAGCTGAGAAAAGTTGCCAAAATCATTCGGTTCGCACATTCTAAGTTCATTGAGTAATTTTTCGTGGGTGTACTTCTTCCTATGAATAAACCACTGTTTGGCCCATTTCCTTCGTGTCTTCTTTTTCCCTTTTTTTTCGCACTAATAACGCCCACACCAATTAAACAACAGAGTTCAGTGTCACTCAACATGACTTCACTTCACAATACCGGCGGGGACTGACAGTATTGCCAAGCACATTGTACGTCTGTACTGGTGATTGCGCAAAATATTGCACAACCATCAATATCGTCTGCATATGATTCTATTTATTGTACAAACCCAATTATTGTGCAATAATATTGAACGTCTATAGGCACCTGTCAAAATATTGTACATTCCATATTGCACAATAATATTGACCGTCTATGGGCCGCTTTTAGGACAAAATTTAATGCAATCTTTTTGTTTAATAAATTTATTAATTTTTAAAAATTCTCATAATTACAAAACATTTTTTTTGTGTTTCGTACGAATCACTTCGGTGTCCGTCTGTTGTCTGTCTGTTACAGCGGATTTTCTCCGAAACTATTAGCCATAGAAAGTTGATATTAGTCATAAATATATGGTCCAATATAAGGAGCTAGTTTTTGGGGGTGAAATCGGAAGTGAAAAAAAATTCAAAATCATCGAATGGGATGTTAAATGAAAGCTTGTGAAAACACGAGTGCAAAAATATCTTTTTCAACGCAAACTTTTCTTTATATTATTTTTAAAAAATTGCCAAAAATCCCTGTCCCCCTGACCCTTTCAAAACTACACGGCTGTAAACGGGCCATCAATTCCTATATTTGTGCCAAATTTCAACTCTCTACGTCAAATAGTTTCGGAGAAAATCGGGTGTGACAGACGGGCACCGAAGTGATCTCATAAGTGTTCCGTACGGAACACTAAAACTAAAACTGGTTTGCTAACGATTCGTCGTTGTTGACAATCTGTGCCAAAAATTGTCATCTTCAGTTAGTCTGGTTGACGAGCTGTGCAATAAAATCAAACATGATGTGGTGATTGATAGATGGCACGTCCGGGTGTCTATTATTTTTCAAAGTCCTGTACTTTCAGCGCATATGCAAAATTTACCGACGATATTCGTCTGATAAGCCACTTATATTTTTCTGCGTATTTTCAAGGACGCTAAGCACGTCTTTCTCTCTGCTGAAAGCAAGTTCATTCCATACACACACTTCTCATGTACTTGCATAATCTTTTTTTTTTAATTCCCTCTTGACATTTTGGTTTATCTGAATATTATTTTTCTTATTATTTTGAACTTTTCAATGTCTTGTTATGTGGTATATAGCTAATGAAATAATCAATTGATCGAGAATCAAAAACAAATGTTTGCCCTTTAAATATGGTTGAATTCTTGAATAAATAAAGACATTAACATTTTAGAAATAAAAATAATATGATACAATAGGTGACATAACGCTGTTTTTTAGCTGCTAGTACACCCATGTATTTAGTCAAGAATATAAATAGAAGTATCTTAGCCTGTGTACGGAATTTACTTAATTGGATTAATGGTATAGACTGAATGAAATTTAGAGTGACATTACCAAAAAAAAAAATTAAAATTTATAGGAAATACTTTCATATAGAAAACTAATGTCGTCTCGGGGCGTACCTACTGTTTTATTGCAGGTGTGCGACAAATGGATAATTTGAATCTATGATTTATATAAAATGCAACGTCTCTCTGTCTGTCTGTTCGTTAGTGTGCTTATCACTAGAGAACCACTTATCCAATTTACGTGTTTTTTTTTTTAATTATACATATGTTCTCTAGCCAGGTTATAAGCTATATTTTATTACGTTAGGTAACATAAGGAATAAGCAGTGACGATAATAGTGAATCAAGTCGGAAAAAAGTTTGCCGCTAGCGCGTTCTCTTGCAATACACTGCTTAAACCATTGAATATGGAACAATATCATATAGCAAAGAATATCTATAATATATATAAAATGCAACGTCTCTCTGTCTGTCTGTCCGTTAATGCGCTTATCACTCGAGAACCACTTATCCGATTTACGTTTTTTTTTTTAATGCATACATTTGTTCTTTGGCCAGGTTATATAATAATAATAATCTATATAATATATATAAAACGTAACGTCTCTCTGTCTGTCTGTTAGTTAGTGCACTTATGACTCGAGAATCACTTATCCGATTTACGTGTTTTTTTTTTGATTTATACATATGTTCCCTGGCCAGGTTATAGGATATATTTTATTACGCTAGGTCAGGGGTCGGCAACTTTTTAACTAAGGGGTGCCAGTTTTCATCCATACAACATTTTGCGTGCCGACATAGGTACTTACTACAACTAAAATTAACAAAAATTAACTTAAAATATTGCTTTTAGAAGGTTTAATTACAAAAATTTTTTAACATTTAACAAATAATTTTATTATACTAGTCCTAGGACCTAGTGTGAACCCTGTGCTTGAAGTTCTTTAGAGAGTTTTCAGTATCACACATGCTTCCGAGTTGTCTGTTGTCAGCCTGCTTCGGTACGGGTTTAAAATCACTCTCATATGGGAAAAAAGTTGTTCACAGATATAGGATGATCCGAAAGCTGTAAGCATGGCAAACGCTACTTTCTTAAGACAAATAAATTTCTCTGGTAAACTTATCCAACAACTGAGTATCTCGTTTGAATGGTTCTGGCAGTCACCTTCTAATACCCTTCTTAATTCTACAAATTTCGTGTTCCATAACTCGGAGCTTTTAAATTCAATATATTGAAGATCAAAATCATTAATGTCCATCCATGAGAAAAGAGATATGTCAAAGCAACTGCTGGAAAAATCCATTAAATCTGGTTTGATTAAAAAAGCGAACATAGGACCATGTTTATCAAAATCCTGACCCCTCTCGATAAACTCCTCTTTTAAATTAATCATATATTTAAGAATTTCGTCTATTAGTGCACCATCGTCGACACTGGATATATAAGTTTTTAAATTTGGAAAATATTTATATGTGTTTGTAGTAATATCGCTGATAAATAAATCTATTTTTAATTTAAATGATTTCCAGGAATCGTATAAATCCAGAACTGTTTTGCCTGAACCTTTAAGTTGAGTTCACTGAGATCGTTTGTAATATCAGTAAGAAACATTAACCTACAGATCCAGTTCTTATCTTCTAGTTCAGGATAAGCATCCACTTGATTTTTTCCAACAAGAACGATTTAATTTCGTCCAGACATTGCACAAATCTAGAGAGCACTTTACCACGGCTGAGCCAGCGCACATTATTGTGCAATGGTATATCTGAATATGCACTTTCTAATTCCTGCAGAAATGCCTTAAATTGTCTATGGATCAGTGAAGAACGACCGACAATGTAGTTCCGCTTTTCAAAATGTTTAACAAATTCTGAAAATATATCCTCTCCTCTTGTAGTTCCCTGCAATGGGAACAGACAAATCCGCGTTATCTTTAAATGACGATTCATGTTTTATCTGGAAATGTCGTTGAACACTAGATGTCCGGAAAACTACGCTTTCCCGACATAGGACACAAATGGCCCGATCCTTTTGCTGTACAGAACCGTAATCTGTTGTCCATGAAGTTTGAAACGATCGAATGTTACTTCTATACTAAATGATCCAAACGTGTAGCCGCTTGCTATATATAGAAAAATAATGTTTCCAGAAAATTCCAATAATCACGTTTATTAAATTTCTTAGAACAAAAATTATTATCTACAACGCGTCCATTGCAATCAAAGGGCCGCCTAGAAGTTAAATCTAACAAAAACTAAAGTTCGGCAATATAAAAAGAGTTGCCGCGCGCGTCGGAACGATTGAAGTCAAGTCAAACAAAAACCGCCTTATACCGGCTCTTTTGATCTGAATTGAGGACGTTTATTTGTGTTTTTGCCTAGGCTTATATTTTGAGGCTTGCCGTCTTTAATACTTGCCGAAATTAAAGTCAAACCAATGCATTCAGTAAAATTATAAATTACAAAATATATATTTTGTAGTTTTTGGTAATAATACTTAGTGACCTATATAATATATCGTTTTTGTTTGTATCGTTAAAGTAATACTGTCTTCGATTATTTACTTAATTTCGGAACATGTCACAGATTACAGAATTAATGTGTAAACTTTGAATAGCGCGTACCATTCAAAATTGCTTGGCGTGCCACAGATGGCACGCGTGCCATAGGTTGCCGATCCTGCGTTAGGTAATATAAGGAATGAGCAGTGACGGTAATAGCGAATCAAGTCCACGCGAGCGAAGCCGCGGGCACGGCCAGTATATTATAAATATTTGAATAACGACGAAAAGCCGCCAGTAAGAAAGGGGAATTTGAGAAACAGAAAACTATGTTTTGGTGCCACTAGTAATTAAAATAATTAATAAAATAAATTATTTAATTTATTTTAGGAACGTTTCCGACAAAATAAATTTTCCTTGGAATGAATAAATAGATTTTTTCCTAAAAATATTTACACTGAATTAATTCACCATAAAAAGGCGAAAAATAGTATTCCAAAATTACCTAATATGGAATTTTAAGGTAATTTGACGTCAGACTTTTTCAATGGATTAAGGTTGAAGTACTTATATAGGATGAGAATTTCTTTGGATTACGCCGAAATCGTACCAAATAGGGTTCTAAATCCTCGGCACGTTGCTGTTTTTGATTAGTCGTGAGAAGGCGCTGACACAGCTTTTTCCTATGCAAATATTCGTGCAAAATATGCCTCACGCGATCTGTTGATATCTTCACGATGTCAGCTATCTCTCTTACCATACTTTCACTTTAGTGTCATTCAAAACAATATGGTGGATTTTTTGCATTTTTTAGTGACTTTTTTTTATCGCTCACCTCTCCGCCTCAGTAGGGATTTTACCATTTTTTCATATTCCAAGGATATCGGCGAGGATGTCATAATACCCGTCAACGTTGTCCAAGTGCCGAAACATACATTTTTGTATTTCACGGCACCCTTTTTGTTAAACAACGCGGTAGTGCTGCCACGGACGTTTTTTGCATTTCTGCCAACAATTACTACCTATGTACGTGGCCAGGCCAAATATACTTAAATAAATAAGTATACCGACCTTTGAGATTGAACCCTCTACCTTCTGCACAGTAGCAAAGTACTACGCCACCGAGCTACGCCCAGACTGCCTCGTTTGCCGCATTTAAGTTCATTAAACTAACGACATATAGTTGCTTTCGACGGAACACGTGTACCATAACACTTCTTAAGCCATTCTTGGTTTCTGGCTGTATTTTTCCCATCAAAAAGCCACGTTTATTCGACATACGAAATTTTTTTTGTTCCATCTTCTTGTAAAAATCAAAAGTAGCGTCCCTCAAGCAGCTGTAACTCTAGTCTAATAGACAAAATATCATGAATATTTTACACAAATCTTTTGAGGATTGACACTAACTGAAAATCGTATAATTTTTGGCGTATGCTGCCATTTCTCTGAAAGTCCCGGGACTTTTCACTCCATGTAGTAGTACGAATTATGACTTGGTTATTATATTAAAATCGGGATTTTACCTCAATACATTTCGCAGCTCTTTCAGGAACTAAACTTGAGGTGCATCTGTCATAAGCGTCTGTGTAAATTAATATTACAAATTTTTTAAAAAATGAACACCAAAATTTTTACTTTTTGTGAAAAATCAAAAAAAAAGACTTATACTGTGTTTACAATTGTGAAAATCGCTTAATCGATTTAAATATAGATTTAAGATGTTTTTAAATATTACTAATGCATTTGGGCATGTGGAAAACGTTAACAGACTGAAAATGTGGAAAAGAGTTCTCCTAATTGAATGAAAAATCTCAGTTGATTGCTTTTAAAATAAAAAATTTTGTTACGGAGGTTAAAATGATCAGTAACTTCACAAAACACACCCCAAATGAGTTTTCAACAAAGTTTGTTTCTTTACTGAAAATTGATGATCTTGAAATTTTTGTTTTTTTATATACCAGATAAATTATTAAAGGTAATGCACTCGTGTTAATTTTCGTACAATCTACGCCCCGTGCAGAATATTCCAGAACTTTTTCAAAATTTTTTGATCAGTACTTTTCGAGATAAGGGGGAGACAGCAATTTTTCGCGATTTTTTAAAAATAATACAAAGAAAAGTGTGCGCAAGTATTATATTATATGTATATTCTTTACTCGTGTTTTCACAAGCTTTCATTTGACACCAGACCCGATGACCTAGTAAATTTTTTTTTCACTTCCGATTTCACTCCCCAAAACTAACCCCTTAAGTCAAAATTTTACTTTCAAAACTACACGGCTCTGATGAAGGTATCAATTCCTATATTATTACCAAATTTCAACTTTCTATGACAAATAGTTTCGGAGAAAATCGGGTGTGACAGACAGGCAGACACCGAAGTCATCTTATAAGTGTTCCGTACGGAACACTAAAAAGATTACATTTTTCCAGGTAAGTAAAATTATTTTTTCTTGAACATTCGTTTGTTTTTTTTCTAATTTGTGTACGTGTGTCAAACAAAAATTCCTTATTAAATAAGATTTTATTTTGATAAAATATTGTCCCAAATATTTTGTATTCATTCAAAGTCATAAATAGTTAATAAATATTAACCTCGGAAGTGAATTGACATTTGATTTGAAACCAGTAAAAATTTTCCTCATTGTCATTGATTGTAACGTATCATTTCACTCAAATTTGTATAAATATTTTGGAATTAAATATATTCTTTGGGTTTCAGATGCTCCATCTTTAAGAAGGCGGTAAAAAAATAATTTTCATACAAAAATTGAAATGTAAATATTAGACATTTATAGGTTAGAATCTTACCGGTAACAATACAAAAGAGTTGCGAGGATGTGTTTGCATTTTTCACCTTTACCGGCTTTACAAGAGCATTTCACTTATAAAATTTCCTCTGTTCTACTGTTGAATGTTCAATTTATCTCAAACACTGGTGTTCGCAAGTGGGTCATGGATATACATGTTGCTTGAATTTTCGTTTTGTTGGGTCCGATAGTTTTGTCATCGATTATTCCACACCCAAGGAAAAGATTTGATTTTAAAAGTTTTTCACCGAGTGTGAAATTCCTTTGGCCAAGATTTGTACCGGCCCGCTTGCAAATATTGTCAAAATACTGTCACACTCCCGATGCTTCACACGTTACAAATTTAAATGTGCACCCATATTTCGGGCATTTTATTAATAAACATAGTAAGTTCCCCCCACTGGTAAGATTCCAATCGACTTCTAGCAAATTTTCTAGAACTTTTAGTAGATTTCAATTATGGCATAAATCGTACCTTCAAATAAAAAAATTTAGAAGGAATTCAAGCCATACTTAGGTATAAATTGCAATATAGATAGATATATGGTTATTTGTTATTTATATTTATAAAAACTAAAAATATAAAACTATGAAAAATGATTAGTATTGGTTAGAAAATACATAATTACTTAAAAAAAAATCATAAAAAAAATGTACACATTTCATGATGCAAGGGTTGCTGATGATTTTGTACAGTCATTTATATCTTCAACCTTTTCTAAAATAAAAAAAAAAACATTGTAGAAATTGAACAAAAAATACTTTTTATTAAAACTTACTAAACTGATTCCGGACTTTATTTATATCATTATCATCTAACGTCTCTGGGATTGGTGATAATTTGGGAATATCTGGAACTTGTAAAAGTTTCTAAAAAAAAGAAAAATAAAACTGTCTTTAAATCGTAACATTTGGATGAATAGATAAGATTTAAGGGTGTTACTGAACTCGCACCGCCGTCGCTGCGATGTGCTCCCGGAACTCCGCCTCACAAACTAATTCTAAAAGTAAGGGCTCCTATAATATTGCTGCGTAATTTAAAGCCATCAAAATTATGCAACGATAATAGATTACAAATAAAGGCCTTTAAAAATTATTTGATTGAATGAACAATTCTGAAAGGCTGTAGAGCTGGAAAAACTGTTTTGATTCCGAGAATCCCAATGATACCAACCGACTTACCGTTTCAACTTAAACGACTCCAGTTTCGTATAAAACTGTGTTTCTCGATGATAATCAATAAAGCTCAGGGACAAACATGGTATCTGGTTTAGACCTTAGCGTTCAATGTTTTTCGCATGGCCAGTTATATGTGGTCTTATCATGTGTAACATCAAAATATAATAATGTTCCGGCACCGAGGGAGGAGACACTTAATGTGGTATATAAAAAAATATTTTAGAGTATCTTAAAAAAATATTTTAGATATGCTTTTTTTGTTTTCACTAAATTATAATGAAGAATTAAACAGTAACATAACGACGTACGAAGCCGGGGAGGGTCGCTAGTTGTATATAATTTTCCACTAATTGGTTGAAATAATTTTTTTTTGCGCACTCCGCGAACAACGCAGTCTTTTATATGGAGAATATCATCCCTTTGGAATAATTTGCCCAGGGCTGTGTTTTCCACCGAGTACAACTTACAGCGATTCAAGAACAACGTGAATCGCTTTTTCTGCACACATGACGCTCCTGGAGCGCTTTAGGGACTTGCCTGCATCTAATAAAAGAAAATATATCCACAAAACAATGTGTGTGTGTGTGTGTGTAATTGTCTTATGAATAAATAGTATTGTGTCGTTGAGAGGTATAGTTGTGGATATAAAAAAGCTACCCAGGCCTCTTTTATATATTTATGTCCCTTAAATAACACGTAGACTGAAAAGTTTTTGGTCCAGCTATTTAAAACACATTTTGCAAAATTCGAGTTTATTCACCAACATAGTCTCATTCAAGAGCGATACAATTAGTCCAACGCTTTTCTAAGATTTCTATACCTTTCTTGTAGAAGGATTTGTCTTTGCCTTCAAAATAGGCCTTAGTTTCGACGATAACTTCTTCGTTGGAGCCAAATCTCTTTCCGCGAGCATTTTTTTGGAGTCTGCGAATAGATAATAGTCGCTGAGGGCCAAATCTGAAGAATATCGTGGATGAGGAAGTAATTCGAACTTCAATTCATGCAATTTTTCCATCGTAACCATTGACTTGTGACAAGGTGCATTGTCTTGATGAAAGAGCACTTTTTTTGTTCATTTGGGGCCGTTTCTTTGCGATTTCCGCCTTCAAACGCACCGATAACTTTATATAATATTCACTATTGATAGTTTTTCCCTTCTCAGCATGGTCGATGGAAATTATTCCATGCGCATCCCAAAATACAAAGGCCAAAACCTTCTCAGCCAATTGTTGTGTCTTTGGTCGCTTCGGGCGGCTTTTACCGGCTGCTGTCCACTCAGCTGACTTTCGGTTTGATTCCAGTGTGTAGTAGTGGATCCATGTTTCATCCATATCGCATGAAAAAATCTTTTTTATTGCACTTAAACAGGTCCAAACGGCGCTCAGAATCATCAAAACGTTGTTGTTTTTGGTCCACTGTGAGCAAACGCGGTACCCATTTCAAACAGAGCTTTTTCATGCCCAAATGTTCATGCAAAATATGCCCAATACGTTCTTTTGATATCTTTAGGGTATCAGCTATCTCACGCAATTTCACTTTACGATCATCCAACACAATTTTGTGGATTTTTTATGTTTTCCGGAGTAACCACTTTATTGGGCGTCAAGATCGTTCAGCATCATTTGTATCTGTACGACCGCATTTAAATTCAGCATACCAGTAAATGATGAGTGATTTTTCAGTATCGTTTGAAGATTGGTGATTCCTAAAAATCATATGAATGTTTTGAAAAGGGCGACATCTATATGTCAGACCAAAAACTTTTCACCCTACATGTTATAATGTTAGTTTAAGGAAAATTTATATATAAAATTAAAAAAAAGTTATACAAAAAGAGGTAGTTTTTAGCCATCTTTCATGTTGTAATTCTTTTTCAAACTTCCTCATTTCATTAAATTTGAAAATTCTTAAAATTACAATATAGACTGGAGTTAGAGAGTTACCTGTATACCTTTAAAGTCTAATAATAAGTAAATTACCTTATTCCATTCATCAGATTCTAATTCTTCCAACTCTCTAGTCAATTCTTCCTCAGATATATCTAAAACCAAACTATTTCTAATTGCATTTGAAATTTCTTGTTCAATAGAATGCTGTTCTGATATATCATCCATTACATTTTGTACTCTATTGATGTCTCTAAAAAATATAACTTTTTAGAATTAACAGCTATGAGTATACCTGCGATGAAAGAATGGTTCTGTTGGGACCCAAGGGGCTGTGTGTTGATGACGTGTTAACGTGATATTTATAATTGGGTTTAATGCAGATAAAATATATTACACTTTTATAACAGTTATTAGGAATGCAAATAAATCAGCCCTGAACCCTCATCGGCTAGGGAACCTAAGCAAATTAAAGTTTATATTTCCACATATACTCATTTTGATGTGCCATTTTATAGATGTGATCTTCAAAACACAACACTTGAAGTAGTATTTTCTCTTTGCATTTCAACTTGAAAAAAAAAATCATAGTTAAGGCAAAGCAAATAATTTGCTTGGTTTTGAGTGACAACACCGTATCGTACAGCATCTGTAAAAGTAATTCCAGCAGTTTTAAGAGAAAAATTTCAATCTCTAGGATGATGAGCCGAAAAGAACTGAAGCAAATATTGTCAAACTTGGAAGATCATTCAGGATGACCTATTGGTTATGGAAGTTGAGGAGGATATTTACGTGTGATGAGAAGTGAATATTCTATGGTAATTAAAAGAGTCTATCCAAACTATTTCTAGTTCTAGTTCTAGCTGCGTTTTTTTTTAATTCAAGAAGCAAAAATAAGGTAATATCTTCAGTGTTGCTTTTTGAACAACATCGCGTCTCTAACTAAGGAATATTCAATTTGAATATGTTTTATAGCCGACGAAAAGTTAGTGCAGATAATTAATTTGTACACGTATTACTTACAATGTAACATTACTAAGTACTTCATTGGCATTTTTCAGAGACAAAACGACTGCTGCAGTGGTCGGTGCATCTTCCAGCTTGTCTCTTTGTATTTCGAGCGTTGTTAGTGTACTATCAATTTGTTCAAGCTTTTTTTTCCAAATATTTTTTCTTTTGTAAAGCTCGTAGAGTCGCTAAAATTGTTTATTATATATATATATATATATATATATATATATATATATATATATATATATATATATATATATATATATATATATATATATATATATATATATATATATATATATATATATATATATATATATATATATATATATATAGGTATTTTAACAAACTTTATCGAAAATTGGTCCTTGTCAAATGAGTTTAAATTAAAATAGAGTGCAATTTTCAATTTCCTAAACAGCAGTTACCATTGGTACACTAAGTGTCTTTTATATTCCAAATAACACACAACAATAAAATTATAAAGTCAACATTCGATTGGGACAATTTTTTGGTTAGTTTTTTTGCAAAAACTGTTAGTTGATTCATTTAAAACTTGCGACCTGTCCCGACTTCGCACGGGAGTTGTCAATTCAGTGAAAACAAAATTAACATGTCTAAAATATTTTTTTTAAGATAGTTTAGCCTATTTTTTTATTCACCACATTAAGGCCGCTCCCTGATTTGTCATTTTTCTCGGTGCGAATGACTTGCGCGGGAGGCGCCGTCGCAGAGCAAGTCAGGTGGGTTTCATTGAAATGTGGGCGTTCGGCATGTTTTCGTTACCGAATCGGTACCGAGCACACCGAGAAAAACGATACTGCACCGACAAATCCGGAAACGGCCTAAGTGTCTCTTCCCGGGGTGCCAGAACAAATAGATTATGTTTGGATGTTACACGTGAGAGGGCCACGTGTAACTGGCCATGCGAAAAACATTGAACGCTAAGGTCTAAATCCGCTACGTTTAGTGTTTGTTGTTGTTTTATGGATCGTCATCGAGGAACACAGTTTTGATATATTCGGAATCAAAGGCTTGTGGTACAACTTCGTTACGCAGGCTTTTCAGAAAAAGGTTTTCTTTGGAATAGGCTTAAAATGGTCTTATTTTGAAAGATTTACGAGAAAATACACCTTTTTTTTGGTAAATAAACCACTGATCGAAACTGTCAGTTGTTTTTGGAAGAATAGACTCCGTTCACACTAATGGGTGAAAAAAAAAAAAATTTGGTAAAAGTTCGGTATGCGGGCTTTTCAGAAAAATGGAGGTTTCTTTTTTGAAATAGGCCTAAAATGGCTTAATTCTGAGAGATTTACGAGAAAAAATCGGGAGGAGGCAATTTTGGTAAACCCGAACTAACTTGGTTTCCAGTCACTAATATAGTACGTACATCATTTTTTCAGATTAACATAGGACTTTTTTTATTATTTAATATATTTTCTACATACTGATTATTTAGTTCAGGTTAGTTCCGGTTAGTTGAGGTTAGCAAAAACGCCCCCCCCCCTGATTTCTTCTCGTAAATCTTTCAAAATTAGGTTATTTTAGGCTTATTCCAAAAAAGAAACCTCCCTTTTTCTGAAAAGCCCACGTACCGAACTTTTACCAAATTTTTTTCAGTTATAATCTAATCTTATCACAAAATTGTTTATGGTCATTTTTTTTGGTAAAATTTCGGTACGCGGACTTTTCAGAAAAAGGAAGATTTTTTAATAGGTTTAAAATGGCCTAAATTTGAAAAATCTATGAGGAAAAATTGGGAGGTAACCGTTTTTGTTAACCTGAATTAAATAATCAGCGATTACAACTAAGTTGGGAATGTGGAATCTTTGGCACAATGTCACTACTCAGTATATATCGCCACTACACCAAACACTTTATTTTTCCACTCGACGTGCGTTTCGCTAACCATGTTAGCTTCATCAGGAGCGATGATTGACTAAAGCTAAATTACTTAACCTAACCCTTGAATTACTCAGGCGGAACTAATGGCATAGGCGAGGCCATCAGTTCTGGTCAAATAACCAGTAGAGGGGAAGGAATAGGCCCACTGTCTTTATTTAAACTACTTTTACATTTTATAATTTCCATAGTTTCGTATGCGTTAATCTTAGATTATTTAATGTTACAGTATGATCAGCTTCAAGGGCATGTTCGGCAATGCTAGACTTTTCTGTTCTACTGTATTTTAAATGTGCTAAAGGTTCTTTAAATCGTGTTTTAATTGACCTTTTAGATTGCCCAACGTACTTTTTGTCGCAATCATTCCAATTATATTCCATTACAATTTATTAAATTAGTTGTAATGATTGCGACAATAAATATGTTGAGCAAACTAAAAGATCAATTAAAACATGATTTAAAGACAAATTTCGCATTTTTCAAATTTCGGGCATGTTCGGCAATGCTAGACTTTTCTGTTCTACTGTATTTTAAGTGTGCTAATTTTTCTTTAAATCATGTTTTAATTGATCTTTTAGTTTGCTCAACATATTTATTGTCGCAATTATTACAACTAATTTAATAAATTGTAATGGAATGTAATTGGAATGATTGCGACAAAAAGTACGTTGGGCAATCTAAAAGGTCAATTAAAACACGATTTAAAGAACCTTTAGCACATTTAAAATACAGTAGAACAGAAAAGTCTAGCATTGCCGAACAGGCCCTTGAAGCTGATCATATTGTAACATTAGATAATCTAAGATTAATTAAAAATGTATCTGACAGGAGATTGTTGAATGCATACGAAAGTATGGGAATTATAAAATGTAAAAATAGTTTAAATAAAGACAGAGGGCCTATTCCTTATAGTCCTCTCTACTGGTTACTTGACCGGAACTGATGGCTAAGTGTAAATAGGGCAGATTTGTAGTTTAGCTTTAGTCAATCATCACTTCTGATGAAGCTAACATGGTTAGCAAAACGCGCGTTGAGGGCAAAAATAAAGTGTTTGGTGTATTGGTGATATATACTGACTAGCAAATAGAAAATACATTAAAAAACCTGGTGATTTGTTGTTTTCGTGTTGTTTTCCGTAAAGAAAATTTCACAGCAAAGTTCTTTATTAGTTGGAATTTTACTATATAAATGTAGCGGAGACATCTCGGCGCATGCGCATAAACGAACTGGGTTCTCCCGAGTAGTTTCGAACAGTGGTTGTCAATAGCAAAGTAGACATTCGTACGCTTATGTATCAATGTTTCTATGCAAAAAAGAATGTGCATAAACGGCCTCCCTCCGATATTTAAGCTTATTCCAAAAAAAAAAAACCTTTTTCTGAAAAGTCCGCGTAACGAAGTTTTACCAGGCTTTTATTTGTAATCTATTGCCGTTGTATAATTTTGGTGGACTTAAACTATGCAGTAATATTATAGGAGCCCCTACTTTTAGAATCAGTTTGTGCGGCGCAGTTCGGGTAGTATATCCCAACAGCGGCGACGCGACTTCAGAAACACCCTTTTAAAATCGGAACTATTTATCCAAATGTTACGCTTTAATACAGTTTTACGTTAATTGCACAAAACAAAGAACGCATTTATTTTGATAAAGATTTATATTTTCCTACTTAAATTACTCTTTTAGTTATTGTAACACGTCTATTTTTAATATCTTTACTATCTTTGCATAGGAGGAGAAGACAACCTTACTTTAAACTCTGGCGAAGTAATTGAAACGTGCGAGGAGTACACCTATCTGGGGACAAAAATGGAAAAGAACAGCAGAACAGAACGGGAAATAGAAGACAGAATTAGTAAGGGAATAGCGGTGATAGGACACCTGAACTCTATCCTTTGGTCAAAGAACGTATCCTTAGAAAAGAAACTATATATCTATGACTCAGTTTTTAAAAGCATCGTACTATACAAAGGTGAGACGTGGCAATTGACCAGACGGTTAGAACAAAAGCTTCTGGCGTTGGAAATGGACTACTTCCGAAGATCGGCAAGAATATCTAGAACGGACAGAGTTAGGAATGAACAAATACGGGAAATGATGAAATTGGAAACCACAATTATTGAAGAAATCCAACAGAAACTGTCAGTTGTTTTAGGAAGAATAGACTCCGTTCACACTAATGGGTGAAATGTAGAAGTCAGGCTAATCTTTTCAAAAAATTATTAAATATTTAGTAAAAGTTCGGTATGCGGGCTTTTCAGAAAAAGGGAGGTTTCTTTTTTGAAATAGGCCTAAAATGGCTTAATTCTGAGAGATTTACGAGAAAAAATCGGGACGAGGCAATTTTTGTAAACCCGAACTAACTTAGTTTCCAGTCACTTATATAGCACGTACATCATTTTTTCAGATTAACATAGGACTTGTTTTTATTATTTAATATTTTCTACTTACTGATTATTTAGTTCAGGTTAGTTCCGGTTAGTTGAGGTTAGCAAAAACGCCCCCCCCCCCCCCCCCCCCCCCGATTTCTTCTCGTAAATCTTTCAAAATTAGGTCATTTTAGGCTTATTCCAAAAAAGAAACCTCCCTTTTTCTGAAAAGCCCGCGTACCGAACTTTTACCAATTTTTTTTCAGTTATAATCTAATCTTATCACAAAATTGTTTATGGAAAAGCTTCTGGCGTTGGAAATAGACTACTTCCGAAGATCGGCAAGAATATCTAGAACGGACAGAGTTAGGAATGAACAAATACGGGAAATGATGAAATTGAAAACCATAATTATTGAAGAAATCCAACAGAAACAACTTACCTGGTACGGACATGTGGAAAGAATAGCGGCACGTCGAATCCCGAAACTAGTCCTCAGATGGAGCCTAATGGAAAAACGAAGAGGAGGAAGGTCTAAAGCAAGTTGGATGGTTGGTATCCAGAAGCCATGTCAGAAAGAAACTTAAGACCGGGAGATTGGGAAGACCAGAGGGGATGGAAACTAGGAACCGGAAGGCGTAGGACGATGTAGAACCGGATATGTATGTATGTACTTCGCTGATTTGGATGTACCTTTGTAGATAGATATATGCTGTCGAAGATTTTTTTTCTACAACTATTGGAGGCGAACAATATTGCCATACATTATTTTCACATATCTCTAACCATTTACGCAACGCACGCGAAAATACCTCTCCGACGATGGATTTTTTTCCGACTTCATCGTAATAGGTGGGCTAATTTACACAAAATATCCAGAAATTACCTAAACCTTCCTCGTGAAATACTACATCCACCAGTGGAAACCAGAATAAAATCCGTTCAATTGTTACTGAGAAAATCGGGCTTAGTTAGATAGTCGCGGCGGGGGACTTTGTTTTATACTATGTATTTTTAACAATTTTACCTCTTTTGTTGGTTGTAGCATTCTTCTTAGCTATACGTATCAAATTTTCAATCTCCTTTTCCAGAACTTCTTGTTGTTGTACCATCGTTTTAATGGTATAGTCCAATTTTTTTATAGCTTGTTGTAGGGGCGGGTCCTTTTTCTTTTTTCTAAATAGTTTGGAAAAACACATTTTATTATTTGTTAGTTGCTGTAATTTTTTACTATACACAACCTAACTCACAAATTAGTATAAGAATACTTAAGGTAGATACTGGTTAAGAAACCGGGACAAAGAAAATTAAACAGATATATTAACATTATTCAAAATTAAAATTTAAGTGGTTAATTAGAAGTACAAATGAATCATACTAAAAATTAGTCTTTTTATAGACTCTAAAGGAGTCTAAATTAAATGCTGTACACCTTTCACTTAAGTTTTCGTATTCGATTAGATTTTCGCGTCTGTGAAACCGTTTATTTATTTATTTGAGAATATACGGTTACACCCCTTTTTACAATGTATCTATAATACTTTACAATATAACCATATTAATAACAGAACGGCCGTAAATCTGGAATGAAACACAAGAACGGCCTACACTCCTACCGTGAAACAATCAACGCCAGAGCATCCCTTCTGAAAAAATGTTCAGCTCCCTGTACTGGTTCATGAATCTCAGAGTTCTTAGCAGTGGTGAATGATAACCATAATTAGTTCTGTGGAAGCCAGTAAACAACAATTCAATTTGCCTTAAATGTCTTTGAGGTACATTCAATTTTACGAATGACAATAAAGTCGGACATCTATCAACCCGTTAATTATCTTATACCGAAAATACTGATTACTCACCAAACGTCTATAAGCTAACAGATTCAAGTACATATGGCCCCTAGTAATAGTATAATCACGGTCAGCCATATCACACTTATAAGCACAAAGTCGTAGAAATCTATTCTGAATTTTTTCGAGATTGTACTTATGTACTAAAAAACCAACAGCCGACCAGACAACGCCGAACACTCCAGAACAGACCTCACCAACGTGTAGTACAAGACCCTTAATGAGGACATTAATAAATCCCTGAGATTTCTATATATGAGACCCAAAATCTAACTGGACTTGTTAATAATACATACTTACTGATCACAGAAAGAGAGGCGATAATCAAATATTACTCCTAGATCCTTCACTTTGCCCAAACTGTCCAACACTGTTCCATGAATAACATAATTGCTATATCCTCTAAAGAAGCTAACAGATTTACATTTAGATGCATTAAGCTGTAGATAGTTTGTCTTAGCCCAATTTACAAGTCTATCCAAGTCCGCCTGCAAGTCCCGGACCTCCTACACATTCAAAACCTTCTTAAACGCTTTAAGATTATCAGCGAACATAAGGAAATGAGAGCTCAGTATATGACCGGCAATATCACTGACAAACAAATTGAAAAGGAGCTGAGAGCAATAATAATATCTTCTTAATATAAATATATTTAGAATTTACGAAATACAATATCTTATTCTTACTGTAATAAAATATAAACAAAATTACGAACTAAATAATTAAAAGAAACTTTTTAGTTTAACAATGTTATCTATTTACATATTATTTTTAGTACTTATTTCAAGCTAGCAAAAGCTCTGATTTAAAATATTAAGCCCAAAAATGTTGTTTAATCTTTACGCCCCATATTTATATCAATTATTTTATATCTACTTATCACACCTTAAGATATTTATTATATAACATGTTCATTTTCTTTATACTTATTAGATGTTCGGTGCAAGCTTCAAATATAAGCCTAATTAATATGTTTTTATTGAATAACTTTACAAAAACATCTGCAGCTGTCTACTATTCTTAACGTATTTTATTCATGTTGCCGTTTTTATGAGGCCCAGGCTTCTAATTCCTTCATGTCATCGTCGTCTTCAACTTTTTCTAAAAAAAAAAAAAAAAAAAATGGTTATTTTTCCAGCTATATAAAAATAATAAGAATTAATAATGATGACATACAAATAATCCTCAACACAATAAACAAACACATAATATAATACCCTAGTACATAACAGACTTAAGTACAATCGAAGACATTCACAAAATAATATATGCACCACTCTAATACAAAATAATCAGAAACTCCCGCAACAACAAGAAGACTCCAACAGCACAAGAGCTAAAATCAAATAGCAAATAAGAATAGAAAACAAAATCAACATCAGAAGAGATCTAGGACACCTTACCCAGTTTATGAACGGGAACGCATCGAAACGTGTCACACAGGGTGTAGACAAGATCAAATTTAAATCTCCCAACCGAACACTGCCAGAAATACTTGATATTTTGAAACAAAAACTATCCGTATATGCCGCAAGACTCCGAAGATACAAAGAATCAAACGAGAGGAAAGACATCAACAACCTCTTCCAAAGAAGCGAAAAACAGTTCTACCGAAAAACTATATACAACGAACCGACAGCAGAGACTGAACCATCAAACTCACAGATTATTGGAAAAGTATCTGATCAGAACTACACAATAACAACACTCCCTAGATCAAAGCAGAAGAAGATAAACATAAACATGTGACAGAACAAGCAAATTTCACATTAACTACACAAGAAATTACAGAAACAATCCAACACACACACACACACACACACAACTGGGAATGGGAATATACAAAAACTCCAGTACAAACAATCTCACACGAAGCACTCACACACTAAATCAACAAAGCCATTCTACAACCACACACATTCGCCGCTTTCCTTACACAAGGAATAACATACAAACCCAAAAGCTCAGACACCACAAACCCGTCAAACTACCGACCTATCACCTACCTATGTGTTATTTATACCCTAATTGAAATCTACTTAAAATTCTAGAGAATTTGCTAGAAGTCGGTTTTAATATAATGACCCAGTCAAAATTTGTACTACTACATGGAGTGAAAAGTCCCGAGACTTTCAGAGAGATGGCAGCACACACACAAAAAAACTATACCTTTTCAGTTAGTGTCAATCCTCAGAAGATTTGTTTAAAATTTTCATGACATTTTGTCTATTAGGTTGCAAGTTACAGCTGTTTGAGGGACGCCATTGCCCTATCACACTTATAAGCACAAAGTCGTAGAAACCTGTTCTGAATTTTTTGCGAGATTGTACTTATGTACTTCAAACATTGGCGACCAGACAACCGCTGAACATCCAGAATAGACCTCACCAACGTGTAGTACAGGATCCTTAATGAGAACAATAATAAATCCCTGAGATTTCTATATATGAGACCCAAAATCTTACTGGACTTGTTAATAATATATACGTAATGATCACAGAAAGAGAGGCGATAATCAAATATTACTCCTAGATCCTTCACTTTGCCCAAACTGTCAAACACTGTTCCATTAATAACATAATTGCTATGTCCTCTAAAGAAGCTAACAGATTTACATTTAGATGCATTAAGCTGTAGACAGTTTATCTCAGCCCAATTTACAAGTCTATCCAAGTCCGCCTGCAAGTCCCGGACGTCCTGCACATTCAAAACCTTCTTAAACACTTTAAGATTATCAGCGAACATAAGGAAATGAGAGCTCAGTATATGACCGGCAATATCATTGACAAACAAATTGAAAAGGAGCCGAGAGCAATAATAATATCTTCTTAATATAAATATATTTAGAATTTTCAGTTAGTGTCAATCCTCAGAAGCTTTGTTTAAATTTTCCATGACATTTTGTCTATTAGGTTGCAAGTTACAGCTGTTTGAGGGACGCTATTGCCATATCACACTTATAAGCACAAAGTCGTAGAAACCTGTTCTGATTTTTTTGCAAGATTGTACTTATGTACTTCAAACATTGGCGACCAGACAACCGCCGAACATCCAGAATAGACCTCACCAGAATCCTTAATGAGAACAATAATAAATCTCTGAGATTTCTATATATGAGACCCAAAATCTTACTGGACTTGTTAATAATATATACGTAATGATCACAGAAAGAGAGGCGATAATCAAATATTACACCTAGAACCTTCGCTTTGCCCAAACTGTCCAACACTGTTCCATTAATAACATAATCGCTATGTCTTCTAAAGAAGCTAACAGATTTACATTTAGATGCATTAAGTTGTAGACAGTTTGTCTCAGCCCAATTTACAAGTCTATCCAAGTCCGCCTGCAAGTCCCGGATGTCCTGCACATTCAAAACCTTCTTAAACACTGTAAGATTATCAGCGAACATAAGGAAATGAGAGCTCAGTATATGACCGGCAATATCATTGACAAACAAATTGAAAAGGAGCTGACAGCAATAATAATATCTTCTTAATATGAATATATTTAGAATTTTCAGTTAGTGCCAATCCTCAGAAGATTTGTTTAAAATTTTCATGACATTTTGTCTATTAGGTTGCAAGTTACAGCTGTTTGAGGGACGCTACTTTTGATTTTTGCAAAAAGATGATTAAACACGAAATTCGATTTTTTCCATTATTACGAAAATATTAAAAGTAACGTCACTAAAACCACGGTGTACTACTCAGTATATATCACCACTACACCAAACACTTTATTTTTGCACTCGACGCGCGTTTCGCTAACCATGTTAGCTTCATCAGGAGCGATGATTGACTAAAGCTAAACTACAAATCTACTCTATTTATACTTAGCCTAACCCTTGAATTACTCTAGCTAATAAATAGACATAAGTTTAGGTTTAATATTCAGAATTCCACCTTTTTTACACGCGAAGAAAATAACACCAAGTATGTCTCCATACCCTATAATCCGAAATATAGCAAGGGACTGAATAAGGTATTTAATAAGGTAGGCCTCACCTTAGTCTATAAGTCATCAGACAATCTGAGGAATATCTTAGGAAATCCCAAAGATAATATTCCTAATTGTGAGAAAAGTGGAATTTATGAAATTAGTTGTAATGATTGTGACAAAAAGTATGTTGGGCTAACTAAAAGGTCAATTAAAACACGATTTAAAGAACATTTAGCACACTTAAAATACAATAGAACAGAAAAGTCTAGCATTGCCGAACATGCCCTTGAAGCTGATCATACTGTAACATTAGATAATCTAAGATTATCTGATAGGAGATTGTTAAACACATACGAAAGTAGGAAAATCATAAAATGTAAAAGTAATTTAAATAAAGACAGAGGGCCTATTCCTTATAGCTCTCTACTGGTTACTTGACCGGAATTGATGGCGTTGCCTATGTCATTAGTTCCGCTTGAGTAATTCAAGGGTTAGGCTAATTATAATTAGAGTAGATTTGTAGTTTAGCTTTAGTCAATCATCGCTCCTGATGAAGCTAACATGGTTAGTGAAACGCGCGTCGAGTGCAAAAATAAAGTGTTTGGTGTAGTGGTGATATATACTGAGTAGTATCAATGCGTCAAAGATTCCACATTCCCAACTTAGACGGTAACTTGTAAATTAATCGTCGAAATGTCATGAAATTTTGACACGTATCGTTTGAAAAATCTTATGGATTTTTTGAAAAAGGGTGACATCTATGTGTCAGACCAAAAACTTTTCAGCCTACTTGTTACATGTAATTTTTTAATTAATTTATTATTATATTATACATATATTTTTTTAAAAGATTTTACAATAAAGTTACTCAAAATTTTTGGATGATTAATTAATTTTTGTAAAAATGCAAAAAAAATATCCCATAGGGCTCAAACTTAACAATTTGTGAAATAGTAAAACATTTTTTTTTGAAACTTTTTTTATACGATTTTTTATTAATTATTTTTCTCGAATTTGAGCCCTTAAGAATGAAAAAAAAAACTAATCGATTGTCGTAAAAACATTTTTATAAGGATTACCGTCCTCTTTCAATCACAAAAAAATGCCGACTCCATATAAGCCTCACTGGAAAAAACAAAATTTCATGTTACAAAAAAATGTTGCCGGTTACTATCTTTTTGAAGATATTTTATTGTTAAAAACATCTAACACTATTAAAAAATTCCTGTGTTAAATTATTGTAGACCAGTGTTACCATTATTGTGGTTATCTATATTTAAAAAATTCTGGAAATTATTATTACTGATGTCATAAAGTTAAATTTAGAACATTCATATCGACGCATATAATCAATATTAAAAAAAATCCATAAGAATTAAATACACATTCATTTTGAGAATAAATACCCGGCAATATACGTGGGTAAATCAAATATAAACGGTAATTTTTTTTTATACGTTTATTGAATTATACACAAATCATTGATTTAACATTTTTCAATATAGTCTCCTGCGTGATCTACACACTTTTACCACCGATTTGGAAGTTTCCGTATTCCCTGGTCATAAAAGGTTTGAGGGCGGGTTGTAAGCCAGTTGCGCAAGTGTTCCTCGACTTCTTCATTGCTTCCAAATCGCTATCCTCCCAGTGATTCTTTCATAGGCGCAAACAAAAAATAGTCACAGGGGGATAAGTCAGGGCTATAAGGAGGGTGCTCGAGAGTTTCCCAGCCCATTTCTTCCAGTGTATCCCTTGTCAAAGCGGCAGCGTGAGGCCTGGCGTTGTCCTGGAGGAGAATGACATCTCTGATGGGCATGTCCCGCCTTTTCTTTCGATAGGCGGCTTTTGCCAACCGTAACAACTGGCAGTAGTAAGCCGCATTCACCGTACGTTGATCGTGCAGAAAATCGATCAGTAAAATTCCCCTAGAGTCAAAAAAATCGTTGCAAGGACTTTTCCAGCAGAGAGACGAGTTTTGGCCTTCACTGGGGAACTTTCATTCTTTCTTCGCCACTCCTTGCCATTTGGACTCGGGAGTGTAGTGATGTACCCACGTCTCATCACATGTCACTATGCGCTTTAAAAAGGCCTCCCCTTCTTGCTGAAATCGATTCAGAGCCTTTCAGCGATCTCCGACCTGACCTGTTTTTGGGTCAACAACCTTGGAACCCATCGAGCAGTAATTTTTCTGAAACCGAGTCGATCAGTAATTATGGATTGAACACTTCCATAGCTGATACCCACTTCTGAGGAAATTTCTTCAACAGTTAATCGGCGATCACCTTCGATAAGGTGTCTAATGTCACGGATGCTGTCATCTGTAAGGCTTGACCGAGGGCGTCGATCATGACTTTCGTTTTCAACCCGTTCTCGTCAGCCCTTAAATTCTCTCGCCCACGTATACACACGATTCTGAGACAGTGTACTGTCCCCGAACTGTGCCTTCAAACGGGTTAAAATTTCTGACGGTTTAACGCCTTCACTGGTTAAAAACTTGATGATAATACGTTGCGCAACAGACGAAAGTACCTCTTGCTCGGTCATGGCTGTACTGACGACAAAGACGAGTTGGCGCGCGTACCCATCCGGTTCCCCTACTCCTCACAAACCAAACATCTACTCCACACAACATCATCTAGCTAAGAACTGCATTCTAAGAATAGCAAAATTACCGTTTATATTTGATTTACCCACGTAGATATTTTTCTACAATAACTTGAGCAATATATAATAATTTTTAAACAACTTACTTGCAGGCTTCTTGACTTTGGTTTTCTCCTCCTCATCGAGTTCTGTTGGAATTGCCGGCAATTTGGTAGGTCCAGGTACATCGATAAGACCCTAAAAAAAGTTGAATAGTGGTTTAAAAGCCTTAATATTTACAGTGACCAGTGTAAAATTTGCAATACTTTTATTAATAATAACTTTAAAATATTTTAATTAATACCGAAACTATTTGCACGTTGTTAAATTTGGAACTGGTTTATATTCAGTGGTTATTATTTATTATTTGTAGTATTTATTATAGTAACTGTTGAAAACCAAAATTGTTGAAAATTTTAACATCTAATATACGAGTTTAAAATAAAAGCCAGTTGATATATCAGGGATTGAACCTAAGACTCTGAGAATGGTAAGCCAGAACTATACTCTCGAGTCAAAGTTGCCACTATATTTGCTATATATATATATATATATATATATATATATATATATATATATATATATATATATATATATATATATATATATATATATATATACATATATATATATATATATATATATATATATACATATATATATATATATATATATATATATATATATATACATATATATATATATATACATATATATACATATATACATATATATATATATATATATATATATATATATATATATATATATATATATATATATATTTATATATATATATATATATATATATATATATATATATATATATATATATATATATATATATATATAAATACTTCAATAACCGCAGCTTAAACCCAGAATATTATTTATATGATGCCAGCATAAAAAAATTTACTCAACTGACTAGACTGAACAATATACAATTATTCATACCTATAGTAGAACCCCGATTAACCGAGTCGCGATTATCCGAGCTCCGGATTAACCGAGCCAATCTAACAACCTGATTATCCGAGGTACGCGCGTCTATGCTGCGTATTAACCGAGCTTCTAAAATATGTATGTACATATTTCCATTTAAAATCGTCGGAGCTTTAGGGGAATCCCCCTGGTCCGTGTGAGGGGTTCCCCTATTTATGTTTTTGGACTCTCTCAGCATGTAAATTTGCGTGAATGCAGTGCGTTATAGCGTTTACTACGGAGAAGTACGAGTATACTGACATAATTTATTTGGTTGCTGGTAGTTAAGTGTGATTAATACGAACTGCTTTGCTTGAATTTTTGTTTGTCGTATTATAATGGAGCAAAACAAGCGTAAAAGAATTGTCGTTCCTATTGAAGAAAAATTAAAAGCCATCAGAAGAATTGAAGCAGAAGTTGTTGCACGAGATTATGGAGTAGGTGAGGTAACAGTTAGAGATTGTAAAAAAAACCGCACAAAAATAGAAGAGTGGTGTATAAATCAAGCCTCCTCGTCCTCAGGAAGAAAATCAATGAAAACCGGCAACTATGAAAAAGTTAACGAAACTTTATTCATGTGGTTTAACCAACAAAGATCAAAAGGTGTGCCCCTGTCAGGTCCAATTTTACAACAGAAAGCAATAATGATTAGTAGGCGATTCCCAGAGATAGATCCGTTTACGGCCAGTTCTGGATGGCTTGACCGCTGGAAAAAACGGTACGGTGTACGACAACTGACTGTATGTGGTGAAAAACTTTCTGCTGATGTGTCATCAATTGAGAAGTTTAAGCAGAACTTTAAAAAGCAAATCGAAGATTGTGGATAGACATGTGATCAAATTTGCAACTGTGATGAAACTGGTCTGAATTACAAAATGATTCCTACAAAAATATTGGCATCTTGACAGGAAACATCAGCTCCTGGGCACAAACGAAGTAAGGAAAGATTAACTATAATGGTATGTTCCAAGGCATCTGACAACCACAAAATCCCACTGATGGTGATTGGCAAGTCTGCACGTCCAAGAGCTTTAAAAGACATCTCACCCAAAGTCCTACCAGTCTATTACAAAAGTCAGAAGAGCGCATGGATGGATGCGACTTTATTTACTAACTGGTTTGAAGAAGAGTTCCTGCCATCTGTGACTAAATTTTTGAACAGAAACCGTCTTCCTATTAAAGCAATTTTGTTAATGGATAATGCCCCCTCTCACCCTGGAGAAGGACTTCATGTGGACGAAATTGTTGTAAAATTTTTTCCTCCAAATGTAACCAGCATAATGCAACCAATGGATCAAGGCATCCTCGAAAACATTAAAAAAAATTATAGGCGTTTATATCTTGAACATCTGTTAGAATACACAGAAAAGGAGGATATTATCAATGGGGATGAGAAAGGTTACACTGAAAAATGTTATTTACTGGGTAAGTCAAGCTTGGGATTCTGTGCGTACTACCACTATTCAAAAATCTTGGACTATAATGACAGTGAAGATGATACTCCATTGAAATCCTTTGAAATTGAGAAGCCATGGAGAAATGTCCTGTTCAAATTTTGACAGCGAGATAGAAGAAAAAGAAAAAAGTTTATTTGAATTAATGCAAAAATTAAAAGGTTGCGAAAATGTGACAAGAGAAGATGTTGCTGAATGGATTACAGCAGATGATTTAGAAGAAGAAATGAGTATTGAAGAAATAACAAATGCCTCTCAGGAAACCGAAAAATCAAATAACGATGACGATGACGAAGCGGCGGTGGATGAACAGTCTCCCACTAAGATTTCTCATCAAGAAGGTTTTGCTTCTTTGAAAAAAGCTTTGAGGTATATTGAACAACAACCAGAGGCAACCCCAGCGGATTTGCTTCTTCTTAATAGATGGATAAACATTGCAGCGAGAAAAAGAAGATGCAATATGAAACAGAGGCGCATAGATACCTATTTCACTGTTTTATAATGTATGTACCTATTTATATGTTAAAAACGTTAATAAATCGGTTTAAAGTATTGGTGTTTATTTTTTCAATGAATAAAAAACAAATCCGGATTATCCGACTTTTCAGTTATCCGAGGAGGGTGCCCCCCACGTTACCTCGGATAACCGGGGTTGTATTTTGTAAGGTTTTCCAGTATTTTATGACTTGATATAATATTTTTGCTTGACTGTCAACAATAAAAGTTATTATAAAATTTAAGGTGAATTATACAAAATGTCCTTAAAATAAAAATAATGCCAATTGAAATAAAAAACATTTGAAATTTTTAATAAATGAAAAAAGTTCATTGTTAGATTTGGCTAAAATTACGTAGTTTATTTTTATCTACTAACCGATACCTTTTATAAAAAAACTTTTTGTTCTTCATTTAGCGAGAACTTTAATTTATATACGAGGGCTGAGCGCAAAGGAAGGTTCCCAAAGCGCTGGAGCCACAGGAAAAGGTTTTAGACGAAATCCGGCAACACTGCCGTGTGCAGTAGTTCTTCCACTCTCGATCCCACCTTACCCGGTTTCGCTATGCCGCGCAGTGTTGGTTCAGTAGTTCATGAAGAAGGTCCCAATCGTCGATACAGCCAAGTGCGAAATTCGTGCGATAATTCGTATTTTAAACATGAAAGGGGGTTCTACTTATAGACATTTATCGACAATTGACGGAAGTATATGGTGAAAAGTGTACGGCCGTTCAACACATCCGCAAATGGTATAGGGAGTTTACAGGCGGTCGTACGGACATTCATGATGAAGAACGGAGCGAAAGACCGTCGGTTTCAGATGAAACGATCGAAAAGGTTGAGAAAATGTTGCTCGATAATCGGAGGATCACTATCCATGAACTCGCTCTTCGGGTGGACAATGCTTCAGCACCGACGACAAAGTTAAAGAAGAGATGAATCGCTATCTAAACCGGATGGCGGCGGAATTTTTTGATATGGGCATACGAAAGCTGAAGCAGTGTCTACAGTGCTTAGATCGACCTTTCAAATAATGTATTTGGTTTTGAAAATAAACGTTGCTGTCTATTTTTAAGAAATAAGGGAACTTTATTTATGATCATCTCTCATATTTGAAAAATTTTAAAATTTTTAGTTTTTCCAATTTAAAAGTTGACATTAGCTCAATTACTTTAGCAACATTCAAACACATTTAGCACCAAAACGGCTTTTGAGTATTCAATCACCATATATTGCAAACTTGATGCTGAACTCTGTAGGAATTAATAAAAGAGGTATAAAGATGACATAAAAATATTTCTGAAACAAATCTTACCTTTTCTAATTCTTCTGTCTCTAATTCTTCTAATTCCCTAGTTAATTCATCTTCATCTATGTCTTCGCCAAAACCTACAGGGTTGCTAATAGCATTGGTGATTTCATTAGCAATGTCATGCTGCTCTGCTATATCATCCATGATATCAGCAACTTTATCAACATCCCTTAAAAGAATGATACATAAAAGAAAAGTAAAAAACCATAAATCAGCACTTAATGCTGATTAAAAATCATCTACTGATTAGTACTATAATTGAGTTATTCTATTCAATCATATATACAATATTAGTTCATATAACCCAAAAAATATTGTTTTTAAAGTCTAGGTTATGATACACATGATTCATTAATATAACTTTGTTTGAGACTTGTATAATAAAGCAGTAATTCAATGTATTATAAAAAGAGCAAAATGAGAAAATGGCAAAAAACCACTAAACATCATAAATGCATTTCAATAAGTGGTAAATATCAATTCACTTTTAATGGTAATTACCAGTAGATCACTTTAAAATAAGTCAATAAATAACCTACTGGGTGAACTACATTTCTAAGAAATTACTTTGGGCTAGCTTTAAAACAAATCATTCCAAGCAGACATTCAAAAATTTGTTAAAGGTGTGACGGCTTCAAAAAATCATTTTTTTTTTTTTCGTATATATATTGAGAAAGTACTGTAAAAATTTCAGACCAAAATTTTAAATATCTACGAAGTTATAGCATATAAAAGAGAGCATGTCATAGTAGCCTGTCACTTTACCCACGGCAGCTGCAAAGATCTGACCTGCTCTATTTTTCTTTCGGTACCTTTATACCCGGACTGAAAAAGAAACCTTTGAAGATATGGAAGGTATACTGTATGCAACAGGCATAGATGATTACTGTAAGTATAAGTTTTCTATAAAAAAATCAGGAAAACTTTAAATTTCTTTTCCTCAAAACCATTTTTTTTGAATTTGTCGGAAGCAGAGACAACATTCTATTGATCTGATCAGGCTAAAATTTTTACTCTTTGTTTTACATATAATTAATTATCGGATCACCTAGAATTAATTATTTTATTGATAATTTCTTAATTTATTTCTTGATTTTCACTGAAAATAAATACAATTTTTGAAAATTTTCTTTTTATGTTATGCTATTTTGTTTTTTTTTACATAAATGTCTAATCTTATATAACCCGATAGACATATGTTTATTGAATAATAATTAATTTAGATATTTTGTTACAGATCATTACAAATGGAGATGAGCTTCCCACCACCCATCCACCTTTTCTTTAAGGAGATGACTTTGACCACAAACAACATGAACAAAATATTATTAAATAAAATTTAAAAAAAAATTGTATAGTTTAAGAAGTCAATAATAACATATAAAAAATTGAAAAGATTGTATTTTATTTTGTTATGAAAAAAAATTTTTGGAATAAGCTTCAAATTTTAGCCGTCACACCAAAAAACCCCCTTAAGAAGCTTAATGAAGTGAAAACAGTTTCAGATCTCTATTTAAAGAAAAAAAATTCTCATAATACTATAAAACTATACACTCCACTGCTTTTACAACCTTCCTCTTAAGCAATATCGTTCAAAAAATAGGTTTCCTTTTTTAATTCAAATATTATATGTGTATCAAATTATGTCAACAAATAGACATAGAAATGGGGAGAACCCTGAAACATGAAGAAATTCAAAAATCTTGGAGGGTAATTTAATTACAAGTACAACAGCAAGAAAAATAATAAAAATTTACTCAGAAATAATGTGAAAAAAAAGATTACCAAAATATAACTATATGAAACTATTGTAAAATGCATAAATGATTTCTTTTTCAAAAAAGAGATGTGACATACTAATGACCATAAATAGATATAGAAAAAGATAAAGTATATCTTTTACACTTACAGGTTTTTATGGGCATTTTTAAGAGCTTCAGCCGCATTCTTCATGGAAATGAGGACTGCAGCATTTGTGTTGGCTCCCTCTAAGGCATCTTTTTGTAATTCGAGAGTTGTTAACGTTCCGTCTACTTGCTGAAGGGTTTTTTCAAGTCTCTTTTTCTTTTTTAAGGCTTGCAAGGCAACTAGAAAGGTAAAATGAGACATATGTAAAGTAAACTTTATACACAACAGAACTGTTTGTTTTAAGTCCATTAATATTAAAAGTAGTGACAAGTATTCTTAATTTAGGAATGGTAGGTGGTGGTCAATAATCTTATTCCAACAATTCACCTGCCTGCACCCTTGCTGAACCATCCTGAATGAATGGATAACAACTTTTTTACTTTGGAGCACTGAAGATCTGAATATACTATACTTCAATCTTCTTAATGTTTGCACATGCAGAGGAAGTGGAAAGTTGCTCTGCCTGCTTCAGACATAAGACTCATGACACAGACACATTTCTTCAACAAACACAATACTTTTAAAACTTAAAGTGTAAATCCAATAGCAGAATTTAAAAACTACAAATTTCTTAAAAGGGTTTAACATCCACGAGTTCAATACTGTTCATTATCTGTTAACAGTACTGTTATTTTTTGATATGAGTCAGCCTTAAAATATTTTAGAAGATGCAAATAACATAGCATGATAACATATTGCTTAAAATATTAAAATTTTGCTGAATTTACTAACAGGTGAAGTAAAAGTGTTAACACTATATCTACCCCCTATAATTCTACAAAATTTTAGTGAAGCCGCCTCCTAACAATTATTGCTAAAAATAGTTAATCTACAATTGCGACGACTTACCCCTTTTGTTCTTTGATGCATTTTTTCTAGCTACGAGTACTAAATCGTCAATTTGCTTTTCAAGGTATTCCTGTTTTTTAATTAGCAAATCTTGAGTCTGACGTAGATTTTGGATAGCATCGCTGGTCGATGGGGCTTCTTCCTTTTTTCCACCGAATAATTTCCCGAAAAAAGACATTTTCACACCTAAATGCAATGATCTTAATTGTTGTAAAAAATAGATATGAGTCACTGGAACCAATAAACAACGTAAAACTTTTCACTTCTTCCAGCAATTTGACAGTGACGGCTGACAGGTCAAAATATAAGCAGCGTTGCCAATTTGAGTTCGACCTAAACAAAGATAGGTCATTTGGTTTTCCTGGAAAATTCGATACCTTTAATTTTCTCTTTTCCGAATAAGTGTTTAAAGCTATAAAGTAACGGATTTAGAAGGACGAATTTTGTAAAATATGTTCGTAGGATTTATCGGAAAATCAATTTGTTGCTGCGTTACATCACAACGTTGCCAAAGTACTTAAAATACATTAAAAAAGCTATTTTAGGATTTCCATTTTTTTCCCCTTGTTTTGAGTAACAAAAATTGACCTATTTGAACTTTAACTTAAAACTAAACTTTGTTTACTTTGCAATTAATATGTTCATTTATAAAATGAAATAAGTGTACCAACCACTTAAATCATACCCAGTGTTAAGATAAGAATTATTTTATCAGTTCTTGGCTGGTTTTTCAACCAGTAGAAGTAAGATTTGTCCAAGAATGTTTAGATATTTGGAAAATAAAAATTCTAGAACAAAACAATTAAATAATACAAAAGAAATGCTCGGAGGGCCGCAAGAGGACCAAAATCAAGGTTAGGACAAATGTCAATTTTTGTCAACAAATCAGCTGATTTTTTACATAAATGAAAACCTAAAAAAAATTAGTTTTCATTAACAATTATTTTTAGTTTATTATAATTAACTAATATGTTTTTATCTTTTTTACGAAAAAAATTAGGAGACACGAAAGGAAAATCTAAAGATGTAGACGTAGTTGAAATTAAGGACACTCAGGAAGTAAAAGACATGGTCTATGGTAAAAAAATGACTAATTATTTATTTATTTAATATGAAAATGTGCCTTTTGCGATATAATAAAATTTATTACTTATTTTGCTCTTAAATATTATTGACCAAGTAGCTACTTCTAGTTTCAGAATTATTCTATTATGTATCAGCCACTATCCCTATTCATTCCTGTTATAAACTAATATTGTCTTCAACATCTAAATAAAAGAATACATTAGTAATAAAGATTCTGAAGTAAACACAAGGTTCGGTCTCAGGACTAATTTTATTTTGAATTTATATAAATGATTTAAGAGTCAGTAATGAAAATACTGTGTTACTCGCAAAGGGTACAACTTTAGTAAATAAAACAAATTGAAAAAAAACTATTTTTTGCAATTATAGATATAATTAAACTAAGGTAAATAAGCTTGCACTAAACATGTACAACCTGTCTTAATATTTTTTTCAGAATCCAAATCATTCTTGTATTGTGCTTCTAAGTTTATTATATTAATTTACTTTAGTATTTTAAAGTTATTATTTTAATTTTGATATTAAAATATTTAGTAATGAATTCTGAACCAAAATTAAGCCAGAATTGCTAACTTCAGTAGTTTATTTGATATTTTTGGTTTGCAATATTAAATACTTCCTGTTATGACACAGTTGGGGTACAGGGATCATGTAAGGGATACTCTAATTGTACTAACAATGTTTCCTAGGAATGACAACAAACAATTTTGTTACATAAACTAACAAACAACTATAGTACACGAAGATGAATGGACATAACATTGACTTCCTTAAACTAAAACTAAGATGAATGGTCTAAAATCTAAGAGATTTAATATTTATTGATCATCGCCTTTGTTAATTCTTAAATATTTTGAGTTTATAATGCATTCTGATTGTTTGAAATGTAGTTACTTACTGTGAATACGTGTGTACATTTGTATTACACGAATTTGTTTTTAGATCTCTTAAAAAACATAAAAGATCCAGAGAAGCCAAATACATTAGAAGAACTTAATGTTATCTATGAAGATGGGATTATTGTAAGTATAAATATGTTTAGGTTTTCTTAAAATACAAACTAAAATCTTTTAACATATAGAGTGTGTTAAGGCTACAAAAGAATATTTATACTCATTCTGTTCATACTGTTCCTTAAGCCTTATATTCTGGGGTAAGATTTATCAGCTTGTCACATATATAGATATTTTTAGGCACCATTTGATTCTAGGCTAAAGTCGATTAACAATTCATTTATATAATCTATTAGTTTTCTCATGGCTAGGATGTAAAAAGGAATTTATTTACAAATAGTTCACCTACATTTTTTTGCTTTTGCAATTTCTATCTATCTATCTATCTATCAAATAAGCCTTCTTCTATCCAGTGTTGGACATAGGCCGCCCTTCCTTTTTCCATCTCCCTCGTTTCTGTGTCTTTCTGATCTATCATAAACCAGCCATTCTTTTTAGGTCATCTTTCCATCTTGTTTGGGGCCTTCCTCTGGATCTCTGTCTTAACCGTGGCCTCCATCCTTATATTCTAATTTTTGTTTCTGATTCTATCTTGTAATCTTATATTTAGCATCTGGCATTCTGTTGCTCTCTGTGTTTTACTCAGTTGGTCCATTATCTTCTTGATGAATGCCCATGTCTGGGCTGCATAGGTGAGAACTGGTAGAATGTATTGATTGAATACCATCTTTCTTAGTTTCAGAGGAATTCTTTTGTTGGTAAGTATTTTCCTTTGTTTGCCAAAAGCTGGCCATGCCAGTCTGATTCTTCTCTGGACTTCTACCATTTGATTTGCTTTTCCACACTAAATATTTGCTCTAGGTAGACGTATTCCTTTATGTATTCAAGTGGTCTGCCCTCTCTTCTCAAGCCCCACAGACTGTCTTCATTTGTCATAGCCTTTTTCTTATCTCCATCCAGCAGTAGTCCCACCCTCTCTGATTTTGTTTTGTAGTTCAGTAATCATTACCTGTATGTCATCAAAATTATCTGATATTAACACTACATCATCAGCATAACGTAGATAATTCAACTTTTGTCCAATTGTACTGATCCCGTTTTGTTCCCATTTGAATCCCTTGAAAACTTTTTCGAATGCTGCTATAAATAGTTTTAGGCTCATAGAATCTCCCTGTTTTACTCCACGTTTGCTAGGTACAGGATTTGTTTTACTATCCGTTTCCACTATCATTTGAGCGTCGTTGTAAATTGTTCTTATGAGCTGAGTGTACCTATAGGCTATTTTGCTGTTATACAAGGCTCTTTCGATGGCCCAGCTCTCAATACTATTAAAAACCTTTTGATAATCTAAAAATACCAGCTACAACTTTAAGTTTTTTTTTTTTTAATGGGTCTAACATACATGCTACAGGGAAGTCCCTAAAGCGCTACAGGAGCGACACATGTGCGGAAAAAGCGATTGTACTGGGTGGGAAACACAGTTCTGGGTAAGCCATTCCAAAGGGATGATGTTCTCCATATAAAAGACTGCTTGAAAAGCGTCGTATGAGGAGTAACAAGCTGAACCTCATACGGATGTGAAGTATCAGCGCGATGTGTACTTCTAACATGCACTACTCTGGGAGGAATTAAGCGGGCTACATCCTGCGAACCCTCTCCATGAAAATACTTATAGAATAGACTCAAGTCGCCAACCGTTCTTCGATGTTCCAGCGAATCAAGGCCGCCGGTCAGTTCCGGGTCTCCAATCAGACGAACAGCTCTTCTCTAAACAGAATCTAACAAATGCAGTGTGTGTTTGGGAGCGGAGCCCCAAACATGGGAGCACTATTCCATAGTGGGTCGAATTTGAGCTTTGTAAAAAATTAACAGTTGTTGTGGAGTGTAAAGCTTTCTGGTTCGAAATAATATTCCTAACTTTTGAGAAGCTCTCCTTGCTATGCCTGCAACATGTTTATGCCAGGACATATTTGCTCCCAAATTAACGCCCAACAAATTGAGTGACGATGCTAGGGGAATGGAGTGCCCCGACATAACTATGTCGGATTCAGCAATGTTAACTTTTTTAGAGAAAACTGCCTCCTGGGTTTTTGTAGCGTTAAATTCCACTTGGTTACTGTCACCCCAAGATAGAATTTCTTCCAGGTCTTTGTTAAGTTGAATGACTTCCTGCTGTCTGCGGATATTCGTCTGAGCAGCCGATGTCCGAGCGTTGAAAGTGAATGAAGAGATAAGCGTACTGTCATCTGCAAAGATGTAGATTGGAATCCCGGTCTTTTCCAGCAGATCGTTAATGTAAATGAGAAAGAGAGTAGGAGACAGTATGGAGTCTTGGGGCACACCGGCGTTGACAGTAAAGGTGTTAGAAAGAAATCCGTCGACTGCGACTCGTAAAGAACGCTCTCTGAGGAAACATGAGAGCCACAAACAGAACTTTTCAGACATACCATAAGAGCGTAACTTAGCCAACAGTCCATCGTGCGAAACACGGTCGAATGCCTTGGATATGTCTAGAGCAACCGCATGTTCAATTGCGTTGTTCCAAACATGTGTTACATAAGTCAGAAGATCTCCTGTTGATCTATGTTTACGAAAGCCATATTGGTGATCGCTAATAATGTTGAATCCTTCAAGGTATTTTAAAAGATGCTGATTGACAGCCTTTTCCATGACTGGTCGGTAGTTGTTTGGCAAGGTCTTCTTGCCTTTTTTAGGTATCGGCTGAACTGTGGCACATTTCCAGCAGGAAGGAAATATTCCCTTTCTGTAGGATAGGTTGAAAAGTCTACAGAAAACTGGTGTTAGTTCCCTTGCACAGTTTTTGCGAACTATGGCAGGTATTCCGTTAGCGCCAGAAGCTTTTTTGGTGTCTAACTTCATTAAAGTACGTTTTATGATACGCTGTCTGAAGACAACATAGGGCATCCTTGACTGCACTATGAGAATAGTAGGTGGTGTTTTTCCTCGGAAATCGGCAGTAGAATGTGAAGCAAACAGTTCGGCCAACAAGTTTGCTTTCTCAACAGGTGTCGTTGCAATAGAAGTAACTAGCCGTGTTAGTGGTGGTATGGTGGATTTGGCGAAATTTTGACCAACTGCCTTACCTACTGACCAAAAGGACCTGGAATTGTTGGGACAAGCGAGAAGTTTTGTTTCTAATTCGCTTATTGTGTGCCTCCTTGGTTTCGTCGATAATTTGTTTAAATCTGTTCCGGCACGAACAAAGGTGTTACGATTTATGGTGTTAGGATTTTCACGCCATTGTCGGTAGGCAAGATGTTTAGAAGCAACAGCTTTGCATTTTCGGTCAAACCAAGGTTTGCCGTTAGAAGGACATTTCTTCGAAAATGGAATGTAAGCTTCCATACCAGCTAAGATAACATCGGAAACCTCCCTGGCGCAGTCAGATGGGTCGTCGGATCGAAAACAAACGTCTAACCAAGGGAAAGTTCGAAAATATTCCGTGAGATCTTCCCATTTAGCAGATTTGTAATGCCAAATCTTGCACGGTTTAGGCGCCCCTATGTCACTGACTGGTAGGACACTCGATTTCGAAAGCAGTTTATGGTCGGAAGAACCTAACGGCGGATTTACGGTGACCTTGTAAATCTCCGGATTGGTGGTTAAAAACAGATCGAGAAGACTGGCGAACTGCCCGTCACGATCAGGGATCCGTGTTGGTTCTGTTGCTTTCTCTATTAAAGTTCTGATAGTTAAGAGATGATCATAAGTACTAAAATTCTACCTGAAGCCAGACTGTTCTACTGATTGGTTTAATTCCAGCTTGATTTCTAATCTATTAATTATTATTTTGGTAAATAATAATTTGTGAAAGTAATGATATTGGGCGGTAATTGTCTAACTTAGTCTTATCACCTTTTTTAAAAAGTAAAAGCTTTTGCAATACATTAACAAATAATTTTAGTACCTCTAGTTCCACAAGCTACCACAAAGAGTGAACATTATAAAGTCTAAGCTATTTATAGAGGGGAAGTGTCAATTAACAACCGTAGCTGAATCAGTCAATAAAAAAAAATTCTTGCACTGGAACTCTGAAGTCTTAAGTAAACACATGATCGATGATTAGAGGGGGATGAGATTTTTCACAGTAAAAAATCTTTTCATTTAGTGGTACTTTAATAGTTTCTCTCATCCTCTCTCCGTTTTTAAGGGGGCGCTGTATTCTGCATCTGTAGGGGCGAGAGGACCTATACTCCTCTTGGGTACACTACTGCTTGATCCTCAGGTTGGGTTTAATGACTCTTAAGTCATATTAAGTAATACTTGGTCATTAGCAAGAATTTACAAAAGCTTACATAGTTTGGTCTTGGACAAAATATTTTCCACATTTGATTTTTTTTATTTTAACAGTGAATGCACAATTATTGTATTTTTTAGATTAAACAGCCAACTGGTGCTAATATAAGCGTAATAAGAGTAGAATTCAATCCCACAGTACCTCATTGTTCTCTAGCTACTTTGATAGGACTCTGTATAAGGATTAAACTTCAAAGGTGTATGCCGTTTCCTATAAAATTGGATATTTTTATTAAAGATGGCGCCCATACAACAGAACATGAAAGTAATTATAATATTGAGTATCGATAATAGTTAAAGCAATACTGGTTCTTGAAGTAGGATTTTTTTTTAAAGGTTATGGTATAGTATTTTTCACGATCTAAAAAAGTGACTTAGCTACCTATACCCAACAAAATTCAACAAGATTCGAAAGTAATTAATTATTAATGACAAGGCATCGTGCAAGGCCGCACTATACCTGATTGTATAATTGTTGGGTTTAAAATTTTACTGTGATAAGACAGTTGAATTTTATTGTTTTATGTACTGAATAATACACAATGTATACTACTACACAAATATATTAAAACAGTGTACAGTGTCTTCACGTACAATTTTAGTTATTAATTAATATCTAGTTTAATTTCGCTGTCATTACTATCTTACAATCAAATAAGTTTTTACAGGTTCTAAACTATTTATATTTATGTACAGACATCTATATGACGTGTTGAATACAGTTTCTGCAGTTTTCCACGGTTACATTTTTGACTCAACTCAATCACACTACTGTTTAAAGTGGGGTGTATTGTTGTGAGCACATATATTAGACTTTATTTTATGCCATATCAACTTAAAGCATTAAAGATACAATAATATGGTGGGAGCCTAATTATTTCGTGTCCTGCTTCCTTTGCAAGTTGATCACAGACATATTGTATAACTTTCATGGAAATATATATCACGTTTGCACAAAAAGGCTCGTATTTCCCTTTTTCTACTGGTGGAATTTGGTACCTTATTCATTTGGCGACTATGATAGGCTGCATTATCTATCACAATACAACTATTCGGTGGTATATTCGGCATTAATTTATTTTGAAGCCAATCTTCAAAAACTTCAGCCGTTGTGTTACAATGATAATCCAAGCTGGAATCTAAAATATTCTTGGCTGCTAGAAGTAGACATTCTGGTATCCAGCCTTCTTTTACCTTTATATCCTTTACTGGGTGTGTCATGGGTGTCATACCAAGTCTCATCTAGGTAGATTATTCATATTCCATTCTGAGTTGTCGTAAGCGTCGTGATTCCATTGTAACTTGACTTTTGTCTATTTTTGGAAAATACCCCAAACGACGTAGAATACGCCATAAAGTTGTAGTGGAACATTTTATGTCACAACTATCCTCGGACAGCCTCCTTGAAAGTGACAGTAACGTAGGAAATTTTTGTTCTGCGTACATTTCATAAATTTTGCGGCAGATTGACAGAAATCAATACATTTCAACACACCTTTGTCTTTTCGTGTTTTTTTTAGGCGCTATCGAATTATTTACTATTTTCCAAACTGTACTTCCAGGGATGCTTGTTAAAGCTGATGTCTCCATCGATGAAAAGTACTTTTCGTGGCCTCGCTCCCCCAATTTTAAATAAACACTTTTAACTATCACTTTTGCCTCAACGGGCAAACATTTACGGCTTCTGATGGAAAGGGCTTCGGACATTTTAAGACACTATTGAACTTTATAATACACACTATTTCAGTATAATACTGTAGATAAAATAAAGAATATTTTTTATATTTATAAACAGGAAGTAGCCAATAAAATGTTAGATTGAAAGGGAGGTATATATATATATATATATATATATATATATATATATATATATATATATATATATATATATATATATATATATATATATCAATTACGACCCTGTTACCGCCAGGTACGTGCGAAGATCTTGAAAAATATTATACTCATTAAAATAAATCACATCAACAAATATACACAAAATTGAAACAACAAAAAAACTTTGTCTGGTCATTGTTTGTTTGATGTTATTATACCTAAATTAGCATAGATTATTTCAGGATTCTTTGAATCGACGAATCTGAAAAGTGTGTTAGTTTTTCGTTATTTTCAATGTCAACAGAAACGGTATATAGAGGGAATGTCAATTCTCAGTTGTAAATATTTCTGAAGCCTATCCTCTGCTCAATTTTTAACTTGTGATTAACATCTTAGTATAAAATAACAGCTTGTAATGGTTGGAATAAGTTATGGGGCCTGTGCACTTTTAGGGTGGATGTTTCTAAAACTATATATGCTATATTTGACGAAGTGATTTATTATCTTGAGTTAAGTAACCTGCTAAAAAAGTCCCAGCTGAAAAAATACCAAAACCTGTTGCTTCTAACTATTTAATATTTGCTTTCTTTTAGTTAATAAACAAATTAACGACAAGGAACGGATCGCTGCAGCAATGGAAAATCCAAACCTGCGGGAAATCGTAGAAACTTGTATAAAAGAAGAAGACTGAAACCGAAAGAGTAAATGTTAATTTTTAAGTTTTTTTTTAGGAAAAGTGTGGTGGATTGTTGAAAGTACCTATTTTTAATTGTAAATTTAGTTTGTATCATTTTATGTCTATAAGTATATGTATAATATTTTAATAAAATGACTTTTTGGAAATTTTTATTTTTGTAGGTTTAAATCAGTTTTTAATTACTATAGCAGGCACTTATTGTTATAAGGTATGTGAATTAATTTTGAGGGATTTCTAAGAGAGGGCGTACCGTGTACTATATCGCATCGGGGCATACTGTTGGTATATTCAAGGTGAAGCACCATCATTAGATTTTAATTATTAGTACATGTTATTTTAAGTAAGTTGGAAATGTGGAATCTTTGGCACAATGATACTACTCAGTATATATCACCACTATACCAAACACTTTATTTTTTCACTACTAGTCAATCATCGCTCCTGATGAAGCTAACGTGGTTAGCGAAACGCGCGTCGAGTGCAAAAATAAAGTGTTTTGTGTAGTGATGATATATACCGAGTAGTAACATGTTATTTTGCCAAAGTGTATATTTTTCTCGAGTATTGAATATGTCGAATTACGTGCCAACAAAACACCATTTGCGGGAAGCGTTATTTTTCTTGTTTTATTCGAAGAAAAGCGCTGTTGAAAGTCATCGATTGCTCTCAGAAACTTATGGTGATTTATATTCCATCGATAAAAACATAAGTACTTGTTTCGACGCTTTAAAAGTGGCAATTTCGACCATCAGGTCAGCTGAGAAAGTTTAAAGATGAAGAAATTGGAGGCATTACTCGATGAAGACCCGTGCCAAATGAAAAAAGAAATTGCAGAATCATTAGGATTGATCGCCCAGCCATTTTCAAGCGCTTACATGCACTGGGAATGATTCAAAAGCAAGGGAAATGAGTGCCGTACAAACTGAAACGGAGACGTTGAATTGAAAAGCGATTTTTCTTCTGCGAACAACAGCTTCAATCGGAAAGGTTTTCTTAAATCATATTGTAACTGGTGATGAAAAGTAGATATGCTACGATAATCTAAAGCACAAAAAAAATCATAGGTGAAACCCGGCGAACCATGAACATCATCGCTGAAAGCCGAATATTCATGGCTCAAAGCTTATGCTGTGTATCTGGTGGGATCAGCTGGGTGTAGTGTATTATGAACTGCTTCAACCCAACGAAACTATTACTGGGGAACGTTATCGACAACAATTGATACAATTGAGTCAAGCGTTGAAGGAAAACAACAGCAATATGCTGAAAGACACGACAAAGTGACTTTTCAACATCACAACACTCGGCCACATATTCCAACACCCGTCAAGGGAACGCTCGCTGAATTATATTAAGAGACTAGCCGTGCCCGCAGATCCGCTCGCGTGGACTTAATTCACTATTACCGTCATTTCTTATTCCTAACGTAATAAAATATAGTCTAAACCTTACCTGAGAACATATGTGTTTTATAAAAAAACAGGTAGATCGGATAAGTGTTTCTTGAGTGCTAAGCGCACTAACGGACAGACAGACAGAGAGACGTTGCGTGTTATATATATTATAGATTTGTTTTTGATAAATATTAAATTAAGAATTAAAGAAAAACAATGATTCTCGAATGATAAGCACACTAACGGACAGACGTGTTTTATATAATATAGATTATGATTATTATTATATAACCTGGTCAGAGAACATATGTATGAATTAAAAAAAAACACGTAAATCGGCTAAGCGCACTAACGGACGAAACATATGTGTATTTAAAAAAAAAGCACATAAATCGGATAAGTGGTTCAAAGAGTGATAAGCGCACTAACAGATGGAGGACGGTTCATTTTATATATATTATTATTATTATTATTATAGAAGATTATAGATAACCTGACCAGAGAATAAATGTATGAAATAAAAAAAAAAAACGTAAATCAGATAAGTGGTTCTCGAGGGATAAGCGCACTAACGGACAGAGAGACGTTGCATTTTATATATATTATAG
>CM032446.1:222404571-222455584 GCA_019049505.1 Pachyrhynchus sulphureomaculatus
CAAAATCAACATCAGAAGAGATCTAGGACACCTTACCCAGTTTATGAACGGGAACGCATCGAAACGTGTCACACAGGGTGTAGACAAGATCAAATTTAAATCTCCCAACCGACCACTGCCAGAAATACTTAATATTTTGAAACAAAAACTATCCGTATATGCCGCAAGACTCCGTAGATACAAAGAATCAAACGAGAGGAAAGACATCAACAACCTCTTCCAAAGAAGCGAAAAACAGTTCTACCGAAAAATTATATAAAACGAACAGACAGCAGTGACTGAACCATCAAACAAACAAGAACTCACAGATTATTGGAAAAGTATCTGATCAGAACTACACAATAATACCACTCCCTAGATCAAAGCAGAAGAAGACAAACATAAACATGTGACAGAACAAGCAAATTTCACATTAACTACACAAGAAATTACAGAAACAATCCAACACAAACACACACAACTGGAAATGCCCTGGAATAGACAATATACAAAAATTCCAGTACAAAGAATTTACCATCACACACGAAGCACTCACACACTAAATCAACAAAGCCATTCTACAACCACACACATTCCCCACTTTCCTTACACAAGGAATAACATACGTCAAACCCAAAAGCTCAGACACCACAAACCCGTCAAACTACCGACCTATCACCTACCTATATGTTATTTATACCCTAATTGAAATCTGCTTAAAATTCTAGAGAATTTGCTAGAAGTCGGTGTTAATATAATGACCAAGTCATAATTTGTACTACTACATCAGGGGTCGGCAACCTATGGCACGCGTGCCATCTCTGGCACGCGTATCTATTCAAAGTTTACACATTCATTCTGTAATCTGTGACATGTTTCGAAATTAAGTAAATAATCGAAGGCAGTATTACTTTAACGATACAAACAAAAACGATATATTATATAGGGCACTAGGTATTATTACCAAAAACTACAAAATATATATTGTGTAATTTATAATTTTACTGAATGCATTGGTTTGGCTTTAATTTCGGCAAGTATTAAAGACCTAGGCCTAGGCAAAAACACAAATAAACGTCCTCAATTCAGATCAAAAGAGCCGCTATAAGGCGGTTTTTTGTTTGACTTGACTTCAATCGTTCCGACGCGCGCCGCAACTCTTTTTATATTGCCGAACTTTAGTTTTTGTTAGATTTAACTTCTAGGCGGCCCTTTGATTGCAATGGGCGCGTTGTAGATAATAATTTTTGTTCTAAGAAATTTAATAAACGTAATTATTGGAATTTTCTGCAAACATTATTTTTCTATATATAGCAAGCGGCTACACGTTTGGATCATTTAGTATAGAAGTAACATCCGTTCCAGTCAATAGTCGTCGAAAAGTTTAAAAATTAAAATTACGTTGCGTTATGGCCTCGAAGAAACAGAAGGTAGACGTTTGATCATTTCAAACTTCATGGACAACAGATTACGGTTTTGTACAGCAAAACGATCGGGCCATTTGTGTCCTACGTCGGGAAAGCGTAGTTTTCCGGACATCTAGTGTTCAACGACATTTCCAGATAAAACATGAATCGTCATTTAAAGATAACGCTGATAAAAGGGAGGCAATACAAAGAGCAAGTAAATAATACGAGAAACAGTCAACATTCTTTAGCAAAGTTTTCCAAGGAAAAAATCAGGTAACTGAATGCAGTTTCAAAATTGCACAATCGTTGGCACAAAAGGGTAAGCCGTTCACTGACGGAGAATTTATGAAGCAAACGTTTTCGAGTACTGGCGAGATTTTATTCGACGACTTGCCCAATAAGGATACAATATTGGCCAGGATTAGGGATATATCGGCATCAGCGCGGACCATCGAGAGACGAATTACCGAAATGACAAAAAATGTTCAAAAACAGCAGAGAGACGCTATCGAACGGAGTTTTGTATTTAGTGTAGCATTGGATGAAAGTGTCGATATTAATGACATTGCTCGTCTGGCAATCGTTGCGCGATACTTCGATGATGGCAGTGTGTATGAAGAGCTGATTTGTCTGCTCCCATTGCAGGGAACTACAAGAGGAGAGGATATATTTTCAGAATTTGTTAAACATTTTGAAAAGCGGAACATTGATTTAAATAACATTTTTTGCGTAACGACAGATGGCGCTCCTGCTATGATTGGGAGACATAAAGGATTTGTTTCCCTTCTTATTGAACGCATGAGTCGATCAATTTTGAATTTTCATTGCATAATTCATCAAGAGAGTTTGTGCGCTAAAATCTCCGCTGGAAGTTTAAAATCCGTGATGGATAGGGTGGTTAAAATAGTTAACTACATTGTCGGTCGTTCTTCACTGATCCATAGACAATTTAAGGCGTTTCTGCAGGAATTAGAAAGTGCATACTCAGATATACCATTGCACAATAATGTGCGCTGGCTCAGCCGTGGTAAAGTGCTCTCTAGATTTGTGCAATGTCTGGGCGAAATTAAATCGTTCTTGTTCGAAAAAAATCAAGTGGATGCTTATCCTGAACTAGAAGATAAGAACTGGATCTGTATGTTAATGTTTCTTACTGATATTATAAACCATCTCAGTGAACTCAACTTAAAGTTACAAGGTTCAGGCAAAACAGTTCTGGATTTATACGAATCCTGGAAATCATTCAAATTAAAAATAGATTTATTTATCAGCGATATTACTACAAACATATAAATATTTTCCAAATTTAAAAACTTATATATCCAGTGTCGACGATGGTGCACTAATAGACGAAATTCTTAAATATATGACTAATTTAAAAGAGGAGTTTATCGAGAGGGGTCAGGATTTTGATAAACATGTGCTATGTTCGCTTTTTCAATCAAACCAGATTTAATGGATTTTTCCAGCAGTTGCTTTGACATATCTCTTTTCTCATGGATGGACATTAACGATTTTGATCTTCAATACATTGAATTTAAAAGCTCCGAGTTATGGAACACGAAATTGGTAGAATTAAGAAGGGTATTAGAAGGCGACTGCCACAACCATTCAAACGAGATACTCAGTTGTTGGATGAGTTTACCAGAGAAATTTATTTGTCTTAAGAAAGTAGCGTTTGCCATGCTTACAGCTTTCGGATCATCCTATATCTGTGAACAACTTTTTTCCCATATGAGAGTGATTTTAAACCCGTACCGAAGCAAGCTGACAACAGACAACTCGGAAGCATGTGTGACACTGAAAATAACCAGACATGAACCGGATATAAGAAAACTCTCTAAAGAACTTCAAGCACAGGGTTCACACTAGGTCCTAGGACTAGTATAATAAAATTATTTGTAAAATGTTAAAACTTTTTTGTAATTAAACCTTCTAAAAGCAATATTTTAAGTTAATTTAAGTTAATTTTTGTTAATTTTAGTTGTAGTAAGTACCTATGTCGGCACGCAAAATGTTGTATGGATGAAAACTGGCACACCTTAGTTAAAAGGTTGCCGACCCCTGTACTACATGGAGTGAAAAGTCCCGGAACTTTCAGAGAGATGGCAGCACACACACAAAAAAAAAAACTATACCATTTTCAGTTAGTGTCAATCCTCAGAAGATTTGTTTAAAATTTTCATGACATTTTGTCTATTAGGTTGCAAGTTACAGCTGTCTGAGGGACGCTACTTTTGATTTTTGCAAAAAGATGAAACAAAAAAAATTTCGTGTGATTAAACACGAAATTCGATTTTTTCCATTATTACGAAAATATTAAAAGTAGCGTCACTAAAACCACGGTAACTTGTAAATTAATCGTCGAAATGTCATGAAATTTTGAGACGTATCGTTTGAAAAATCATATGGATTTTTTGAAAAGATTGACATCTATGTGTCAGACCAAAAACTTTTCAGCCTACTTGTTACATGTAATTTTTTAATTGATTTTTATTAGATTATACATATATTTTTTTAAAAGATTTTACAATAAAGTTAATCAAAATTTTTGAAATGGTAAAACATTTTTTTTTTGAAAATTTTTTTATACGATTTTTTTTAAAATTTATTTTTCTTGAATTTGAGCCCTTAAGAATGAAAAAAAAACTAATCGATTGTCGTAAAAATTTTTTTATAAGGATTGCCGTCCTCTTTCAATCACAAAAAAAATGCCGACTCCTTATAAGCCTTACTGGAAAAAACAAAATTTCATGTTACAAAAAAATGTTGCCGGTTACTATCTTTTTGAAGGTACTTTATTGTTAAAAATATCTAACACTATTAAAAAATTCCTGTGTTAAATTATTGTAGACCAGTGTTACGATTATTGTGGTTATCTATATTTAAAAAATTCTGGAAATTATTATTACTGATGTCATAAAGTTAAATTTAGAACATTCATATCAACGCATATAATCAATATTAAAAAAAAAATCCGTAAGAATTAAATATACATTCATTCTGAGAATAAATACCGGGCAATATAGATATTTTTCTACAATAACTTGAGCAATCTATAATAATTTTTAAACAACTTACTTGCAGGCTTCTTGACTTTGGTTTTCTCCTCTTCATCGAGTTCTGTTGGAATTGCCGGCAATTTGGTAGGTCCAGGTACATCGATAAGACCCTAAAAAAGGTTAATAGTGGTTTAAAAGCCTTAATATATACAGTGACCAGTGTAAAATTTGCAATACTTTTATTAATAATAACTTTCAAATATTTTAATTAATACCGAAACTATTTGCACGTTCCTAAATTCGGAACTGGTTTATATTCAGTGGTTATTATTTATTATTTGTAGTATGTATTATAGTAACTGTTGAAACCAAAATTTATTCAGTTGAAAAATTTTAACATCTAATATATGAGTTTAAAATAAAAGCAAGTTGATATACCAGAGATTGAACCTAAGACTGTGAGGATGGTAAGCCAGAACTACACTATCGAGTCAAAGTTGCCACTATATTTGCTATATATAAATACTTCAATAACCGCAGCTTAAACCCAGAATATTATTTATATGATACCAGCATAAAAAAAATTTAATCAACTGACTACACTGAACTATATACTGTCATTCATACATACAGTAGAACCCCGATTAAGCGAGTCGCGATTATCCGAGCTCCGGATTAACCGAGCCAATCTAAGAACCTGATTATCCGAGGTACGCGCGTCTATGCTGCGTATTAACCGAGCTTCTAAAATATGTATGTACAAATTTCCATTTAAAATCGTCGGGGCCTTCGGGGAATACCCCTGGCCCGTGTGAGGGGTTCCCCTATTTATGTTTTTGGACTCTTTCAGCATGTAAATTTGCATGAATGCAGTGCGTTATAGCGTTTACTACGGAGAAGTACGAGTATACTGACATAATTTATTTGGTTGGAGTTCTGGTAGTTAAGTGTAATTAATACGAACTGCTTTGCTTGAATTTTTGTTTGTCGTATTATAATGGAGCAAAACAAGCGTAAAAGAATCGTCGTTCCTATTGAAGAAAAATTAAAAGTTGTTGCACGAGATTATGGAGTAGGTGAGGTAACAGTTAGAGATTGGAAAAAAACCGCACAAAAATAGAAGAGTGGTGTATAAATCAAGCGTCCTCGTCCTCAGAAAGAAAATCAATGAAAATCGGTAACTATGAAAAGGTTAACGAAGCTTTATTCATGTTGTTTAACCAACAGAGATCAAAAGGTGTGCCTCTGTCAGGTCCAATTTTACAACAGAAAGCAATAATGATCAGTAGGCGATTCCCAGAGATAGATCAGTTTACGGCCAGTTCTGGATGGCTTGACCGCTGGAAAAAACGGTACGGTGTACTACAACTGACTGTATGTGGTGAAAAACTTTCTGCTGATGTGTCATTAATTGAGAAGTTTAAACAGAACTTTAAAAAGCAAATCGAAGATTGTGGATACACATGTGACCAAATTTACAACTGTGACGAAACTGGTCTGAATTATAAAATGCTTCCAACAAAAACATTGGTATCTCAACAGGAAAAATCAGCTCCTGGGCACAAACGAAGTAAGGAAAGATTAACTATAATGATATGTTCCAATGCATCTGACAAGCACAAAATCGCACTGGTGGTGATTGACAAGTCTGCACGTCCAAGAGCTTTAAAAGACATCTCACCCAAAGCTCTACCAGTCTATTACAAAAGTGAGAAGAGTGCATGGATGGATGTGACCTTATTTACTAACTGGTTTGAAGAAGAGTTCGTGCCATCTGTGACTAAATTTTTGAACATAAACTGTCTTCCTATTAAAGCAATTTGTTAATGGATAATGCCTCCTCTCACCCTGGAGAAGGACTTCATGTGGGCGAAATTGTTGTAAAATTTTTTCCTCCAAATGTAACCAGCATAATGCAACCAATGGATCGCGGTATCCTCGAAAACATTAAAAAAAATTATAGGCGTTTATATCTTGAACATTTGTTAGAATACACAGAAAAGGAGGATATTATCAATGGAAGGAGAAAGGTTACACTGAAAAATGTTATTTACTGGGTAAGTCAAGCTTGTCAGCGAGATAGAAGAAAAACAAAAAAGTTTATTTGAATTAATGCAAAAATTAAAAGGTTGCGAAAATGTGACAAGAGAAGATATTGTTGAATGGATTACAGCAGATGATTTAGAAGAAGAAATGAGTATTGAAGAAATAACGAATGCCTTTCAGGAAACCGAAAAATCAGATGACGATGACGAAGAGGCGGTGGATGAACAGTCTCTCCCACTAAGATCTCTTATCAAGAAGGTTTTGCTTCTTTGGAAAAAGCTCAGAGGTATATCGAACAACAACTAGAGGCAACCCCAGCGGATTTGCTTCTTCTTAATAGATGGAGAAACATTGCAGCGAGAAGATGCAATATGAAACAGAAGCACATAGATACCTATTTCACTGTTTTATAATGTACGTACATATTTATATGTTAAAAACGTTAATACATCGGTTTAAGTATTGGTGTTTATTTTTTGAATGAATAAAAAAACAAATCTGGATTATCCGAGGAGGGTGCCCCCCCACGTTACCTCAGATAGCCGGGGTTCTACTGTATTTTAATTTTCGAGTTGTATTTTGTAAGGTTTTCCAGTATTTTATGACTTGGTATAATGTTTTTGCTTGACTGTCAACAATAACAAAATTTAAAGTGAATTACACAGAATGTCCTTAAAATAAAAATATTGCCAATTGAAATAAAAAACATTTGAAATTTTTAATAAATGAAAAAAAGTTCATTATTAGATTTTTTTAAACCTACTAGCGCCGACATAACTAAGGCTAAAAATAAAGATTTGGCTAAAATTACGTAGTTTATTTTTATCTACTAACCGGTACCTTTTATAAAAAAACTTTTGTTCTTCATTTAGCGAGAACTTTAATTTATATACGAGGGCTGATCGCAAAGTAATGTTCCCAAAGCGCTGGAGCCACAAGAAAAGGTTTTAGACGTAATCCGGCAACATTGCCGTGTGCAGTAGTTCTTCCACTCTCGATCCCACCTTGGCTGGTTTCGCTACGCAGCGCAGTGTTGGTTCAGCAGCCGTCCATGAAAAAGGTCCCGATCATCGGTACCGCCAAGTACGAAATTCGTGCGGTTATTCGTATTTTAAACATGAAAGGGGGTTCTACCTATAGACAGTCATCGACAATTGACGGAAGTATATGGTGAAAAGTGTATGGCCGTTTAACACGTCCGCAAATGATGTAGGGAGTTTAGAGGCGGTCGTACGGACATTCATGATGAAGAACGGAACTGAAGCCCGTCGGTTTCAGATGAGACGATCAAAAAGGTTGAGGGAATATTGCCCGAAGAATCATTACCCGTGAACTCACTCTTCGGGTGAACAACGCTTCAGCACGGACGACAAAGTTAAAGAAGAGGTGAATCGCTATCTCAACGGGTTGGCGGCGGAATTTTTCGATACGGGCATACAAAAGCTGAAGCTGTGTCTACAAAAATGCTTGGATTGAGATGGCGGTTACGTTGAAAAATAGAACGATGTTTAAGCTTTCAAATGATTTTGGTTTTGAAAGTAAACGATGCTGTCTATTTTTAAGAAATAGGGGAACTTTACTTTAAGATCATCCCTCGTATTTTAAAAATTGAAAAACTTTAAAATTTTTAGTTTTTCCAATTTACTTATTTTTTTTGTAGATTTTATTTCAAAGTTGACATTAGCCCAATTACTTTAGCAACATTCAAACACATTTAGCATCAAAACAGCTTTTGAGTAATCGATAACAAAAAAAACAGTCACCAAATATTGCAAACTTGATGCTGAACACTCTAGGAATTAATTAGAGAGGTATAAAAATGAAATACAGTTATTCACGAAACAAATCTTACTTTTTCTAATTCCTCTGTCTCTAATTCTTCTAATTCCCTAGTTAATTCATCTTCATCTATGTCTTCGCCAAAACCTACAGGATTGCTAATAGCATTGGTGATTTCATTAGCAATGTCATGCTGCTCTGCTATATCATCCATGATATCAGCAACTTTATCAACATCCCTTAAAAGAACAATACATGAAGAAATGTAAAAACTGCAAATCAGAATTTAATGCCGGTTAAAAGTGATCTACTGATTATTACTGTAATCTGGTTATTCCATTCAATCATATATACAATGTTAGTTCATATAACCCAAAAAACATTGTTTTTAAAGTCTAGGTTATGATACACATGATTCCATAGACATAGAGGATGGACTGAGTATTCCATATCCCGCTGTGAAGTAAATATGGACGTAAAAATGTGAGAGACAAAGCGAATGTGCGGCCAGTAGCTGTCTCTTTTTAAAATGCCACTAAGCTATGGCTCTCTTGAAAATAATATGGTAACTATCAGTAGATCACTTTAAAATAGCTCAATAAATAATCTACTGGGTGAACTACATTCTTAAGAAATTACTTTGGGTTATCTTTAAAATAAATCATTTCAAGCAAACCTACAAAAATTTGTTCAAGGGGGTTTTCAGTGTGACGTCTTCGAAAAATCTTTTTTTTTTGTATATATTGAGAATATACTGTAAAAATTTCAGACCGAAATACTATGTATAAGTTTTCTATAAAAAAAATGAGAAAAACTTTAAACTTTTTTTTTCGAAACCACTTTTTTTCAGTTCGTGGGAAGCAGAGAAAAAATTCTATCCGACCGGATTAAAATTTTTATATGTTGTTCTACATATAATTAGTTATCGAATCACCTAAAATCAATTATTTTTATTAACAATTTCTTAATTTATTTCTTGATTTTCAATGGAAATAAACATGATTTTTGAAAGTTTTCTTTTTATGAGTCTGCCATTTTGTTTACATAAATGTCTAATCTTACGTAACCCGATAGAGATGTTTACTGAATAATAATTAATTTAGATGTTTTGTTACAGATCATTACAAATGGAGACGAGCTTCCCACCACCCACCCACCCTTTTTTTGAGGAGATCACTTTGACCACAAACAACATGGACAAAATATTATTAAATAAAATTTTTAAAAAAATTGTATAGTTTAAGAAGTCAATAATAACATATAAAAAATTGAAAAGATTGTATTTAATTTTGTTATGAAAAAAAAATTTTTGAAATAAGCTTCAAATTTTAGCCGTCACACCAAAAAAATCCCCTTAAGAAGCTTAATGAAGTGAAAACAGTTTCAAATCTCTATTTAAAGAAAAAATTCTAATAATACTATTAAAATCATACACCCCCACTGCCTTTAAAACCTTCCTCTTAAGCAATATCGTTCATAAAAAAGGTTTCTTTTTTAATTCAAATATTATATGTGTACCAAATTATGCCAACAAATAGACATAGAAACGGGGAGAACCCTGAAACACAAAGAAATTCAAAAATCTTGGAGGGCAATTTACAGGGTATTTACAAGTACAACAGCAAGAGAAATAATAAAAATTTACTCAGAAATAATGTGAAAAAAAAAGATTACCAAAATATAACTATATGAAACTATCTCATATTGTAAAAGGCATAAATGTTTAAAAAAGAGATGTGACATACTAATGACCATAAATAGATATAGAAAAAAATAAAAGTACATCTTTTACACTTACAGGTTTTTATGGGCATTTTTAAGAGCTTCAGCCGCATTCTTCATGGAAATGAGGACTGCAGCATTTGTATTGGCTCCCTCTAAGGCATCTTTTTGTAATTCGAGAGTTGTTAAGGTTCCATCTACTTGTTGAAGGGTTTTTTCTAGTCTCTTTTTCTTTTTTAAGGCTTGCAAGGCAACTAGAAAATTAAAAAGAAATATAGATAGATAGAGCATTTATTTGTTCCTAGCAACAGTACAGGTTACAATACTATGGAACATCATTAAAAATTAAATAACACGCAAATTTGAAATTACTCAATCATATGCTTAGGTATTACAACACATTGTTAAAAATTAGACAAAATACAATTTAACATTAAACAGATACTTTAGTATATACAGTAATACCCCGCTTAGCGCGACCCCGTTACGCGCGGTTTCACTATAACGCGAATTTCAAAATTTCGCGCTCATGTAGTCATTAACTTCTCTATGGTCGCGGGGGGATCCCCGCTTTCTCTGAATATTCTCTTTGAAGAATTGGGAATTCCCTGTCCTTCGACTTTGTTCTATGGGGATTTCCTCGTTCGTTTCGTGTGTTCATTTGTTCCGTAATGTTAGTTCGGTCGGCTGGCAGTTTTGTTTTAATATTTATTGGAGATACATACATACATAATTTAACCCTACGTTAAAAATGCCGCCTGTAAAGAAAAAAGAGCGTAAAAGCGTCACTTTGGAATTGAAGATGAAAGTGTTAAGAAGAATGGAAAATGGAGGCAAAGCAACAATTGTTGGGAGAGATTTTGGACTCTCAGAATCGACTGTGAGAACGATTTATAAAAATCGGGAAAAAATTAAAATCTCCAGCGAAGGTTCAACACCTATAAGTGCAACAAAACTTTCTCGTTCGAGATCATCTATCTTAGAAAGAATGGAGAAATTACTGTCAGTCTGGATCGAAGATTTGAATAAGAAGAACACACCACTAAGTCAAGATCTCATATGCACAAAAGCAAAATCTTTGTATGAGATGCTGAAAACAAAAGAAGGAGAAGGGAGTGCCACTCCGACTTTTGCTGCCAGCAGAGGCTGGTTCCATCGGTTCAAGCAGCGTTCTAATCTTCACAATATCCACATAACAGGCGAGGCGGCCAGCGCGGACATTCAAGCTGCAGCTGAGTTTCCAGACAAGTTTCAAGACTTCGTTAGACGAGAGAAAATTCCTGCTTGTCTCATCTTCAATGTTGATGAGACCGCACTTTACTGGAAAAAAATGCCATCTCGAACATTCATTTCTAAGGAAGAACGTCAAGCCAGTGGTTTCAAAGCTGCGAAAGATCGACTAACACTTCTGCTGGGTGGTAATGCCACTGGTGATTTCAAACTGAAACCTTTACTAGTGTACCATTCAGAAACACCCCGTGCAATGCGAGGCACAGACAAGACAAGTCTACCAGTTGTGTGGCGATCAAACAGAAAGGCGTGGGTTACACGGGAAATTTTTCAAGAATGGTATTCTAATAGTTTTTGCCCATCAGTCAAATCATACTGTGACAGAAATGGGCTTGAACCTAAAGTTATATTACTCTTAGACAATGCCCCAGGACATCCAACCTCACTTGATACGCCCAGAGACTTAAAAGTGTACGTAAAGTTCCTTCCACCAAACACTACGTCAATATTACAACCTATGGACCAGGGAGCAATAGCAAACTTCAAAGCTTATTACCATCGCCGCACTTTTAGCCAACTAATTCATGAAACTGACGGGGAAGGAAGACAGTCTATGCGAGAGTGGTGGAAGTCATACAACATTATGAAGTCTATTCACAACATAGAAGAGGCTTGGAAGGAAGTTAAAATGAGTTGTATGAATGGGGTGTGGCGTAATCTTTGGCCAGATGTAGTGGAAGCACCTAGAAGAATTGTCCAGATGCAGAGACAAGTGCTTGAAGACATTGCTGCAATGATTGAGGGGTCTGAACTTGAAGATGTCACGGTAGAAGATCTCGTAGAACTTGTAGCAACGCACGACGATCCTATTAGCAATGAAGATCTGATCGAGTTACAGAATAATCCTATCTACGATGAGGAAGAACAAGTAGAAGAGAAAGTTTTATCTTCAGGGGAAATACAAAATGCACTTTCAAAAATTTATTCAGGTTTGGACATATTGCAGAGTATAGACAATAATGATGACCGTGTCTTGACCGTGTGTCAAACAATTAAAAACAGTGTTGGGTGTTATGAACGTATTTTACAAGAACGTAAACAAAACGTTACCCAAAAGACAATAGATGTATTTTTCCGTAAAAAATAAGAGTATGTATTGCATAAAGTGTTCTTAGAATTAAAGTGATTGATTAAAATGATTTGTATTTTTTTGTATTAAATTTTGACTATGTTTAATCATAAACCTCGATATACGCGAATTTCAGTTAACGCGATTTTTTTCGGAACGTATCCCTCGCGTAAAGCGGGGTATTACTGTACAAGTATCACAACAAACTACTTAGTACAACAATGTTTATGTCTTATCCTATCTCATTCTTATCAGAAGCACTGAAGAATTCTCCCAGTATGTAGAATGCTTTGCTCAACAAATAATTTGTGATATTTCTCTTTGCTTTAGGATAAGACATATTTCGAATTACTAAAGGAAAACTATTATAAATATTTATCATTTGTACGTTTTTTTGTATATAGGTAAAATTACATTTTTCAGTCACTAGGTTTGCCTTATGTCTGGTTGTATAAGTGTGACTGTGTACAGCATTTTCAAACAGATCTTTATTTTTTTGTATAAATGTAAAAGAATCTAATATATTCATGCTAATAAGCATCAAAATCTTATACTCAATAAATACTGATTTACAGCCTTCTCGATAGTTCATCTGAAATATACTTTGTATGCATTTTTTGTGAAGAACCATCAGTCTTTTGACTTCTGAAGAATTACCCCAAAATACCAAACCATATCTCAGCCTGGACTGAACAAATGCATGATAGGCCGTTATGACCGCATCAGTGCCAACATGCCGAGCCACCACTTTTAAAGCATAGCAGTATTTAGCTATGCTCAACGCTACAGCCCCAACATGCGCTCCCCAGTCCAGCCGCCTGCCAAGCATCAAGCCAAGAAAAGAAATGTTTTCTGAATTTTTATATTCTTTGTTTTTATAATAAAATGTAAGAGCCCGTTCAACATGATTTCCAAAAACAAGGCATTGAGTTTTTTTATATATTTAACACCAGGTTGTGGGCTGAGAAATACATGTCAAGAGCGTCACAAGCCACCCTTACACTTTCCGTCATCCTTTCCGTGCTATTCTCTGTAAAAATCAATGTTGTATCATCTGCATACAGTATAGTACATTGCTCAGTAACGTTACATAATTCATTCGTGTACATTATATAGTAAGGGTCCAAGGATGGATCCCTGTGGCACACCCCTGGCAACCTCAAGCATGTCAGAAGTCTACCATAAGAATCACTCTCTACAACCTGCCGAGTTCTATGCACCGGATATGATTTCATTAAGTCTAGGGCATTTCCCCTCATACCATAGTTTTCAAATGCCTTGTCAGGTCTATACACATAGCCAAAGTCAGCTTTTTATTGTTTAACGAATTAAATACATTTGATAAAGCCTGATATATGGCTCTTATAGTAGTCTTATCCATCCTAAAGCCATTTTGATTTTCTGAAATAAGCGAGTTTCCTTCCAAAAAATTTATTAGTTGCTGTAGATTATTTTTTCAAAAATTTTACTGATATTAGAAAGAAGAGAAATTGGTCTATAATTCTTCTCATCATCAAGGTTACCTTTTTTGTGTATAGCTTTTACCAGAGTATTTCTTAAATGATCAGGAAATTTTCCTGTTGTGAAGCATAGATTTATTATGCAGGATAAAGATTCAAAGATCGATTGTGCAATTTCTTTCAGAATTAGAACTGGTATGTTATCGTCCCCCACAGATTTTTTGTTTTTTAAAGATTTGATAGTTCTTAATACTTCGTAACAATCTGTGGGCCTAATAAAGGGAGCATGCCGAACTCTGACCAGAGAATTTGTTTACATGGTTAGAATTTAAATGTGGGCAAGCACTGAGAAAATGTAAATTTAATTAAATGGGTCACTATATTTTTCAAAAAAATTTTTTATAACTGATTTTTCACTATTGCAACAGCTATCAGTTATGCCTTTGACAAGTTGCCAGGTGGCTTACACTTTATCTTCAGATTTATTTAGAAATTGCTTATTCGACAATCTTTTGGCTTCTTTTATAACTCTTTGCAATATTTTTTGAGTATCTAACATAGTATGTAAAGTAAACTTTATACACAACAGAATTATATTTTAAGTCCATTAATATTAAGAGTAGTGACAAGTATTCTTAATATAGGAATGGTAGGAGGTGGTCATAATCTTATTCCAGCAATTCACCTGCCTGCACCCTTGCTGAACCATCCTGAATGCATGGATAACAACTTTTTTACTTTGAAGCACTGAAGATCTGAATATATTATACTTCAATCTTCTTAATGTTTGCACGTGCAGAGGAAGTGGAGAGATGCTCCACCTGCTTCAGACATAAGACTCATGACACAGACACATTTCGCCAACAAACACAATACTTTTAAAAATTGTGTAAATCTAATGGCAGAATTTAAAAACTACATATTTCTTAAGAGGGTTTAACATCCACGAGTTCAATACTGTTCATTATCTGTTAACAGTACTGTTATTTTTTGATATGAGTCAGCCTTAAAATATTTTAGAAGATGCAAATAACATTGCATGATAACATATTGCCTAAAATATTAAAATTTTGCTGAATTTACTAACAGGTGAAGTAAAAGTGTTAACAATATATCTACCCCTTATAATTCTACAAAATTTTAGTGAAGCCGCCTCCTAACAATTATTGCTAAAAAATAGTTAATCTACAATTGCGACGACTTACCCCTTTTGTTCTTTGATGCATTTTTTCTAGCTACGAGTACTAAATCGTCAATTTGCTTTTCAAGGTATTCCTGTTTTTTAATTAGCAAATCTTGAGTCTGACGTAGATTTTGGATAGCGTCGCTGGTCGACGGGGCTTCTTCCTTTTTTCCACCGAATAATTTCCCGAAAAAAGACATTTTCACACCTAAATTACTATGCAATGATCTTAATTGTTGTAAAAAATAGGTATGAGTCACTGGAACCAATAAACAACGTAAAACTTTTCACTTCTTCCAGCAATTTGACAGTGACGGCTGACAGGTGTTTAAAAATACGTCAAAATATAAGCAATGTTGCCAATTTGAATTCGACCTAAACAAAGATAGGTCATTTGGTTTTCCTGGAAAATTTTCTCTTTTCCGATTAAGTGTTTAAAGCTATAAAGTAACAGATTTAGAAGGACGAATTTTGTAAAATATGTTCGTAGGATTTATCGGAAAATCAATTAGTTGCTGCGTTACATAACAACGTTGCCAAAGTATTTAAAATACATTAAAAAAGCTATTTTAGGATTTGCATTTTTTTCCCCTTGTTTTGAGTAACAAAAATTGACCTATTTGAACTTTAACTTAAAACTAAACTTTGTTTACTTTGCAATTAATATGTTCATTTATAAAATGAAATAAGTGTACCAACCACTTAAATCATACCCAGTGTTAAGATAAGAATTATTTTATCAGTTCTTGGCTGGTTTTTCAACCAGTAGAAGTAAGATTTGTCCCAAGAATGTTTAAATATTTGGGAAAATAAAAATTCTAGAACAAAACAACTAAATAATACAAAAGAAATGCTCGGAGGGCCGCAAGAGGACCAAAATCAAGGTTAGGACAAATGTCAATTTTTGTCAACAAATCAGCTGATTTTTTACATAAATGAAAACCTAAAAAAAATTAGTTTTCATTAACAATTATTTTTAGTTTATTATAATTAACTAATATGTTTTTATCTTTTTTACGAAAAAAATTAGGAGACACGAAAGGAAAATCTAAAGATGTAGATGTTGTTGACATTAAGGACACTCAGGAAGTAAAAGATATGGTCTATGGTAAAAAAATGACTAATTTATTTATTTAATATGAAAATGTGCCTTTTGCGATATAATAAAATTTATTACTTATTTTGCTCTTGAATATTATTGACCAAGTAGCTACTTCAAGTTCCAGAATTAATCTATTATGGATCAGCCACTATCCCTATTCATTCCTGTTATAAACTAATATTGTCTTCAACATCTAAATAAAAGAATACATTAGTAATAAAGATTCTGAAGTAAACACAAGGTTCGGTCTCAGGACTAATTTTATTTTGAATTTATATAAATGATTTAAGAGTCAGTAATGAAAATACTAATGTGTTACTCGCAAAGGGTACAACTTTAGTAAATAAAAACAAATTGAAAAAAACTATTTTTTGCAAATATAGATATAATTAAACTAAGGGCACAAAACTGGTTTTAGGTAAATAAGCTTGCACTAAACATGTACAACCTGTCTTAATATTTTTTTCAGAATCCAAATCATTCTTGTATTGTGCCTTTAAGTTTATTATATTAATTTACTTTAGTATTATTTTAATTTTGATATTAAAATATTTAGTAATGAATTCTGAACCAAAATTAAGCCAGAATTGCTAACTTCAGTAGTTTATTTGATATTTTTGGTTTGCAATATTAAATACTTCCTGTTATGACACAGTTGGGGTACAGGGATGATCTAATTGAACTAACAATGTTTCCTATGAATGGCAACAAACAATTTTGTTACATAAACTAACATAAACAACTATAGTACACGAAGATGAATGGACATAACATTGACTTCCTTAAACTAAAACTAAGATGAATGGTCTAAAATCTAAGAGATTTAATATTTATTGATCATCGCCTTTGTTAATTCTTAAATATTTTGAGTTTATAATGCATTCTGATTGTTTGACATGTAGTTACTTACTGTGAATACGTGTGTACATTTGTATTACACAAATTTGTTTTTAGATCTCTTAAAAAACATAAAAGATCCAGAGAAGCCAAATACATTAGAAGAACTTAATGTTATCTATGAAGATGGGATTATTGTAAGTATAAATATGTTTAGGTTTTCTTAAAATACAAACTAAAATCTTTTAACATATAGAGTGTGTTAAAGTTACAAAAGAACATTTATACTCATTCTGTTCATACTGTTCCTTAAGCCTTATATTCTGGGCTACGATTTATTAGCTTGTCACATATATAGATATTTTTAGGCACCATTTGATTCTAGGCTAAAGTTGATTAACAATTCATTTATAGAATCTATTAGTTTTCTCATGGCTAGGATGTACAAAAGGAATTTATTTACAAATAGTTCACCTACATTTTTTTGCTTTTGCAATTTCTATCTATCTATCTATCTATCAAATAAGCCTTCTTCTATCCAGTGTTGGACATAGGCCACCCTTCCTTTTTCCATCTCCCTTGTTTCTGTGTCTTTCTGATCTATCATAAACCAGCCATTCTTTTTAGGTCATCTTTCCATCTTGTTTGGGGCCTTCCTCTGGATCTCTGTCTTAACCATGCCCTCCATCCTTATATTCTAATTTTTATTTCTGATTCTATCTTGTAATCTTATATTTAGCATCTGGCATTCTGTTGCTCTCTGTCTTTTACTCAGTTGGTCCATTATCTTCTTGATGAATGTCCATGTCTGGGCTGCATAGGTGAGAACTGGTAGAATGTATTGATTGAATACCATCTTTCTTAGTTTCAGAGGAATTCTTTTGTTGGTATTTTCCTTTGTTTGCCAAATGCTGGCCATGCCAATCTGATTCTTCTCTGTACTTCTATCATTTGATTTGCTTTTCCACACTTAATATTTGCTCTAGGTAGACATATTCCTTTACATATTCAAGTGGTCTGCCCTCTCTTCTCAAGCCCCACAGACTGTCTTCATTTGTCATAGCCTTTTTCTTATCTCCATCCAGCAGTAGTCCCACCCTCTCTGATTTGTTTTGTAGTTCAGTAATCATTACCTGTATGTCATCAAAATTATTTGATATTAACACTACATCATCAGCATAACGTAGATAATTCAACTTTTGTCCAATTGTACTGATCCCGTTTTGTTCCCATTTGAATCCCTTGAAAACTTTTTCGAATGCTGCTATAAATAGTTTTGGGCTCATAGAATCTCCCTGTTTTACTCCGCGTTTGATAGGTGCAGGATTTGTTTTACTATCTGTTTCCACTATCATTTGAGCGTCGTTGTAAATTGTTCTTATGAGCTGAGTGTACCTATAGGCTATTTTGCTGTTATACAAGGCTCTTTCGATGGCCCAGCTCTCAATACTATTAAAAACCTTTTGATAATCTACAAATACCAGCTACAACATTAAGTTTTTTTTTTTTTTTAATGGATCTAACATACATGCTGCAGGGAAGTCCCTAAAGCGCTACAGGAGCGACACATGTGCGGAAAAAGCGATTGTACTAGGTGGGAAACACAGTTCTGGGTAAGTCATTCCAAAGGGATGATGTTCTCCATATAAAAGGTTGCTTGAAAAGCGTCGTACGAGGAGTAACAAGCTGAACCTCATACGGATGTGAAGTATCAGCGCGATGTGTACTTCTATCATGCACCGCTCTGGGAGGAATTAAGCGGGCTACATCCTTCGAACCCTCTCCATGAAAATACTTATAGAATAGACTCAAGTCGCCAACCGTTCGTCGATGTTCCAGCGAATCAAGGCCGCCGGTCAGTTCTGGGTCTCCAATCAGACGAACAGTCCTTCTCTGAACAGAATCCAACAAATGCAGTGTATGTTTGGGAGCGGAGCCCCAAACATGGGAGCACTATTCCATAGTGGGTCGAATTTGAGCTTTGTAAAAAATTAACAGTTGTTGTGGAGTGTAAAGCTTTCTGGTTCAAAATAATATTCCCAACTTTTGAGAAGCTCTCCTTGCTATGCCTGCAACATGTTCATGCCAGGACATTAACGCCCAACAAATTGAGTGACGATGCTAGGGGAATGGAGTGCCCCGACATAACTATGTCGGATTCAGCAATGTTAACTTTTTTAGAAAAAACTGCCGCCTGGGTTTTTGTAGCGTTAAATTCCACTTGGTTACTGTCACCCCAAGATAGAATTTCTTCCAGGTCTTTGTTAAGTTGAATGACTTCCTGCTGTCTGCGGATATTCGCCTGAGCAGCCGATGTCTGAGCGTTGAAAGTGAATGAAGAGATAGGCGTACTGTCATCTGTAAAGATGTAGATTGGAATCCCGGTCTTTTCCAGCAGATCGCTAATGTAAATGAGAAAGAGAGTAGGAGACAGTATGGAGTCTTGGGGCACACCGGCGTTGACAGTAAAGGTGTTAGAAAGAAATCCGTCGACTGCGACTCGTAAAGAACGCTCTCTGAGGAAACATGAGAGCCACAAACAGAACTTTTCAGACATACCATAAGAGCGTAGCTTAGCCAACAGTCCATCGTGCGAAACACGGTCGAATGCCTTGGATATGTCTAGAGCAACCGCATGTTCAATTGCGTTGTTCCAAACATGTGTTACATAAGTCAGAAGATCTCCTGTTGATCTATGTTTACGAAAGCCATATTGGTGATCGCTAATAATGTTGAATCCTTCAAGGTATTGTAGAAGATGCTGATTGCCAGCCTTTTCCATGACTTTCAATATTATTGAAAGCAGTGCGACTGGTCGGTAGTTGTTTGGCAAGGTCTTCTTGCCTTTTTTAGGTATCGGCAGAACTGTGGCACATTTCCAGCAGGAAGGAAATATTCCCTTTCTGTAGGATAGGTTGAAAAGTCTACAGAAAACTGGTGTTAGTTCCCTTGCACAGTTTTTGCGAACTATGGCAGGTATTCCGTTAGCGCCAGAAGCTTTTTTGGTGTCTAACTTCATTAAAGTACGTTTTATGATACGCTGTCTGAAGACAACATAGGGCATCCTTGACTGCACTATGGGAATAGTAGGTGGTGTTTTTCCTCGGAAATCGGCAGTAGAATGTGAAGCAAACAGTTCGGTCAACAAGTTTGCTTTCTCAACAGGTGTCATTGCAATAGAAGTAACTAGCCGTGTGAGTGGTGGTATGGTGGATTTGGCGAAATTTTGACCAACTGCCTTACCTACTGACCAAAAGGACCTGGAATTGTTGGGACACGCGAGAAGTTTGTTTCTAATTCGCTTATTGTGTGCCTCCTTGGTTTCGTCGATAATTTCTTTAAATCTGTTCCGGGCACGAACAAAGGTGTTACGATTTATGGTGTTAGGATTTTCACGCCATTGTCGGTAGGCAAGATGTTTAGAAGCAACAGCTTCTTTGCGGTCTTCGGTCAAACCAAGGTTTGCCGTTAGAAGGACATTTCTTCGAAAATGGAATGTAAGCTTCCATACCAGCTAAGATAACATCGGAAACCTCCCTGGCGCAGTCAGATGGGTCGTCGGATCGAAAACAAACGTCTAACCAAGGGAAAGTTCGAAAATATTCCGTGAGATCTTCCCATTTAGCAGATTTGTAATGCCAAATCTTGCGCGGTTTAGGCGCCCCTCTGTCACTGACTGGTAGGACACTCGATTTCGAAAGCAGTTTATGGTCGGAAGAACCTAACGGCGGATTTACGGTAACCTTGTAAATCTCCGGATTGGTGGTTAAGAACAGATCGAGAAGACTGGCGAACTGCCCGTCTCGATCAGGGATCCGTGTTGGTTCTGTTGCTTTCTCTATTAAAGTTCTGATAGTTAAGAGATGATCATAAGTACTAAAATTCTACCTGAAGCCAGACTGTTCTACTGATTGGTTTAATTCCAGATTGATTTCTAATCTATTAATTATTATTTTGGTAAATAATTTGTGAAAGTAATGATATTGGGCGGTAATTGTCTAACTTAGTCTTATCACCTTTTTTAAAAAGTAAAAGCTTTTTCAATATATTAACAAATAATTTTAGTACCTCTAGTTCCACAAGCTACCACAAAGAGTAAACATTATAAAGTCTAAGCTATTTATAGAGGGGAAGTGTCAATTAACAACCGTGGCTGAATCAGTCAATAAAAAAAAAAATTCTTGCGCTGGAACTCTGAAGTCTTAAGTAAACACATGATCGATGATTAGAGGGGGATGAGATTTTTCACAGTAAAAAATCTTTTCATTTAGTGGTACTTTAATAGTTTCTCTCATCCTCTCTCCGTTTCTAAGGGGGCGCTGTATTCTGCATCTGTAGAGGCGAGAGGACCTATACTCCTCTTGGGTACACTACTGCTTGATCCTCAGGTTGGGTTTAATGACTCTTGAGTCATATTAAGTAATACTTGGTCATTAGCAAGAATTTACAAAAGCTTACATAGTTTGGTCTTGGACAAAATATTTTCCACATTTGATTTTTTTTATTTTAACAGTGAATGCACAATTATTGTATTTTTTAGATTAAACAGCCAACTGGTGCTAATATAAGCGTAATAAGAGTAGAATTCAATCCTACAGTACCTCATTGTTCTCTAGCTACTTTGATAGGACTCTGTATAAGGATTAAACTTCAAAGGTGTATGCCGTTTCCTATAAAATTGGATATTTTTATTAAAGATGGCGCCCATACAACAGAACATGAAAGTAAATTAATTATAATATTTAGTATCGTTAATATTTAAAGCAATACTGGTTCTTGAAGTAGGAATTTGTTTTTAAAGGTTATGGTATAGTATTTTTCACGATCTAAGAAAGTGACTTAGATACCTATACCCATTCAAAATTCAATGAGATTCGCAAGTGATTAATTAATGACAAGGCATCGTACAGGGCCGCACTATACCTGATTGTATAATTGTTGGGTTTAAAATTTTATTGTGATAAGACAGTTGAATTTTAATGTTTTATGTACTGAATAATACACAATATAGTAATTATACAAATATATTAAAACAGTGTACAGTGTCTTCGCGTACATTTGTTACAATGTTAATATCTAGTTCAATTTTCGCTATCGCTACTATCTTGCAAATCAATAATAAGTTTTTTTACAGGTTCTAAACTTTTTATATTTATGTACATACATCTATATGAGTTTCCAATTTTTTTGACGTGTTGAATACAGTTTTACCAGTTTTCAACGGTTATACTTTTGACTTCTGTCTTTATCAACTCAATCACACTACTGTTTAAAGTGGGTGTATTATTATGAGCACGTATATTAGACTTTATTTTATGCCATATCAACTCGATCGCATTAAAGGTACAATAATATGGTGGAAGCCGAATTGTTTCGTGTTCTGATTCCTTTGCAATTTTATTACAAACATATTCCTTTGAAAAATTGTAACTTTTTAAAATGTCTAACAATTGTTTAACTGTATAACTTTCATGGAAATATATGTCACGTTTGCACAAAACGGCTTGTATTTCCCTTTGTTTACTGGTGGAACTTGGTACCTTATTCATTTGGCGACTATGATAGGATGCATTATCCATTACAGTACAGCTATTCGGTGATATATTCGGCATTAATTTGTTTTAAAGCCAATCTTCAAAAACTTCAGCGGTTGTATCACAATGATAATCCAAGCTGGAATCTGAAATATTCTTGACTGCTAGAAATAGACATTCTGGTATCCAGCCTTCTTCTGACCCCACATGTAAAATAATTATTCTTTTACCTTTATTTGATGGAGCTTCGGTGTGGCATTTTTTGGATTTATCAATCCATCCTTTACTGGGTGTGTCATGGGTGTCATACCAAGTCTCATCTAGGTAGATTATTGTTCGATTTTCCGATTTAAGTGTATTTATTTTATTCCATTCTAAGATGTAAGCGCCGTGATTCTGTTATAACTTGCGTAGTGGAACATTTTCTGTCACAACTATACTTGGACAGCCTCTGTGAAAGTGACAATAACGTAGGAACTTTTTGTTCTGCATACATTTCATAAATTTTGCGGTGGATTAAGTCTTCTTGACAGAAATCAATACATTTCGACACACTTTTGTCTTTTCGTGTTTTTTTTAGACGCTATCGAATTATTTACAATTTTCCAAACTGTACTTTCAGGGATGCTTGTTAAAGCTGATGTCTCCATCGATGAAAAGTACTTTTCGTGGCCTCGCTCCACTAACTTTAAATAAAATGTTAGATTGAAATGGAGGTATATATAGGAAATAGAAAAAGTAAACGAAATTAAATACTTGGGTATAATAATAGATTGTAAACTTAAATTTGATGCACACTTTCAATATTTAGTGAATAAAATAAACCAAAAACTTTATCTCATGTATAGAACTTGCCACATCATAAGTGAATACCATAAAATATTAATATATAGAAGCATAATTGAGCCACATTTTATTTATTATCCTTCGGTATTATTTCTTGCTAAGGATACACAAATAGAACTACTGCAAAAACTTCAAAACAAGGCAATGAGATTTATATTGCGGAAGCCTAGAGATACGCACATAAAAGATATGTTAGATCGATTAAATTGGCTGAGTGTAAAGCAGAGCTTATTTTATTATGCAATGAAATTCATCTATAATATAAAGATAGAAAATTGTCCCACATATTTGACCGAGAAAATTAGATAGGCCAATCAGATACACAACTACAACACCCGAGGACGAAATGACTTCCGAGTAGTGGGAATTACAAATGAAGCTGATCGAGCAAATCTTTATTATAAAGGACTTAAACATTTTAATGACCTACCAAATAATATTAAGAATTGTGAAACCATAAATAAGTTTAAGCAACTATTATATCGACATTGTAAGAATATGCCTATCCGATAGTTAAATTAGGTTCTAATGAACCGTAAATAAATAAATAAATTCCACATCTTCGTATTTTTTTGGCGGTTTTCCACGTTCCTTGTCTGCAACATTGAAGTCACCACTTTTGAAACGCCGAAACCATCATTCACACGTATCTTGCGATGGAGCATGTTCACCATAAGCTTCTCGAAGTAATCGGTATGATTCAACAGCAGTTTTCTTCAAATGAAAAACAACTAAAAAATTAATGCTGTCCGCGAATGCTCTTTGTTCGGTATAAATTTCGACATATTGAACACAACAACACAACACTATGCACACACTTTTCCAATTTATCACTCGTGCGCGTCTGACACTTGTTGATGACACAACAAAATGGCGTAGTGTCAAATCATTATAGCACAAACTGCATTGGTGCCCCATCTGTTGTCTGACATCCGCATTTCATATTTGTACACCTGGTATGTTAAAGAATAAAGTGGATTATTGGCAAAAACATTGTTTTTTCTTCACCCTATGCAGTAATCTTTTTCCACGTATCATGCAGAGCATAATCTGATTCCCAATTAATGTTGTTATTGTGTTTCAAATTTTGGTTAATTCTCTAAACTATCGTTTATAGAAATCATTTTTAATACATCTTTCATATGTCTCAATTCCAATTAATTGATCCGTAAGGGAGTTTTACTGATCTCAAGCATTGTCTAATTTTCTTACAAATGTTAAAGTTGGTGAGAATATAGGATTTTGTAAGTAATTTGGTTATTCTGTCTATAGTACCATGTATTACGAGTATTGACTACTAGTTAGCCACTTCTCATTGATAAAAATAAATGAAGTTGCTATGGATAGTTTGACATTAAATAAATACGTCCACAAAGTTTGGTTTGCCAGATTTTTATTGTTCCATTTATAGTGTATTTTTGAACAAGATCGGTGATAACTTACCTCTTTTTGAAAGGACTGTCTGCTAGAGAAATTTACAACGACATGCTGCACAAACTGCATTGGTGCACCATCTGTTGTCTGAAATCCGCATTTCATACTTGTACACCTGGTATGTGTCGACTTGAGGACGGTTAATTTGTTGTCGAGCCAAATCAAGACCCTGGATACGAAAAAATTGGCCTGTGAGAGATGCTTTGGTCGTTGGTGAAAGAAATGTGATAAATGAGCCTTTGGTTCCGCGAAAAAAAACCATTCTTCCACCCTTGCACATAAAATTAGGGCTAATAAAGCAGTATGTCAAAGCTCTGGACAAAAATGGTCAATGTTTCCATTTTATTTCTCGAAAATTTCCTGGTGAAGTACTGAAAAACCAAAAACAGGAATTTTTGATGGGCCCCAAATACGTCGATTAATTAACGACTCCACTAATTTTGAGATATCTATGACTGAAGTTGAATGACTTGCGTGGAAATCTTTTGTAGCGGTTGTACAAAATCTCCTCGGAAATTACAAGGCTGAAAACTATGTACAGTTAGTTGGTGAAATGCCTCATCAATTAAAAATTTAGTCATATGAAAAGATGTCGCCAAGAAAAATATATTGCATTAATAGAAACTGATTGTGAAACGTTTATACAAATTGTGAATTATAAACGACTCAATGTAGAATGGGACTGGTGTAGAGTTTTTGAACACCACAATGTCTTACGGTGTTATAAATGTTTAGGATTTAATCACTTCGCTGTAAATTGCAGAAATAAGAAAGCTTGCAGCAAATGTAGTGGAAATCACGATAAAAATGAATGTACGTCTGAAAATTTATGTTGTGTTAATTGCACTGAAGCAGTTAAAAAGTTTAACATCGATATTGATATAAACCATAAATAAGTTTAAGCAACTATATCAACATTGTAAGAATATGCCTATCCGATAGTTAAATTAGGTTCTAATGAACCGTAAATAAATAAATAAATAAATAAATATATATATATATATATATATATATATATATATATATATATATATATATATATATATATATATATATATATATATATATATATATATATATATCAATTACGGCCCTGTTACGGCCAGGTACGTGCGACGATCGTAACGGTCGTTTAATGTTTTTCTTGCATCAATTTGCCAAATCACTTTCTTAGATCTTGAAAAATACTATACTCGTTAAAATAAATCACATCAACAAATATATACAAAATTTAAACAAAAAAACTTTATCTGGGCATTGTTCGTTTGATACTTAAATTAGCGTAGATTATTTCAGGATTCTTGGAATCTGGGAATCTGAAAAGTGTGTTAGTTTTTCGTTATTTTCAATGTCAATAGAAACGGTATATAGAGGAAAATGTCAATATTCAGTAAATATTTCTGAATCCTATCCTCTGCTCAATTTTTAACTTGTGATTAACATCTTAGTATAAAATAACAGCTTGTAATGGTTGGAATAAGTTATGGGACACGTGCACTTTTAGGGTGGATGTTTCTAAAACTATATGCTATATTTGGCGAAGTGATTTATTATCTTGAGTTAAGTAACCTGCTAAAAAAGTTCCAACTCAAAAAATACCAAAACTATTTAATATTTGTTTTCTTTTAGTTAATAAACAAATTAACGACAAGGAACGGATCGCTGCAGCAATGGAAAATCCAAACCTGCGGGAAATCGTAGAAACTTGTATAAAAGAAGAAGACTGAAACCGAAAGAGTAAATGTTAATTTTTACGTTTTTTTTTAGGAAAAGTGTGGTGGATTGTTGAAAGTACCTATTTTTAATTGTAAATAGAGTTTTTATCAATTTAGTTTGTATCATTTTATGTCTATAAGCATATGTATAATATTTTAATAAAATGACTTTTTGGAAACTTTTATTTTTTGTAGGTTTAAATCAGTTTTTAATTACTATAGCAGGCACTTCTTGTTATAAGGAATGTGAATTAATTTTGAGGGATTTCTAAGAGAGGGCGTAACGTGTACTATATCGCATCGGAGCATTCTGTTGGTATATTCAAGGTGAAGCACCATCATTAGATTTTAATTATTAGTACAAGTTATTTTAAGTAAGTTGGGAATGTGGAATCTTTGGCACAATGATACTACTCAGTATATATCACCACTACACCAAACACTATTTTTTCACTACTAGTCAATCATCGCTCCTGATGAAGCTAACATGGTTAGCGAAACGCGCGTCGAGTGCAAAAATAAAGTGTTTGGTGTAGTGATGATATATACCGAGTAGTAACATGTTATTTTGCCAAAGTGTATATTTTTCTCGAGTATTGAATATGTCGAATTACGTGCCAACAAAACACCATTTGCGGGAAGCGTTATTTTTCTTGTTTTATTCGAAGAAAAGCGCTGTTGAAAGTCATCGATTGCTCTCAGAAACTTATGGTGATTTATATTCCATCGATAAAAACATAAGTACTTGTTTCGACGCTTTAAAAGTGGCAATTTCGACCATCAGGTCAGCTGAGAAAGTTTAAAGATGAAGAATTGGAGGCATTACTCGATGAGGACCCGTGCCAAATGAAAAAAGAAATTGCAGAATCATTAGGAGTTGATCGCCCAGCCATTTTCAAGCGCTTACATGCACTGGGAATGATTCAAAAGCAAGGAAAATGAGTGCCGTACAAACTGAAACGGAGACGTTGAATTGAAAAGCGATTTTTCTTCTGCGAACAACTGCTTCAATCGGAAAGGTTTTCTTAAATCATATTGTAACTGGTGATGAAAAGTAGATATGCTACCATAATCTAAAGCACAAAAAAATCATAGGTGAAACCCGGCGAACCATGAACATCATCGCCGAAAGCCGAATATTCATGGCTCAAAGCTTATGCTGTGTATCTGGTGGGATCAGCTGGGTGTAGTGTATTATGAACTGCTTCAACCCAACGAAACTATTACTGAAGAACGTTATCGACAACAATTGATACAATTGCGTCAAGCGTTGAAGGAAAACGACCGCAATATGCTGAAAGACACGACAAAGTGACTTTTCAACATCACAACACTCGGCCACATATTCCAACACCCGTCAAGGGAACGCTAGCTGAATTATATTAAGAGACTAGCCGTGCCCGCAGATCCGCTCGCGTGGACTTAATTCACTATTACCGTCATTTCTTATTCCTTATGTTACCTAACGTAATAAAATATAGCCTAAACCTTGCCTGAGAACATATGTATTTTATAAAAAAACAGGTAGATCGGATAAGTGTTTCTTGAGTGCTAAGCGCACTAACGGACAGACAGACAGAGAGACGTTGCGTGTTATAAATATTAAATTAAGAATTAAAGAAAAACAATGATTCTCGAATGATAAGCACACTAACGGACAGACGTGTTTTATATATATTATATAGATTACTAGCCGGGCCCGCGGCTCCGCTCGCGTGGACTTGATTCACCACTATCGTCACTGCTTATTCTTTAATTTACCCAACGTAATAAAATATCTCCCATTATTTCCCCTTATCTCTCAATATTTCTCCTTATCTCCCATTATCTCTACATAATTTCGATTATCTAGGCTTAACTCTGCCCATCTCCCATTATTTCTCTTTATCTCCCGTTTTCTCCTTATCTCCCATTATTTCTCCTTATCTCCCATTATCTCACCTTATCTCCCATTATCTAGGCTTATCTCGACTTATCTCTCAATATTTTTCCTTATCTCCCATTATTTCTCCTTATCTCAACATAACTCCCATTATCTAGACTTATCTTTGCTTATCTCCCATTATTTCTCTTTATCTCCCATTATTTATATTTATCTCCCATTATCTCACCTTATCTCCCATTATCGAGCCTTATCTCGACTTATCTCCCATTATTTCTCCTTATTTCCCATTATCTAGGCTTATATCGAATTATATAGAACATATGTTTAAATTTATAAAAACACGTAAATCGGATAAGTGGTTCTCAAGTGATAAGCGCACTAACGGACAGACAGAAAGACATTGCATTTTATATATATTCTAGATAGAAGATTATAGATAACCTGGCCAGAGAACAAATGTATGAATTAAAAAAAAAACACGTAAATCGGATAAGGGGTTCTCGAGTGATAAGCGCACTAACGGACAGACACACATACAGAGAGACGTTGCATTTTATATATATTATAGATTCTTTGCTCCATATTGTTCCATATTTAATGCTTTAGGCAGTGTATTGCAAGAGAACGCGCTAGTGGCAAACTTTTCTCCGACTTGATTCACTATTATCGTCACTGCTTATTCCTTATGTCACCTAACGTAATAAAATATATCCTATAACCTGGCCAGAGAACATATGTATGTTTAACAAAAAAGCACTTAAATCGGATAAGTGGTTCTCCAGTGATAAGCGCACTAACGGGCAGACAGACAGAGAGGCGTTGCATTTTATATATATTATAGATATTCTTTACTACATGATATTGTTCCATATTTAATGGTTTAGCATGTTTAAAAAAAAATCATCGGATAAGTGGTCCTCCAGTGATAAGCGCACAAACGGACCAACAGACAGATATACGTTACATTTTATATATATTATAGATGTAATAAAATATATATCTATAACCTGGTCAGAGAACATATGTATGAATTTAAAAAATCACGTAAATCGGATAAGTGGATCTCGAGGGATAAGCGCACTAATGGACAGACAGACAGACAGAGTCGTTGCATTTTATATATATTATAGATATAGATTATTATGTAAACTGGCCAAAGAATATATGTATGAATTTAAAAAAAAAAGACACATAAATCGGATAAGTGGTTTTCGCGTGATAAACGCACTAATGGACAGACAGACAGAGAGACATTGCATTTTATATATGTTATAGATTATAGATTATAGATATTCTCTGCTAATATTGTTCCATATTTAATGGTTTAGGCGGTGTATTGCAAGGCAACGCGCTAGCGGCGAACTTTTTTCCGACATCATTCACTATTTTACGTCACTACTAATTCCTTATGCTACCTATCGTAATAAAATATAGCCTATAACCTGGCCAGAGAACATATGTATGTTTTAAAAAAAAAGTACGTAAATCGGATAAGTGGTTTTCCAGTGATAAGCGTACTAATGGACAGACAGACAGAGAGACGTTGCATTTTATATTATTATATAACCTGGTCAGAGAACATATGTATGAATTAAAAAAAACACGTAAATCGGCTAAGCGCACTAACGGACGGTGTGTATTTAAAAAAGCACATAAATCGGATAAGTGGTTCAAAGAGTGATAAGCGCACTAACAGATGGAGAGACGGTTCATTTTATATATTATTATTATTATTATTATAGAAGATTATAGATAACCTGACCAGAGAATAAATGTATGAAATAAAAAAAAAACGTAAATCAGATAAGTGGTTCTCGAGGGATAAGCGCACTAACGGACAGAGAGACGTTGCATTTTATATATATTATAGAAGATTATAGATAACCTGGCCAGAGAACAAATGTATGAATTAAAAAAAAACACGTAAATCGGATAAGTGGTTCTCGAGTGATAAGCGCACTAATGGACAGACAGAGGGACATTGCATTTTATTTATATTACATTCTTAGCTACATGATATTGTGCCATATTTAATGCTTTAGGCAGTATATTGCAAAAGAACGCGCTAGCGGCAAACGTTTTTCCAACTTGGTTCACTATTATCGTCACTGCTTATTCCTTATGTTACCTAACGTAATAAAATATATCCTATAACCTGGCCAGAGAACATATGTATGTTTAAAAAAAAAAACACGTAAATCGGATATGTGGTTCTCCAGTGATAAGCGCACTAACGGACAGACAGAGAGACGTTGCATTTTATATATATTGTAGAATGAATTTCTTCGCGTCTGTAACTGACTTTCTTTTCTCAAATTATCGATAATTGGTTAAAATTTTGCTTTACTTTCGGAGTAATTGTATTTGAAGTACTTTTTACGATATATGGCGACAGCAGACTCTGGAGAATCTCGAGCGGTTGCTTTTGACATATCCAAGGCATTCGACCGTGTTTGGCACGATGGACTGTTGGCTAAGCTACGCTCTTATGGTATGTCTGAAAAGTTCGGTTTGTGGCTCTCATGTTTCCTCAGAGAGCGTTCTTTACGAGTGGCGGTAAACGGATTTCTTTCTAACACCTTCACTATCAACGCCGGTGTGCCCCAAGGCTTCATACTGTCTCCTACTCTCTATCTCATTTACATTAACGATCTGCCGGAAAAGACCGAGAATCCAATCTACAGCTTTGCAGATGACAGTACTCTTATCTCTTCATTCACTTTCAACGCTCGGACATCGGCTACTCAGGCGAATATCCGCAGACAGCAGGAGGTCGTTCAACTTAACAAAAGCCTGGAAGAAATTCTATCTTGGGGTGACAGTAACCAAGTGGAAATTAACGCTACAAAAACCCAGGCGGCAGTTTTTTCTAAAAAAGTTAACGTTGCTGAATCCAACATAGTTATGTCGGGGCACTCCATTCCCCTAGCATCGTCACTCAATTTGTTGGGCGTTGATTTGGGAGCAAATATGTCCAGGCATGAACATGTTGCAGGCATAGCAAGGAGAGCTTCTCAAAAGTTGGGAATATTATTTCGAACCCCAAAGCTTTACACTCCACAACAACTGTTAATTCTTTACAAAGCTCAAATTCGACCAACTATGGAATACTGCTCCCATGTTTGGGGCTCCGCTCCCAAACATACACTGCATTTGTTGGATTCTGTCCAAAGAAGAGTTGTTCGACTGATTGGAGACCCGGAACTGACCGGCGGCCTTGATTCGCGAAGAACGGTTGGCGACTTGAGTCTGTTCTACAAGTATTTTCATGGAAAGTGTTCGAAGGATGTAGCCCGCTTAATTCTTTCCAGAGCGGTGCATGTTAGAAATACAGGACGCGCTAATACTTCACATCGGTATGAGGTACAGCTTGTTACTCCGCGTACAACGCTATTCAAGCAGTCTTTATATGGAGAACATCATCCCTTTGGAATAATTTGTCCAGGGCTGTGTTTCCCACCAGCTACAATTTACAGCGATTCAAGAACGTGAATCGCTTTTTCCGCACAAATGCCAGTCCTGGAGCGCTTTAGGGACTTCCCTGCGGCACGTGTGCTAGACCCATAAAAAAAGCTCCGTTTCCAAATAATCAATAAACAGTCAATAGCTCCATGTTGACGCAGCTTCCGTGGCGATACTTTTCATTACGAATCTGTCACTATTTCGTTTCAACCTTAAACCGTTGTATTCAGAAGAAAGAGAGAGATGCAGGTATGTAAGGATTTACCTATTTTTGCAGTGAGCCTCAACGGAGCATAATTTTCTAATTTCAAACTAACCAGGGTATCTCTCTATCCTTGTTTATTAAGTGGTAATAAACAGGCAAGTAAATAAAGCGTAGTTGCCTACCCACAGTTCGGGAATCTTCGTGTGACCAAAAATGTAAACGATTCTATGAACATGTAGTACGGCAAGCAAACTCACAAAACAGCTGATTCTGACAAACAGCATTCGAGTTTGACGTTCAGCTTGGACTTTTTGTCAACAAAGGTGGATTTAGTAGTGAAATAAATTCTAAAAAAATACCAATGGCTGGACCATCGGTAATTAATCCAATAAAATGTTTAGTGGACAGACAATACAGTGATATTTTAGTGATAAAAAATAGGATTTTTAAAGAACGATTAGCGAGCGCCAGAAATTTTTATAGGAAAGACCTCTTTGCTCACTATGGGTGTGTGAATGCCATTGAATTTTCAAGCGAAGGAGAATTATTAGTTTCAGGTAAGATTTTCCTGTGTTTTGTAAGCTTTTCTGATAATTTTAAGCTTAAGTTGGAGTAAAAAATGGCTCAAATAGGAGAATGTGACCTAGTTTTTAAATGAACTAAAAAAAAAAGCAGAAGGTGAGCAAGCTCAAAAGTCATAGAAAATGGTTGCCATTTAGAAATTTTTAACATCATCCCACACTGCTTGCTGCAATATTTTCCCCTTTAATTTACTCAATCAGTTCACTGAAAGTTAAGTTTTATTTTCCTAAACCTAATAAACAGAATATTCAACATATTCATTTTCAAAAAGATATATACTTTTAACAATTTATCAAAATCTTCTAGTATGGTAGCCATTTATAAACATACATGCTTAGATAATAGAATTAGTTGCTATTTTTATCTATGTATTTGTTATATCCTATTTATATTATTCTTAATTTTGCTAAGTTATTAATTCAGAAGCAGCCAGATTTAATGAAAAATATACATTTATGCTCTAGTAACATAAAATTGTCTTATCTAAAATTTTTATCTGAGCCTTTTAATATTAGGTATTACATTTATAATAGAAAAAAAATCAATGTTATTTGTGGAAAGGGAAAAGATCTTCAGTAATATTTTTAAATATTTTATTGAAATATTTTAAGTAGTATTTTTATCATTGATTAGTTGACAACAAATATTAAAAATATTGTAAAAAAAGTAAGACTAATTTTTAAATTACCATATAAAATATAATAAAAATGCAATAAGAGTAACACAAATTTATTTATTTATTCATGTATTTATCTATTCATCAAGAAATACAAATATAAAATACAATGAAATTACTATAACTAATCTTACATCTTTCCATATTAATGATGCCTAGGCAAAAAATATGCCTGTATGCATCCAATTTTAGTCCTTACTATCTATTTAACACTCACAGTTTTCAGAAAAAAAACGAGTCCATGCAATATCCTGACCAAACATAATTATCATTTATACCTATTTTGCCTCTCATAGACTGTGGAAAAAAGAATTTCAGTGACCATCTATCTGAATAATGGTGCAAAGGTGCTGTAGTTTTCATAAACTTATTTTGTGCGAGCCTTATCGAATTTCTTTTTATTTTTCATTTCTCTAATATTTTCTGAAACCAAGTTGTAGGATTTTGGAACAAGGTAATTCAGATACTGTAGATTTATGTTTTTTTGACTCTCTGAAATCTTTAGGTTTTTGTTTGTCTTTGAGCGGGTGTTGCAGACGTGGCTTACATAATTGTCGGTACGAAGCCGAACATGAACTTTAGGTATATTGTTTGTATGTTAATTGTGTGTTCAGTATACAGGAGTCTTGAGGGATACCTTTTATTTTTTCTAAAAATAATTTTTAATATATATTTTTATGTTATGTTGTAGAGCTTATTCTTATACAGTCTTCCCCATACCAGTATACCATACCTAATGAATGATTCAACAAGAGATCTATAAATCAAATCTGTTGTACTTAGAATTTCTCGTCTTATACAGAACTTGTATATAAGTTTTCTCATTTTGCCAGCGAGGTAGTGAATATGTGGTGCCATTTAAGAAAACAATCAATAACAACACCCCATTACTTAGTTTGTAAAACCTTGCTTATTTGAGTGTCATCTATTCATATACTTGAGAATATTGGTCAGTCTGCTCTTGTTATTGACAAAGCAACGTAATATTAAGGGTTAATTTATAGGTCTCCAACCAATTTTTGATAATCATAACTCCCCTTGCAGAGGATTCTTGTGCTTCTTTCCAAGTCTTGCCTTCGAAGATTAGTGCTGTGTCATCTGCATATGAAATTATGGAGCCACAAACATATAATTTAAGTAATAAATTCATATATGTCATAAACATTATTGTCCCCAGCACAGTTCTCAGTGGTACACCAATCTTGATTATGCTTGCATTACTTAGTACGTTGTTAATTTTACTATTTGTTGTCTGTTTCCAAGATAGTTTACCATCAATTCATGCACTTTTCCTCTGATACCATATTGTTCCACTGTGTCGAGAAGTTTTTTATGTCAGAATGTATCAAATGCTTTAGCCAGGTCAATGAACACCCCTATGGACTTCTCAGCAAGATTTAGATGGTCAGTTATTTCAGATGTAAAATGGTATAGGGAGTCTGTGGTGCTACGCTCTTGCATGAAACCATACTGCCTATTATTTAAAATGTTGCACTTTAACAGAAAATTCAACAGACTATCTTTTAGACAAGCTAATAGGTCGGTAATTCCCAATGTTGGTCTTTGATCCACTTTTATGAATTGGTATTACAGTTGAAGTTTTAAAAATTGTTGGGATTTTGCCTGTTTAGAATATTAAGTTAAATAAATGAATTAAGGGAGTCATAATTTCAACATACTTGTCTTTTATCTGTTTAGCTGTTATTCCATCAACACCAGGAGCATACTTCTTTTTCAGCCCGTTTATGTGCTTTATTAGTTCATTTACAGTAACTGTGATAGATATATTGATTGCAAATTTAGTGTTTTGGCAGGTATAGGAAAGCTTCGGAGGGGTATATGCTCCTACATTTTGAGTCTAATATTTGTAAAATAATCATTACAATAATCGGCCATTTCAAGATCGTCCGGAAATGCTGCATTATTGTCTCTATGTATTACAATTCTTTCCTCCTTCTTGATATTTCTTTCATTTGTTATGTCACTTCATACATCTTCCTTAGGTCTTTTTTGTTCTGATTTATTTCAGTCTATAATAATCTCTTTTCTGTTTGGTAATTATTTTATTTAAAATGTTCCTATATGTATTAAAATCATTTTCCAAACAGACAGTATAGTTATTTGTAAGTTGCCTTTTATTTTGTCTCTTTTTAATTGAATTTATGATTCAATTGGTAATTAATTTTTTTTTCTTTTTATGCATTTTATAAACTGTGTATTAGGTTTCTGCTTTTTTTTTAGCCATTTAAATGTATCTATAAAATCATTCCTCGCAATCTCAGGGTCATTTTCCTTTGTCGCATTGTCCCATTTTTGTTCTGATAATAATTATTTAAATTTTTTCATATCCAACTTCTTTTGTATAAGGGTAAACAGTGTAAAAACAATATCATGATCAGTGTCAGGGTAGGTGATCCGTAATCGGACTGTCTAAAATAAAAGACTTTAGTTGTAGATCTGGTTTATTACGAGATTTCACACATAAGTGGTCTAGTGTTTTGAGTCTGGTCTTTTTATTGAACTTATGTAAGATATATAACCCATACATGCTAGTATAGATAAATAGTTGTGTACATTGTTGTTTAGTGTGTGCCAATAAGTATCTCCATTTGTTGTTCATTTAATGTTTCTAGATAGTCTTCGATGTCTTGTATAAATGTGTTCTCTGGTATCGGTGGAGGTTTGTATGTTGCTGAAATCCCCATTCTAAAGGTTTTAGTTTAGAAAATTACTTTTCTTATAGTGCCTTTGTATTTTGAATTTTATCCGTGATTTGGCTAGCTATAGACCAGCGACTGTACATAATTAGTTTAGCACAAATTTATGGGAAGTTTTTTCAGATTATATTATCATACTATTTCAGTAAATATTGTTTGTAACCCTCAACATACCTTTGTTCCTAAAAAGGATAATGAGGTGCCAATAAATAAAATTTTAGATTTCTTGGATGAAAAGTAAGAAAGAGTGGATGTATTTTCTTACAACAGTCGCGCTTTCAACTTATTCATCTACAATATCTTATTTTACTACATGAGGTGAAAAATCCCGAGATTTTTGAAGAAAAAAAAAACATTAATTTAGCCAAAAATAGATTTTTTTTGTCAACATACCAGGTGTACAAGTATGAAATGCGGATTTTTTTTCTAAAAAAACATGTTAAATTCGGGAGAATGATAAAAAGTGCTTTATTCTGAGTATGCTTCATCGCTTGTTATACATTTTTCCCATCTTTCGGGCAATTCGTGAATACCACGCCAGTAAAAATCTTCCTCTTTTGCTGCGATCCATTCATCGAGCCATTTTTTCATATCTTCGTACGAACCAAAGCGCTGCTCAGCAAGTGCGTGACCCATCGATGCAAACAAGTGGTAATCGGAAGGAGCCAAGTCTGGTGAGTAAGCCGCACTTCCCACCTGAGTGCTTCCAACGTGTCCCGAACTAATTTTGCCGTATGTGATGGAGCATTGTTATGAAGAAAAATGACTTTGTGTTGCCTCGTTCGGTATTCTGGCCTTTTTTCAAGCAGCGAACGGTTCAAATCGGTCAGTTGTTGTTGGTAACGTTTAGTATTAACCGTTTCCCCAGGTTTTAACAGCTCATAATAGACCACGTCCCTCTGGTCCCACCAAACACAGAGCATCGTCTTTCTGCCAAAGCGATTCGGTCTTGCGGTCGATATGGATGGTCCGCCTGGGTCTACCCATGATTTTTTGCGCTTGGGATTCTCAAAATAAATCCACTTTTCATCCTCTGTAACTATACGATGCAAAAAGACTTCCTTTTGTACCGAGCGAGCAAAATGTCACGTGTTTTTGCGCTTTTCCATTTGCCTGTCGTTCAACTCATGTGGTACCCATCTACCGGTCGTAGCCGATTGGAAACAGCTTGTTGACTAACGCCCAATTGCCCGACGAGTTGTTTTTGTGTTTGCGAATCATCTTCGTCCAACAATGATTGCAATTCCACTTCTTCGTATTTTTTTGGCGGTTTCCCACGTTCCTTGTGTGTAACATCGAAGTCACCACTTTTGAAACGCCGAAACCATCGTTCGTACCTATCTTGCGATGGAGCATGTTCACCATAAGCTTCTCGAAGTAATCGGTATGATTCAACAGCAGTTTTCTTCAAATGAAAACAAAACATTAATGCTGTCCGCGAATGCTCTTTGTTCGGTATAAATTTCGATATATTGAAGACAACAGCACAACACTATGCACACACTTTTCCAATTTATCACTCGTGCGCGTCTGACACTTGTTGATGACACAACAAAATGGCGCGGTGTCAAATCTTTATAGCACAAACTGCATTGGTGCACCATCTGTTGTCTGAAATCCGCATTTCATACTTGTACACTTGGTAGTGTCCTTCAAGAGTGTTACACTTATTCCAGTGATCTTTCAGTATGTGGATACTTTCATTTTCTTCATTTGAGCCAAATCTCTTCCCCTGAAACCATCTTTTCACATTTGGATAAAGGTAATAATCGCTGAGGGCTAGATCTGGTGAATACGGAGCGTGTGGTGGATCCAAGTTTCGTCCATTGTTACGAATCGACGTAAAAACTCCTTTGTATTACGCCTAAAAAGTGGCAAACTTTGACATGCTATTTTTGATCAATGGTAATAGCGCGCGACACTCATCAAGCACATAGCGTTTCTATATGCAAATATTGCCTCACGCGTTCTGTTGATATCTTTATGTTGTCAGCTATCTCTCTCACTTTCACTTTCCGGTCATTCAGAACAACACCGTTGATTTTTTTGGGCTTTTTGGAGTGACTATCTGATTTGGACGTCCGGAACAGGGGTGCTTCATCGGTGCTTCTACGACCGCACTTAAGTAGACTAAACTATCGACATATAGTTACTTTCGACGGAGCAGATGTGCCATAACATTTCTTCAGCCATTATTTCGTTCTGGCTGTATTTTTTCCATCAAAAAGTAACGTTTAATCAACACACGAAATTCTTTTTTTCCATCGTCTTGCCAAAACCACAAGGAGTGTCACTCAAACACCTGTAACTCACAATTTTGGTACAGAACGCTAAAAGTACTTTAAAACCAGATATACTTGCACAAGATTCTAAAAGCTTATACAAACCTATTTCGCAAAACTACAAGTTTATAAGTAAAAAGTAATTTTTGACATCTTTAAAACAATATGGGATATTGCAGACGTGAAACAACAAGAGAATTTTCATAAATTTGCAAGTAAATGACTGGTAGTCAACTATCGATTTACTTGTATCCAACAAGTGTAGTCAAGAAAATAATAAATGTGATTTGTCACATGGGCTAACACCAAATATTTAACCCTGTATCACGTTACACTATCTAGGTATGGAGAATATCGTATCATAGGAGTGTATATGCAGTTAACTAAATCCAATTTCCCAAATTATTTGATGGCCTGAACTTACCCAAGATGTTTCTGCAGGTTTTTGTGCTTCTGTGGCAGAATTTCCTCAAGCCTTTGGGATCCCAAGTTCATGGGATACTAATAAAGATAAACGATCCAGCCGAATATGAGGCTGCTTGTGTTGAACGTAATGGAAAAATCTCCATCATTTGTATGACTGTTTATTGGCTAAATTTGGAAATGTATTATATCAGTGTCAATTGCCCTACGTGATACTCGAGTTATTTGAAGAACAGTGCTTTTTACACGAATCTTGTGATAGTTGACACTAACTGAAAACCATATGTTTTTTTTTGTTTGTGCTGTTATTTCTCGGAAAGTCTCGGGACTTCACCTCCGTGTAGTATAAACTTGAGAAAATCAAAATAGGGAGAAGAGCTCTAAAGTGTATTTGTTTGGGGTTGATAGCAGAATTCTCTCATTGTAAATACAAATACATGTTGGGGTGCGCCCAAAAAAAAGGAGATTTTTTATTCATTTTACTGGATTTTGCTACCTGTTTTGAATTATTTTTAAGAGTTCGCCCTATTTTAGGCAGAAAACCTCTGCTATACAATAGAGTCATAAAATGTAAATGAGGGTTCATCGGTAGCATAGCCGTCCGAACTTAGCCTGCTTTTGGTGTTTATTAAATAAAATTATCCTAAAAATAAAGTTATAGAAATATAAGATTTATTACCAAAAATTTTTTAACCTATAGATCTATGTATATATACAAATTCACAATTCACGATATATAAAACAATCATCATCTTCAAAGTCTGAAGACTCGACTTATCTTAAATTGATAATTAAGGGTTCTATTTCCACAGTTTCTTCGATGTATTCGTCAAGTTTGCAAATTTTATTTTCGTCTTCTATAAGATGTCGAATGGCATTTTTTCAAATATCCTCTTTGATCCTCTCTATTCGGGCGAGTAATAATTGCCTTACGTCTTGAAGTTTGAACGTAGTGTTTTCCCTTGCAACGAAACCTTTCATTTGTGCCCAAATTAGCTCTATGGGATTCAATTCGCAATGATATGGAGGTAATCTAAGCACTGTGATATTCAGTTCCTTTTCCATCTTCTCGACTGCGTATTTCTTGAACTGTGCCTTATTTTGTTTCGCAATTTTGAGAAGTTCCGCTTTTAACATTCCATCCAAGTTGGGAATGTGGAATCTTTGGCACAATGATACTACTCACTATATGTCACCACTACACCAAACACTTTATTTTTGCACTCGACGCGCGTTTCGCTAACCATGTTAGCTTCATCAGGAGCGATGATTGACTCAATCATCGCTCCTGATGAAGCTAACATGGTTAGCGAAACGCGCGTCGAGTGCAAAAATAAAATGTTTGGTGTAGTGGTGACATATACTGAGTAGTAACATTCCATCTTTATGTTTGAGATTTTTGGTTCTTATCCATTGAAGAATATGTGCTTCTATGAATTTGTCAGGAGTCGTTCTAATAATCGAGAATGCCATGGGGCATTGTCTAATATTATAACTGATTCTGATGGTGTACATTCAATCATTTGTTGGAAGTACTCCTCAAAAACATCGGCCGTCATCTCCTCATGGTAATCTTTAGTTGACTTTGATTCGAATTCCAACAAGCCTCCATCGAGAAATCCGTTTTCACTACCAATATGTGCTATAATTAACCTGCGACCTTTTCCTGACGGGGGTCGTAATCCAGTTAACCGACCTTCCATAAAAGCTTGTTTAACACTCTTAATGTTTTTGTCAATCCAGAATTTTTTCACTCTGTGTCCCTCATTAACCGAAGTACCCAAGTCTAATCTAAATAAAAAATATTTCTTTCTTCGGCTCGAAATTTTCTGATTGCTCGTAGATATTCTCTTCTCCAACAAATTATTTCTGTTTTATCGATAAGAACAGATGTTCTATTGTGTCTTTCCCAACGAAAATTCAGGTCATGATCGATTTTCCACAATTTTCATTTTTTAAAATCTAGTAAGCCCTAATCTTCTCTGATTTCTAGCAAAACTTTATGTAGTGTAGGTATTTCTTTCTTAATAAAAAAAATGGTGTACTTTTCTTCTTGTTGCGTTTTTAAAGTCTTCATCCACCTCTAAAGGCTTCTTTCCTTTGTGATTCTGATGTTCGTTGCAAGGACCGAGTCTTCTTTCTTTTAGAAATCTATAAATAGTTGCTGATCCAACTCCCGTCATGTTGGCACAGGTTTCCACAATTTCACGGACTTAGCTTGTTGCCTGCTGATGCATTAGGGCGTCGTGTACGTTAAGTATCATTGTTTTTTCTCGCAGAGGAAATGCAGATTTACAGACTCCGCGAACTTTGACCGGGGAAAACTGAAAGTTGAAGCCATCGCTGTTCTGATTTGAACTAAGCATATTGTTGCTTTATTTTTATACTTACACAGAATATTTTTATTGCATACTTAGGTACTTAGGCACCTACCTACCGATAAGTACTTTGGTTAATTATATTCCAATAACTGGTAAAATTCCAAATAATTTTATTGTACTTATTATCATTAGGGTTTATGACAGTGTAGATTTCTAGTTCATAAGAATTGTTAATTGTACTCGTTTAGGCCTTTATCATACAAATAAGATTTTTAGTTTCATCAGTTACTCATTAAAATAAACTTTGAAATGCGTTGAGCTTATTGTAAAGTTTAGAAGACATGTAATAAGATATGTTTTAGAAAAAAGCCGCACTGTTGTATAGAGATAGAAAATAAAGGAGATTAAAACTAAAAATACAAATAATTGGTAGAAAAATTTCAGACGCTTATGATTTATCATATTTTAATGTTTACGAGGCTGGTTTGAAAAGTCCGTGCAAAGTCCGAGAGATGACACCACCGGCGCGTATCGAGGTCATGTTTAGTTAGTAGCATCTCTTGAATGAACGCACACCAAGTTTCAGCCATATTGGTCTATTTCTTTGTGTTTGGCATTCGTGTGAATCAAGGAAGTCGAGTGATTTTCAAGAAATGGACGAAAAAGAATTTCATGTGGTGTTTTTAAACATTACTTTATGAAAGGCAAAACGCCTCAGGAGACTAAAGAGAAGCTTGATAAACATTATGGTGACTCTGCACCTTCGATTAGAACAGTTTATGAGTGGTTTCAAAATTTTCGGACTGGCCATATGGGCACAAGTGACGCTGAACGTTCTGGACGGCCTGTGGAGGTTACGACTCCAGAAATCATTGATCAAATCCATGATATGGTGATGGATGACAGAAGAGTTAAGGTGCGTGAGATTGCTAGTGCTGTGGACATCTCGACTGAACGGGTACATAATATTTTGCATAAACATTTGGACATGAGAAAAACGGAATCGTGTGAAGCACACATAAGTAGTTTTTATTTTTGCACGGACTTTTCAAACCAGCCTCGTATAACCCATGTTGTGTGCTATCAACTCCAAATAAAATATCACAAGTAAAAGGGGTTTCTCATGAAAATGTCTTCTATCTCGACTTTCCTTTAGTTTAAATAGGTATTACCGGAACGAAAAAATAGAAAGGATTTCATTAAATAATAAGGATCCTTCGACGTAACTAACGTATTGCATGCAACGATTAATTTATTTTACTGAGCGTATCTACAGTCTTGATAAGAAATGGCACGCTTGTAAAATTTTTGAAATAAACAATGACCATCATTATGTGGTTCTTGCCAAATGTCAATTTCGACGTTGACAGCGAAAGCATCTTGACATGATTATGTTACAGGCATGACGGATGGGATTTCACAGGGGTTCAGAATATTACTTTGTACTAGAAAGCTGTATTCTCCCCAGACATAATCACTATTTCCAGGGGAGAGCTGTTTGCATGATTAAAGACCCTGACCTCACCAGATATCGTGACTCTCTGAAAGATCAAATAAAAGTGTTCCACAGACAACGGGGATCTACAGTTTAATGCTGGTTCTGAATGTATTAAAGTGAAAGGACTGCATGCTGTAAAGTTTTTTTTTGTTTTTTTTTAATTTATTTTTTTTCCGTGACGAGATTCGGATTCGGGTCTCCAACATAGAAAGCAGACACCAGACACCTTATCCATTCGCTTCTATAAATATTTAATAATAAAGGTTACTGACATAAAAATGTGTTTTTTTAAGTTTACAGCTCCATAAATCATTCTCTGAGATGTCATTTAAAAACATACAAAGAATTTAACAAACATATAGTTAATTTCCTGCCGTAAGGATATAAAGGGTGTTTTTTATAGAGGTATAAAACTTTAAGTTGGCAACACTTTTTTAACTGGCGGCCATTTTGTCAGCTGTCAAGTGATTTATGTTTAGTTTGGTTTGGCATTTCAACATGAATAGACTGACGCCTGAACAACGCTTCCAAATTGTGCAAATTTATTTTGAAAATCATGGTTCTGTTCGGAATACGTATCGCGCACTACGTCCATTTTACGGTCAACATAATGGTCCATCAGAGTAATTAATTCGATTAACTATGGAATGTTTTCGCACCACGTTTACTCTAAATGATAATACGCATCCACAGAGACGTCGTACAGTGCGTACAGAAGAAGTCATTGCTGCTGTAGAGCGTAGCGTAGAGGAAGACCCGAATCAGTCTATCCGCCATCGTGCACATGAATTGGATATGTGTCCATCCACTGTATGGAAGATTTTGCGGAAATATCTTGGTTTGCGTGCTTACAAAATCCAACTCGTGCAACAATTGAAGCCACACGATCACCTAGCAAGGCGTAGATTCGGTGAATGGGCCCAAAACAAGATTGCCGTTGATCCCGATTTTCATAAGCGAATTTTGTTTAGCGATGAAGCTCACTTTTGTTTGAATGGATACGTCAATAAACAAAACTGCCTTATGTGGAGTGATGATAATCCTCAAGTGTATGTTGAGACACCGTTACATCCAGAAAAACTGACTGTTTGGTGTGCTTTATGGGCTGGTGGAATCATTGGTCCGTACTTCTTTAAAAACGATGCCGGTCAGAACGTTACAGTCAATGGTAACCGCTATAGAGCCATGATTACTGACTTTTTCGTTTATCAATTGAACAACCATGATGTGCAGGAGCTGTGGTTTCAACAAGACGGCGCAACATGTCACACAGCTCGTGCCACAATTGATTTATTGAAGGAAACGTTTGATAACCGCATAGTTTCACGTTTCGGACCCGTCAATTGGCCTCCAAGATCGTGCGATTTAACGCCGCTAGACTATTTTCTGTGGGGATATGTGAAGTCGCTAGTCTACGTCGATAAGCCCGAAACGATTGACCACTTGGAGGACAACATTCGCCGCGTTATTGCCGATATACGGCCACAAATGTTGGAAAAAGTCATCGAAAATTGGACCTCCAGATTAGACTACGTCCGAGCCAGCCGTGGTGGTCATATGCCAGAAGTCATATTTAAATTATAATGCCAGAAGATTATCTTTCGAATAAAGTAAATTTCATGTCAATTTAAAAAATTCATCTTTGTTTTATTCCATTTCAAAGTTCTATACCTCTATAAAAAACACCCTTTATAATTGTTAGGTACAAACCTCTTAATAATCGAATCTAACTCGCTCTGAACTGTAAAGCTTTTTATTTTTAGGTGGTGACGATAGAAGAGTATTACTATGGACCATTCCAGAAGCAATATACGACAAAGGTTATCCCGTTGCTATGAAGAAAACTCACAACAGCAATATTTTTTGTGTGGCTTTCGATTCGAAAAACGAAAAGATATTTTCTGGCGGCAACGACGATCAAGTTATTATTCATGAAATTTTCTCGTAAGAATAATACATTTTTCTTAATTTAGGAAGATAGTACAATTTTGTATCTAACTTAACTAATTACAGAGGGTGTTATGTATTTTTGGGTGCTGAAATCGTATCTGGTATCAGTTTTTTTTTTTTGTATCACCCACAGTTCTCTCATAATATGACAATTTTAAAATAGGGATCATGGCAGTAAATCAAATCCTCTTCCTGCTTGAAAAACAGAGTGAACTGTTGATCTCTTGTTCTATAATGATAAATAGATGTTCCAGATTAAATGTTTTTCTTTCAGCCTAGAACCAAGCAATTCTGCTTTTTCCTTAGTCAGACCCAAATCTCTCACTAAATCATTTAACTCAGCTTGTGTAAACAACTGTGGTTTTAAATTTTCTAGAGAACATTGAAACTCATCATCATCAGGTCGACTTCCATTAAATTCGGGACTGGACTGTAAAACGTCATCAATAGACTAAGGTGGCTTAGGGACAGGAAGTTCCGGTCCATGTGCTACCGGCCGATTAGCTGAACTAAAGTTAGGATAGACAATTACTTTCTTATTTTTGGAGTTATAACCAGAAACATCAACGCTGTAAAAACAACAATCATGTGAATGATTTTCTTACTCTCTCCATACCATGGGTACTGCAAATCTAAAAGCTTTTCTTTTTTTTCTTATACCGTTTCCTAAGATCCTCGACACAAACATACACTCCTGGACAAAATTAACGCAACAATATATTAAATCATACAAATCTCTATAATGAATTAATTTTAATAATTTTTTATGAACATTGGTTACACTAAAAGTTATAAAAAACTTATTCGGATACTTTAAAAGTGAATTAGCTACCAAATTTCTCTATAAGATTCGAATTAAAATTATTCTTAAGACCTAATAACAAAATCGTTGAAATTATGTAATAATGAAAAAAATAAACTGGGACACTAGTACCAAATTAATGGTGTAACTGGGACACTGTAACGGATAACAGCGTTTATGCGCCTAGGCATGCTTCTAATTAAATTTTGGATAAAATCTTGAGGAATTTGCTCCCATTCTGTGATAACTGCATTTTCAAGTTCCCTCAGGTTTCTAGGTGCAGGTATATGACGTTTCAAATTTTTCCTAAGGTGATCCCATACATGTTCTATTGGATTCAGATCCGGGCTTTTTGGTGACCATTGCATAATCGGTATATCAACTTGATTAAGATAATCGAATACCTCCCTAGCCACGTGAGGTCGAGCGTTGTCTTGCATAAACAGGAAATTGGGCCCCACAAAATGACCGAAAGGCATTACATGTTCTATTACAATATTCTCAAGATAGTAGTCAGCATTCATGGATCTTGTACGGACAGGAACTAACTCTGTGCGAGCATCAAAACAGATGCCACCCCAGAATATAACAGAGCCACCGCCGAATGGAATCCTTGCAGAGATATCGCAAGGAGCAAACCTCTCTCCTGGTCTTCGCCATGTTCGCTCACGACCATCAGGATGTTTTAGACTAACCCTAGTTTCATCTGTGTTTCCAATCATCCATAGGCCAGTTTTCGTGATTTTGAGCAAAACGTAATCTGGCAACTCTGTTCTCTCTAGTAAGCAAGGGCGCAGTGGCTGGTCCCCTACTGTTTAATCCAGCTTCATTTATCCGTCTTCTAACTGTTTTAGAAGAAATTTTGATATTGCGAACAGCTTCGAGTTCGTTTCTTATTATAGAACTAGTGACAGTCCTGTTTCTTAAAGCATATTGTCTTATAAAACGTTCATCTAGGTCGCTAGTGCATCGTTTTCGCCCTTGCCCTAACCTTCTAGAATAAGTTCCTACTTCATTCAAGCGTCTTACCATACGACTTATTGTGGAACGATGTTTGCCTAACAAATTGGCAACATAACTCTAACAATATCCCTCGTCCAATAAAACTGAGGCTCGCACTACCTCGTGTTCAGTTAAATTCCTTGTTCGATTCATTTTTCTAATTCTTCGGGGTCAAAAATAAAACAGTCTACCACAAAAACGTATTACTTTGAAAAAGGGAACAATTTATAAGCTTACTTTTAAAGAAAATCTATCGCATTATTACAGAAAATTGTTTATCTTCTAAAAAATTCTTTAAAACTGTAAATCTAAACGAATTGTTTTGATTTCTGTCATGAACAACGAAACAAAATATGCATAGCCTACTATTCAAATACTCGATAAACTTTAAAATTGACATAAGAAAAAGATAAATTAATTTTCAGATTGTTGCGTTAATTTCGTCCAGGAGTTTATTTGTGAGGAGCTCAACATTTTTCTTGATAACCGATTTCTACACCAAAATAAGCAAAGTATACTTTTTTACAAAGTCAGTAATGTTTCTTTGATGATTTGTAAATACAAACCCACCACACGTATAACAAAAAGTGTTGGGAGAGTTTTTACAACCACGATTAGCCATACTTTGAGTGTGAATTAAAGCACATGGGTTAAAACATTGCAATGCGAGGTTATATTAACGGGAAGAAAACAAACAGCTGTGACATTTATCGGAACTGCCAACCTAATAACCTTTGATTTTACTGCTAACCCTATAAAATTCTGATTTTATTGCCAACCTAATAACATCGAATGATAAAAAAAAACTTTTCTCATTTTGAATATTAAAATGTGAAAAATTGGTGGGTGATACGACTTTTTTATTATTATTTTCGGACTCCAAAAACCATATGAATCAGCTAAAATTATTAAAAAAGTTTTTTCATCGTTGACCTGTGTTATTAGAGTGCAGCAGATCATATTAACACTTCCAAAGTTGTAACCAAACAACAAAAAAAAATATTAAATTTTCGAGAATTCGTTCATTTCTACTTTCCTTGCTGAAGGAAATTATTGTATTTGTGAAAAAATCACAATTCAAGATTTCTGTCGGTATGTCTATCTGTCTGTTAAGGTGACTGCCTCCTATATTTGGTGTTATAGCTTTTTTTCGTGGTTTGTGGAGTCGAGGAATCTGAGAATAGAGTTATTTTTTATTTTAGTGGTCAAATTCATTCATTCATATGGTTTCAATAGTATTATGGGAATTTCCCCAGGTTTTTGGTTGCGATAATGGACAAATTTTAAACAATTATTTATTTACTATTTTATTTATTTTTTTTTTGTCGTTCACTCCCCGTCGAGTAGGGATTTTAGTCTTTCTCATATCCTGAGGATATCGGCGGGGATGTCGTAATACCCGTTAACGTTGTCCAAGTGCCGAAACATACATTTCTGTAATTCACAGCACCTTTTAGACAACGCAGTAGTGCTACTACGGACGGTATTGTTTTTCTGCAAATAACTATGTGGCCAGGCCATACATACTTAAATAAAAGTATAACGACCTGCCGGGATTGAATCCGAGGGTTTCCGCACCGCAAGCACGCACTACGCTACGGAATCGCGGGCCGACACAATATAATACATGATGTGGGACTTTTTGGCCGTATAGGTATTAAAAAACCATTAATCAGTAAAAAGAATAAGAAGGCCCGATTACAATTTGCCAAAGACCACCTAAATTGGACAATCAAAGATTGGAAAAAGTAGCTTCCTCAGACGAATCTAAATTTAATCTTTTTGGAAGCGATGGCAGACAACATGTACGACGTCCTGTTGGTACGAGAAATGATGTTCGGTACCAAATTCCTACTGTAAAACACGGTGGAGGAAGTGTGATGGTTTGGAGAATTTTCTCTGCACAAGGAGTCGGTCCATTGATTGAGATCAACGGAAATATGAACGCTGATATTTACAAGGACATTTTAGAAAACAATTTGTTATCATATGCTGAAGAAACATTGCCGCAGAATTGGATATTTCAGCAGTATAATGACCTCAAACATACATCCAAGTTGTTAAAACAGTGGTTTTCTGCTTCAAATGTGACAGTTTTAAGCTAGTCATCTCAAGCACCGGACTTGAACCCAATAGAACACTTATATACACATGCATATTCAAATAAAGCCGCATTATTCGAATCATTGAAGGAAGAATGGGACAAAATTTCACCTGCTTGTATTAATCGATTAATTGAGTCAGTGTCACATCGTTGTGCGGCTGTTATCGCTGCAAAGGGTATGGCTACAAAATATTAACATAAAAATATAATTTAAGTCTATTATAGAGCATAGGGACTAATAATTTTTGTCGTAGTACAAGGTGGCCGGAAACTTTTGCACATATAAAGATAAGAATAATAAATATATTCACAAACATAAATAATATTCTTTTACTATATTATTTTGTTTCCTATATGTCATACTCACATCTCATAATGATTAAAAATCATTAGTCTTTTTTTTTAATAAATTAGAGTACGAAATGTCACTGGCCGGAAACTTTTGCACGCCACTGTATATATATATATATATATATATATATATATATATATATATATATATATATATATATATCGGGTGGCGCATAAGTAACGCTATGATTTATTTAATGAATAACTTTTTTCTTTCTGATTTTATTTAACGTTGGCGTTTATTAAAATTTAGAATATAGTTTGGAAATATGTTCACATTATGTTTTGAAGATAATATCTTTCAAATGGTGCCCATTGTTTGCTTCGACCTGACGTGCTCTTTCCAGAGCATTTCCCATAACTTTTCTTAGAATTTCAGGTCCCAGCGCCCTCACTTCTTCTCGGATATTCGCCTTAAGCTGTTGGATGGTTCTTGGCTTATTGGCATATACCTTACTCTTTAGGTAACCCAAAGAAAAAAATCGGGAGCCGTTAAATAGGGCGAACGCGGTGGCCAGTTAAAATCAGAAAAACTCGATATTATTCGATCGGCAAAAATTTCGCGCAGGAGAGCCATAGTTGGACGAGCTGTGTGAGCTGTGGCTCCATCTTGTTGGAACCACAATTCTGGATTGTTCTCTACCTCGGGCCTTAAAAAATTTTCAATCATTGCTCGGTATTGAATGCCATTCACATTAACCGCAACTTGTTCGTCGTTTTCGTAAAAATATGGTCCAATGATCTTTTCTGAAGTTATTCCACACCATACTGTGCATTTAAGTGGATGCATTTGATGTTCAACAATTATTCTTGGATTTTGGGTTCCCCCATATTCTGCAATTTTGTTTATTCACGTGACCATTGAGGTGGAAATGGGCCTCATCACTCATTATGAGTTTGTGAATAAACTCGTTGTTTTCTAGGCACAATTCTTGCAAACGGCGACTATATTGAATGCGTCTTTGTGCATCATTTGGTTTTAACTCATGAACCAATTGAATCTTATATGGGAAAAGGTGTAAATTATGTAAAATTCTTTGCAAAGACCGCCTAGACATCACCAACTGCTGAGAACGTCGCCTGGTGGAAGTTTCGGGGTTTTCCTCAATACTTGCTGGCACCCGAGCAATGTTCACATCATTTCGAACTGCACGAGGTCTTCCAGCACGCAGAAGATCGCAGACAGCCCATTGTTGCCGAAAACGCTGAACCAATCGGTAAATTGTTGGAGCGCTAGGTGCATTTCGAACATGAAAGAAATTTCGATATGATCTTTGTGTCTGAATAATCGAATGCTGACTTTCATAATAAAATTGAACAACTTTGGTTCTTTGTTCTGTGCTGAGTCTTTCCATCATAAATTTCCCAAGATTTTCAAAGTTAATTTTGAAAAAAAAAAATGAAAAAAAAAGACGTTAACAAAAAATTTATTCACTTATTAAATTATAACGTTACTTATGCGCCACCCTATATATTTGTATATATATTTACTTACTTAATCGTTATGCCTCTTTACTCCTTTTTTAGGAGTGTAAGGCCCGTGGAGTTGAGTTATTTTATATTTATCTTTTCCATATTTCCTTCTATATCTTTCGATCCTGTTTAAATTGCCAATTGCCTCTTTTGCTTCTTCTGTATTAGTTTCTTCTGTTTGTGTGAGTTCTGTATCTTGTTCCGGTATTATGTCTCTATGTTGATTTTTGTATGCTATGTCATTCTCATCTGATAGTTCTTTATAGTATTCCCTCCATCTTTCCATAATTTTGTCTTCTTCTTTTGTGACATTTCCTTCTAATTTTTTTGCATCTATTTCCTTTTCTTTCTTTCTAAGTTGGGAATGTGGAATCTTTGGCACAATGATACTACTCAGTATATATCACCACTACACCAAACACTTTATTTTTGCACTCGACGCGCGTTTCGCTAACCATGTTAGCTTCATCAGGAGCGATGATCGCTCCTGATGAAGCTAACATGGTTAGCGAAACGCGCGTCGAGTGCAAAAATAAAGTGTTTGGTGTAGTGGTGATATATACTGAGTAGTGTCCTTTTCTTTCTGTTTCTGTGATTCCTACATAGTACATTTGCTGTTCTTCTGTTAGTTCATCTTCTTTTCCGTTTTTACCCCTATTATTTCGTGTTCTCGATCTAATAACTCGATAATTATTTCCCATTTCTTTCTTCCTATCGATTTCTTTGATTATCTTCTTATTTGTATTCCTTTCATTAGTCCTCTCCTTCATATCCTTTATCTTTGCCAGGGTCGTCGTCAATCTACCTATCTCTCTCCTTTTTCTCAGTTTTTTGACTTGATGGTCGTAGCATTCTTTCAGTTTTTCTTCTTCA
>CM032446.1:222455684-222664511 GCA_019049505.1 Pachyrhynchus sulphureomaculatus
GCAACACGCGAGCACTTTCGGGTGTTGTACTCCCTAAATCTGCGGCAATCTTTGTTCCGTGCTTCTTGAGCCTCTTCGGAAAGCTGCTCAATTGGAAGCAATGCCGCTTTGATGACTTCTGTGCTGTGAATTAATATTTTTATGCACAGTAGCAGGCATACAGTACCACGAATAGAGACTAAGATAATGTTTTCTGGTTTCAAGACAAAATTTTTTGAATTCAACTAAGTTTATCTCGAATCCAGAAGACAATGTTCTCAAAATAACATCAAACTTTTTTATAATTGTAACATCCAACCCTGTGATCTGAGCACTCATCTCAGCATTCTTAAAAAAGCGACGGGCTGTATTTCCATCATTTGAAGAACCAAATCCTGGCTTTGGTTTATCTACAATGAGTCCCATCTCGTTCTTAAATTTTAATTTGATTTCCTCGGAACGAACCTTGATATCTGCTTTGTCTTCGTTGCTTCTAGCCTGCCATTTCTTAATATTCAACTTGTAACTGATATGTAAAAGACATTCGAAGCAACGAATCCAAGCTGAAGTGTAGATAAACCAAAGCCAAAATGTTCTTGATTGCTGTTAAACATCGGGGGGTTATCGTTCATCATCTTGGGGGTGGCGCCACAGATGAAACACTTTTGGGATGAACTAGTTTCCGTTAAGGTGTTACACACCTTTCCGTCTGTCATTATCAGCAAAAGTTCGTGTTTTACAGAGATTTGAGAATCACCAAAGTTGATAAGTGTTGGAAGAAGAGCATTAACTTCTTCCCACAATCTATTTGTCTCCACTAACGTGAAGTCGTTCGTTTCTTTGGCAAATATAAATTTGATTGGGCGACTATACAAAGTTGATGAAGGCCGAGGATTTTGCCAAATAATTTTGGACCCATCATATAACTTAAGGGGAACTAAAGAAAAATGCGAAAAGAAACTCGTCCGTATATTCAGTGTTCTCAAATCTCTGTTTGTATGTGCTGTGCCCAGAACTTCCATCACATCCCCATTTACTAACAAGTGTAAACGATGAACTTGTTGGGAGTACACTGCTGAACTTCATTCTGTGCTAATACTAGACGTTCCACTGTTTTTTATTTAATAAGGCCTGCAAATTTATTTCAGCACGAGTTTCTGTTATAGCAATGTGCTCCTCTGCAGGGTAACAGGCCTGTTTGGGACTTTTTTAAACTAAAATATGACGGAAACACATTATGCCCCGCCTTCATGGACCACTTCCTAGTTTGTTTGTAAGAATGCGTTTGTTGACTTAGAATCTATATAGTAAGCTAAGGCTTCGTCACTACTTAATTGCCTAGGATTAACGGAACTGGTATTTTTAGACTTAATAATATTATCTGGGCTCTCACTAATGTCTCTAATCACATTGGCAATTTTCCTTTGCCCTGCTGAACGCACAGCAATTTCGGCAGCAGTCACCAATTCACTGACACTTCGGGGATTCTACGAGATCCACGACGCGACGTTTCTTCATCTTAAACGACGATTCCTCGAAATCTTTGCGAGGTCTTCCTGCAGGAGTCACATTCTCACTTGATGTTGCTTCATCCAACCAATTCTTATTTTTAATTAAAAAAAACGCTCCTTCGACTTTCCTGAAGCCAACCATTTGGCACCAAACTTATTAGACAAGTTGGATATCTTCAACTTTATTTCTTTTTGGCTGCTTTCAGTAATGTCACCAAAGTGAAATTTTGAAGAAAGAAAGTCATATACACGCGAGTTTTTTTTCATTCTTCGTGTGTTTCAACCACTCCTCAAAAAAGGCTACCCTTGAAATAGAGTAAATGTGTTCTGGAAAAAAAGAAAAAAAAACATGTTGTACTGAAGTGTGCTAAACAATATGTGTATTTTTACGAAGAATAAAGTTATTTCTGTGTAATATCTAAAAACTAGCCCGGATAGAGGTGAATGTCTGTATATTCTGAACTTTCAGTTTTTTTTTTTTTAAAAACACGCTAAATATATAGGCTATTTAAAAAAAATACTAAAAATTCAAATTAATAGATTCTGATTAAAAAAATACATTAAAAAATAGTACTTACCCTCAGTATTAATATCCATCACAAAAACTTTCACAATATTACAATATGTCACTATAAGATGTGCACGAAAGTGTCGCTAAATTGCAACTGATTGATTGAAAGAGCTGCATTAAACTCATTACCTGACTTCTGACGCTTATGACTCGCCACTTGCAAATTTGATAAACAACCTTTTCTCGGAATTCGGTGGTGTTTACGTTTTGCAAATAAGATTTCCTGGAAATCATACCATGAATTTTGTCCACCTAGCATGTTCTTCTACGCGACACACTGTGCATATGGAAGAAGAGGCAAGAAATCTTATCAATCTATGATAAAAGAAACTTTAGTTCAGGTTAGAAAATCTACACACGACCGAGTCGATAAAGGACTCAAATAGTTTAGTCAAAAACGACATGAACATATTCCTATTACCGGCTATACTTTACAAGATTCCTTATAATATCGTGTTTGTCTTTTAAAGTAAACGCTTTACGTTTTTTGTGTACTCATTTTAATATATAAATATTACAAACTTAAACATTCATTTTGCTACTTTGACCAAATATGTATTAGAACCGCATAATACAAGTGAATTGAAAATAATACTGCTCGAACTAGCAACGCGGCGGAAACAGGTAGAATAGGGGGTTTCGGTGAATTCTCTACATCAAGTCGCGCGACATCCCGCACAGGGAGTGGCAAGTTCGTTGTAAACGGACACAAAACATCCAAATTTGGTTCGCTTTATCTGGAAGTTCGTTATAACCGATAAAAATTTGCATTGGTCTTATGAAAGTTTTTTTTCGTGCATTATAAAAATAGTTCGTTTTAAGCAGACTTCACTGTATTTACTTAAAATTAAGAATTTTCTAAATTTTTTGAGGTTTAATCGAAATTTAAAACATTTACTTAATTTTTCAAGCATTAATTTGCTTAATTTTTTTCAATTTATAACAGAATTTAAAAGCATTTTTTGTGAAATTTCTAGTAAACGCTTCAAAAATCTAAAAAAAAAACATTAAAAGATAATTTCAGTCACCCGGTACGAATTTTATGCAGAACCTGTAATAGCATCAATACTAATAGAATTTAGATTTTTTTTGAATTTTGAAAATGCCTTAGCTTGTTCGGGTACAAATGAGGCGTTTGCCCTCGCGAGATTTTATTAATTAAGGCCTAAATTTTTCAAAAAACAACTTGGGCCGACGCGTAGTACCCAAAACTTGGGACTTGCGGTCTCTCTTAAAAACTCGAAAAACGACCGTTTTTCGCTAGTCGATATTGGTGGCGTCTGCTTTTTGCAGGTTTCTTCTTATTTTTATCAAGAACAAACTAAATTTATTGATTTATGGATAAATGACAGTGGATCGACGTTTTTTTGGATCCTAAAACTGGGTCCGGTCTCGACGGCGTCTGCCCTTTGGGGCGCTCGACTTTTTTAGTGTCAACAAATATTATGGTACTTGATTGAAGTGATTAAACAACAGTCCATTTTTGGATGCAGCATTTTGGGCATTCCCAGGAGCCGCAAAATCAACGTGAAAGGCTTTTATTCAACTCGCCCGATACAATAAACAACTAGGCAGACAGTTAGTCGGCAGGTGAAAATTTCGGGTCGCGCTCTTGGTCTATTTATGTTCTATTTGTTCAAATATACAGGATAAAAAACAGATTTCTTTTGACATTTTAATTATTTATTTTCTATAAAGCTTTGTGCAACAGGATGTACCTTAAATTTCTTAACATTTAAAAAACACCAATCAACATATTAAATACATTTAAAAGTTTTACATTTTTATTAAGAATAACTAACAATGTTGATAAAATGAGAAATAAGGTCCTTGGGATTAGACCCTGTCAAATTGAAGATAATTGCAAAAGGCATCTTCAGTGTCCTAAATCTTAACGAGTAAAGATATCGAAAGATAATTCCTATAATCCCAAGACCGTGACCTCTCAATTAATACATGTAATACTATATAATACAACAATAAGAATTTTGTTTAATGAATATCCATACGTTTCATTGGTGAAGGATGAAACAATAGAAATAACACAGTTATCACCACAACATCAAACACTTTACATTTGCACTCGACATGTGTTTCGTTAACCATTTTAGCATAATCAGAAGCGATGATTGACCTATTAACCAGGCAAGCTTTGTTCCTGATGGTGCTAATATGTTAACTGTTGTGTAGTGTCGTTCAGAGATTCCAAAACCCCCCCAATAATACAAATAAATAAAAAACTGGAAGACTAAATTTTAGCGTTTGTACTAAATACTGGATTACTCATTGTCAGCCAAACTACATGGAAGAGTGTTATAATTAATTAAAAGTATTTATAACATTTTTTTATAAGTCTATTAAAGAAAAATTATAAAAATATACATTGAAGGGGAGCATTTAGGCTTTTAGTTAGATGAGGAATCGTGATTATTGAGATTAGATCGTGTAATTTGGAGTAATTTCTCGACGTTTCGACTACGATAGCACGAAGCAACTTCGGAGATATTTACTCTTCGAAATTAGAACACTGAATTCAGCGGTCGAACATCGAACATGAAATGGCAAAAAATTACCCCAAATTGACAAGTGTAACTCCAAAAAACACAATTTCTCAAAAATATACATTACAGTTCCAGGCACACATACTAGGCACAATATAAAAATTTAACACTTAGGCTTGAACTATAGGAAACAGAAATTAATCAAAATGCATTTTACGAAATAAAGATGGACACAACTTATTCCCTAGATTATAAACAGTGTGTTTCTAAATTCCAGTTACGATAGTTTATAAATGCTAAATACCCGTGAATGTTAATAATTTGAAATGTTGTCAGCTAAGAATAGTCGAATTAATACGAAATTAATGCTACTACCAACTGAATAAACTTTTATGCCAATTATGAACTGCCTCTGTGTTAGTTTGTAACTTAAGGGAACATTACACTTTCTCGGGTCGGAAAAACCGACTTTTTATCCTTTTGTAAAGTATTATATTTCAATAATATTCTCTGAAAATTTCAGATGAAAATTTCAAATACTTTCGAAGTTATAGAGAATTATAGCGCCAAGTGTAAGGCAGACCAAATCGGCCCCGCGGTGTGCCAACTTATCTTTCGGCCGTTTAAAAAGCTTTTAATTGTATAATTGAGGTGTCCGTTACTTTGTGACAGTACATTTTAAATTTCTAAATGAAATGAAATGAATTACTCTGTTATTTGTCACTTATTTCTTTATTTATCTGCTACTGCAGTTTCGTAGGTTTTCTACATTTTCAAGCGTGATACTATAAACTAAGGTGGTTTATTTATGATTTATAACAAACCTCCAGGTACAAATGGGAATTACCCATCATTAAATTACAATGAACATAAATTATTTTATTACAGAGGATTAAATGACATTATTGTTTCAAATTTGAAAAAATACTCTTCAATATTTTTTTACAACTTTTTACAAAAACTCCTTCTTTAAAGATATATCTAAAAAAATTTTAAAGTACGACAAACAGGGTTGAATTCTGAACATCCGTTTGATTATTTAATAGGATTGTATCTTTATTTTTATTGTGCTTGTAGAAAAAAAAAAACACAGATAACCTAATTAAAAATAAACAAAAACAACTAAATTTAAGACATATTTATCCACACGTTAAAAACGATGAAAACTTTTCCTCACTGACATATTTCTGACCAATTTTTAATAAAATTGCATATATACTCGCAAAAGACAACATAACTATCGCTTTTAAATCCTCCATCTTTTTCAATGTAAAAGACAAAACTCATAAATACAAAGCCTCTGGAGTTTATAAACTGTCATGTAATGAATGTAATAGCTGTTATATAGGCCAAACAGGGAGAAATTTCGATACTAGATTTAAAGAACACCAAACATCTTTTAGATTAAACAAAGAAAACTCCAACTTTGCTAATCACTTCCATCAAACAAATCATATTTTTCCAGCCATAAATAATCTACAAATGTTATATAAAGCACAAAAAGGAAGAAAATTAAATATTTTAGAAGCTATAGAGCACAATAAAAATAAAGATACAATCCTATTAAATAATCAAACAGATGTTCAGAATTCAACCCTGTTTGGCGTATTTTAAAGGTTTTTTAGATATATCTTTAAAGAAGGAATATTTGTAAAAAGTTCTAAAAAAATTATTGAAAAGTATTTCTTTAAATTTGAAACAATAATGTCATTTAACCCTCTGTAATAAATTAATTTAAGTTCATTCTAATTTAGTGATGGGTAATTCTCATTTGTACCTGGAAATTTGTTATAAATCATAAATAAACCACCTTAGTTTATAGTATCGCACTTAAAAATGTAGCAAACCTACGAAACTGCAGTAGCAGATAAATAAAGAAATAAGTGACAAATAACAAAGTAATTCGTTTCATTTCATTTAGAAATTTACAAAGGTTTTGCTCTACCTGCATCGAACATCTGCTGCTGCATTTATGATTCTAAGAAAGATAGAAGGTAGGAGAGCTTACTATAATGGGTATAATGTCTTTTCAGTTTCAGGCAAAACTGTAGCTCCAAAGCAAACAGTACACAGGCCTGCTCAGTTCAAAAATATCGCTCGCAGGGCTAACATCACTCAGTAAATGTCTCGGCTAATATGTGCAAACTGGTTTAAAAAATACGGGAAATTTAGTTTGAAGCGAGTGTGCAGCCCACGTAAAAGAAAATTTTTTGGTAATTGATTTTCAAATTAAAATAATTCTAATTTAGCCAGTACATCTGCATAAAAAAATTTGAAACTTCTGATTTGAGTTTTGGTACTGATCAGACTTTTACTTTTTGTATAGTACAATTTTTAGTTTTTTGGAGACGACAGAACACTTGAGGACGAGGCATATGGGGAGTCGGAAGGAATTTTGTATGCAGCAGTCATAGCTAATTGAACGTAAGTAGATTTTATTCGTTTGTCAAACGTATTTTTCTCAAGACAACGTTTTTGTAATCGGCGTGCACGATAACTTAAAAACCATGAAACCGATCAGTCTGAAATTTTAATATGTTCTTCTACACAACAATAGCCCCAGTATAAGCTAGAATAAAAACGATTGGTTAATTTTTTCCTCAATTTTTAATGTTTTTTTTTACGAAAAAAATGCTATTTTTGAGACCAGCATCTTTAGCGGTCCACCATTTTGTGAAGTTTTGCTCAAACAAAATAATCGTAGTCTATATTGGGGCCATAGTCAGACTTTTTCTAAGGATACATTTTTTCAAGACGTTCCAGTAAGCCGCAATCGTTCACGCCAGCAGATCAAAATTTTCATAATGGCTTCCATGAGGTTCATTTACAAAATTGTGTAAAATTTTTTTCTTGTATTTGAAGACTTAAAAGATATCAGAAAAATTACTCAAAAAATGTTTTTTTATTAATTTATCAGTTCCATAAAAATTATTAAAATTTTCGACCGAGAAAGTGTAAATTTCTAAATGAAATGAAACGAATTACTTTGTTATTTGTCACTTATTTTTTATTTATCTGCTACTGCAGTTTCGTAGGTTTTCTACATTTTCAAGCGTGATACTACGTAGTATCACGTTTGAAAATATAGAAAATCTATGAAACTGCAGTAGCAAATAAATAAAAAATAAGGACAAATAACAAACTAATTCGTTTCATTTCGTTTAGAAATTTAAAATGTACTGTCACAAAGTAACGGACACCTCAATTATACAATTGAGAAAGTGCAATGTTGCCTTAAAATAGTTCAAGACAACAATTTAAGCTTTTCTTTAAGGTGTTTTTTACGCTTGAACTGACTTTGCGATATCTAGTTTTTTCATATAATACATTTGACCAATTTCTATTTCTGTCAATACGTTTTTAATAAATATATTACTTTATATTGGGTTACAATAAATTGTTTCGTTAATTGAGAAAATCATAAAAAAAATGTCATTGATCATAGATCATTTTAAAAATGGAGATTCTTTCAAGACTAGCTTTATAAATTTGTTAGAGAGAGAAAAGAGAGAGATATAAAAAAAGTTTAAATTAAATAATACAAAACGTATAACTAACAACTATACGAAAAAAACTATAGCGACCAAATTTACAAGCACCAAAATAACATTTTCTAAATATAGTTAAGTATTTTTAAAATAACGCTCTGTTATTACAATCAAGCTAACATTTTTGAACTTGTAAAACATTCTTTATATCTATTAAGAATAATAAAAAATGATGAAATGCCCTCTTACATAATAAAATTCGAGTATTACTGCAACATTTTCAAGATTCCTGTTATCTAATGACGTTGATTTGGATCCTGTAAAAAAAGAAACAGGTAGTTTTCAAAAAACAGTTAGTGTAATTAAAGAATATATAAAATCAGAACCATCGCCGATGGCATATCGGCTGCTTGCTTGGAGGCATCTCAACAAGAAGCTTCTAGAAGATTGTAGCATACGAACTTCATTTTAATAAAGGCAGTAAAATGCCTTGTCATCCATATTATAAAACAAAAATATTTTTAAAAAGCTGCTATTATTTATTATATATTTTTATACAGCTCTTGTATTTACAGTACCCTAAATTCTGCCCTGTTTTAGGGTACAACAAGTGCAAGTGTACTGCTTAGAGCTCCCGCAGACTACAAACTTTCTGTCGGCCGACAGTTTGGTCTGGTTGCGCGCACACTGGGCCAACCAAACAGTCGGGTTGGTGGCGAGTGCGCAGACCAGACAACAGTCGGTCAACTGCTCTCGAACGATGTGCTAGTTGGTAAGCAGCTTTAGAGAACGGTCGCATAATGAAAGCTACAATATTGTCCAGAAATGTTTTTATTGCTTTAATACAATGGAGGAGAAGAACCAACAAGAGAAACTGAGAGTATTGGGTGCATCCCATTCACAATGATAGATTATTGATGGAAAATTTTACACGATGCATTCCAAATTACTAGATTACCCTAGCCTTTTATCGAATCAGCATAACCTGCCATACTGATTTAGCAGTTGGCCGATTGTTTAGTTTGAAAGTAATCGTGTAGCCCATCAAACTTATTTATCGGCCGATACCAAATCGTTCTAATATGCGGACTTGCATACATCTTCATACTGATTAAGAGCCCAACCAAACTATCGGCCGACAGAAAGTCTGTAGTCTGCGGTGGCTCTTAGTCGCCAAGTCAAAGGTTGTTGTGGTATAGGGAACTTACGGATTCTTACTAAAGGCAACAGCAATTTTTATACAAATTTGGATAACAATAGAAGAGAATCTTAAAATGACACCTAAATGTGAGAAAGTTATACCTACTTGTTTATCACTGCATTATTCTTCTGTACAAAAAATGTATTATTGATCAATGTTACTGTTATAATTTTTAGTGTTCCGTACGGAACACTTATAAGATGACTTCGGTGTCTGTCCGTCTGTCTGTCTGTCACACCCGATTTTCTCTGAAACTATTTGTCATAGAAAGTTGAAATTTGGTAATAATATAGGAATTGATGGCCTCATCAGATCCATGTAGTTTTGAAAGTTAAATTTTGACTTAGGGGGTTAGTTTTGGGGGGTGAAATCGGAAGTGAAAAAAATTTTTTTACTAGGTCATCGAGTGTGGTGTAAAATGAAAGCTTGTGAAAACACGAGTAAAAAATATATATAATGTAATACTTGCGCGCACTTTTTTTGTATTATTTTTAAAAAATCGCGAAAAATCGCTGTCCACCCGCCTTATCTCGAAAAGTACTTATCAAAAAATTTTGAAAAAATTCTGGAATATTCTCAACGGGGTGTGGAATGAACGAAAATTATCACGAGTGCATTACCTTTAATAATTGATCTGGTATATAAAAAAAATAAAAATTTCAGAGTCATCAGTTTCCAGCAAAGATTGGAAACAAACTTTGTTGAAAACTCATTTGGGGTGTTTTTTGTGAAGTCACTGATCATTGTATACCTCATTTTTTTATTTTAAAAGCAATCAACGTACGGAACACTAATTGCGCAAGTTCAACTTGCACTTGACCGGTTATTTATCTATGCCATTACTAATGTGTCATATCGTCACGAGGCTGCACGATGTGTGAGGTGCTGTCTTTACAATTATGTTATATACTCGTATCGTTGTATAGGTAATCGGTTATTATTAATCGACTTCATTTTTACTTACTCTTGCAGGCCTCTAGTAAGCACCGTTTATTCGATATAAAGACCGTCTAGTAATGATATAAGTATCATGTTTTAAGCAACAATTTGTTGTTTCTTTATGGCTTCGTTAGCCAAGCGCATTTTAAATAAGAATTAAAAGCATTTGGAATAAACTTACTGGTCTGTGCATGAGTGAGCCGGCCAAGGAACCTAAAATTCCTCCTACGCTACCCAAACCTCCTACTGAACCTTCACCTCCAATCTGGGGTACGTGGGGTTGTTGCTAAAAAAAGTTAAATATTCATTACTATCGAAACTCACACGTTGACTTGTGGAATTTATTTTTAGCTCTAGAAATAAATTAAATAATGCTATGGGCGTTTATTTTTAGGAGAAACTCCATTCACAATGCTGTAAACAAAAGAGCACAGGGAAAATATTTGTAGCAACCTCAGATTAACCATTTATTTAGTATGAGGTAGTAATTAGATGCCGTCTGTCTAAGACAGACGGCATCGGTGAAATTTGGAGAGATCAGGTCAGAAGATGTTGCCATCTAACGAGGAGTGAGACAGGGCTGCATACTTTCACCATTGCTGTTTAACCTTTACTTCGACAAAATACTCAAAACTGTTTTATATGAACAACCATATGGAGTGAAGGTGAATGGAGAGTTCATTAACACAGTCAGATATGCGGACGATACTGTTATCTTGAGTGACAGGATTGAAGATTTTCAACGCCTGTTGGATGGAGTTGAACAGGCAGGAGCGGATGTGGGCCTTAACATCAATTTATCTAAAACCAAATTCATGGTTTTTAGCCTCCAACAATGTACAGATGTTGACCTCCATCTCAATGGTCAAGTTCATCATTTTAAATACCTTAGAAGCTACGTTACTGATCAGTTAGACGCTAACAAAGAAATTAAGTGCAGAATAGAAGCAGCCGTAACAACCTTCATTAAAATGAAGTGAAGCAGAGAATGCTAAAATGCTATATTTGGTCGCTTCTGTTGTACGGCACAGAGGATCGACATCGAAGGTTGCGACAGTTAACCGCTTGGAGGCTTTCGAGATGTGGCTGCATAGAAGGACTCTCCGTATTTCGTGGACAGCTTATGTCACCAATCAGGAAGTACTGCAGAGAGCTAATGCAGTCAGATAGTTGTTGTCAATGGTAAAGTGCAGAAAGCTGGAGAATTTGGGACATGTTTGTCCTGGCCAATATTACGAGTTACTGCAGCTCATAATGAGGGGAAAGATTGAGGGCAGGCGCGGCGTTGGTAGGAAGCAAGCCTCTTGGCTGAGAAATATACGAGATTGGATGGGAATCCATAGCGTCGAAGAATTATTTCGAGTCGCAGGGAACAGGGATGAATGTGCCAGAGTATTAGTCAGAAGGGCCTGATATGGCACATATAAGAAGAAGTAATTTGAATTTTTCGGGATTGACAATACTAATCAAGAGACCAGTAATTCCGCCAAATTTCGGTCGCTATTAACATTTTTTCTGGATTTTTTTTGTTTACAGTGTTGTGAAATGCTCGCCTCCTTTAATTACAAACGCGACTATTTACATTCTTTTTTGTGTTTTTTGGAATACATTTATCAATATTTTGTTCTTATGAATATTTACCTGTTGTTGTCCTCCACCGAGGAATCCCGATAAAAGTGATTCTACGGGTCCCTTCTGCTCCTGTTGTGGAGCGTGGGGATACTGACCGTATTGCTAAGAAAATATTAATAATTAAAGAAAATATTAATAATTAAAGAAAATTCAAATTTAAAGAAACATTATTAAAACTAACTACCAGATCTTAACTAATAATTCTGAGTTACGATAAGAAAATATTCAATTTCTTTTTGGTACATCAAATTATATGAAAAGTATTAGTAAGGTATTAATATAGTACCTTTAAATCAAAAAATTCTTTTCATAAAAAGTCAGGCAAACATACGTCACTTACAATTTAAATTATATTAATTTGTAAGACATTGTACGGTTCTTTTATGAACGCCACTGTATGTCCCGTGATATATATTTTTGTACGGCAGTACTTGTAGAAGCAAATAAGCAAGATTAAGCAAGAAGGTGATTACATCTTTAATAAAACAGACAACAGAAGATACTACTCCTAACCTATTTAACTCCGCATAAAATTTACAAAAGAGGTAAGGCCGGAGCTAAGCTATTTTTAAACATTTAATTCGGAGATACTGTTAAACAAACTTGAACATTATTGGGTCCTAGTGAATTATGCCGGATTGAAGTGGGCAAATTTTTAGAGCTTAAAACTTAATTATGGAGGCATGCCTTACAAAAAGTGATAATTTTTTAACAGTCCTGATAAAAACGCCACCAAAATAGTGTCGTTCTAAACCAAAATGTAAAAAAAAAAAAATTAAAAATCATAGTTTCAAATTTTACTTTTAGACGGTGTTGTCATGTCGTGCATCCTGAAGAAAAACTATAGTTTCGGTTCTTACTTAAGGTAGTTTACTTGTAAATCTCCTTTCCTTAAGAATTTGATGAAATTTAAATATAATTTTAAGTAGAAGTTTTGCAAGAAGTGAAACACTACTTAAATTTCCACTACAATTTTTATTTTTAACACCATGACATGTTTCGCTGTACGAGAGCTTTTTCAGATGGTCTGAAACAGCGAAATATGTAATAGTGTTAAAAATAAAAAAATTAGTGGAAATTTAAGTAATGTTTTACTTCTTGCAAAACTTCTAGTTATGGATTTCCACCGGCTGAATCAATTCAATATGATTTTAATCTAAATGTTTTTCATTTAATTAAAAAATAATCATAATTAAAGTGCACATCATTAACATGCAATAGGCCAGTGAAGTATAAAAAGGAATGGTTTCGTGTATATCTTAAGAACCAGTCTTTCGATTTTTTTAAAATAATATTTAGTAAAAAAAATTAGAAAAATTTTGAAATAAAAATAATTTGTTTTTTTATCGATTTGTTAAAAAAATATATAAATATTTAAAGTTGATATTTTTTTAAAAGAATAACCGCGTAGTGAGGGACAGAGATCACAATTTGACAACGCTGTATATCGTCATACTTTACGCGCCAACATTTAAACAGCATTTAAAATGGTTAACTTTTAAACAGAAATTCATTTGTAGGTTAAATAATTTATTGAACAAACACAATATATTTATCAGCTTTATTTATAATCATTAAATAAAAATATTAAATGTATGTATTATTTTTTCTTTATTATATAAAAGATTTGTATTTAAACAAAAATATGTTTGTAGGTGTGGTACTAACTTTAGAACACTTTTCGCTTCTCTTGCGGATACCATTGATCATTTACAAATTAACTATCCAAATGCCGAAATTGCAATCCTGGGCGACTTTAATGTCCACAACATCAACTGGCTTAAATATTCAAATACTACTGACGAACAAGGTCGTGAAGCTGAATCATTCTCAATCAGCTGTGGTTTAACTCAGCTTATTGACGAACCAACACGGATCCCTGATTGAGACGGGGAATTCGCCAGTCTTCTTGTCTGTTTTTAACCATTAATCCGGAGATTTACACGGTCACCGTAAATCTGCCGTTAGGTTCTTCCGACCATAAACTGCTTTCGACATCGAGTATCCTGCCAATTAGTGACAGAGAGGCGCCTAAACCGCGCAAGATTTGGCACTACAGATCTGCTAAATGGGAAGATCTCATGGAATATTTTAGAACTTTTAATTGGTTGGATGTTTGTTTTCATTCTGACGACCCATCTGCCTGCGTCAGGGAGGTTTCCCATGTTATTTTGGCTGGTATGGAGGCTTACATTCCTTTTTCAAAGAAATGCCCTTCCAACGGCAAGCCTTGGTTTGAACGAAAATGCAAAGAAGCTGTTGCTTCTAAACATCTTTCCTATCGACAATGGCATGACAATCCTAACACCATAAATCGTAACACCTTTGTTCATGCCCGGAACAGATGCAAAGAAATTATCGACGAAACCAAGAACGCACACAATCGGCGAATTAGAAACAAACTTCTCGCTTGTCCCAACAATTCCAGGTCCTTTTGGTAAGTCGCTAAGGCAGTTAGCCAAAATTTCACCAAATCTACCATACCACCACTCACACGGCCAGATAATTCTATTGCAACGACACCTGTTGAAAAAGCGAACTTGTTGGCTGAACTCTTTGCTTCACATTCTACTGTTGATTTCCAGGGAAAAACACCACCTACTATTCCCATAGTGCAGTCAAGGATGCCCCATGTTTTCAGACAGTTATGCGTATCATAAAACGTATTTTAATGAAGCTAGACACCAAAAAAGCTTCTGGCGCTGACGGAATACCTGCCACAGTTCTCAAAAACTGTGCGAGGGAACTGACGCCAGTTTTCTGTAGACTTTTCAACCTATCCTACAGAAAAGGAATATTTCCTTCCTGCTGGAAGTGTGCTACGGTTCAGTCGATACCTAAAAAAGGCATAAAGACCTTGCCAAATAACTACCGACCAGTCGCACTGCTTTCAATAATATCGAAAGTCATGGAAAAGGCTATCGATCAACATCTCCTAAAATATCTTGAAGAATTCAGCATTATTAGCGATCACCAATATGGCTTTCGTAAACATAGATCAACGGGAGATCTTCTGACTTATGTAACACATGTTTGGAACAACGCAATTGAACACTTTGGAGAATCTCGAGCGGTTGCTCTTGACATATTCAAGGCATTCGACCATGTTTTGCACGATGGACTGTTGGCTAAGCTACGCTCTTATGGTATGTCTGAAAAGTTCTGTTTGTGGTTCTCATGTTTCCTCAGTTTTTTCTAAAAAATTTATCAAAAGAACTTTTTAGATCTTCCAAAAGATGCAATTTAATCTTTTAATCAAAAGATCTGAAATAACACTTTTTAAAGGCATTGCACTCTTTATACGATAAGCAATTTGTAATTACGACCTAAACGACTCTCATGAGTTATCTTCTCTAGTAAAAGGACTTTTTTTTACAGACAACACTTTAAATTTTTTCCTAACACATCTAACTCGATCCGTCGACCACTACACGGGTTAGGCTCTTCAGTTTTTAATTTTTTCACATCATTCATTCCCAAAATACTTTTTTTGCGTTTATTGATGAGTTTTTCCTCTGCAAATTTGCCTTTATGTCGCAACTGATTATAATCTAAAGGTATTTTTTATTTAATTACATTTTATTTTAAAATAGAAGTAATATTGTCCAAAGAATAAACATACACAAAGTATAATAAATATAACCTATAAATACGTCACTTCTATAAAGCATTCCATAGACACAGAGGATGGACTGAGCATTAATTTCATAAAATTGACCACTCTCTAGAAAGAGACAAAGCGATCGTGCAGACAATACCTGTCTCTTTTCTGTAGGCCTATAATAAACAAGGCGCTGTACCCTGAGACAGAATTCAAGGCGAGAAAAGCCCCATACCCGATTTTAGTTCAAATAGAACACTCAGAAATATTATTTTTAAGAGTGCCATAGCTTAGCGGCATTCTAAAAAGAGACAGCTACTGGCCACTCATTAGCTTTGTCTCTCTTACAGTTTTGCGTCCATATTTACTATCTCTTTCTTTCTTTCTCTTTTATTGAGCTCTATCCTACTTTGGATAATTTACTCAGCTTTGAATCCGTCTCGTGCTTAGGCAGAGCACCGGCGATCCTTCGGTGATGCGTTACACATTCTCGAGTTTGGATCCGTTCTACAGGTAGAGAGCAACGATGTCTCGCTCTAGGCGATATTGCCCCCCAAAAAAAATATTTATTTGTCTTTAAAACTTGATTTCTTTTTTGGCACTGATAAAGGATCTCATCGGGAACTGCTACTGGTTTTGGGTATAACCTTTTCTGTCAGACCGCTCCTTTGATTAAGTGATTGACACAAAAAACACGGCCTCACGTGTTCACCTAGTGCTCAAATCACCTAACCTCAACTGATGTTATAGGAATCACCCCTCACAGCGCTTAGCAATCCTATGCGATTCGAACCCCTACCGCGCAATTTGTGGACCACCGATCCACACGTCCATATTTACTTCACAGCGGGATACGGAACACTCAGTCCATCCTCTATGTCTATGGAGCATTCGGTATACGCATTGGAAGCGTTGCCACATTTATTTACATTAAGAGTGTGCTTGTATTACTGTGTATGCGCATATGAAAGTTTCCATCTATCAAATACAGTCTTCGACAAAAATAAAATACTCTGCCGTTGAGTATTTTAAACTTTTTGTATTTACTGTCGGACTATACTTTTGGCTCTGATTATCACGAGTGAACTACCTTAAGCTGAGGGATCGAAAATATTATTTTCCTCTGACGAAGAGCAAATTAATCAGAACGTTATTTTTTGAGGCACAAATAAGTTTTCTTTTGGATGGCATGAAACAATTGGAATTAGTTAAGATGGTAGTTATGAAGAATTTTTTTCTTAAGCTCTGCGGGTTTTCCTTCATAATTACCCCCAAAAAAAACTCCGTCGTACATAAACATATTAGGTAGATAAATTAATAACACCTCTGTTATATACAAATAATGTAACGTACTGTTTTCCTTATTATTTTGTTATAACCTCTCCTTGTATTATTGTAGAACAAAGAACTGTAAGTGTAAGTAACAAAACCTGTGTTATATGCAACAAAAGACAAAAAATAAATCAAAGCTCTGTATTATTTAACATGTTTCTTATTCTCTCGTTATAACCACTCCCAGTATTATTAAAAACTATAAATAAAAAAAATATAATTGTGTTCGCCAGTGTCGATAAAATTCGAAACTTAAAACCTTGCGGGTTGGTTTGTCTAAAATGGTGACTGTTTATTTACGTCTACACTTAGATATTTCCTCAAAAATTAGTCAAAAACTCACTTGTTGAGGATCCTGCGTCGGCCTAGGACTCTGTGGTCCACCTCCGATAGGTTGAGGCCCCAGTGGCCCTCCTCCACTAGGATGCGTTTCCTGAATAGGTCTGGTATTATCATGCTGCTGGCTAGCTTGACTCACCAATCCTTGCAAAAGATTTGCTAATAATTCAGCGTTGTTCTGACCTTGACCTTGGTTTTGACTGTTTTGAGGTTGGTTGTAACCTTGAGGGGGCTGGTTATAATTTTGAGGAGGTACGTTTTGACCTGCAGATGTCGGCTGATTGCTATTTGATATCAAGCTTTGTAAAATATTGCTGAAAGCATCTCCACTGTTTTGATTTTGACTGTGGGGAGGCTGGTTAGGTGCCCCAGCGTTTTGTTGATTTTGATTTGATGATAGCAGACTTGATAAAAGTCCCGAAAGTACATCGGAACCTTGTCCTTGTCCTCCTGATGCATTTGGAGTATTTTGAGGGCCATACGGAGGTTGATTTTGAGCTCCGGGTGTCTGCTGGTCTTTATTCCCACTTAACAGGCTTTGTAAAATACCCGCTAGCAAATCAGAACCTCCTCCTTGTGCATTCTGAGGCTGGTTACTTACTTGTGGGTTTTGAGGATAAGGACCACTATACTGGGGTGGATTCTGAGCTCCAGGTTGATCGCTCTGTTTATTCCCACTCAATAGATTACTTAAAAGACCAGACAATAGTTCTGCTCCTCCTGATTGAGTATTCTGAGCACTTTCCGCACCTCCAGTTTGCTGAGTACCTCCTCCCTGTCCTCCTAGAAAGTTAGTTAGAAGACTTTCAAATGGACCAGGTTGTTGACCACCAGGTGCGTTCTGACCACGAGGTACGTTCTGTCCAGCAGGTATGTTTTGACCTCCTGAAGGTAGATTTCCGCCACTGGGAAGTTGAGGGCCAGAGGTAATCGAGCCTCCTGATCCGGCAATTAAGCCGCTAAGAGCGGAGTCTTGTTCAGTGAAATTTCCTGTATTTGGAGCAGGAAGATTAGTCGTTTCTTGAGTTGGTAGATCTGGATAGATTCCGTATCTCTGAAGGGGGGGAAATGATAATAAAAAAAATTCTGGATTTTGATGTTTGGTTACTTGAAAAACAGTCATTATTTAGTTGAAGAAATATTTTTTTTAAGTTTAGATGTAACTGATGTCTCTTCAACGGCATGTATTTGTCGAATTAAATAATTAAAATACAGGCTTGAGAAATCGCAATAAGAGAATCTCCCAATTCTCGGGACGGGCCCATTTCTTCTATACTTTATTTATTTGAAACTAATGGTAATAAAAATGCCAGTGGACTGTCCGGCGGTCCTACGAAGTATATTCGGAAAGTAAGGCTACAACGCGCATGTAGCTCCGAGGGATTTTTTTTCTAAGCTTGCACTTCTGCGTGCAGAGAAGGTCCTAACGAAGAGAGCGAGCGGTCGTTGGAATCAGTAGCCTGGCTGGTTTCGTCAGAATCATTCCACCCATTCCCGATCCTGCCAAGTACGAGGTTCGCGGACTCATCCGCTATCTTGCGATTGCTAAAAATGAGACCGCATTTACCGTGAAATTATTTCTGTTTACGGTAATGTGATGTCAAAAAGTGGCAACGTGGTGTCAAAATTTTAAAAACGGTCAAACAAACACTCACGATGAAGAAAGGAGCGGGAGATCATTGATAGTGACTGAGGAGTTTGTTCAAAAAGTTAAAGAGATGATTCGTGAAGACTGCCGTATGACTGTGGATGAGCTTTACGAGAAATGTACAGAAGTTGGACGAACTGTGCTTTGTGAAACATTGACCGAAAAATTGAGATGTCGAAAACTGTGCGCCTAGTGGGTGCCAAAAATGCTAGCAGACGAACATAAAGTCAATCGAATTCGTGCAGTTCAGGAGTTTCTCGACCGTTATGGATTAGAGGGGGAAGAATAGTGACAGGTAATGAAACATAGGTTGCACAGCACAGACCGGAAAGCAAAAGACAATCGATGCAGTGGTGGGATACGAGTTCCCCGTCTTCAAAAAAATCAAGACACAACCATCTGAAAAAAAATTATGGCTGTGTTGCACGATAACGTCCACTCCCACACCGCACTCAAAACAACACCTCACCTCTTTTGGTTGGGATGTTTTGAACCATCCCGCCCATAGTCCAGACCACGCACCGAGTGACTTCTTTCGTTTCTCTCTTTTGAAAGAGCATATGGGCGGAAAACGTTTTTTTCCAGCGATAAAGAGATGAAGAATGCAGTGCTTGAATGGGTAGCGAAATTGGCGGCAGAGGCGACTGACGTAGGTTCCACGACTCACTAAACGCAGAGAACTCCAAGGCGATTTTGTGGAAAAATAGTTGAATACTACGGTATTATTTCCTATAAATTTTAATAATAAAATACGCATTTTTCAATTTTTAATGACTGTTGTCCCCTTAGTTTCTGAATATACTTCGTATAACAGAGGCGTATTCTCAGGTATTTTTCAGGTAATAATGCTCTTTTGTAACGAAGTTTTATTGTCGATCAAATCATTTTATTTACATACTTTCCTGTTGCCCCAACTATAAATACATATTTAGAGCAGCATGCCCAAGTGTCAACCCAGTTAGTGACAAGTGTGTTAATAAAATGTTTTCTCCAGCGAAACGCGAAAAGTTCGGACAGCTAACCCATGATGAAAAGCGAATAGTTAAAAATGTATTTGACAACGTTCAAAACGATCAAAATAGTAATTTAAGTGTGTACGATTGTGTGACAAACTGTTCCTTAATGACCGAAGTTGGTAAAGCCACAGTTTACAGAATTTTAAAAGAAGAAAAGAAGGGCGGTATAGATTCTCTAAAAAAGAGACCAGGCAGAAAAGAACTTCATCTGACAGACAGCAGCAAGGCATATTGTTCATGACTTCTTTATGGAAAAAAGAATTCCAACGTTGGATAAGATTCTGCAGGCTGCGACAAGCCACCCAGAAATACAGAAAATGGGTATATTAAAACTATACGAGTGTTTTAAAAGGTGTGAAAGAAAATTTTTAATGATAGAAAGTGGAGAAATTATACACTGGGGAGGAGATTATTTAAGGAAAGTTAGCAAAGCTCCCTCTGAAGGAAAAAGGATATAATACTTAGATAAGACGTGGATAAATTAAGTCAAGAAATTTTGGCAAGTGAGAATATCAAAAATGATCGTTAAGCATTCAATGACGGTGCCTCTATTGGGCTTAAACCGCCATCTGGAAAGGGACCTAGGTTAATTATTACGTATATTGGAAGCGAAAGTGGTTTCGTAGACAGAGGTTTTTTAACATTCGTATCCAAGAAAACAGGAAATTATCACGAAGATATGAAATCTGATGTATTTGAAAATTAGGTTTTACAGATGATAGACTTAATACCAGACGGTTCTGTCTTTGTAACGGATAACGCAAGCTATAATTCTAAAAAAATTAGAACAAGTTCCAACTTTGGGTTGGCTGGAAAAAGACATTCAATCTTGGATGACCGAGAAAAACATTTCATTTTCAAAAGACAGCGTTAAGAGAGAATTGTCAAGCTTGAAGTTCTCAGAAATAAAGACAAGTACACAACTTTCGTCATCGATGAAATGGCAAAAAAAGTGATATTACTGTTTACCGCCTACCAATATATCATTGCGAGCTCAATCTGATAGAACATATATGGGCCCAGGTTAAAGGTGAAGTCGTCAGGAATAATACGAGCTATAAATTAGCAGACGTACAAAATCTTTTTCAGAATGCCATATCTAATGTTTCCACAGAAAATTGGCGAAAATGCGCCGAGCATGAATTGAGGGTGGAAGATAAAATCTGGACTGTGGACATGGCAATGGATACCACCAACCTTTAATTATACAGGGTGAGTCAACGATAGAGTAAAGTTCATTATCTCATTTGTTTCGGGAATGACGAAAAAAATAGTTTTAGGGAATGTTAAGGTGCACAGTTTAAAATTATTTTTGAGTATACAGGGTACTTCAAGAAAGTGTGGCCGATATAACATATGTTTTTTTAAATAGAACATCCTATTTTCTAATTTGTTTTTAAATTCTGAGAAAAAATTTTATAACTTTTTTATTAATAATGATATATACCTAAAGCTTTAATTTTTAATACACTTACGCTATAACTTCATAGTTGCCAAGACAAAACAAAAATGTAGGCATTGTCAAATTTTGACATATCTATTAAGCAAGTAAAATAGTTTAATTTGTTGTCGTAAGTGACGTATAAAGGTAATAGTTATATAAAACGGAAAGTAGTAAACCAGAATGCTAACAATGAGGAAAAAGAAATGGAGATTTTACTTCATGTTGAAGATAATCCATAGGTCAGCAGCCGTCAACTAGCTGACTTATCCGAGACATCTCAACCTAAGGTTAATCGCACCACGAGAAAATACAAGTATCATCCCTTTCATATGGAACTACATCAAGAACTTCAAGACCGTGATTTTGAACGATGGGTAAACTTTTGTACCACCATGAATGGAGCAACATAGGCCGACCTAAATTTTTTATCCAAAATAATGTTTTCTGATGAAGCTACTTTTCGCAGTAATGGAACAGTTAACAGTCATAACATTATTATTCAACAGTTGATGATATTTTGGTTTAAACTGTGCACCTTAACATATCCTAAAACTATTGTATTTAACATTTTTTCGTCATTCTCGAAACAAACGAGATAATGAACTTTACTCTATTGTTGACTCACCCTGTACATGTAAATTCAAATGAGTCTGACAATGACAGTCTTTCAAGCACGTCGGAGATCGAAGATTGGTAATACTTTTCTCATTGTTGTTTTACTTCCTCATTTGTATATTTTTGAATTAATAATGTTTCATTATAAAATGTTATTTTTTTTTTCTAATGAATGTTTAAACATTATTAAGCTGTTTCATTCATACTATTCGCAAATAATACGTATACGCCTAAGCGCATCACCACTGGCCAGAACTATTTCAGACTATTTAGCCCCGAACAACAAAAAAGGGGTCCTTTGCATTTGCATAATTCTAGATGATTTATTGCTATCGCTTTCAAATAAATAGAGTATAGTAATAATATCCCCAAAATAAAGTTCTGGAAAAAAAGTAAAGGATCAAGCTTAGGCAGAAACCTTCAAACTTAATAAATAAACAATCACCAATTTTTGTGCATTTTAAACTCAATTCTCTACAATTTAAGTAAACAGAAAAGACATAAAATAATATTTGAACTATTTCATATCAGCAACATAATGTGCACGCAATTCATTCGTTGATCTTAGTTACATCCTACCTCATTATTTTATTTTAGGGTGCAACGGTAGTTCAAGCAACAGATATAATTGATTATTACGCATATTGGAAATTAAATATGTACAAGAATTTGTGTAAAATTTATACAAATGCATTTATAATGCTGTATATCTACCATGCAGTATATCTATATTTCAACGTGCGTTTTTCTAGTTTTAGTGTAGGTCTCTAGAAGTGGTTTGTGTTCTCTATAAAAACAGATGTCATTATCTTCATAAAACATATGCTATATTGAAGAAATATGTTAGGTATTATACATATATTACAAAATACAAAAGACAATAGAACTAGAGATGTAACGGGGAGTACTTTTTAGGATCCGGCCATACTGGGTACCCGGGTACGTAGGATCAGGTAAAACTGGGTACCCGGCCGGGTAAGATCCGGCAATTAAGCTCGTTTTATTAACATTTTCTGCCAGCAATGCTAACTTTAGGTAATTATTTATGATTTGGCAATATTGTTAAGATAAAAGGACGAGGGTCAGTAAGGGTGGTTTTCGGTCCATTCAAAAAATCACCCAAAACACATTCCCTGGGTCCATATAAATAATATTCAATCGATTCTAACCTAAACGGATACACCTCCTCTCCCCTCAGACACCCCTATTCTACATAAATCCTCCCATATCATCCGCAAATCTTCTAAGTAAGAATTTAAAACAAAAATGCCTCAAAGCCCATGGAATATATTACTTTGATCAACAAAAACAATATAGTCAACTCTAGTGTACACGAGTGCTTCCCCACTCCAATATCCTCGTCTCGCTTGCCACTCTAAAATCATCTAAGTAAGTTTCATTCAAAAAATGACTCAAAATATAAGCAATAACACGTAGGCTGGAAAGTTTTTGGTCTAGCTACTTAAATCACCTAAGTTGGGAATGTGGAATCTTTGGCACAATGACACTACTCAGTATATATCACCACTACACCAAACACTTTATTTTTGCACTCGACGCGCGTTTCGCTAACCATGTTAGCTTCATCAGGAGCGATGATTGACTGGCTGACAGTCAATCATCGCTCCTGATGAAGCTAACATGGTTAGCGAAACGCGCGTCGAGTGCAAAAATAAAGTGTTTGGTGTAGTGGTGATATATACTGAGTAGTACTTAAATCACATTATTTTTGCCAAATTCCACTTTATTCATCAATATAGTCTCCTTCAAGAGCGATACAATCAGTCCAAAGCCTTTCTAATATTTCTATACCTTTCTTGTAGAAGGATTTGTCTTTGCCTTCAAAATAGGTCTCAGCTTCGGCGATAGCTTCTTCACTGGAGCTAAATCTGTTCCCTGCGAGCATTTTTTTGAGGTCTGCGAATAGATAATAGTCGCTGGGGGCCAAATCTGGAGAAGACGGTGGATGAGGAAACAATTCGAACTCCAATTCATGCAATTTTGCCATCATAACTTGTGACACGGTGCACTGTCTTGATGAAGGAACACTTTTTTTTGTTCATTCGGGGCCGTTTCTTTGCGATTTCTGCCTTCAAACGTACCAATAACTTTATAATATTCACTATTGATGGTTGTCCCTTCTTAGCATGGTCGATGAAAATTATGCCATGCGCATCCCAAAATATAGAGGCAAACATCATCCCAACCGACTGTTGTGTCTTTGGTCGCTTCAGGCGACTTTCACCGGCTGCTATCCACTCAGCTGACAGCCGATTTGATTCTGGTATGTAGTGGTGAATCCATGTGCACATATCGCATGAAAAAATCCTTTGTATTGCACTTAAATAGGCTCAAACAGCGCTCCGAATCATCAACACGTTGTTATTTTTGGTCCATTGTGAGCAAACGCGGTACCCATTTCAAACACAGCTTTTCCATGCCCAATGGTTCATGAAAAATATGATCAACACGTTTTTTTATATTTTCAGGGTGAGAGCTATCGCACGCAATTTCACTTTACGGTCATCCAAAACAATTTTGTGTTTTTTTTTTGTTTTCCTGTGTAACCACCTCATTTGGGCGTCCAGAGCGTTCAGCATCATTTGTGTCTGTACGACCGCGTTTAAATTCAGCATACCAGTAAATAATGAGTGATTTTCCGGGAGAAGAGTCCCCGCAACACTTATCTTTGCTTGAACGTATTTGTCATTAAAAAACAGTGTTTAATCAACACACGAAATTCGATTTTTTCCATTGTTTTGAAAATATCAAAAGTAGCGTCACTAAAACCACTGTAATTTATAAACTAATTGTCGAAATGGTAAGAAATTTTGAAAAGGGAGGTATCTATGTATCAGACCAAAAACTTTTCAGCTTACGTAATATTTCATGTATTTTGAGTCATTTTTTGAATGAATCTCTTACATGATTTTAGAGTGGTAAGGGGGAGGGGGTATTGGGGTGGGGAAACGCTCGTTTACATTATAGTGTTTACTTACTTAGAAGATTTTTGGATGTTGGTAGTATAGAGGTAAGGGGGGTGTATCCGTTTAGGTTAGAATCGGTTTAATATTGTTTGTCTGGACCCAGGGAATGTATTTCATTTATTTTGGGTGATTTTCTGTTTGAGTAGAAAACCGCCCTTACTGACCCTCCTCCTTTTGTCGGATATCCAGCCGGGTAATAAAGTATCCGGGTAAACCGGCTTTACGGCCAAATTAGCCGGGCACCCGGTTTTGGCCAGGTACCTGTTCCATCTCTAAATAGGACAAATAACAAGACAACCATAACATGAATTTAAAATTTAACATGCACTATCAATGAAAATTAAATTTTTACTCTCTGTCAATTCTAGCATATTGATGTATTTTACTACCTTACTAGGCATCTAGAGATCCTTGCCACTGACCTCCAAACACAAATGCCTGGATTCTAGTCGATTAAAACATATGTAGACCACCTTATATTGAAGCTTTCATGCAGGACTACATATAACAGTAGATTGTATGTCTGAGGTCGCGGATTGGTAGTTTTTTAAGCGTAAATGGTAGCAGTAATTTCAAGCAACAAACCAGAGAAATCATGCAAGGTAACAAAAACAGGGGACACTTCCAAAAATGGATGATTGTTTATTTTTAAAATGCGTTAAGATATAAATACCCATATTTCTATTTTTTGGAAATTTTCGAAAAAATTAGAGGTCAATTAAGAGCTCTAATTAATATTTTATTTTTGAAGGCACTTAAATAACATGAGGTCAAAATGTTGTTGAAATACGCATCGTTGACAATATAGTCAACTTCCTTTGGGAAAACTCCGGAACATATTATAGTTCGCGTCTATAAAACATGGGTAATTCTTATCACCACACCATTACTTCTTTAAACCAAAATGTTGCATATAATGGCATTTTTTCCAAAAAAAAATCATATTGCTATAACAAATTTTATTACATTTGATACAAAGTCGACGTAATGTCAAAACTTCAACTAAGGAAGTTGTGGCGATATAGGTGAAACCAAAAGTAAATTACGTTAGCTTATATAAATAGTATTTTGTTGTGAGTCTACATTTATATTTTTAACGAAGTACAGTGATTCAAGAACAACGTTAATCGCTTTTTTCGCACACATGCCGCTCCTGGAGCGCTTTAGGAACTTCCCTGCAGCACGTGTGCTAGACCCATAAAAAAAAAGTAATGAATAATTGATATTATATATTACTGACACGTTTGACATTATTTTTCGATTATATTCTATTATTTATTAGAGTTTTTACATGAATAGACTAACTTGTGAATGAAAAAACGAAGGATCTAAGTATATTTTAACGTATTAATAATACAAAATTTATACAGTAGATATGCTAAAGACATATTAAAACCACTGTTCTCTATGATGTTGAGTTCTACCAGGTGTACAAGTATGAAATGCGGATTTCAGACAACAGATGGTGCACCAATGCAGTTTGTGCTATAAAAATTTGACACCGCGCCATTTTGTTGTGTCATCAACAAATCTCAGACGCGCACGAGTGATAAATTGGAAAAGTGTGTGCATAGTGTTGTGGTGTTCAATATGTCGAAATTTATACCGAACAAAGAGCATTCGCGGACAGCATTAATTTTTTGTTTTCATTTGAAGAAAACTGCTGTTGAATCATACCGATTAGTTCGAGAAGCTTATGGTGAACATGCTACTTTCAAAAGTGATGACTTAGATGTTGCAGACAAGGTATGTGGAAAACCGCCAAAAAAATACGATGATGTGGAATTGCAAGCATTGTTGGACGAAGATGATTCTCAAATACAAAAACAACTCGCCGAGCAATTGGGCGTTAGTCAACAAGCTGTTTCCAATCGGCTACGAGAGATGGGAAAGATTCAGAAGCCGGTAGAAGGGTACCACATGAGTTTGAACGACAGGCAGATGGAAAAGCGCAAAAACACGTGCAACATTTGCTCGCTCGGTACAAAAGGAAGTCGTTTTTGCATCGTATAGTTACGGGAGATGAAAAGTGGATTTATTTTGAGAATCCCAAGCGCAAAAAATTATGGGTAGACCCAGACGCACCATCCACATCGACCGCAAGACCGAATCGCTTTGGCAGAAAAACGATTCTCTGTGTTTGGTGGGACCAGAGGGACGTGGTCTATTATGAGCTGTTTAAAACCTGGGGGGGAAACGGTTAATACTAAACGTTACCAACAACAATTGACAGATTTGAACCGTTCACTGCTTGAAAAAAAGGGCCAGAATACCGAAAAAGGCAACACAAAGTCATTTTTCTTCATGACAATGCTCCATCACATACGGCAAAACCAGTTCGCGACCCGTTGGAAGCACTCAGCTGGGAAGCTCTACCCCATGCGGCTTACTCACCAGACTTGGCTCCTTCCGATTACCACTTGTTTACATCGATGGGTCACGCACTTGATGAGCAGCGCTTTGGTTCGTACGAAGATGTGAAAAAATGGCTCGATGAATGGTTCGCAGCAAAAGCGGAAGATTTTTACTGGCGTGATATTCACAAATTGCCCGAAAGATGGAAAAAATGTATAACAAGCGTTGGAGCATACTTTGAATAAAGCACTTTTTGTCATTCTTCTGAATTTAATATGTTTTTTTTAGAAAAAAAATCCGCATTTCATACTTGTACACCTGATATGTTTGCGAGAAAAAATCAAAATAAATATTGCTAATTTATTCATTAAAAAGTTGCAACATTTTATAATAGTTGGACATCATGACATTCTGAGATTGCGGCATATTCAGGGTAAAACAGTATTGTAGTGCACTTCATTAGAGTTAAAAGTAAAGAAATGGATTAAAGACAAAGAATGCGGAACTAGTGACAAAAAATGGAAAAATATATATATTTGGAAGAGAAAACATGAAATCGAAGTAGTTGATACACAAAGATTGAATCAAAGGAGATGTGGCGAAAAAAGACGAAGGGTAAACAGTGATAATGACAGTTCTAACCTCTGATGAAAATATTAAAATTCGTGTAACGAAATCACCGCGTGTTCTAAATCCACTGTTTGAATATTGTAAGTATTGTTTCAAAATTATTATTTATTTTATATATGCGATATGCTATTTAAGAATAAAAAAATTGTTACTATGTGTTGAATATTTATTACTACTGGAAATTGTTACTAGCGTGAATAATTAAAGGCATTCTAAATGAAACACTAGTTTTATTACTTTTTTATTCAAAAATTTACATACTGATACGTTGCGTTTAACGATTCATATAGATGTAACTTACGCCGAACATAGACGCATTTGAATTTCCCTCTATTTTTTGTCAATGCGGTGTTGTTACTTCATTCGCCTGATATAAGTTATTGCTCGAAATCATTGATAATTATTACAATTTTTCATTCATAAACAGTCGTCATATTCTGAAGTAAAATACAGTGAAGTCTGCTTATAACGAATCCGTTTATGGCGAATTTCCGGTTAAAACAAACTATTTTATTATGTACGAAAAAACTTCCATAAGACCAATGCAAATTTTTATCGGTTATAATGAACCCGGTTATAACGAACTTTGCCACTCCCTGTGCTCCATGTCGCGCGTCTTAATCTAGGGAATTCACCGAAACTCGCTGGGAACCCCTATTCTACTTGTTTCCGCCGCGTTGCTAGTTCGAGCAGTATTATTTTCAATTCACTTGTGTTATGCGTTTCTAATGCATATTTGATCAAAGTAGCAAAGTCAATGTTTAAGTTTTTATTTCAAAATGAGTACACAAAAACGTAAAGCGTTTACTTCAAAAGACAAACATGATATTATAAGGAAAACAGAAAATGGAGTTAAACAAAGTGATGTTTGCAAACAGTTGAATTTAACTAAATCTACGGTTTCTACCATATGGAAGAAGAGGCAAGAAATCTTATTAATTTATGATAAAAGAAACTTTAGTTGTAAAAAAGTACACATGACCAAGTCGATAAAGGACTTCTTAAATTGTTTAGTCAAAAACGACATGAACACGTTCCTATTACCGGCTATACTTTACAAGAGAAAGCTAGTAAATTGGGAAGGAAAATAGAGAACTGTTCTAGAAGTTGGATTGAACGATTTAAAAAGCGACATAATATTAGTGAGGGTAAAATAGTAGGAGAAACTGCAGAAGTGGATATGACTGTTGTTGATCAGTGGCTGGCTAATGTATGGCCGGAAATTTGAGAAAGAGACATTAAAGTTTGTCGGAGAGAATTGTGCTGGTGGAAAATTATCAAAAGTAAGGATTATTGTATTGGTAACTGCAAATATGTCTGGAACAGAGAAAAGAAAATTGTTGGTGATAGGAAAGTCCGCCAATCCCAGATGTTTTAAAAACAAACATTTACCAGTAAAGTACAAATCAAACAGTAAAGCCTGGATGACATCAGAAATTTTTAAAAACAAACTGATCAAATGGGACAAAAAATTAAAATTCACAAACCAAAAAATATTACTTTTAAGTGACAACTGTCCAGCGCACCCTGAAGTTGATCTACAGCAAATAAAATTGATTTTTATGGAAAGAAATAAAACACTTATTATGTATTATTACCACTATATTGCACAAGTTTTGCGACTGCAGTTTCGACCTATGCGGTCATTATCAAGCTTACGTACTAAACACTTTAGACGAACGACAAAGGTAACAACTCTCTTGGACGCTATAAACTTTATCCATATGGCTTGGCAAAGAGTCAGTAAAGAAACCATTGCAAACTGTTTTAAGCATGGTGGATTTTGAAGGAAGGAATGTAGATATGACTCAGATGATGAGCTACCCTTGACTCAGTGGGTTGAAAAACATCGAGAAGATCCTACTGATTGTCTAGAATTTGTTCACGATGCTGACATTTAACAAAGTACAGTGGAAATCGAGATCTTTAATCACTTTAATTTTGAAGAATGTGCTGATAATGAATTAGTAACGAGAGAAATATTAACTGATGATCAAATTGTGACATCAGTGACTTTTGGAAAGATTTTAAGCGATAATGACGACGAAGACGAGCTTGGAGAAGGAGATAATATTTATGTTCCATCCATTTCAGAAATGACTAAGAAAATAACTGAAACTTGCAATTTTTTGGAATCTTGTGAAGTTCCTGAACATATATGGAGTCGTTTTTGTGACCTTGACCATTATATAAACACCATTTCTTTTTCAAATAAAACTGTACAAACGAAAATTACTGATTTTATTGTATGAACTACGTATTTTAATGTTTTTGTTTATACTCGTATATGTACCAACATACATAATAATAACTTAAGTGTGACTTGTTTTATTTTCCTTTGAACGTTTTCTTTTAATTTAATAATTATTATTATTCATTTTTATAAGCATTGGCGCCTAATCTAAATAAAAAAGTAGTGAAAAATGATATTAGATTTTGTTTACTGTTTGTACAAACTTCGGAATAGCGAACCATTCTTAGTGATTTTTTAGAGTTCGTTATAAACGGACTTCACTGTATATCTAAATTTCATATTTTTGCCAATATTATTTTTTGTGATATAAAAAAATGTACGTTTGCTTCATTGAATGACACGTTTCCCATCAGGATCTACGTATTTTTTAAATTTGACTTATTTAAAGAAGAGCTTCCTAAATGTTTTGAAATTTTTACGAAAAATTCTAGATTTTTAATTTATCAAATAAAATTAAATTAAAGTATTTTTCATTATTTTCGTGTAACGCCCCAACTTCCTTAAATACAATTCGCCTTTTAACTTTACAATGATGTTAAAATACATAGATAAAAGATCATCGCTCTGATGATCTTTTATGAACTAATGAACTAAACGATATAATTTAAAACAAATTACATATTTATTACGAGTATGTGGGTGTGTTGTTATGAATGTTTAGGGTTTATTTAGCAATTGAAACTAAATGCCATTTTAAATTAAATTTATAACACTGATTTGTAGTAAATTTCATCTTTAGCCGTTTTCTCGAATAGCTGGATCATGGTATTTGCGCATAAGTCTTAAACAGCTGGATCAATGATAAGTGAATTTGAGAAGGTGAATATTATAGAAAACTTCGTTTAGCAACATTTTCCAGTTTTACAGCGGATGTCATGAAATTAGTTGAATATATCATATTAGATATTTTATTTTCATTCAATAAAAGCCATTAGAAGCAACCAGTAAGTCGTGGCGTGATGATATTATCGATAAAAAAATAATTTTTTAAGGTTAGAGAGTTTTTCGTTTTTTAGAAATCTGAAAGCATTTTATCTCATTAGTTATGTACGCTTGTCAACACGGTATTTCTAAAAGTCGTGAGGGCTTTTTTAATGACTGCAAAATTAGCTGTTAAGTAAGTTTTAATAAACCATAGTCGAATGAAACCAAATCAGGACTTCTCGTATCGTTTAAAGTACGGCAAGCGCTATAGATGGATAGTATTTAATGGAAAGAAACGGTTTGCTGGCTCAATATCCATTCGTGAATACTTTTAGTTTCATTCGTCTATGAAAAAACAAACAAAGCTTCACCACAAATCATATATGAACTTACAGCATTCTGGGGAGCATATCCTTGCTGTTGCTGCTGCTGTTGTCCCCCTCCGGAATGTAAGATACTTCCTAATAATTGCTCCGCCGCTCCACTTTTAATGGCTCCAGCCAAAATATCCTGAGCCTGTTCTAAGAATCCACCGAATTCGGATTGAGGTTCGGCCTAGTTCGGGATTTTTCGTGTTACATATATCTTTTTTTTTGCGTTTATTAATATTAGGCACTTTAATAAAAAAGCTGGTTGGTTTAAAAGAAGACAATGTTAAACTTAAATAATGATGGTCAGCTATCAACTAATTAAGGTATAAAAAGCTCACAAGTAAGTTTCGTAATTAACATTTATTTGAAATAACATGATGTAAGAGGGGTTGTAAAACCACAATAGCGTATGTAACGTCCAATTGATCTTACATGTCTGCTGTCAATTATAAAATCAAATATTATTTTTATCAAACTAACGAAATCGGCTTAATATCCGGATATGAACTTTTTTATAAGATAATAAATACAATTTTTGTTATTAAAACGAAATGTTGACGTCGCATCGCGAGATGGCGGCTCAGTCGCACGACTAATTGTCAAATTTTTGTTAATTATTTGCTGTCAATGTCACTTGTCACGCGTAACAAATGTTCTTTGTATTATCTGAAGAAATTTTCGGCTAAAGACTCACGACAAGTTACCAATCAGTTGTTCGTTACATTTTTTCAGATCGCCTAATTGCAAAAAATTTGAAAAAAATAACGCTCTTTGGTTAGAAGTATTAGATAAAATATAAACATTCTATAATATAAAAAAAAGTATAAATGAAATGATTATTACGAAAATAGGTACAAAGTCCAGGTGCACAAGCTTTATAAGAGGCATGCGTGTATATATATATATATATATATATATATATATATATATATATATATATATATATATATATATTATATATATATATAAGACAATGGTTAAAAATATGTACTTACACTCAATTAGTGACATGCAAAAAAACTTAATGATTTATGAGCGGAGATTCAATCATGTAATAAAAATTAGATCTGTAAAAACATTACTCAAACTGAAGTCACAACAAAAGTAACACCAAATATTTAGGCTACGTATCGTGAAATACTTTATATTCTTCTAACTTCTAAAGTATAATTTTCGATTTTTTTTACATGTTTACTCTAGTAAAAAGTGAACAGATCGTCCGGATGTTTTTATAGTCAACCGAGGAAACCGACGACAAAACGAGAGAGAGAAATAGGTGTGTAGAGATGGGGCCAAAAGGGTTGTAAACTTACGGTTACACAGAATTTTATTAGATTTATAGATTTTTGGAAAGACATTAAAATAATAAAAACTGTTTTTTAAACTGTTATCTTAATCAAAATATGAAAAATTATTGTTTGTTAATGTAATGAGGTAATATCTGTTACTCCGGCTATTCTGGCCACGTATACATCATAGAAATGGTGGCGTGATATTTTAAAGTATGGAGCAAATAGCGAAATAATGAAATATTAATAGAATAATGAAACGAAAAATATTTTAATAAAAAATTGCTCTTCCTTACCCCTGGTGGTGGTGGAGGACCATAGCCTCCGTAATTTGGTGGTGGTGCACCATAACTACCCGGAGGAGGACCGTATTGGGGCCCTCCAAACTGTGGTGGTGCACCTTGGGGATTTTCTGCATTTACTTGGGAAGCTTGCGAAGCAGTTATTCCACCTAAATATTATATTTAAAAAATATAATTAAAGTTCTATAAATATATAACAGACATACTTAAAACTTTTTTTACTATTAAGAAATACGATTTTGATATTAATATTTTCATTTTTAGTGTTCCATACGGAACATTTATAAGATCACTTCAGTATCCATCCTTCCGTATGTCTATCTATCTGTCAAACCCGATTTTCTCGGAAACTATTTGATATAGAAAGTTGAAATTTAAAATTAATATAGGAAATGATGGCCTCAGCAGAGCAGTGTAGTTTTGAAAGTTAAATTTTGACTTAAGGGGTTAGTTTTGGGGGGTGAAATAGGAAGTGAAAAAAAAATTACTAGGTCATCGAATGGGGTGTCAAATGAAAGCTTGTTCAAAAATATATATAATGTAATACTTGCGCACACTTTTCTTTGTACTATTTTTAAAAAATTACGAAAGTTCTGGAATATTCTCCGCAGGATTTAGATTGAACGAAAATTATCATGAGTATATTACCTTTAATAATTTATCAGGTATATAAAAAATAAGCGGTCAAGTGCAAGTTGAACTTGTGCAATTAGTGTTCCGTACGTTGATTGCTTTTAAAATAAAAAATTTTGTTACAGAAGTATAAAATGATCAGTGACTTCACAAAACACACCCCAAATGAGTTTTCAACAAAGTTTGTTTCCAATCATTACTGAAAACTGATGACCTTGAAATTTTTGTTTTTTTGCATATACCAGATAAATTATTCAAGGTAATGTACTCGTGATAATTTTCGTTCAATCTACACCCCGTGGAGCATATTCTAGAATTTTTTCAAAATTTTTTGATCAGTACTTTTCGAGATAAGTTGGGGGACAACGGTTTTTCGCGATTTTTTAAAAATAATACAAAGAAAAGTGTGAGCAAGTATTACATGATATATATACACTCCTGGACAAAATTAACGCAACAATATATTAAATCATACAAATCTCTATAATGAATTAATTTTAATATTTTTTTATGAACATTGGTTACACTAAAAGTTAGAAAAAACTTATTCGGATACTTTAAAAGTAAATTAGCTACCAAATTTCTCTATAAGATTCGAATTAAAATTATTCTTAAGACCTAATAACAAAATCGTTGAAATTATGTAATAATGAAAAAAATGAACTGGGACACTAGTAGCAAAATTAATGGTGTGTAACTGAGACACTAGTAGCGTGTGTTGCCTCCTCTACTTCGGATGGCAGCGTTTATGCGCCTAGGCATGCTTCTAATTAAATTTTTGGATAAAATCTTGAGGAATTTGCTCCCATTCTGTGATAACTGCATTTTCAAGTTCCCTCAGGTTTCTAGGTGCAGGCATATGATGTTTCACATTTTTCTTAAGGTGATCCCATACATGTTCTATCGGATTCAGATCCGGGCTTTTTGGTGGCCATTGCATAATCGGTATATCAACTTGATTAAGATAATCGAATACCTTCCTAGCCACGTGAGGTCGAGCGTTGTCTTGCATAAACAGGAAATTGGGCCCCACAAAATGACAGAAAGGCATCACATGTTCTATTACAATATTCTCAAGATAGTAGTCAGCATTCATGGATCTCGTACGGACAGGAACTAACTCTGTGCGAGCATCAAAGCAGATGCCACCTCAGAACATAACAGAGCCACCGCCGAATGGAATCTTTGCAGAGATATTGCAAGGAGCAAACCTCTCTCCTGGTCTTCGCCATACTCGCTCACGACCATTTGGATGTTTTAGACTAACCCTAGTTTCATCTGTGAAGAAAAACTTGTTTCCAATCATCCACAGACCAGTTTTCGTGATTTCGAGCAAAACGTAACCTGGCAACTCTGTTCTCTCTAGTAAGCAAGGGCGCAGTGGCTGGTCTCCTACTGTTTAATCCAGCTTCATTTAACCGTCTTCTAACTGTTTTAGAAGAAATTGTGACATTGCGAACAGCTTCGAGTTCGTTTCTTATTATAGAACTAGTGACGGTCCTGTTTCTTAAAGCATATTGTCTTATAAAAACGTTCATCTAGGTCACTAGTACATCGTTTTCGACCTTGCCCTAGCGTTCTAGAATAAGTTCCTACTTCATTCAAGCGTCTTACCATACGACTTATTGTGGAACGATGTTTGCCTAACAAATTAGCAACATAACTCTGACAATATCCCTCGTCCAATAAAACTGAGGCTCGCACTACCTCGTGTTCAGTTAAATTTCTTGTTCGATTCATTTTTCTAATTCTTCGGGGTCAAAAATAAAAGTCTACCACAAAAAACGTATTACTTTGAAAAAGGGGACAATTTTTATAAGCTTACTTTTAAAGAAAATCTATCGCATTTTTACAGAAAATTGTTTATCTTCTAAAATATTCTATAAAACTGTAAATCTAAACGAATTGTTTTGATTTCTGTCATGAACAACGAAACAAAATATGCATAGCCTACTATTCAAATACTCGATAAACTTTTAAAACTGACATAAGAAAAAGATAAATTAATTTTCAGATTGTTGCGTTAATTTTGTCCAGGAGTTTATATATATATATATATATATATATATATATATATATATATATTTACCCGTGTTTTCACAAGCTTTCATTTGACACCACGCTCGATGACCTAGTAAAAAAATTTTTGTTCCACTTCCGATTTCACTCTCCAAAATTAACACACGACTCTGATGAGGCCATCATCAATTTCTATATTATTATCAAATTTCAACTCTCTATGACAAATAGTTTCGGAGAAAATCGGGTGTGACAGACAGACACCGAAGTAATCTTATAAGTGTTCCGTACAGAACACTAAAAAGGTTACCAGTTTTTAGTAAAGAACGGAAAAAACTTTGTTGAAAACTCATTTTTGGGATGTGTTTTGTGAAGTTATTGATCATTTTTTACTTCCATAACAAAAATTTTTATTTTACAAGCAATCGAAGTACGGAACACTAATTGTGCAAGTCCAACTTGCACTTGACTGGCTATTATATACAAGAAGGAACCTTATTTGAATTTATTTAAGTCTATTATAACATGAATTATAACACTTTAAAAAATACGACATCAGGTCTCGTGTAGTTTGCTACTATATTTGATTAAAATTAAACTATCGGAAAAATAGTATACAGTAACTTTATCCATTTGTCTGTAACAGTAATTTTATACATAATAGTTACAAATAATGTTTGGCTTACTGCGCGAACGCAACAAGCAGAAGAGACAAGTTGAACGTAAAAAAACGTAACTTTGGGAACGCTGATCCTTGGAAACGGAGAGAACCGAGAATGTCTTTTGCGTACGACAGTTATAAGCAAAATATATAGCGATTAATAATTTCACAGCACTATTAGAAGAAGGCTCAGAACGTAACAGTTCGCATTTTTTTTCACGTATAATTGTTACTTTTTAGGCAAACAAAGCTGCGGGAAATAAATATATATATATATATATATATATATATATATATATATATATATATATATATATATATATATATATATATATATATATATACAGTCGACACTCTATATAGTGAAAGACCAAAATGTTGATCGAAATTTCACTATAGAAAGTTTTTCACTATATAAAGAAAAAATCCGTATATATTGCTATGTTTAATAAATATCTAGGTCTTGAAAAAATTGCACTATAAAGAGTTTTTCACTATATAGAGTTTCACTATAAACAGTGTCGACTGTATATATATATATATATATATATATATATATATATATATATATATATATATATATATATGTATATGTATATGTATGTATATATATATATATATATATATATATATATATATATATATATATATATATATGTATGTATATGTATATATATATATATATATATATATATATATATATATATATATATATATATATGTATATATTGAGTTCTAGTATATTACCTGGAAGTGCAATTCCTTCAAAAGATATTAAAGTGATTGACACATCTCCATCTATCAAAAGGTTGGTGACATCTTGGAAAGGAATTCTGTGAGGAAACTCACAAAAATGTTGACCATTAATAGCAATCTAAAATATAAGCTTTCATTAATAAATAATTTTAAAAATAAACTTGGAATTTCAAGACGTCTATAAAACAAAACGTCTTAAAAATTCATTATCGTTTGACAAGAATTTTCAAAAAATCGTTAGAGATAAACATAACTTATTATTATACTGCGTATTCAGAAATAATTTAAATTTTAATGTTTGATGAATCAAAATTACAAAATTGATTCTCACATTAAATCTAACCTTGGAACATACTATATAACAATTTTTTATAATTACTAAATTAATCACTGGCAAAAATAAGTATTATGACGAATTTTGTTGCGTACGAACTATAAGGAGAAATAGTATTTTAATCACATCCATAGAAAGAGGGAAAGAGAAAATACACTCTATCGTATAAGATAAAAAAATTGTTCCAATCTATCTCGCCCTAAACTGAAACTAAACATAATAAATAATGCTTTAGGTACCTACGATCAGTTGTTAGAGCTTCTCTGTATACTATGTTTTATTATTTTTTGGTTGCAAAATATATTGGTTTTCTGGAGTTTCGACTTTTGATGACCCAACATACAATTGGCCATAAGAAAAACATTCCTATTTCAAACCGATTGACACGAGGTTTAAAGTTTGTCCCTGGGATTGTTTATTGTGAAAGTAAACAATACTTTCACCGAAAACTGTAACCATTTCAAAGGAATCAGCAGATCCGTTAGGATTATAGGAATATATAGAATATGTGCTAGTCTTTAATAGCAACCACACATGCACAGTTTCTTAGAACTACTTAATAAAAATTAAACAATTGTATCCTGCACCTCAGACTGAAATTAACTATGTAATAATTGACAAAGGAAATGCAATAATTGCATACAATTTTTCATAGATATTTCAGAACACACTTACTAAATAGCAGAGAACTCAAAACTAAATGAAGTAGGTACGTAAGTGACTGTAAAACAGTAGGTATACCCAAATTAAGGAAGATTACTAAAATAATATTTATTGCCTAAATGAATCTCACACTATTAGGCGCTTATTGAATAAAAGTACACTAATAACAATAAAAAAATGTAAATAAATGTTTTTATTGTTATTTAGTACCTACTGACACCAATAAAGTACTTACAAAAGAATGAAAGAATCTTAATTAAAAACAAAAACTGTAACAACAAACCTTTCATCTTCAAAAACCTAACATCAAGGAATAAGAAAGGTCAAGTTAACTCAAAAGTGAAAAATTGAACAATAACACAACCCCGTGGGAACGCACCAGCTGGTCTGTGCGCGACGCCGCCTCTCACCAGCAGGGCCGCTCGCTCGTGACCGTATCTTTCCCTACCGCGTTCGCTCCCTTTTGTTACGACCTCATAAAATATAACTCATGTTCATCCCAAAAGTCCAGGCTATATACCAGAAAATATTTTTTTAAATAGGATGAGCAGTTTCAGAGATTACCTCCAACAAACAAACAAACTTTACTTCTTTATTATATTAGTATAGATTACATTACAGCATTAACAAATATAATAGATTTAAAAACTGTCATTAATAGCGTAATGGGATCTGGACAATTTTATTTTATTTTTTTCTAAATTATAATTTACGAGTCATATTCTTAAATTCTTGAAGTAGACAATTGCGTAAATATCTACTGATTGCTAAAGAACGTATAGGCAGTTGAATATAATAACAGTTCAACCAATTAAATGCTGTGATTGGATATGAAATAGTACTAAAATATCTTGAGAAATAAATAAGGACCCACGTGGTTCTTTTAAAGAGACAAACCAAACATATCATACTACCTTTTTTAAACTGAAAATATATATTTGTACAAACTTTTAGAAGTTTACTGTCGGAATGGCAAGCCATGGTGAGATTCCCTCAGTGCAATATAGAAAATGTAGCTCACTGCTTTTCCTGACTCTATCTCTACTACAAAACACCCTATTTGTAAAGGTTGAGGCTGTGGTCTTCAAATGGAAATGAATGCTGATGAACAAGTGCAGAAATACATATATGGTAAAAATGACAATTTTCCATGTTACATCTAAATTAAATAATATTAGCCTGTTGCAGCAATCCACTGCTCTAACACATTGTAGTGTTGAATAAGTTAATAATTTAGAGCCAAGTTTTAAATCACACACATTTATATACAGCCAAAACAGTACAGACCTCAAAACAGACCTTTGAGCCCTACCATAACATAGGGGGCTGGTTCTTGGCAAATAGATTCACCTTAAACCGTGATAAAACCCAGAGTCTGAGGTTTACCCTCAGAAATTCTCCATCTGACCTACCTACAAATGACTTCTTTAAAGTTCTGGGCATATTCCCTGACCCTGGGCTCTCATGGGAGAAGCATGTCTCTGAACTGGCATCTAAAATTTCCAGAATGATTTTCCTTATTCGAAGTTTGGCTATAAATATGTCTCAAGAGGTTCTCTTAATCGCTTATCATGCATATTTTGCATCCAACATGTCTTATGCTGTTGTGAACTGGGGACACTCATCGCATGCAAAAAATTTTTCACTTCAGCGTCACTGTGGGACTGAGATATCGCGACTGTTGTCGTCGCTATTTCTCTCAATTGGGGATATTGACTTTCCCCTGTGCTTAACCTACATTAGACAAAATGTGAGGTTGTTCACTACCCATGAAAATCTCCACAACTACCCCACTAGAGGTACCCAAAATCTAATACCCAGCTTCCACAGAATAGCACAAACTCGTAGAGGCACCGACTACTATGGGGTCAGTTTCTTTAATGCATTACCGGTGGCTGTTAGGGTACTGTCGGACGAGAGCTTGTCAGGAAGGTGAAATCCTACCTAATTGCAAGATCATTTTACTCGCTTGATGAGTTTTTGAATCATAACTTTGATGACTTTTAACTATGTAATTAATATGTCTTACCTTTTTTTTTTTTTTCTGTTCATCTTGCAGTGTTACTTTGTTCTTTTGAAATGTTTTAATTGTTCGTAGACTTGTAGCTACATGTCTTTGATATTTTAATATTTTAATGTTTCAACATTTTAACAATTCTTTTGACTTTGATATGACGTGTAAAAGTACATTGGGTACTTATTACCAATAAATATTTGATATGATTTGATAGAACTCACTCTCACACTATCTGACTAAGAGTCAAAAAGCAATACAATCTGTTTAAGGTTTATTAGCAAGTTTTAACCTATATAAATACATTAAGATTATAGCCTGTTAGGTATGCGTTAACACATGCTAATACTAACTTTCACAGCTACAGCATTCTGATATAGAAAATAACATCTTGTGATACACATAATCAAAAGCTTTCAGTTCTCCAGAAAACACTGCCACAGATTCTTATATGTTAAGATTACATTGCAAATTTGGAAATTTTTGCACAATGAGACTAAATAACAGTTATGATCACTACATCAAACATTTTATTTTTGCACTTGACATTTTTTTTTCATTAATTATGTTAGAATCATCAGAAGCTCATCATCGCTCCTGATGATGTAAATATGATTAGTGAAATGCACATCCAGGGTCAAAATGATGAAATGGTAATAAATGTTGTATTGAGATGATGATAAAAATTCTCCAAAAATCTAAAAATCTTGTTGAATCGAAACTTTCTATTATGCAATGCTCAAATTGTTTATACAGTTTTAAAAAACTCTTTAGTTGAATTGACTAACCTAAACATCGTAGTATAAGTAATAAAAAAATTAAGTACAGAAGAAATGTGTCAATAAAAATATTTCAAGGATAGTTAAGTGTGACTTTTAAAACTTACTTTATAATCATGAGGATCAATTAGAAGAAGTATCTCAAAACTTTGTCCTTGGCCAATGGGTAATTTTCCACGACCTTGTTCGTCACCCCCAACCACCATCTTTGTATGTGTTTCTAGCAACGTAACCTAAAAAGAAGTTACTTTCTTAATCTGTTATGTTACTGTTGCATAGTTAGTTTTTACCCAAGCATAAAATTATTTACTTTTGATGCTACTATTGCTTTGCACTAAAAAAAATAACTCTTCACATCATATTTCAATTACTTTAAAAAGCTTTTGCTTAATAACAATTCCTGATCAGCAGTTACTGCTTTAACTAAGTTGCCATTATTTATAGTTAATTTTTATTTATAAGGCTGAATACTAAGTTCAGAAAAAAGACAAATACATATTTAAAATACCAACTTTTTTCTAAAATTCTTCTTAATTAACTTAAAAAGTTTGCAAATCAACTAAAATAAGATACTCACCCTGGTTGAGCCTTACAGATAGATGTAAAGCTGTATCATCACGTGGCTTAGCATTTGGACCAGTAGCTAAGTTAACGTTAAATCTAAAAAATTAAACATATTTTTATATATAGTCTATATGCAACAATTTTTCGTTAAATTAGAAGTGTATTAAAAATAATTTAAATAAAAATCGTTAACTTATATACATGATTTTCCCACTTTATATAATAAGGGAAAGAGACTGAAAAATGGAAATCTTTGGCGAGAGAAATCTGGAACAACCCATAGTAAGATGATACGATGACAAAAATGTGGCTGTAAAGGAAGGGTCAGAAGTAGCATAGCGCAGAAATAGACTGTGACAAATGAAAGATGTGTGGCCACTCATGAATGATAAATGCTGGGTAGAGAGAAATATAAAAGTTTATATACTGGTTACTTAAGGTTGTAGCCTACGTAAGAACTTAAACATGTGACATAACTTAAGAAAGTCAAAAGAACTCTAGTCATCTCTAGAGTAACAAAATAAAGAATATATTTTATTGTGTTGTTTTGACTTGATTGATTTGTTTCATCTCCTCCTATAGCAATCAGACAACAAGGCATTAGGAAAGCAAACTCACCTTATTAAGTACATTTTTATTCTTACAATAATGATGAAATTGGTTGTTTATATGTGTCCTAAAAAAATTACTAACCTATCACTGTTTGGATGGGTAACGCCTTGAATTCTCAACATTTTTCCAGGTTGCAAGCCTCCAGGAACATCTCCGACATAGGGAAGTTGCTACAAATAAAATTACATCATTAAAATTACAGTTTTAATCACAGAAGACAGAGTTTATTCTTTTACTTATAGTTACATCATCTAACCAGATTTTATATTATTTATAGTAGTATAATATAAATATATTTACTACCAATAGTGTTCTGGTTGGTCTATCAGTCGGTTTCAGTATTATTTCCAAATCATTAATTGAAAGATGAGATTTGGCATGATGCTACATCAGATGCTGGATTCACATAATATAGCACTTTTTAATTAAGCAGTATTGTTTGAAGAAACATGTACTTTTGTATATAAAATCATATTTAAATTTTTAAACATGCTGGTTAGGATCTAACAGTTTTCTGGCAGAACAGTAAAAGAATCTGAACCATAAGAGACTTTTTACAAAGCAATTTTTATGTAGTAACAGTAATATTATGGGCACAAGTGGTAATTACTGAAGGCCTGTGTAGGCGAAATGGCAAGCAGGCACTATCCATACATCTAAAAGAATTAAAGATGTTACTATTTTCTTGAGGATAAAGCTACAAGTACACGCGCCAAAACCAAGGGGACATCTCCAGTTTACTATAAAACAATAAAACTAAGCTAAAAAATTTTCCGTGAAAAAAGACTAACCTAAAAAATGAACATAAAAAACTTTTTTTTTTTACTCACCGGATTTACTATAGGCTCAGCCATGACTAACACAAACAAACTAGGGCACTGTCTTCAAAAAACTATTTGAGATTCACACCAGTGATTAAAAACTAAAGAACAAAAAAAAAAAATAGTGTCAACAGCAAACAACGTAAATTACTAAATTAATAAATATTTTACTATAGACTCAGACGCACATAAGGTCAGTCAATATTATTTTTTATTGAAAAAGTGGGGATTTGATTGTATAGGCATATGTGAACGATGATGTAATCTCTATTTATACGACTTATTTAATGATTTCAAGAAAACTACAACACAGGAATTGGCACAGCGCCTAAAAATAAACTGTGCACAGTATCAATTTCTAATTTTGCTACTGAAAAGTGTAAAATTTAATTAATCACGAAATAGTCAAATTTCGGTTCATAATTAAGTTATAAGTTTTTTTTTAAATGCTGAAAATAGATTTTTACTTGAAAAACTTACAAAACACACACACAACTCACCTACAAAAAAATTTGTCAAAATCAGCTGTTTTCCTAACATAAAAACATTAATTGGTGCTGCCATCCATTAACGCGTTTATGTACGACGAAATAATGAACTATACGTATTTTCTTAGAAGAGAATTTTTTTCATAATAATTTATCTGATCGTAAAATCATAGTAAAGTAAGTCGTTTGTATAAGAAATGTATAATACTAAATACTATATAACCAACATTATTAAAAACTATAATGTTACAGATTTCTGTAATAATGTAAAATAACTTAATTTTTAACAATGCGTCACAGATATCACTAGTTTATAAATGGCACTGAGCCTATTTTAACTTTTAATATTCTGTTGTCAGATTGCAAAAATTTCTTTATCTTCACTAAGAAAATTCACTTTAATTTGGCTACCCTTTGAAAAAATTTTATAGTCTAGAATATAATATGAAAATAGGTTTTTACATATTTTTGATACATTTTTACTATAACCTCAATTTCAGTTAATGTTGCTATTTTACAAAAAGCATTTCAAAAACAAAAAAAATATTGAGGTAAAAGAAAAGTATACAACGGCAATGCAGCATGTTGAAATAAAAATGGCGGTAGTCACATTTTTCTAACACAGTCGACTTGTACCTCACGTTAGTGTCAGACGGAGGTTAACCTCTTCGCTCTTGAAAAAGTCCAAAAAATAACCATGAACGGATCCCCAAGGAAAAAGTCACGTACGGATTTTCAAGAAAGCAAAGTCACCGTTATTTTGGGTGCACAATGGGGCGACGAGGGCAAGGGAAAAGTGGTGGATTTACTTGCAAGTAGTGCCGATATCGTCTGCCGGTGCCAGGTAACTAGATTTAAATTTTTTGTTTTACCAATAATAAATATTAATTCTTTTGTTTGTATTTAATAATTTTAGTTTAATTCTATTGAAAGTGTTTTTTTTTATAAAATTGTAAAATTATAGGCATCACATGATGTAATGCAAAATGTGATATAATTTTGCGCGGGAAAACGATAATTAAATTATCTTTCTAATGTATGTTAATGTAAACTGTTCGCAAATAGTATTCAAAAATGTAATATAAATATTGTCACTAGTGTCACCCCTACCATGACCTTTTATAGACTATTTTTTAAAAAGTTAAACTGCTTAATTACTATTCATAACCATAATAATTGTACAATTTAATTGATATTTTTAAAAATAGTTTTTCGCATTAAATATGATTACATCACAGAGAGCATTTGGGATTTTGTTATTTATTTGGCACTTGTTTTCATAGGTCACATGTCTGTATTTATGCATCTGTATATTCAGTTTCAAAATTAACTAAATACTTGTTGAGTGCAACTTTTAAGTATTTTATTTTAAAAGAAATTACTTTGTAATGGTAATAATATGGCCTAGACCTTGTAATTATATGTATTTATAGTTAGTAACTAAACAGATGCAAGTACTACATACTACATTCGGATGGATTTTCAAAAAACAAAATCAAGGATGCTTTGGCCATTAATTTTGTGACGCATCTTAAACTAATTGTTCTCAATTTACTAAGGAATATTCCTCTACTGGCTGCTTCCATGGGTATATACAGTCAGTCCAAAAGGTCTCCATACACCACCTGCTTTCTATACTATTTTTCTGTTATGTTCAACTAATTACTTGGAACTATGAGAAAACATGTTTAAAATTTATATTTGAAAATTAACCAACGAGGATTAGAATTTAAAAAAAAACTACGAAAAATTTTATTTAGAAGTTACATCATTGTTATAAAAATGTAAACAAATTAATGTCAAAAAAGTCTCCATACACTCAAGAACTGCATTGAAAAAAAACACGTTATAATCAGCCGCATTTTATCAAGCTATCTATTGCTCGCTAAACTGAAAACAAATGAATAATTTTAGCCCATATTTTATAATGTTACTTGTTGCTAGTAACTTTGCAGTGGGTTTTCAAAGTAGTATTAAAAATGAGCGACAGAAATTGTAAAATTCCATTTCAAGTTCAAAAGATTATAATTGATTTGTGGAAAGATGGAAAATCGTACAGAAATATAGGAGAAATTGTTAAAAAGTCGCATGCTACTCTTCAGTACATTGTAAACCAGTATAAATCAACGGGTTCCTATAATACTCGACCACGCTCCGGTCGATCTAAGAAACTGACTCCACCTGAAGAGGCCAGTATTGTTAGACAAATAATAATAATTATTATTATTAAAATTAAAAAGAAGAAGGACGGGAACTATTTTCGAAAAGTGCAAACTTGGTGCGAGAATGGATGATTCATAATGTGCAACAGCAGGTTCATACACCTCCGCAATCACCTGATGTTAACCCCATCGAGCATTTATGGAAGGAACATAAACGGCGCGAATTAAAAAACTGAATATTGAACGAATGGTACACGAGATTATCAAGGCCAACGGCGGTCCCACCAAATACAGTAGAACCCCGGTTATCCGAGGTAACGTGGGGGGCACCCTCCTCGGATAACTAAAAACTCGGATAATCCAGATTTGTTTTTTTATTCATTCAAAATAAACACCAATACTTTTATACCGATGTATTAACGTTTGTAACATATAAATAGGTACATACATTATAAAACAGTGAAATAGGTATCTATGCGCTTCTGTTTCATATTACATCTTCTTTTTCTCGTTGTAATGTTTCTCCATCTATTAAGAAGAAGCAAATCCGCTGGGGTTGCCTCTGGTTGTTGTTCGATATACCTCAAAGCTTTTTCCAAAGAAGCAAAACCTTCTTGATGAGAGATCTTTGTGGGAGACTCTTCATCCACCGCCGCTTCGTCATCGTCATCTGATTTTTCGGTTTCCTGAAAGGCATTCGTTATTTCTTCAATACTCATTTCTTCTAAATCATCTGCTGTAATCCATTCAACAACATCTTCTCTTGTCACATTTTCGCAACCTTTTAATATTTTTGCCTTAATTCAAATAAACTTTTTTCTTTTTCTTTTATCTCGCTGTCAAAATTTGAACAGGACATTTCTCCATGGCTTCTCAATTTCAAAGCTAATTCATTTAATGGAGTAACATCTTCACTGTCATTATAGTCCTCAAAATCCATAACTTTTGACCAAGATTTTTGAATAGTGGTAGTATGCACAGAATCCCAAGCTTGACTTACCCAGTAAATAACATTTTTCAGTGTAACCTTTCTCATCCCATTGATAATATTCTCCTTTTCTGTGTATTCTAATAGATGTTTAAGATATAAACGCCTATATATTTTTTTAATGTTTTCGAGGATGCCTTGATCCATTGGTTGCATTATGCTGGTTACATTTGGAGGAAAAAATTTTACAATTTCGCCCACATGAAATCCTTTTCCAAGATGAGAGGGGGCATTATCCATTAAACAAAATTGCTTTAATAAGAAGATGGTTTCTGTTAAAAAATTTAGTCACAGATGGCACGAACTCTTGTTCAAACCAGTTAGTAAATAAGGTCGCATCCATCCATGCGCTCTTCTGACTTTTGTAATAGACTGGTAGGACTTTGGGTGAGATGTCTTTTAAAGCTCTTGGACGTGCAGACTTGCCAATCACCATCAGTGGGATTTTGTGCTTGCCAGATGCATTGGAACATACCATTATAGTTAATCTTTCCTTACTTCGTTTGTGCCCAGGAGCTGGTTTTTCCTGTCGAGATGCCAATGTTTTTGATGGTAGCTTTTTATAATTCAGACCAGTTTCGTCACAGTTGTAAATTTGATTACATGTGTATCCACAATCTTCGATTTGCTTTTTAAAGTTCTGCTTAAACTTCTCAATTGATGACACATCAGCAGAAAGTTTTTCACCACATACAGTCAGTTGTCGTACACCGTACCGTTTTTTCCAGCGGTCAAGCCATCCAGAACTGGCGGTAAACTTATCTATCTCTGGGGATTGCCTACTAGTCATTATTGCTTTCTGTTGTAAAATTGGACCTGACAGAGGCACACCTTTTGATCTCTGTTGGTTAAACCACATGAATAAGGTTTCGTTAACCTTTTCATAGTCGCCGGTTTTCATTGATTTTCTTCCTGAGGACGAGGAGGCTTGATTTATACACCAGTCTTCTATTTTTGTGCGGTTTCTGTTCCAATCGCCAACTGTTACCTCACCTACTCCATAATCTCGTGCAACAACTTTAATTGCTTCAATTCTTCTGATGGCTTTTAATTTTTCTTCAATAGGAACGACGATTCTTTTACGCTTGTTTTGCTCCATTATAATACGACAAACAAAAATTTAAACAAAGTAGTTCGTATTAATTACAACTACCAGAACTCCAACCAAATAAATTATGTGAGTATACTCGTACTTCTCCGTAGTAAACGCTATAACGCACTGCATTCACGCAAATTTACATGCTAAAAGAGTCCAAAAACATAAATAGAGGAACCCCTCACACGGGCCAGGGGGATTCCCCGAAGGCCCCGACGATTTTAAATGGAAATGTGTACATACATATTTTAGAAGCTCGGTTAATACGCAGCATACACTCGCGTACCTCGGATAATCAGGTTCTTAGATTGGCTTGGTTAATCGGGAGCTCGGATAATCGCGACTCGGTTAATCGGGGTTCTACTGTATTAATTTAAACGAAGTTGTTATTTTCCGTTAAAGACCCTCAAACTACTTTGGGTAATTGTTAAGTGTATGGAGACTTTTTTTGCCATTAATTTTGTTTACATTTTTATAATAATGCTGTAACTTCTAAATAAAATGTTCCGTAGTTGTTTTTAATACTAATCCTCGTTTTTTCTTAGTTCCAATTAATTAGTTGAACATAACACAAAAATAATGTAGAAAGCAGATGGTGTATGGAGACTTTTTGGAATGGACTGTATATGTTTAGGCCAAAAGACTGGCAGTAGAAAGTTCAACCTTGGAAGGATCTATAAAAATCCTAGCAGTATATTGGTAGCGCCCAATAAGAAAGAAAAATGGCAGCAAAATCCAGTGAACAAAAATTCATTCTCAGGTTAAAATTGTCAAAAGTTTCTTATGGATTAAAAGTGTTTTAACTAATCGGGCAGTTCTTTTTCATTTCTTTCAGCAGTAATTTTTCTCAATTTCCTTTCAAATTGGTATTAACATTTGCACTTATGGGGAACCACCAATTTCCAAAGCTGTAAACAAAAGAGCGCATAAAAGATGTTTATAACAACCATAATTTGGCGGGATTAATTGATTATTTTGATTTTTATTGTTAATCCCGTCAAATTCTGGTGACTATAAACATCTTTAATGCGCTCTTTTGTTTACAGTATTGTAAAGTGATGTTTTACTTAATTAGAAACGTCCATTATAATATTTGACAAGATACCGACAGTGGATCAGTAGAATATAGGCAACAAACCTGATAACATTCTCCTTTTTCCCCCATGGTAAAAGGGGTCAACAATAGTAGGCAGTTCCGGGCCTAGCGGTATAATAATATATGTAGAAAATAAATCGTACCCAATTCTGGTTGCAATAAACGTATTCTTTGCTTTATCACCGTTATTAGCCTGTCTTTTATATGGATTAACCAAAATTACCATAATAATGATGGCAACCCTCGCTCTCTCCGCATTACTTTTCGCTAGGTTTTATTTAAGTGACTTTTCCACCAGACCGACAATTATTAACATTACTTCATTGGCGGAAGGTCGTTTGGATTAGAAACAAAACTGACGATGTAAACAGATTTTTTTAGGTGGGACGCATATCTGAATTTCGACGGAAATTGCCGATATGCCGATCTTCAGGGCCTGCTGGTACAAGTGTGGGACAACTTAAAAGAAAAAAAAACCGGTCAAGTGCAAGTTGAACTTGCACAATTAGTGTTCCGTACGTTGATTGTTTTTTATAATAAAAAATCTTGTTAGGGTGGTATAAAATAATCAGTGACTTCACAAAACACACCCCAAATGAGTTTTCAACAAAGTTTGTTTCCAATCTTTACTGAAAACTGGTGACCTTGAAATTTTGTTTTTTTTTTTTATATACCAGATAAAATTATTAAAGGTAATGATAATTTTCGTTCAATCTATACCTCGTGGAGAATATTCCAGGATTTTTTCAAAATTTTTTGATCAGTACTTTTCGAGATAAGGTAGGGGACAGCGATTTTTCACGATTTTTTTAAAAGTAATACGAAGAAAAGTGTGCGCTAGTATTACATTATATATATATTTTTTACTCGTGTTTTCACAAGCTTTCATTTGACACCACCCTCGATGACCTAGTAAACAAATTTTTTTCACTTCCGATTTCACCGCTCAAAACGAATCCCTTAAGTCAAAATTTATGTTACGGTGATATAAAATGATCAGTGACTTCACAAAATACACCCCAAATAAGTTTTAACAAAGTTTATTTCCAAACTTTACTGAAAATTGATGACCTTGAAATTTCTGTTTTTTTTATATATACCAGATAAATTATTACAGGTAATGCACTCGTAATAATTTTCGTTCAATCTACACCCCGTGGAGAATATTCCAGAATTTTTTCAAAATTTTTTGATAAGTACTTTCCGACATAAGGCGGGGGTGGACAGCGATTTTTTCGCGATTTTTTAAAATAATACAAAGAAAAGTGCGCGCTAGTATTACATTATATATATATTTTTTACTCGTGTTTTCACAAGCTTTCATTTGACACCACACTCGATTACCTAGTAAAAATTTTTTTTTTTCTCTTCCGATTTCACCCCCCAAAACTAACCCCTTAAGTCAAAATGTAACTTTCAAAAACTACATGGCTCTGATGAGGCCATCAATTTCTATATTACTACCAAATTTCAACTTTCTATGATAAATAGTTTCGGAGAAAATCGGGTGTGACAGACGGACAGACACCGAAGTGATCTTATAAGTGTTCCGTACGGAACACTAAAAAGGCTCGAGATGTGATTTTTAAAATCGGTTGAAGTTCATTTTCTAAATTTAAATCCACATCGAAAACTTAAATTTGTGGGTGTAACAATGTTAAATGCTACTATATTATGTTTAACTTACTAGTCCAGTTAAATTATAAATGCTGTATTTTCGGAATCAATCAGTAAAAATATTTTAAAAACTATTTGCTACTCTAATTTTTGCAGCTCTATTCAATCCTATGTTGTATCTTGGGGTGGAATTTATGAGGGTGTTTTTAGTGTTCCGTACGGAACACTTATAAGATTACTTCGTCTGTCTGTATGTTCGTCTGTCTGTCCGTTTGTCACATCCGATTTTCTGCCAGATTTATTCGATATAGAAAATTGAAATTTGGTACTAATAAAGGAATTGATGGCCCCATCAGAGCCGTATAGTTTTGAAAGTTAAATTTTGACTTAAAGGGTTAGTTTTGGGAGGTGATATCGGAAGTGAAAAAAAAACAGTTTTTTTACCAGGTCATCGAGTGGAGTGTTAAATGAAAGCTTGTAAAAACACGAGTTCAAAAATATATACAGTAGCGAACAAAAGTATGGAAACATATAAAATAAAAGTTCCACTAAGACGACTAAGATATCGAAAATATTAAATATTTAGTGGGAAATCCTTTTGTGTCAATCACTGCTTGACATCTTCTGCCCATAGAATCAATAAGCCTAGCACAAAAATCGGATGGTATTTTTTTCCCATTCTTGTTTTTAATGCGATCCAAAGTTCATCCCAGTTTTTTATATTTCTTTTCCTAATTTGTTTATCCAGATAGATTCTCTATCGGGTTCAAATCAGGTGATCGTGAAGGCCTGCGCATCACCCGAATCCTTTGTTCAGAAAACCAATTCTTGGTCAAGAGAGATGTGTGTTTCGTTCATTGTCTTGCCAAAAAAACTGCTGTTAATAAAGAGCTAAGGCAGGAATATCAGGGTGTATTGGTGTCAGACATGACTACTAGGCGTCGTCTGTTATCTGAAAATCTTCATGGTAAGCGTGATGTTAAAAAGCCAATCCTTACAAAGCGTGACAGAAAAGAGAGAGATTTGAACCCGATAGAGAATCTTTGGTACTATCCGGGTAAACAAATTAGGAAAAGAAATATAAAAAACCGGGACGAACTTTGGATCGCATTAAAACAAGAATGGGAAAAAATACCACCCGATTTTTGTGCTAGGCTTATTGATTCTATTGGCAGAAGATGTCAAGCAGTGATTGATGCAAAAAGATATCCCACTAAATGTTAAATATTTTTAGACATCTTAGTCGCCTTAGTGGAATTTTTATTTTATAACAAAATGTTTCCATACTTTTTTGGGCATAATTTTGTTACGTTAAAAACTAAACACATTTCTAATAAACAATAACTGTTTTAGTTTTCAAAATGTTTGTTAGCATGTACACGATTAATAAATAAATATTGTAATTGTAAACCGTTTAACTGTTAAGACTAGAGATGGGAATTTAAAGGTTTCCATACTTTTGTTCGTCACCGTATAATGTAATACGTGTGCACACTTTTCTTTGCATTATTTTTGAAAAAATTGCCGAAAATCGCTGTCCCGCTTATCTCGAAAAGTACTAATCAAGAAATTTTGAAAAAATTCCGGAATATTCTCCACAGGGTATAGATAGAACGAAAATTATCACGAGTGCATTATCTTTGATAATTTATCTGGTATATAAAAAAACAGAAATTTCAAGGTTATCAGTTTTCAATAAAGATCGGTAATAAACTTTGTTGAAAACTCATTTGAGGTGTGTTTTGTGAAGTCACTTATCATTTTATACCTCCATAACAAAAATTTTTATTCAAAAAGCAGTCAACGTACGGAACACAAATTGCGCAAGTTCATCACCGGTTATTTCTTCTTTGAAGTTATCTCTCTAGTCATAAAAATAACGTCATACAAAAAATGATATGGTTTTCAAGTTACAGTCTTGTTATTCAACTGAAGATTTCAGTGCTGGCTAAGGTAGATGAAATATCTGAAATTGCCGTTTTCAAGATTGTACATGACGATTTGTGGATAAAAAAAGGTTCTGTATGATAGATCCTTAAATTATTCACATCAAAGCAGAAACAGGCCTCCTCAAGAACTTTTGGCTGCTTTAGGGAAGGATGCGAGTTATTTTTCGCGAATTAGCATAGATGATGAGACTTACCGGTTCTATTGGAATCATCTTTACGAAGCAGGAGTCAACGCCATAGACTTATAGGGTTTTTCTTGTTCAAAGCAGACGAGAACTCTCGAATTCACAATTTTTTTTTGATGGACTGGACTACGTGTATTAGTGTAGATGGTATATTTATTAGAGATATTTCTAATTTCTTGTGAGTATTAAAAGTTTGAAGGATAGTAAGATTCCTTACTGTTTCTGTATTGGTTTTGGAGACCTACTCTGATGGTTTCTTAAGGCCTTTTCCCATTCTTAATATGGAAACTTTTATTTATATTATATGTTTATTCATTTATATGTTTTTTTTATATATTTATTATCATTATTAGTAAATGATCCTTTTTTTAAAGGGGAGGAAATAATGCTGGTCATACTATCGTGGTCGACGGTGTTGAATATGACTTTCATTTATTGCCAAGTGGTATCATCCAACCAAATGCCAAATCTGTTATTGGTAAGTATTTTTTTTAAAGTTGTAATACAAAGAATTAGTAAATAAAATTAAAATAAAAGAATGGCGGCGTTTAGGAAAAAAAATTTCGCCAAAAAGTGTCCGTTTTTTGCATGGCAAATTGATATTTTTGACCAAGCAAAAAATCCGTGATTCATGGTACGACAGAACATGTCCTTAACGTGCAAAAAAAAGTTAAGTCGATACAATAAGTTGTTTTCGAGTTACAGCGGCAGCAAATTTAACCAATGCAGTTTTGAGAAAAAACGTGTTTGAAGAATGACTAACGTGTAACACATAAATAATGATCTCTTGCCACCTACCTCCTTTGTGACTATTTTGAGTTCACTGAAGTATTAGACGTTTAACTTTCACTTACGAGATGACGTCACGGCATTGGAATTTTAATACCTGCTCCGGTTCGCGTTACGCTTCCAAAAACGAGTTTATGGCCCTCCAAGTAGCTGGCGATAGCTGTATTTTCAAAAATAAACATAGGCTCACTTTGATACTTCTACCTCTTATTCTATACATATAGAAGCATCGAAATATGTAAAAGAATCGATTTTTTTCTTAAATTATCACACTGGTATGGCCCCTTAAAAGTAATCTTTATGCTATTGTAGAGGCAATTAAATTGTATATCCTTAAATTCCAGGAGACATTCATCATCATATCTCAGCCCTTAGTGTCTACTGCTGGACATAGGTTCCCTTAATCTTTTTCAGTTAAACCGATCTTGAGCTTTCTGGATCCAGTTTCTCGCTACTCTTCTCAGATCATCTGTCCATCTGGTGGGAGGTCTTCCTCTATTGCTACACGCTTCTTGTCTAGGTCGCCATTCCAACAGCTTCCTAGTCCATCTGTTGTCTTGCGTTTTGGCTAGATGACCGGCTCAATTCCAATTTCAAAAATAGAACTTTCTCAACTGCATCTATCGCTCTCGTTCGGTTCCTAATTGCTACATTTAGGACTTTATCTCGAAGAGACAAACGTTGACCACTCTGTTGCCGCTTGAGTTACCCTTATTTTATTTATTGTCTTTGTCAAAGTTAGAGTTTCTGCTCCATAAGTAAACACAGGTAACACACATTGGTTAAAGATCTTTTGTTTAAGGCAAATAGATAGGTCTGATTTCAGCGTTTCTCGTAGTTTGCCAAATGCAGCCCAAGCTAGAGGGACCTTCCGTTGTAGTTCATGAATCTGATTATCTCTGCCTAATTTAATTTCATGTCCCAAATTTTATATGTTATGACTTGCTCGATGTTTACCCCGCTTACTGATAGTAGCTTGGTAAAAACTAGATTTGTCATTTGACATTCGGATGATCTGCGCGATCTGTTAACAGGACGATGTCATCGGCGAATCTCAGTCAGCATTTCTCCACTTATATTTATGCCCATGTTGCTCAAATTCAAATTTTTTAAACATGTGGGGAGATAGTGTCACCCTGACGCACACCTCTTTCGACTTGGAATTTGTTTGTTTCCTTATGTAATTTATCTGTTGCTGTTGCCTGACAGTAGATATGTCTTAGGATTTCGACGTACCTTGAATCTTCAACAAGAGCCTTAAAAGGCATATCCTGGATCACTGAATCGAAGGCCTTCTCATAATCCACGAAGATTAATATTAAAGACCTGTTATATTCGACACACTTTTCCACAATTAACTTAACAGTCAAAAGGTGACATTGACACCATAACCTGCTCGGAATCCAGCCTGATCGGGTGTTTGGTAGAAGTCTAGCTTTAAGGTCAAACGTTTTGTCAATATTTTTGTGAACATCTTATAAACATGGGACAGGATGCTTATAGGGCGGGTAGTTTGATAGATCTGTTGAATCGCCTTTTTTATAAGAGAGTGATAAAAGCATTGTTCCACTGCGTTGATGTTATAGACTTAGTAAGACATAGGTTAAACAGTATTGTGAGGACCCTGATGACAGTAGGTCCAGCCAGCTTTATGGCTTCAACCACAATACCATCCTCACCTGGAGACTTATTTTTCATCTCACTCAAGACTGTGGATATGTGGAATCTCATACAGTGTGTTGATACTGCTTTGTTGAGAGCTCTATGATCTTATGTATTGCCGCTTGCCATTTCTTTTCGCTTCTTTAAAAATTTCTTTGTCGGTTCACTTGGTTTTTCCAATTTTTTGGGTTGTTTTGAAGAATGGTTATCTATTGCATCTTTTACTGTTTCAACAAGAGCATTATTCAGGTGTTCTACAGAATTTACGTCCAATTGCTGCAGATTTTGCTCTACTGTCTTTGAGAATTCTGCTGGATTTTCAATCCGCTTCCGCTTGCTATTTTTGATATTCTTTTTTGTAACTTTTTCTCTTTCTTGTTTTATGTTCACTCTTATTTTTGACGTCACCAATAATGATCGCTTCCAGTTGAAAACTTGTTCAATGCCTCCACTTCCTGAATTATCCTTTTCTTATCCGTTAATATAAACTCAATCGTATTTCTCGTGGTTTTATCTGGGCTTAGCCACTTCCACTTTCGATTTGGGATTTTTTGAAAAAAACGTGTTTAGGACGAATAGGCTATTTTTTGACTGGAGGAGACATTACTTGGCCCTCTCTCTATACCCTCGTTTCGACCATTTAATGGTCTCGTCGAGAGAGTCACTTTATAAAATTAAAAATGGATACTTCTTTTTAGGTAGAATGAGATTTTTTTTCAGTATAATATACTATTTATATGGTAGATATATTTTAATGTAAATATAATATTATCACTTTCCTTGCATCATGTTTATAGGTCTATATAGATTTCTTTTAAACCAATTATTATTTACCTTGTGACTAAGTTTGCAAGGTGATAGTGTGGATTGAGGACCGCGTGCACATGATATCTCCTGATAACATTATAATATTTCGTTTGTTTTACCGATCTTTAACAGTTTCGGTTTATTTTCAATTATGAAATTTTGTTGCACGTGATGCAATAAATGTGATTTCCCAAATTTACAAAAACATGTTACTTTCTTAAAATCGCTTTAAAATATTTTCTTCTTATTGAGGTTAAAAAAAAACAGCCTATTTGACTCTAGTACCTAATTTTTTAAAAATTTAGACTACTTATATCGGTACTTTTCTACGGGTTTCAGAGCACAGTCTTGTTTAATCATTAAAATATATATGTTGTGTTGCAGAGCGTTCATATATTAAAATATGTATATATATATATATATATATATATATATATATATATATATATATATATATTATATATATATATATATATATATAGTTTTAAACAAACTATAATATATATAAAATGCAACGTCTCTCTGTGTGTCTGTCCGTTAGTACGCTTATCACTGGAGAACCACTTATCCGATTTACGTGCTTTTTTTTAAAACATACATATGTTCTTTGGTCAGGTTTATAGGCTATATTTTATTACGTTAGATAACATAAGGAATAAGCAGTGACGATAATAGTGAATCAAGCCAGAAAAAAGTTTGCCGCTAACGCATTCTCTTGCAATACATTGCCTAAACTATTAAATATGGAACAATATCATCTAGCAAAGAATATCTGTAATATATATAAAATGCAACGTCTCTCTGTCTGTCCGTTAGCGCGCTTATCTCTCGAGAACCATTTATCCGATTTACGTGTTTTTTTTTTAATTCATACATATGTTCTCTGGCCAGGTTATATAATAATAATAATAATCTATGTAAATATATATAAAATATAAAAAATATATCTCTGTCTGTCCATTAGTTCTCTGGCCAGGTTATCTATAATCTACTATAATAATAAAATGCAACGTCTCTCTGTCTGTCCGTTAGTGCGCTTATCAGTCGAGAACCACTTATCCGATTTACGTTTTTTTTTAATTCATACATATGTTCTCTGGCCAGGTTATATAATAATAATAATAATCTATGTAATATATATAAAATATAAAAAATATATCTCTGTCTGTCCATTAGTGCACTTAGCACTCAGGAACCACTTATCCGATTTCCGTGTTTTTTTTTTTATAAAATAAAAAGGGAATAAATAGAGACAAAATGCTAATATGTAGGAAAAAGATGGAAGTTTAGCAGTAATCTTGGCAGAAAGACTGAATAGATGGGCGGAATACTTTAAAGAAACATTAAATGGAGATGAAAATGAGGAGTTGAATGAGAAATAGGAAGCAAAATTAACTGAAGGGCAGGAGGGGACAAACAAACCTTTCAAAGAAGAAATAAGAGAAATACTCAGAAAATAAGGCCCCGGGTGGAAATTGTATAACAGCAGAAATGATAAAAAGCTGGAGGAGTATATCTGGAAAATGAAATATGCCGGTTGGTGCAAGAAATATGGGAAACACAAAAGATGCCAGTGAGCTGGAGAGAGTCGCTCATTTCTCCAATAGACAAAAAAGGGGAAAAAACTATATACTAATTATAGACCAATAACCTTACTGGATGTCGTGTACAAGATAATAGTGGTGACTATCAAAAACAGACTAGAAGAGAAAGCAGAATCTATTCTGGGAGAGTACCAGTGTGGATTCAGGAAAAATAGATCGGTTACAGACCAGATATTTTCGATTGATTAGGCAAATCCAAGATAATACCTTAGAACAAAATTTGGCACTACACTTGGTCTTTGTGGATTTTAGAGAAGCATATGATTCTGCAAATAGAGAAGGATTCTACAAGATAATGGAAGAACTAAAAATTCTAAGTAACTTGATTCGCATGGTGAGAATGACCCTGAATGACACAGAAAATAGAGTGTTGATTGAGGGCAAAGTATCAGACAAGTTTAAGGTGAATAGAGGATTAAGACAGGGGGATCCAGTGTCCACATATCTATTTAATTTGGTACTAGAGAAGATAATCTGGGAGTCAGAAATAAAAACAAATGGAACGATATACCAACAAACCTGCCAATGCTTGGCCTATGCGGATAATGTAACAGTGATTGCAAAAGAGAACCTCAAAAAAGCCATAAGTAGGATAGAAGAAAGGGGAAGGATAAGAGGACTAAAGATAATTGAGGAAATAACAAAATACATGGAAGTTACAAAGAAGAAGCATAATAAAAACAACAAAAGTTTGGATATAATAAACAACTTAGGGAAAAGATATATGTTCGAAAAAGCAGACAAATTTTATTATCTGGGATTAACAATAACAGAGAGTGGACAAGAAAGGACGAAGATACAAGAAAGAATAGCGAAAGGGCAGAGATGTTTGTGGGGGCAATGAATCTAATATTGAAATCAAAGAATGTGTCAAGAAAAGCAAAAGAAACAATACGGAGGAAGGAAAAAAGAGGGACTGTGGAGAAGAACAAACTACGAATTAAAATGCCTATATACGAAACTCCTTATAAGCCAAAACATAAGAAGCCAACGGTTAAGATGGTTGGGACACGTGGAAAGGATGAAGGAAGAAAGACAGGCAAAGCAAGCTCTAAGAAGAGGAGTGGTTGGAAAAAGGGCAAAAGCATCCGGAGTTGATGGGAATCCCGCACTGGAAAAAACTAACAGGAGACAAAAAGAAGTGGAGACAAGTATGCAACCAAGCCATGGGCCTCTAAGACCCCTCGAGCTATATAATAATATACACATAACGAATAAGCAGTGACGATAAAGGTGATCAAATCCACGCGAGCGGAGCCGCGGACACGGCTAGTATATATATATATATATATATATATATATATATATATATATATATATAAATAAATAAATAATATATATGAATGTCTCTGGTCAAAAATCTAACTTATTTAAATTTATGTGCAGTTCACCTCCTAAGCGACTGAATTAATATGAAAAAACTATGTGCCCGATGGGGGCCGCGCACTCTCACGGTTGTTCAAAAACGGCAACGTGTTGAGGAGTCAGAATGTTGAAATTGATGGTTTTTTCAGTTTTACAAATTTTCTATAAGCAAATTTTACATTGGATAACCTTTATGTAACCCTATATTAGGAGTAATTACTAATTTAATTTTTATTGATAAAAAATTAACATTGTCCTTACGAAATTTAAAGAATAATAAAAAATAATAATTAAAAAGAGCTTGGTTGGTCGTGTTTCAATAGGATTTCACCATTTGTTTACTTATCAAATCAAACACAAGTGTTATTATTGCTTGTTAGAAATTCAAGGAACACACATAATAATTATTAATTTGGATTAGGGAAATTACTTCAATAACGATAATTTCGATATTAAACTTAAGAATATGAAGAGAAAAAAGAAATTGAAATGGTATCTATGTTTATACATGGTGCTTCAAACTCATTGGTTTATTAAATTATTTAGAAGACAAGAAAAATATGATTTTATGAAAATTTCGTTATGGTCCTAGTCCGTAATTTTTTAAGCTTTAAAAGTATATTAACGCCAGGTTTAAATTAACAGAAAACATTTTTTTGTACTTTTTATCACTTTTTTTTAAGTCAGTTTAATTTTGATATTAAAATTTTTTAAAGTTTTAATTTTTTTGCTTAACAGGCGTTTACAATGGTTGATAAATGGTAAAAAAGAAATGGGTCACGTACTATGCATTAAAATGTAGTAGCTTTTATCAGCTAAATGAACTTACAGTATTTAATATTGTTTTTAGCTGTTATTTTAAAAATAGAACGACCTTTCTGGTTGTGGGAGACTCCCGAATGTTATTCAATACGACAATATTTATAAGGTGAGCGCCAAGTCCATTGAATATTTAATTTTACAGCTCGCGTTAAAACTAATTAATAAACGAAATTTTCTGTGCCTATGTCGTTTAAAAAAATAGACTAGCGGAAAATTGATGTAATAAGTAAGTAAAAAATTGTTTCTTTAATTTTTAGTGTTCCGTACGGAACACTTTTAAGATCACTTCGGTGTCTGTCCGTCTGTTTGTCCATCTGTCACACTTGATTTTCTCCGAAACTATTTGAGATAGAAAGTTGAAATTTGGCACTAATATAGGAACTGATCGCCCCATCAGAGCCGTGTAGTTTTGAAAGCTAAATTAAACGTTCTGCTATCGCTTTTGCGTGTTTTTCTTGCGGTTCGCAAGCGCCAAGTGATTTACTTTCCACAACTGACTACGTGGCGCTCTTCGTGATACCCTATACGTTGCCGGTCATTGGTCTTTTATATAAGAAATCTTTCCAACACTACTTATAAGAAAATAACTTTTCTCACAATAGTCTGATTTAACATCATTTTTTTTTTTTAACCGTTTATCTGACGAGAATATATACCAGGTGTACAAGTATGAAATGCGGATTTTTTTCCAAAAAAACATGTTAAATTCGGAAGAATGATAAAGAGTGCTTTATTCAAAGTATGCTCCATCGCTTGTTATACATTTTTCCCATCCTTCGGGCAATTTGTGAATACCACGCCATTAAAAATCTTCCCCTTATGCTGCGAACCATTCATCGAGCCATTTTTTCACATCTTCGTACGAACCAAAGCGCTGCTCAGCGAGTGGTAATCGAAAGGAGCCAAGTCTGGTGAGTAAGCCACATGGGGTAAAATTTCCCAGCTGAGTGCTTCCAACGTGTCGCGAACTGGTTTTGCCGTATGTGATGTAGCATTATCATGAAGAAAAATGACTTTGTGTTGCCTCTTTCAGTATTCTGGCCTTTTTTCAAGAAGCAAATGGTTCAAATCGGTCAATTGTTGTTGGTAACGTTTAGTATTAACCGTTTCTCGAGGTTTTAACAGCTCATAATAGACCACGCCCCTCCGGTCCCACCAAACACAGAGCATCGTCTTTCTCCCAAAGCGATTCGGTCTTGCGGTCGATGTGGATGGTGCGCCTGGGTCTACCCATGATTTTTTGCGCTTGAGATCCTCAAAATAAATCCACTTTTCATCCTCAACTATACGATGCAAAAACGACTTCCTTTTGTACCGAGCGAGCAAAATGTCACACGTGTTTTTGCGCTTTTCCATTTGCCTGTCGTTCAACTCATGTGGTACCCATCTACCGGTCTTCTGAATCTTTCTCATCTCTCGTACCAGATTGGAAACAGCTTGTTGACTAACGCCCAATTGCTCGGCGAGTTGTTTTTGTGTTTGCGAATCATCTTCATCCAACAATGCTTGCAATTCCACATCTTCATATTTTTTTTTGGCGGTTTTCCACGTTCCTTGTCTGCAACATCGAAGTCACCACTTTTGAAATGCCGAAACCATCGTTCACACGTATTTTGCGATGGAGCATGTTCACCATAAGCTTCTCGAAGTAATCGGTATGATTCAACAGCAGTTTTCTTTAAATAAAAAACAAAAAATTAATGCTCTCCGCGAATGCTCTTTGTTCGATATAAATTTCGACATATGGAACACAACAACCCAACACTATGCACACACTTTTCCAATTTATTACTCGTGCGCGTCTGACACTTGTTGATGACACAACAAAATGGCGCAGTGTCAAATCTTTATAGCACAAACTGCATTGGTGCACCATTTGTTGTCTGAAATCCGGATTTCATACTTGTACACTTGGTATATATATATACATATATATATATATATATATATATATATATATATATATATATATATATATATATATATATGTATATATATATATATATATATATATATATATATATATATATATATATATATATATATATATATATGTATATATATATATATATATATATATATATATATATATTATATATATATATATATATATATATGTATATGTAGGTATAAAAGACTGTTTTTAGTCAATTTCCACTAGTTTATTTTGTGATGACGCGTTTCGCTGTTGATGCGGCTTCTTCAGATCTATATTTTACACTGGAGTGTAATGTTATAATGAATTTCCATCAAGTAGAAGCTACAACCCTCCGAATTTTTACGAAAATATTTTTGATAAAAGATTATGTACAAAACACAGGAGGTGACAACAGAGACATCCACATAATCAGAAATCTCTGTTGGAGACAAACGGCATCGGTGAAATTTGAAGAGATCTGGTTAGAAGATGTAGCCATCCAACGAGGAGTAAGACAGGGCTGCATACTTTCGTCGTGCTGTTTAACCTTTACTCCGACAAAATATTCAAAACAGCTTTATATGAACAATGGGATGAAGGTCAATGGAGAGTTCATTAACACAGGTATGCAGACGACACTGTTATCTTGAGTGACAGCATTGAAGACCTTCAACGCCTATTAGATAGAGTTGAGCAGGCGGGAGCGGATATGGGCCTTCACATCAATATATCAAAAACCAGATTCATGGTCTTTAGCCGCCAACAATATGCAGATGTTGATCCCCATCTCAACGGTCAAGCGATAGAGAGAGTTTACCGTTTTAAATACCTTGGAAGCTACATTACTGACCAGTTAGACCCTGACAAAGAAATTAAGTGCAGAATAGAAGCAGCCAGAACAACCTTCATAAAAATGAAGTCTCTCTTTTGCAATGATAACATTAATCTGAAACTGCGTCAGAAAATGCTATATTTGGTCGGTTTTGTTGTATAGCACTGAGGTATGGGCATTGAAGGTTGAGACAGGTAACCGCTTGGAGGCTTACGAGTTGTGACTGCATAGAAGGATTCTTTGTATTCCGTGGACAGCTTATGTTACCAATCAGGAAGTACTGCAGAGAACTAATGCAGTCAGAGAGTTGTTATCGTCGATAAAGTGCAGAAAACTGGAGTATTTGGGACATGTTCTTCGTGGCAAACATTATGAGTTATTGCAGCTCATAATGAGGGGAAAGATTGACGGCCGGTGCGGCCTTGGTAGGGAGTAGGCCTCTTGGCTGAGAAATATACGAGACTGGACGGGAATCCATAGGGTCGAAGAGTTATGAGTTATTCCGATTCGCAGGGAATAGGGATGAATATGCCAGAGTGATAGCCAACGACAGGGTGACCTGATATGGTGTATATATAAGAAGAAGAATTGGAAAAAATGAACAATTGGTTACAATGTTGGGGCACGCGTTACGAAAGTGAAGGTAAATGACATTTTTAACATATTTTCAAAATGTCCGAATTGAGAAAAGAAAAGTAGTGAATGATCCTTTACCTGACCGTAGGAATTACCCATTACAATATAATAAGCTTTTTTATATAAAATTCTGTATATGCAGTATTTCTAAGACTAAAGAGGCTGTCCCTAGACAAGATTAACTTTTTAGTTTGAGTAAAAATGCAATCATAAACCCAAATGCCAAGAACCTTATATTTACAAGAGATATTCTACGTAAATAAATAGCTTTTTATCATTTTTTTTGCTTGAACTTTGGCACGCACATACCTTACCAATTATAAGGAGTATCTACGGATGGTTTAAGTATTTTTATTTCTAAAAATTAAGGCACATGATGAGAATTCTTATTGATTAATCCTCCATGTCACGAGTAAATACAATTTCATAAATCTATCTTCGAATAAAAACATTATATAATTTATTACGTAGTTTTGTTAGCTTTTTTTTAAACCGATCATTATCGGTACATTAATATTGTGGTTTATACCATGGCACAAAAAGGTACCTGTCCGGATCGAATAAACGTTTTCAATTTATTTCCATAACTATCTATTACTATGAAATTCCCGTTATTGCTTAATCAATGTCGCGTGTAATTAGTCTATAAATTTAGTCGATCATTTTAATTAAACATGTTTAATTTTTTTTAAGTAGAAAACAAAATGTTAATAAAGCAAAGCTACATAAAAAATCATTTTGGTAAAACTGAGTTTTTAGTAGAGATGTAACGGGTAGCCCGGTCTACCCGGCTGATGACTTGATTTGGCTGGATACTATATAACCCGGCCGGGTACCCCGCCAAATTTTTTGAGCAAAACGAAACCAGAATAAAAATGACATTTATTTGAAATGAGGCAGTCTCTCCAAAAATCACAAAAAAATCGAGACACTTATATCATATACCAGGTGTACAAGTATGAAATGCGGATTTCAGACAGTAGATGGTGCACCAATGCGGTTTATGCTCTAAAGATTTGACACTGCGCCATTTTGTTGTGTCATCAATAAGGGTCAGACGCGCACAAGTGATAAATTGGAAAAGTGTGTGCATAGTGTTGTGTTCAGTATGTTGAAATTTATACCGAACAAAGAGCATTCGCGGACAGCATTAATTTTTTGTTTTCGTTTGAAGAAAACTGCTGTTGAATTTTACTGATTTCTTCGAGAAGCTTACTGCTTCTATTCTGCATTTAATTTCTTTGTCAGGGTCTAACTGGTCAGTAATGTAGCTTCCAAGGTATCTAAAACGGTAAACTCTCTCTATCGCTTGACCGTTGAGATGGGGATCAACATCTGCATATTGTTGGCGGCTAAAGACCATGAATTCGGTTTTAGATATATTGATGTGAAGGCCCATATCCGCTCCCGCCTGCTCAACTCTATCTAACGGGCGTTGAAGGTCTTCAGTGCTGTCACTCAAGATAACAGTGTCGTCTGCATACCTGTATTAATGAACTCTCCATTCACCTTCACCCCATTGTTCATAGAAAGCTGTTTTGAATATTTTGTCGGAGTAAAGGTTAAACAGCAACGGCGAAAGTATGCAGCCCTGTCTTACTCCTCGTTGGATGGCTACATCTTCTGACCAGATCTCTTCAAATTTTATCGATGCCGTTTGTCTCCAATACAGATTTCTGATTATGTGGATGTCTCTGTTGTCACCTCCTGTGTTTTGTACATAATCTTTTATCAAAAATATTTTCGTTAAATTTCGGATTGTTGTAGCTTCCACTTGATGGAAATTCATTATAACATTACACTTCAGTGTAAAATATAGATCTGAAGAAGCTGCATCAACAGCGAAACGCGTCATCACAAAATAAACTAGTGGAAATTGACTAAAAACAGTCTTTTATATATATATATATATATATATATATATATATATATATATATATATATACCAAGTGTACAAGTATGAAATCCGGATTTCAGACAACAGATGGTGCACCAATGCAGTTTGTGCTATAAAGATTTGACACTGCGCCAGTTTGTGGTGTCATCAACAAGTGTCAGACGCGCACGAGTGATAAGTTGGAAAAGTGTGTGCTTAGTGTTGTGTTCAATATGTCGAAATTTATACCGAACAAAGAGCATTCGCGGACAGCATTAATTTTTTGTTTTCGTTCGAAGAAAACTGCTGTTGAATTATACTGATTACTTCGAGAAGCTTATGGTGAACATGCTCCATCGCAAGATACGTGTGAACGATGGTTTCGGCGTTTCAAAAGTGGTGACTTCGATGTTGCAGACAAGGTACGTGGAAAACCGCCAAAAAAATATGAAGATGTGGAATTGCAAGCATTGTTGGACGAAGATAATTCGCAAACACAAAAACAACTCGCCGAGAAATTGGGCGTTAGTCAACAAGCTGTTTCCAATCGTCTACGAGAGATGGGAAAGATTCAGAAGACCGGTAGATGGGTACCACCTGAGTTGAACGACAGGCAAATGGAAAAGCGCAAAAAAACACGTGTGACATTTTGCTCGTCGGTACAAAAGGAAGTAATTTTTGCATCGTATAGTTACAGGGGATGAAAAGTGGATTTATTTTGATAATCCCAAGCGCAAAAAATCATGGGTAGACCTAGGCGCACCATCCACATCTACCGCAAGACCGAATCGCTTTGGCAGAAAGACGATGCTCTGTGTTTGGTGGGACCAGAGGGGCGTGGTCTATTATGAGCTGTTAAAACCTGGGGAAACGGTTAATACTAAACGTTACCAACAGCAATTGACCGATTTGAACCCTTCGCTGTTTGAAAAAAGGCCAGAATACCGAAAGAGGCAACACAAAAGTAATTTTTCTTCATGACAATGTTCCATCACATACGGCAAAACCATGTTCCATCACATGCCCATGCGGCTTACTCACCAGACTTGGCTCCTTCCGATTAACACTTGTTTGCAGCGCTTTGGTTCATACGAAGGTGTGAAAAAATGGCTCGATGAATGGTTCGCAGCAAAAGGGGAAGATTTTTACTGGCGTGGTATTCACAAATTGCCCGAAAGATGGGAAAAATGTATAACAAGCGATGGAGCATACTTTGAATACGAGGCTGGTTTGAAAAGTCCGGGCAAAGTCCGAGAGATGGCACCACCGGCGCGAATCAAGGTCATGTTTAGTTAGTAGCATCTCTTGAATGAACGCACACCAAGTTTCAGCCATATTGGTCTATTTCTTTGTGTTTGGCATTCGTGTGAATCAAGGAAGTCGAGTGATTTTCAAGAAATGGACGAAAAAGAATTTCGTGTGGTGATTAAACATTACTTTATGAAAGGCAAAACGCCTCAGGAGACTAAAGAGAAGCTTGATAAACATTATGGTGACTCTGCACCTTCGATTAGAACAGTTTATAAGTGGTTTCAAAATTTTCGGACTGGCCATATGGGCACAAGTGACGCTGAACGTTCTGGACGGCCTGTGGAGGTTACGACTCCAGAAATCATTGATCAAATCCATGATATGGTGATGGATGACAGAAGAGTTAAGGTGCGTGAGATTGCTAGTGCTGTGGGCATCTCGACTGAACGGGTACATAATATTTTGCATAAACATTTGGACATGAGAAAGCTATCCGCAAGATGGGTGCCGCGATTGCTCACGCTTGACCAAAAACGGAATCGTGTGAAGTGTTGCAAGGATGGTTTGCAGCTGTTCCAGAAGAATCCTAAGGACTTTAAGCGTCGTTTCGTCACTGTGGATGAAGACCAAACAACAATCTAAACAATGGGTTACCAAGGGGGAATCTGCACCAAAAAGGGCGAAGACCGTTGCTTCGGCCGGAAAGGTTATGGCGACTGTCTTTTGGGATTCGCAAGGGATAATCCTCATCGACTATCTGGAAAAGGGTAAAACTATTACAGGTGAATATTATTCATCGTTATTGGACCGTTTGAAAACCGAGCTGCAAGAAAAACGCCCGCGATTGGCCCACAAGAAAGTCCTTTTCCATCACGACAACGCACCAGCACACACCTCAGCAGTTGTGGTCGCAAAATTAATGGAAATAGGATTCCAACTCGTTTCACATCCCTCCTATTCTCCAGACTTGGCTCCCTCGGACTACTATTTGTTTCCCAATTTGAAGAAATGGCTGGCGGGACAAAGATTTTATTCAAACGAGGAGGTGATTGCAGACACTAATGGATATTTTGCAGACTTGGACAAATCCTATTATTTGGAAGGGATCAACAAACTAGAACAACGTTGGACGAAGTGTATAAGCCTAAAAGGAGACTATGTCGAAAAATAAAAAAGGTTTACCCCAAACACTTAAGTAGTTTTTATTTTTGCACGGACTTTTCAAACCAGCCTCGTAAAGCACTTTTTATCATTCTTCCGAATTTAACATGTTTTTTTAGAAAAAAACCGCATTTCATACTTGTACACCTGATATAACCCGGCCGGGTACCTTGCCAAAATTTTTGAGCAAAATGAAACCAAAATAAAAATAACATTTATTTCAAAATATGCAAAGAGAAAAATTTTACTATATGAGGTGAAAAGCCCCAACACTTTCCGAGAGATGGCAGCACAAACAAAAAAAAAAACCATATGATTTTCAGTTAGTGTCAGAACATTCATGTAAAATTTTCAGGATATGTCGATTGTTTAGTGAGCTTAAATACAGTCGTACAAGCGCCGGTGATGCACAACGTTCCGGACATCCCAATGAGGCAGTCACTCCAAAAATCACAAAAAAATCGAGACACTTATATGAAACATCTAGCATTCGTAATATGGGCTCTCCGCCCTATTGCAATATTTCGACAAGTATGCCGTCTTCATCTGCTGCTCTTCCTCTCGCGATTTTATTTTTAAAAATCTTGTATTTCGTATTTTGTGATGGCAGCATTGGTATAACAACTAAAGACGAATCGAACTCGCATTTTTAGAAGCCACCAAATGTGTTCTTCGTATTTGCTGAACCATCCCAAGACGCGTTTCGCCGTATCACGGCTCTTCAGTTGGGCTAGGTTCAGCAAATACGAGAACACATTTTTAGTCCTTATCCAGGTCATAACGGAAAACTATGACAAATAGATGCTTATACTGCACTCTGTCGGTGACTTACAAAGTCAAGCTCTGCTTGAAAAGACTTCGTAAGTCACCGACAGAGTGCAGTATAAGCATCTATTTGTCATAGTATTTTGTGATGTTGGGAATATATTCAGATCCTTCATTCGTTACTCATATTCGAACTGACTCGTCTAGTGGTGGTTCTACTTTACTCTCATAAAGGTCCTTGTAGAATCTCTCTATATTCATTCTTATTTTATTCGTTTGAGTTATTATCTGTTCGTTCTCATCTACTAATTTTGTTATTTGTGGTAGTTTTATACCTTTCTCGTTCTTCAGACTTTCTTCAATTTTGTCATTGTTGTAGTTCCTTACATCTCTTCTAATACATTTCTTTATATCGTTATTCAAAGTTTTTTAACTTATTTTCACATGCCATCTTGTCTTGTTTTATGGATTTTCGTTTTTGTATTAATTTGACCGTTTCTTTTGGAGAGCTTTTCCTGTTTGATATTTCTCGTGGGAGCTACTTCAACTTATTTATAACTAGCTGTGCCCGCGGCTCCGCTCGCGTGGACTTTCACCCTTATCGTCACTGCTTATTCGTTATGTTTATATTATTATATAGCTCGAGGGCCCTTAGAGGTCCATGGCTTGGTTGCATACTTGTCTCCACTTCTTTTTGTCTCCTGTTAGCTTTTCCCAGTGCGGGATTCCCATCAACTCCGGATCTTGCTTTACTGCCTGATTCCATGTAAATCGAGGTCTACTCTTACCACTTCTTCCAACCACTCCTCTTATTAGGGCTTGCTTTGCCTTTCGTTCTTCCTTCATCCTTGCCACGTGTCCCAACCATCTTAATTGGTGGCTTCTTATGATTTGGCTTATAAGGGGTTTCGTATATAGGCATTTTAATTCGCAGTTTGTTCTTCTTCTCCACAGCCCTCTTCTTTCCTTTCTCCGTAGATTCTTCTCAAAGCTTTCCTTTCCCACACCTCCAACGTCTCCTTTTCTCTTGCATTCAGTTTCCAAGTTTCGCATCCATATGTCGCCGTGGGTCTGACAACTGTCGTATATATTCTTTCTTTTGCTTTTCTTGATATATTCTTTGATTTCAATATTGGATTCACTGCCCCCAAACATCTCTGCCCTTTCGCTATTCTTTCTTGTATCTCCGTCCTTTCTTGTCCACTCTCTGTTATTGTTACTCCCAGATAATTAAATTTGTCCACTTTTTCAAACATATATCTTTTCCCTAAGTTGTTTATTATATCGAAACTTTTGTTGTTTTTATTATCCGTCCTCTTTTTCCATTTATTTTGTTTTTTCCTCATTTATCTTTAGTCCTCTCATCCTTCCCCTTTCTTCTATCCTACTTATGGTTTTTTCGAGGTTCTCTTTTGCTCTTGCAATCACTGCTACATCAGTGTTGGCAGGTTTGTTGGTATATCGTTCCATTTGTTTTTATTTCTGACTCCCGGATTATCTTCTCTAGTACCAAATTAAATAGACATGTCGACACTGGATCCCCCTGCCTTAATCCACTCTTCACCTTAAATTTGTCCCTCAACCAACACTCTATTGTCTGTGTCATTCAGGGTCATTCTCACCATGTGTATCAATTTACTTGGAATTTTTAGTTCTTCCATTATCTTGTAGAGTCCTTCTCTATTTACAGCGCCATATGCTTCTCTGAAATCCACAAAGACCAAGTGTAGTGCCAAATTTTGTTCTAAGCTATTATCTTGGATTTGCTTAATCGAAAATATCTGGTCTATTTTTCCTGAATCCACACTGGTACTCTCCCAGCATAGACTCGGCTTTCTCTTCTAGTCTTTTTTTGATAGTCACCACTACTATCTTGTACAGGGCATCCAGTAAGGCTATTAGTCTATAATTAGCACATATAGTTTTTTCTCCTTTTTTATATATTGGAGAAATGAGCGACTCTCTCCAGCTCACTGGCATCTTTTCTGTTTCCCAGATTTCTTGCACCAACCGGCATATTTCATTTTCCAGATCTACTCCAGCTTTTATCATTTCTGCTGTTATACAATTTCCACCCGGGGCCTTATTTTTTTGGGGTTCTGAGTATTTCTCTTATTTCTTCTTTGCAGGGTTTGTTTGTCTCCTCCTGCCCTTCAGTTAATTTTGCTTCCTATTTCTTATTCAACTCATTTTCATCTCCATTTAATGTTTCTTTAAAGTATTCCGGACATCTATTCAGTCATTCTGCTAAGCTTACTGCTAAACTTCCATCTTTTTCCCTACATATTAGCATTTTGTCTCTGTTTATTCCCTTTGTATTTTATATAAAAAAAAGCACGTAAACAGAATAAGTGGTTCTTGAGTGCTAAGCGCACTAATGGACAGACAGATAGACAGAGAGACGCTACGTTTTATATATATTATAGTTTTTTTTTTGATACATATTAAATTAAGAATTAAAAAAAAACACGTAAATCGGATGAGTGGTTCTCGAATAATAAGCACACTAACGGACAGACAGACAGAGAGACGTTGCGTTTTATATATTATATAGATTATTATTATTATTATATAACCTGGTCAGAGAACATATGTATGAATTAAAAAAAAAACACGTAAATCGGATAAGTGGTTCTCGAGTGATAAGCGCACTAACGGACAGACAGAGAGACGTTGCATTTTATATATATTATAGATGTTGATTATATTCGTAACAAAAAAGCAAGTTATTAAATATAACTAAATGATTTTAGGCAATGGAGTGGTCATTCATTTACCACAATTATTTGATGAAATCGAGAAAAATGAGAAAAAAGGAATGAAAAACTGGGAGGAAAGGCTTATAATATCAGATAGGTAAGTGGACCAATCATTACGAGTACACTTTTTTTTTTATTATTTTTGAGAAGACATAAATGGTAATAGAGTTATCAATGCATTGTAACAGTTAAGTGTGTCTATTTCTAGGGCTCATTTGGTGTTTGATTTTCACCAGGCGGTAGATGGCCTTCAGGAACAAGAAAACAATCAGAAAGGACAGGGACTCGGCACGACAAAAAAAGGTATCGGCCCAACTTACTCATCTAAAGCGACAAGAAATGGTATTAGAGTTGGTGACTTATTGGGAGACTTTGACAGATTTAGGGAAAAGTAAGTCTTATGTGTTATAAAGTTAACAAAAAAAGAAAAGCTGCTAGTATGTTTTATACTCGTATGTTGTATCGACTGGACACGTCTGAATGTTGCTTCATAACAAAGTTGATTAGATAATTAATAAGGATATAGAAATAACACATATTCTAATTCGAGGAACTCGGAAAAAAATTTAAGAATCTTTTTTTTATAGCAATAAAAGATAATGGTTCTCACCGAGTTACGACTACCTCATATAAAGTAAAGGTGAACGAAAATCTTTGTTCCCTGTGCCATTAAAAGAATGTTTTGTAGGTATATTAAAAGCGATGGGAATTCTTTGAAAAAATTATATGTTATTCTGGTAAGTCTCCTGAATCTCCTCAAAAAACTGGAAAATTTTTTACAAGCCCGTTCAAAAGTTATTGCATTTTTTAATTGTAACAAATTTACACGTAGTTAAATGGAAAACGTGCCATCGGGCCGAATTCAAGTAAAAAAAAGTATAGAAAATACAATTTGAAAAATTCATAAAATTGTAAACTAGTAGATTAAATATCTGAGAAGGACATAGGCAATTAATATTTAGTGGTTTCAATATTATTTTTAGAGAAAAACAATAAAAATGAGTGATATTTACGGTATAATTGAAGGCAGAGTGTAATTCACATCGAAAACGTGGCAACCGCGCAAACAGTTACCGGAAATAAAATTAAACTCGACTATAGCAAATTAAAAATTTGCTACATGCTATGTTACCGCGTAAATTTAAATGTTAAGAAAATGCGTTTAAAGGTAGGAACGATCAAAATTAAATAGTGACATATAATTTATTAATAACAATGTTATAAATTATTGATATATAAACGTATAATTTTTTTTTTCATATTAATTAACAATTACTAAAATGTACTTAAAAGAATACACATTACGATAACAGTCTTTCAGATTCAACATACTCCAAAGATAACGCTTCCTTGCATGAAACACACCATAATGGTTTTCCCAAATATTTTAAATTCAGTATACGGCATCCTTCGAGTAATTCTTCTTTTTTATCATTTTTTTCATTCACTGGTTCTTCTGAATTTTCAGATGCCATAGACTCATCAAACTTACGTTTTTTACGTAGCTCTGTTAGTTGTTGGCCAAGCTGACTTTGCTTGACTTGTAAATAAACTTTTTCGCTGACTATTTTCCCTTTGCAGCGAATTTTTTTTTCCGGTTTGCGACATTGTGGTAAATTATAAATAATCACGTTTTCAATTGTACATACAACACTAACTTCGAACGGTATCCATATTATAAATGTCAGTCATGCTAGTGCGCAACCTGCACACGCATGCTTTCGTTCTGGGTTTAAATAAAATCGCAACTACCAACTATTAGAATGTTACGCTGTTGTCACGTTTCACTAGTTAAAAACTAGACTTATTTTATTTAATTTATTTAAATAAATCAAATTTATAGTTTTCTGAGGTATTTTTCTGTCTTCTAATTTTGTTTTAAGTATATTGAGAAAATTTGTAAAAGTGATTTCTGATGTAAACATTTTACGTATTTTTTTCTTTTTAAAATTAAATTCAAGGTACAGTCCCACCCAAATTTTTTTTATTATTGTTAAAAATATTAAAAATTTCATTGAAAAATTAATTAAACTCGAACGAATTTCGATTTTAATAAAAAGTTGATACGCAAAACCAGCTTGTGAAAAAAAGACGTTTTGTTATAATGCCGTATTTTAAAAGATATTGAGAGAATATGGTTTAGTCAGAATTTCATGTACTTTTGTATCCGACTGTACCTACAAATCATCCTTAAGTTTCTCTTCTGAATTTTTTATTGTTTTATTTGATCACCGCCGCACTTTGGGAAAAGTAAAGCATTTTTTTAGACAAAAATCGAGACGTGGCTTACATTTTGATCAATTTCAATATTTTCTATAAATAAATTGACTTATGATTATATCTGATCATATTCGGTTATATGAAAAATACATATTTACCCCATATTAGGAATAGTACAAAATTCGACTAAATTTGGTATTTTAACGTATATACTGAGATATATTAATCTTCTTAATTCGTATTCGTAGATAATTTTAAAAAAATGTGATACTCTAACCTTAAAAAATAGATTCCAGTTGCAAACATTTTTAATCGTAAGACCGGAACAGTTCTTTACTGCACAAATCTATCTGAATATGACAACTTTGTTCATTTTGATCTAGCTGATAAAGGATTAACATCAAAATTGTCCCTGTAAATAACTTTGTAACCTCAAAAAAGCTTAAAAACATCAACATTCTTGGTTATAAGTAGAGTATTTCGTTTATATAGTTCATAAAAGTATCTAAAATACAATAGCTTTCTATATGTAGATTGACTGTTAGACGAACAAAAAGCTATGTATGATAAGTTTAAACCTAACATAACATAATAGGTCGAATCGTGAACGAGCAGAAAGGCATATGCTACAAGTTTTAACCCTATCATAACCTAATGCATCAAGTCATAAGTGAGCAGAGAGGCATACACACAAACTTTAACCTAACATCACCTTATGGTTACAGACATAAGAGAGCAGAAAGGTATACACCACAAGCTTTAAACTTAACATAACTTAATGATTAGAGAGATAAGAGGGCAGAAAGGTATATACCACGAACTTTACAGGGACAATTTTTCTGTATCAAAATGCACAGTTATCATTAGAGACCGGATTATATGCATTTGCATATTTTCATATGTATTTGCATATTTAGACCATTCTCACCGATTATTGCATATTTTACCCAAAATCTAGTAATGATGCATATTTTCCCTATATTTACAATAATTCTCGGTATTACTAGGCAATTGAATTGCTCAGGGTATTGTTAATGTCGCCGTCTGGAACCGATCTTATCGCCGGGACATTACCCGCAATAGTCTAAACATCGATTAGGTTATAGTGCCAAGGAAATTCCCAAAATTACGACAGTATTTTAATACTTTGTTTCTTGGTAGGGATATTAAGTGATAAGTAGTTAGTTTCTAAGAATACTTGTTTGTGCGTGAATCAAATAAACAATTTTCTCGAAGATGAATTTTTATTTTAAAACAAGATATCAGTTTTAACATTATTGTTGACGCGCTTGCATCAGTGTAGTCTTTTTGCAATTTTTAACGTGTTTGTGTTAAAGTTTAACGTGTACCATGCCACTCGCAACAAAAAGTGTCTCTTCGTGGGTAGTTGATTATCTTGGAACATTTACATACGACGGAAATGTTTTATATTGCAAGAAAAATATTTCGTGCACAAAAAAGTTTCAAATTGACCAGCATGTCAAGACAAGTCTTCATATCGCAGGATTGTAAAAAAGGCCCACGACAACAACTTATAACAGCAGCAAGTAGCAGTGATTCCACTTCTATAGGCAAACAAAAAAACCACATTAGCATGGATTTATGTGAAGCATTGCTTGCAAGTAATATTCCTCTCCACAAATTTACATACCAACAATTTACCAATATGTTCTGGAAGAAATACGTAATGAACTTAAGGATGACATTATTTGGATTTCAGCTGATGAAACTACCGACAGTTGTGGTCGCTATATTGCAAATTTAATTGTGGGTGCATTAAGATTAGAGCCTTTTTCTTTCTATTTGGTGGCCTGCAAAGAACTTGACAAGACAAATCATTCTACGATCGCCAGATTTGTGAATGAGGGTATTAAAAAAATATTTCCTGAATCCTCTGCAGGTGAAAGAGTGTTTATATTTCTCTCAGATGCTGCTCCTTATATGATCAAGGCAGCCAAAGTCCTCTAAGTATTTTATCCAAATTTAATTCATGTGACGTGCTTTGCTTACGGAGTCCATCAACTCGCTGAAGAAGTACGATCCATGTTTGGAAATGTAAATAAACTGATTTTATCAGCAAAGAAAGTGTTTCTTAAGGCACCTGCTCGCAATAACGCCTAAAAAGAATAACTACCAAATGTGCCTTTACCTCCCGAACCAGTGGTAACTCGATGAGGAACATAGATTGAAGCTGTACTATTTTACGATGAACATTTCGAGGCCATCAAAGGTGTAGTAAATGACTTCGATAGTGCAGAGGCTATGGCAGTTCGTCAATCCAAGGAAACATTTAACGATTCTGATATTAAAAAAACATAGCTTTGATTAGCACTCATTTTTCCCACATACCTGCGGGTATTAAAAAGCTTGAAACTCGAGGTTCGGCGTTGGCCGAATCAATTCAGTTAATGAATAAAATCCGTCATATAAACTCCCAGATGTATTCCCACATAGAATTAAAGAAAAGTTGGAAAACATTTTGTGCAATAACCCAGGCTTTAAACCTTTGTGTCAAATTGATAGTTTTATTAATGCGATGGGTGAACTTTTGCCAGAAACAATAAGTGCTGACATAGCACCCAAATTCAAATACTGCCGTTACCTCAGTGGATGTGAAACGGTCTTTTTCCACTTATAAAATTATTTTAAGTGATCGAAGACACAATCTTACTACCCAACATTTGGAACAATACCTTATTGTTTACGTGTACAAGAATACAAATGTTAAATAATTAAAAAAAATGTTAAGTACTTGTTAGTTAAATTTAAACATCGTCGATAACTTGTTAATTTTATGCTGATTTTGTAATAAAAAACTAAAAATTACTACTTTTATTATTATTTAATATTGCATATTTTGACCCTTTTCATGCATATTTTAAGCATTTTTCATGCATATTTGCATGCATATTTCAAGATTTTTATGTTGTATATAATCCGGTCTCTAGTTATCATATTCAAATAGATTTGTGTAGTAAAGAGCTATTCCATTCCTATGATTAAGAATGTTTGCAACTGGAAGCTATTTTTGAGGTGAGAGTATCACATTTTCTAAAAAATTATCTTCGAATTGAGAAGGTTAATATATCTAAGTATATACGTTAAAATACCAAATTTGGTCGAATTTTGAATAGTATTCCTAATATGGGGTAACTACGTATTTTCATATTACCGATATATGATTAGATATAATCATAATAAGTCAATTTATTTAAAATTCTGCTGTTGGAGAGTAAACTAGAGGTGTTCACGAGTATTTTAAAAACATAATTATTTAAATTGGGCAAAACGTAAGCCACGCCTCGATTTCTGTCCCAAAAATGCCCTATTTTTCCCAATGTGCGCCGTGTATAGCCAGTGCATGATTCAGGGTTTGAGTCCTCAGCTAGCCCCCACTACGCTGTTTAGTAACTAACTAAACAAACAAAACGGCAACTATCGTGCTGAAGCGCAGAAACAGGCGAATAATTTAGCCTATGAACGGACTTTTTTTTATCTCTACACTATTATCCTGTAAAGATCTGTTAGTATATGGTTTAATACTCTGTGTCTTACCAACCTTTTTTTACAGATTCAAAGCCTTAGTAGGGATGCAACAAAGGATGTTTCCTGATCTTCATGTCGATATTAACGACGAATTAGTTAGATATGAAAAATATGCCATTAAAATAAAGCCTTTAGTTTATGATACCGTTTCGTTTTTGGATAAAGCCATAAGGGAAGGCAAGAAGATTTTGGTTGAAGGTGCCAATGCTGCCATGTTGGATATTGACTTTGGTAAGAAAAATTAAAGTGTTTAGAAAATATATTACTTAAAAATAGCTGCTGGAATTCATTAGTGTTCCGTAAACCTTATAAGATCACTTCGGTGTGTGTCCGTGTATCTGTCTGTCACACCCGATTTTCTCTGAAACCATTTGACATAGAAGTTGAAATTTGGTACTAATAGAGGAACTGATGGCCTCATTAGAGCCGTGTAGATTTGAAAGTTAAATTTTGACTTAAAAGGGTTGGGGGGGGGGGGGGGTGAAATCCGAATCGGAAAGAAAAAAAATTACCAAGTCATCGAGTGGGGTGTCAAATGAAAGCTTGTGAAAACACGAGTTCAAATATATATATATATATATATATATATATATATATATATATATATATATATATATATATATAAAGGGTGTTTTTTATAGAGGTATAAAACTTTAAGTTGGCAACACTTTTTTAACTGGCGGCCATTTTGTCAGCTGTCAAGTGATTTATGTTTTGTTTGGTTTGGCATTTCAACATGAATAGACTGACGCCTGAACAACGCTTCCAAATTGTGCAAATTTATTTTGAAAATCATGGTTCTGTTCGAAATACGTATCGCGCACTACGTCCATTTTACGGTCAACATAATCGTCCATCAGAGCAATTAATTCGATTAACCATGGAACGTTTTCGCACCACGTTTACTCTAAATGATAATACGCATCCACAGAGACGTCGTACACTGCGTACAGAAGAAGTCATTGCTGTTGTAGAGCGTAGCGTAGAGGAAGACCCGAATCAGTCTATCCGCCATCGTGCACAGGAATTGGATATGTGTTCATCCACTTTATAGAAGATTTTGCGGAAAGATCTTGGTTTGCGTGCTTACAAAATCCAACTCGTGCAACAATTGAAGCCACACGATCACCTAGCAAGGCGTAGATTCGGTGAATGGGCCCAAAACAAGATTGCCGTTGATCCCGATTTTCATAAGCGAATTTTGTTTAGCGATGAAGCTCACCTTTGTTTGAATGGATACGTCAATAAAAAAAAACTGCCGTATTTGGAGTGATGATAATCCTCAAGTGTATGTTGAGACACCGTTACATCCAGAAAAACTGACTGTTTGGTGTGCTTTATGGGCTGGTGGAATCATTGGTCCGTACTTCTTTAAAAACGATGCTGGTCAGAACGTTACAGTCAATGGTGACCGCTATAGAGCCATGATTACTGACTTTTTTGTTCATCAATTGAACAACCATGATGTGCAGGAGCTGTGCTTTCAACAAGACGGCTCAACATGTCACACAGCTCGCGCCACAATTGATTTATTGAAGGAAACGTTTGGTAACACCATAGTATCGGACCCGTGAATTGGCCTCCAAGATCGTGCGATTTAACGCCGCTAGACTATTTTCTGTGGGGATATGTAAAGTCGCTAGTCTACGCCGATAAGCCCGAAACGATTGACCACTTGGAGGACAACATTCGCCGCGTTATTGCCGATATACGGCCACAAATGTTGGAAAAAGTCATCGAAAATTGGACCTCCAGATTAGACTACGTCCGAGCCAGCCGCGGCGGTCATATACCAGAAGTCATATTTAAATTATAATGCCAGAAGATTATCTTTCGAATAAAGTAAAATTCATGTCAATTTAAAAAATTCATCTTTGTTTTATTCCATTTCAAAGTTCTATACCTCTATAAAAAAAACACCCTTTATATATATATAATGTAATACTTGCGCACACTTTTCTTTGTATTATTTTTAAATAATTGCCAAAAACCGCTCTCCCTCTTATCTTGAAACGTACTGATCAAACAATTTTTAAAAAATTCTTGAATATTTGCGATAGGGTGTAGATTGAACGAAAATTATCACGAGTACACAACTTTAATCATTTATCTGGTATATAAAAAAAAAATCAAGGTCATCAGTTTTCAACAAAGATCGGAAACAAACTTTGTTGAAAACTCATTTGCGGTGTGTTTTATGAAGTGATTAATCATTTTATACCTTCGTGTCAAAAATGTTTATTTTAAAAACAATTAACGTACAGAACGTTAACGTTACATGGATAAATTCTATAATACAACATAAAATTGGTCATCCGAAACACCAGAAATAGTAATCAACAAAACATCAGAAATAGATGATAAACAGGTGGAAGAAGCTCTCAAAAAATTTAAAAAACCAAATATCAGCTCGTAAGGACGAAATACAAAATGAACTACAGTACAATCCCGATTATCCGAATCGCGCTTATCTGAAATCCGGCTTATCCGAAACAAACTGTTGAAAAGCAAATTGTATTCCCACTAAACGAAAAAATGCCTATTATTCGAAACAGACGATGAATGGTTTCCTTAACACGTCGGGGGCTCCCCGACGTCTAGAATTTCACCGCTATCTATGTTTTGGTTACTCGACGGGTGTTATAAGTTACTCATTACGTCTATTATTATGGCAAAGGTAATAGTTTCGTTTTAATAGATATTTTACAAAATGGAGCGTCATAATAATAAGCGTAAACGTGTTGTTATTACCTCAAAAGAGAAACTTGAAACAATCCAACGTTTAGGTAAGGGTGAACTTCTTAAAAATATAGCGAAGGATTTACGTGTAGCCGTGAGTACTGTTTCAGAGTGGAGAAAAAATCGCGAAAAACTTGAAAAATGGTGTAGTGTTTTTTGTCATCGCCCACACAGGCACGAAAAAGTATGAAAAGCGGTGAATACTAAAAAGTGGATGATTCTTTATTTTATGGTTTACACAGAATCGAGAACGTGGAATACTAATTTCAGGAACAATTTTATAACATAGGGCAGTGAGTTTAAGCGAAGAGTGGCTGGTTATTGAAGCGCCTGTAAATTTTTCTGCAAGTGATGGATGGCTAGACAGGTGTACGTCAACTGAAAGTTTGTGGAGAAAGATTGTCGGTTGATGTATCTGCTGCAAAAAAATTTGCAGAGAATTTTGACCAGCTTATGAAAGACCATGGTTTACAACCAGACCAAATCTATAATTGTGATGAAACAGGTTTGAACTACAAAATGTTGCCGTCAAATACCTTAGCTTCAAAAACGGAAGCTGGTTTCAAACGTAGCAAAGAACGTATTAATGTTCTTGCATGCAGTAATGCTTCTGGAAGACACAAACTCCCATTATTATGTGTTGGTAAGTCAGCAAATCCACGAACCTTTAAGAATATTCGTCGCAATGCTTTTCCTGTTATGTATAAAAATCAAAACAATGCCTGGATAAATTTAAAGACTGGTTTTTTGGAGACTTTGTTTCCAAAGTGAAGCTTTTTTTAAAAGAACATGGATATCCTAGAAAACGTATTCTGTTAGTAGATAACGCCCCCACTCACCCAAGTGCGGAGCAACTTAAAAGTGGGGAAATAAAAGCAATGTTTTTGCCTTCTGCTGTAACTTCTCTCATTCAGCCTATGGATCAGGGTGTACTGGAAAATTTAAAACGCAATTACAGGCGTTTGTTATTGGATCATATTTTAGAAATAGATAAAGGTAGCAATCTTACTGATTGTCGTACTCTGGAAAAATCTTGGTCAAAATTGATTCCACAAGAAGAGAGACATTACTAAGAGGCAGAAACAGAAGATAATGAAAGTTTACATCAAATTATTACAAGAATATCAGGATGTGAAAGTGTTACGGAAACCGATGGTTGTGAATGGTTAAACAGTGATAGTGTGGAAGATGAAATGACTGACCAAGAATTAATTAAAAGTGTATGTAAAAATGCTAATAAAATAGGCAGTGATGACGATGATGATAAAACGAAGTAGAAGCCACTAACAATATTCCAGTAAAAATGTCACATTCAGAAGGACTAGAGGCCCTAGAAAAAGCGTTAACTTATGTAGAATAACAAGAAAAATGCAACCGCCGCGGACATTGCAGTTAAAAACAGAACTAATGCAAAACGAGTGCGGTTAAAAATTACCTCATTTTTAAGACATTAAAGTTAAGAATGAACTGTTTTATTTTCGATTTTCCGTACATATACATAAAATAAGTAAACTAATTGTTCTATTTTTTGTTTTAATAAATGCCTATGTACGTAATAGCATATCGTATAAATGCTTTTAAGTCGATCTGCAATGTTGTATTCATTCTAAACTTCTATTTTATAAAAAAATTCGGATTAACGGAAATTTCGATTATCTGAAATTACTTTGGTCCATATTATTTCGGATAATCGAGATTCTACTGTATTAAAGTACGGAGGAGTGAAACTGACTAAAGAATTGACAAAACTCATAAAAAAAATAATACAGGGATCGCGAATCCTAGAAGAATGGAGAACGAGCATAACGATACCACTTTTTAAAAAAAGAGAAAAAACCGATCCGAATAATAATCGAGTGCACAACTTTAAAACTGATGACAAAAATTGTTACCAATAAAATAACTCCACTTATACAGCTTTCCGAAGAACAACAAGGATTCAGGAGCGGAAGATCCTGTAACGACGCAGTATTTGTAATCAGACAAATTACTGAAAAATCAATTGAGTTTAACAGACCAACATTCTTATGCTTTATAGATTTGGTAAAAGCATTTGATAGAGTACAGCTGCAAGACGTAGTGCATACACTTTATGACAGGAATATTCCATTGGATATAATAAAACTAATTGAGAACATGTACAAAAGAAATAAAATAGAAGCGAGAGTAAATTCGGAGTTAACTGAACCCATAAAGTTAACAACTATTATTAGACAACAAAAAAGGCTATAAAATGGGCAATAAAGAGATACAAATAGTGTGTTACGCCGACGATACTGTCCTAGTCGCTGAGAATGAAGATGACTTGCAGAGATTATTACATCAGTTTAATACAACAGCAAAGAGATTTAATATGAAAATATCGGCTGAAAAAACCAAATCAGTAGTTATCTCCAAAGAAACCAATTAGGTGCAAGCTGGAAATCGATAATTAGATTATAGAGCAGGTGATGACAATTAAATATTTACGAATTAAATTATCATATAACAACAACATAGAAGAAGAAACAAACAAATAGCAAAAGCCAATAGAATAGCAGGATGCTTGAATGACACTATTTGGAAAAATAAATACTTAAGGACAGAAGTAAAATCTCTTATATATAAATCTGTGGTTCGACCAGTTATGACCTACACAGCAAAGACAAGACCAGAAACATGCAAAACTCAGAGATACTTACAAACAAGTGAAATGAAAATATTAAGAAGAATTGCAGGAAGAACACTTTGGGATAGAGAAACAAATGACAACATAAGGCACATATGTGAAGTAGAGGATATTAACACGTGGATAAGAAACAGAAAACAAGAATGGAACCAACACATAAATAGAATGTCCGAACGACGATTAGTGAAACTAGTTCGAGATAAATCACCGGTAGGCCGAAGGAGTATAGGACATTTACGAAAAGGATGGAACGACGGCCTGTAGCGACGATACATTAAAGAAAAACAAGCAGGAATATCTAATATAAAGAAGAAGAAGAAAAGCAATTAACGTACAGAACACTAATTGCGCAAGTCCGACTTGCACTTAGCCGATTATTTTTATTAGTATTTTTACACCAATTTTTGAATGAAATAGTTATAACAATAAACGAAAATGTTTTTTTTTAAATGCAACACACATCACAGAATATGTTTATTTATTAAACTATTTCAAGAAGAAACTAGCGGATTTAAATTATTAATGAATATTGATTGTTATTAGTTCAGATTAGTTTTTAAACGCATTTTTCTCGAACCAACGAGTTTGTAAGCGGCGTTGAAGTTTTTTTCGAAACCGTTAAATTCCATTTGGTTACTGTCACCCCAAGATAGAATTTCTTCCAGGTCTTGTTTAAGTTGAGCGACTTCTCACTGTCTGCGGTAATTCGTCTGAGTAGCCAATGTCCGAGCGTTCAAAGTGAATGAAGAGATAAGCGTACTATCATTTGTAAAGCTGTAGATTGGGTTTCCGGTCTTTTCCAGAAGATCGTTAATGTAAATGAGAAAAAGAGTAGGAGATAGTATGGAGCCTCGGGGCACACCGGCGTTGATAGTGAAGGTGTTAGAAAGAAATTCGTCGACTATCACTCGTGAAGAACGATCTCTGAGGAAACTTTTTAGACATACCATAAGAGCGTAGCTTAACCAACAATCCATCGTGCCAAACACGGTCGAATGCCTTGGATATGTCGAGAGCAATCGCTCGAGATTCTCCAAAATGTTCAATTGCGTTGTTCTAAACATGTGTTACATAAGTCAGAAGATCTCCTGTCGATCTATGTTTACGAAAGCCACGTTGGTGATCGCTAATAATGTTGAATCCTTTAAGATATTTTAGAAGATGTTGATTGATAGCCTTTTCCATGATTTTCGATATTATTGAAAACAGTGCGACCGGTCGGTAGTTATTTGGCAAGGTCTTCTTGCCTTTTTTAGGTATCGGCTGAACTGTGACACATTTCCAGCAGGAAGGAAATATTCCCTTTCTGTAGGATAGGTTGAAAAGTCTACAGAAAACTGGTGTTAGTTCCCCCGCACAGTTCTTGAGAACTATGGCAGGTATTCCGTCAGCGCCAGAAGCTTTTTTGGTGTTTAGCTTCATTAAAATAGGATACGCTGCCTGAAGACAATATCGGGCATCCTCGACTGCCCTATGGGAATAGTAGGTGGTGTTGTTTCCTTGGAAATCGACAGTAGAATGTGAAGCAAAGAGTTCAGCCAACAAGTTCGCTTTTTCTACAGGTGTCGTTGCAATAGAATTATCTGGCCGTGTGAACGGTGGTATGATGGATTTGGTGAAATTTTGACTAACTGCCTTAGCGACTGACCAAAAGGACCTGGAATTGTTGGGACATGCCAGAAGTTTGTTTCTAATTCGTTCCTCTTTGGTTTGGTCGATAATTTCTTTGCATCCGTTTCGGGCACGAACAAAGGTGTTACGATTTATGGTGTTAGGATTTAGGTGTTAGGATTAGGATATTTCAAAAGTGTATTAATGCAGCCTAAAAAGAATTACTTCAATATTTACAATAGATATCGGTAGAAAAATTCGTAAAAATACCTTTTTTTCGGACGTCTAAAGTGAACTGACCTCTTAAAACAATAGTAATCGCACGATTTTCAACATTTGTAACAAAATTGGGCACCGAAAAATATGACCTCCTTTCAAACAGAAAATGTTTATGAAATTCTCTGTCCTTTGGTACTGTGATTTCTAATTGGACCAATGAAAGCTTCCTTTCCATGTTAGCGGTGTCGATACTTAATTAACCTTTTTGTTTACAGGAACGTATCCATATGTAACCTCATCAAACTGTACAGTTGGTGGTGTTTGCACTGGACTCGGTATTTCACCGATGAGAATAAGTAAAATTATTGGAGTTGTTAAAGCCTATACTACAAGAGTAGGAGATGGACCATTCCCAACTGAATTAAAAGATGTAGGTAATTTTAATTTAAAAACATATTTAGTATATAAAATTCTTCCTGAATAATGAAAACCTTTATTTAAAGGGTATACTGAGTTTTTGGAGTCGAAATACCCTACAAATATATAATAAAAGACTGTTTTTAGTCAATTTCTACTGGTTTATTTAAATTGCGATGACGCGTTTCGCTGTCGATGCAGCTTTTTCAGATCTACATTTTACACTGTCAAGTTAGGTTTAATATTCACAGTTTTATTTAATTTCTTAATTATAATATTACACATAATTAAATTACATTGATAGTATTGGGAAATCCACACAGATTTGGAGTTAGGAGAATAAATTCAATAATGGTGAATTGCTTAAATCTACCTGGTCGTTAAGTAAGGTACCTGTAGTCCGTAATCGATTTATTTGCATTGTCTCTAAAAGGTTGAGTTTTAAACCTTTTTGTTGGGTGTGTAAAATTTTGAAATTCTTGTTAAATGTGTGATTTTCTGTTAAAAGATGATTAGCATATGTTGAATTAGATTTTCTATGGATGAAACTTTTTTCGTGTTCTGTAATTCTTTGTCTAAATGTACGTCCAGTTTGTCCGATGTATGTTTTAGGACATGACCCACATGTTAATTGATAAACCCCCGATTTATTGTCTTTATTGATTTGTGGTTTGTAGTTTTTAAGATATTTCCCTATAGTATTGTTAGTCTTGTAAGCTATGTTGATATTTTTTTGATTTAAAAATTTCCCCAGTTTCCAGTCGGCAAACCAACGGAAAAACTGGGGAAATTTTTAAATCAACAAAATATCAACATAGCTTACAAGACTAACAATACTATAGAGAAATATCCTAAAAACTACAAACCACAAATCAATAAAGACAATAAATCGGGGGTTTCTCAATTAACATGTGAGTCATGTCCTAAAACATACATCGGACAAACTGGACGTACATTTAGACAAAGAATTACAGAACAAAGTTTCATCCATAGAAAATCTAATTCAACATATGCTAATCATCTTTTAACAGAAAATCACACATTTAACAAGAATTTCAAAATTTTACACACCCAACAAAAAGGGTTAAAACTAAACCTTTTAGAGACAATGCAAATAAATCGATTAAGGACTACAGGTACCTTACTCAACGACCAGGTAGATTTAAGCAATTCACCATTATTGAATTGATTCACCTAACTCCAAATCTGTGTGGATTTCCCAATACTATCAATGTAATTTAATTATGTGTAATATTATAATTAAGAAATTATATAAAACTCTGAATATTAAACCTAACTTGACAGTGTGAAATGTAGATCTGAAGAAGCTGCATCGACAGCGAAACGCGTCATCGCAATTTAAATAAACCAGTGGAAATTGACTAAAAACAGTCTTTTATTATATATTTATAATGAATTTCCATCAAGTAGAAGCTACAACCATCCAAAATTTGAAATACCTACTTCAAAATTTTTTTTTTTTTATAATTTTAACTTGTTCTTTCGGTAAAAAAAGAATTTTTGGAATTTTTTTAGCCCCCCTCCCACTCCCCTCCCCCTTAAAACCACATTTCTACATTTATTTAGTTTTCTCCCGTTTTTCTTAACGAATCATCGCAAAAAAAATTGATTTTTTTTTCTGGGTGGGTTAAATTGAATTTTCCTGATTTTTTGCCATTTTCACATACCATTGCATTCAAAAAATTTTTTTAGCATCAAATTCGTATTCTACAGAAAATTTTATAAAGGGAACTCTTGAATGCACCCTAATTTTTTTTTTATAGTGATAGGTATTTAGAATTAAATAGACTAGATTAATAACCCTTTATGCTATGAGAGTGCCCAGATAGTCTTTAACTTAGAATTATGAAGGTAATATAGCTTCTCTATCACTTATTATTGAGAATTAAAAAAATGGATTTTGAAAGGCATGATATAGAAAGATGGTTCCAGGTTCACTTCCGGTAAAAACCGACTGCATGATCATACGTGTTACGTAATGGTCAGGAACACACGTTGTGGGAAGGAACTGAGATATTTAACTGGTATAGTTATCGACTTACTGTCTAGCTTCTCCTCGTGGCTTTTCTATCAGCTGCTTGGTTTTTCCCGGTGAGTTTCCCATTAAAATTTTGCCTTACATACTACCTCCTTATTTTCATTTGGGTAACTAATCAGCATTTGACCCAAAATGTTTTAGAATGGGTAGAATATTTCAAGAAGATGATAAAAAAATACTCTGTATCATCGATGGCAAAAAGGATGCCTTCACTACGACGGAAAAAGCCATCACTCCGTGACGGATAGAGAAAGCCATTGTTACATGCTAGACCGGAAAAAGCCCCTAAAAATTGCAAATGGCTGTTTATATATCATCGATCTCCTTCCTTCGAAGTAAAGTCTTCAAGATTTACTAGTTCACTTCAGGAACGCAAAATGAGACAGGAGTGTTAAACTCGCGACTTGATAGACAAGGACCGATGATGCTCGTCTTAATTATAATCTAGACACATTGAATGCAGATGAAATAAGTCAAATCGATCACATACGCCTACTACTGGTTGAGTTACACTGTTTAATCAAATATTAAAAACTGTGTTGAGATTTAAATTCACTATTCAACTTAAATTAACAATTATTACATGAATTAAAGAAAGAAAAACGGTTTTGTAACATGATCTTAAAATCTAGGAAAAAATAAATGTTACAACATACAGAAGTCAGTTTCTTGAGTAAAATTTTCCATAGAATCCGAATCTGAGGTTAAATGTACTTTCTGAACGCAATGGTATGTTAAAATGACCAAAAAAGGGGAAAACAGTCAATTTATTTATTTATTTATTTATTTACTGCACTTTACAGATTGATCACAGAGATCTTTCCAATTACAAAGTACTAGAACTTAAATTAACTTAATTTAAATAATATTACATAATAATCTACATACACTTAAAACAACGCACGCAATTTAGTTTTGAAAAGACTGCACTTATCATTAAATATATCTACACTATTCTGGATTCCCGTGTATAGCATGCAAGCATTATACAATGGAGATCCCAGGTGATAGTTATTATGGGCTACATCTGATATATAGAAAGTGCTATGATTTCTTGTGGTATACGTTGGCACATTAACATATAAGTTGGACAGAAATGCCGGGTCATCAATGAGACCATTCGCTACTTTGTACAAGTAGAACATGCAATATTGTTTTCTACGTTTCTCTAAGGTTACCATCCCATAGCGTTCGTGCAACAGTGTGGAAGAGATCATAGAGTTATATGAACCGGTTTGTTTATAATGCATGTAACGCATCATTTTATTCTGTATCAATTGAAGTGTTCGCTTGTGACAATTATAAAAGGGTGACCATACTATACTAGCATATTCTAATATACTTCTAACATAGGATATGTATAGCTGTTTTATGCAATTTGTACTTTAAAAAATTTAGTGCTAAACAATTCGAATTAATTTTTCTTTAACTAGAAATAAATCAGGATGCATATAAATACCATTTTCTTTTGCAAAATTTTCTGTAGAATCCGAATTTGATGCTAAAATTTTTTTTTTCTATACAATTCCTAAGGATGGCGTATCTTGAGAAAGAAATTTTTTCTGGGGGGGGGAGTTAGATTGGGAAAAAAAATTGATTTAAAAAAAAAAAAAACAAATTCCTTCACCTCCAAACAGTTCGACAATTTTTAAAATTTTCGATTTTTTTAGAAGGCTGGTGAGGTTATGTGACACCAAAAATGTTATTTAGCTGTTGCCCTGATGCTCCCTTACCATCATCATAATTTTTTTCCATGATTCGTTAAGAAAAATCGAGAAAAAATAAATGTAAAAATGTGGTTTTTGGGGGGTTTTAAGGGGGAGGGGAGGCTAAAAAAATGGCAAAAACTCTTTTTACCCAAAGAACAAGTTAAAATAATAAAATACACCTTTTTTGAAGTAGAGCATTTCGACTCTAAAAACTCAAAATCAATTATTATTCTTAGGAACAAATGTTACTAGGGGCTTGGAAATGTTTCCTTTCTTAACGCTACAAAAACTCAGGAGGAAGTTTTTCCTAAAAAATTAACGTAGCATTGTCACTCAAAGTGCTGGGCGTTCATTTACTTCTCTTGCAAGATCACCTAAAGAAAATTTGTGTATTTTAGATTATTTTCTGTTGTATTCCTCATGATATATGTAAATTATTGAGATCAGTTATTATTCTTGAAGGAAGATTGACGCTACAGTAAGATATTAGGCTACGTAATAGGTACAATTTTGTACAGTTTTGTCGTGGCATTTTTTAAAGTTATTTATTACAGCTCTAAAAGACCTATTTCGCCAATTAGATTGGACAAAGAAGAGCCTAAAGATAGATGGTGTATATCTGAGTTATTTAAGGTTCGCAGACGATATTGTAGTCATCAGTAGTAATCCACATGAGTTACAAGAAATGATAAATGAGGTAAATTACCACTCAAAGACAATTGGTCTTAAGACAAATAAAACTAAGATAAATATATTAACCAACACTAATAACAACATTGTTATAATTTCGAGGGAACAGCTCCCGAGATTGTTAAGAATTATGTGTATCTGGGGCAAAAAATTACTACGACGAGAGACAGTGTCTTGGATGAAATTTCAAGAAGCGTGATTACGCTTGGATGGTGCGTATTTCGGAAAGTAAGTTATATATTCAAAGATAAAGCTATTCCAAATAAGTTAAAGGCCAAAGTTTACGATCAGTGCATCCTACCCTTAATTACATATCGCGCTGAAATTTGGACACTGAATAAAGCCAATATACAAAAACTAGCTCAGACCCACAGAGCACACGAAAGATCGGGATAAAACTTAAAGATAGAAAAAGAAACAGGTGAATACGTGAACAAACGATATTATAGAGCACGTAGCAGAAAGAAAGTGGCAGTGGATTGACATGTAGCGTGCACGATCAATGATCGATGTACCAATCAAACATTAGAATGGAGACCCCGAGAACAAAAAAGGAGCATAGGACGTCCCAACACAAGATGGAGGATATACAGAGGGTTGCGGGCATTGGATGGATGATAACAGCTGTAAATAGATTGAAATGGAAATTCAGGGGGAAGGCCTACACACAACATTGGCTTGTAGTGATAATGATTTTTTTAAATTTTTTATAGAAGCATATGAGATGACTTTAGTGACTACTATCACTGGGGAAAAGTCATGTTCTGAATTAAAGGATATCTTGCATATTTTTTTTAGGAAATTGGTCAACTTATGCAAGAAAGGGGTGCAGAAATAGGGACCACTACGAAAAGGAAAAGAAGGTGTGGTTGGTTGGACGTATTTTTACTACAGTACACAAATAAAATCAATGGATATACAGCCTTTTGTATAACCAAATTGGATATTTTGGATACATTAAAAGAAGGTGAGAAAAAATACTACTATAATTGAATAATTTTTAGCTGAGATTTTCTCAAAATTATGAGTTTCTGTTAGAGTAAAAATTTAAAATATCTGTAAAGTAGACTATGTCAGATTCAAGCGTCTTTCTGATAATTCGGCACAGATTTCACGAGACATCTTCACGGTCTAATCTCAGGAACGACAATTTCTCGAATAATATTTAGAATATTCCCGTCAGCAATTTCTCGTTTATTCCTTTTTAACTGGGGATAAGCAATTAAAATGAACATTTTGACGGCCTGAATTTACGAGTGTAGACTGTATTATACAGTGACAGGCAGAAAGTATATGACATATGGGATTTATTTTTATTACTAAACTCTAAAGAAAATGAATTTGTAAGTGAATTTTACATTACTTGAAATGCAAAAATGATTTTGCAGTGCCGATTGTCATTTGACGCTTAGCGGGAAATTTGAATTTTCTGAAGTTTTAAGTCCAAAAGTCATTCGGTTTGTTAAAATGTCGAAAATATTTATTAGAAAAAAGTTTTTTCACCAAAATATTAGCCTAGTCGTCAGAGGCAAATTTTGACGAAAAGATCTTATTAAATGTTAACAGGCTGTATTTTAACACACAGGTAGTTTTTTGGACGTAGAATAGGATAAAAAAAGTTTGCTGCTCTAAAGTGTACGCTAAGCCTACAAAATCGAAAATAAAATGAAAAATTCAGTTTTTCGCAAATACAGTAGAACCCCGATTAACCGAGTCGCGATTATCTGAGCTCCGGATTAACCGAGCCAATCTAAGAACCTGATTATCCGAGGTACGCGCGTCTGTGCTGCGTATTAACCGAGCTTCTAAAATACATATTTCCATTTAAAATCGTCGGGGCCTTCGGGGAATCCCCCTGGTCCGTGTGAGGGCTTTCTCTATTTATGTTTTTGGACTCTTTCAGCATGTAAATTTGCGTGAATGCAGTGCGTTATAGCGTTTACTACAGAGAAGTACGAGTATACTCACATAATTTATTTGGTTGGAGTTCTGGTAGTTAAGTGTAATTAATACGAACTGCTTTGTTTGAATTTTCGTTTGTCGTATTATAATAGAGCAAAACAAGTGTAAAAGAATCGTCGTTCCTATTGAAGAAAAATTAAAAGCCATCAGAAGAATTGAAGCAGGAGAGACAATTAAAGTTATTGCACGAGATTATGGAGTAGGTGAGATAACAGTTGGAAAAGAAACCGCACAAAAATAGAAGAGTGGTGTACAAATCAAGCCTCCTCGTCCTCAGGAAGAAAATCAATGAAAACCGACGACTATGAAAAGGTTAACAACTTTATTCATGTGGTTTAACCAACAGAGATCAAAAGGTGTGCCTCTGCCAGGTCCAATTTTGCAACAGAAAGCAATAATGATTAGTAGGCAATTCCCAGAGATAGATCAGTTTACCGCCAATTCTGGATGGCTTGACCGCTGGAAAAGAAGGGCACGGTGTACGACAACGGACTGTATGTGGTGAAAAACTTTCTGCTGATGTGTCATCAATTGAGAAGTTTAAGCAGAACTTTAAAAAGCAAATCGAAGATTGTGGATACACATGTAATCAAATTTACAACTGTGACGAAACTGGTCTGAATTATAGAATACTTCCATCAAAAACATGTGGCATCTCGACAGGAAAAATCAGCTCCTGGGCGCAAACGAAGTAAGGAAGGATTAGCTATAATGGTATGTTCCAATGCATCTGGCAAGCACAAAATCCCACTGATGGTGATTGGCAAGTCTGCACGTCCAAGAGCTTTAAAAGACATCTCACCCAAAGCCCTACCAGTCTATTACAAAAGTCAAAACTGGTTTGAAGAAGAGTTCGTGCCATCTGTGACTAAATTTTTGAACAGAAACCGTCTTCCTATTAAAGCAATTTTGTTAATGGATAATGCCCCCTCCCTGGATAAGGACTTCATGTGGGTGAAATTGTAAAATTTTTTCCTCCAAATGTTACCAGCATAATGCAACCAATGGATCAAGGCGTCCTCTAAAACATTAAAAAAAAATTATAGGCGTTTATATCCTGAACATCTGTTAGAATACACAGAAAAGGAGGATATTATCAATGGGATGAGAAAGGTTACACTGAAAAATGTTATTTACTGGGTAAGTCAAGCTTGGGATTCTATGCGTACTACCACTATTCAAAAATCTTGGTCAAAAGTTATTGATTTTGAAGACTATAGTGAGAGTGAAGATGATACTCCATTAAATGAATTAGCTTTGAAATTGAGAAGCCATGGAAAAATGTCCTGTTCAAATTTTGACAGTGAGATAGAAGAAAAAGAAAAAAGTTTATTTGAATTAATGCAAAAATTAAAAGGTTGCGAAAATGTGACAAGAGAAGATGTTGTTGAATGGATTACAGCAGATGATTTAGAAGAAGAAATGAGTATTGAAGAAATAACGAAGCGGCGGTGGATGAACAGTCTCCCACTAAGATCTCTCATCAAGAAGGTCAACCAGAGACAACCCCAGCGGATTTGCTTCTTCTTAATAGATGGAGAAACATTGCAGCGAGAAAAAGAAGATGCAATATGAAACAGAAGCGCATAGGTACGTATTTCACTGATTTATAATGTATGTACCTATTTATATGTTAAAAACGTTTATACATCGGTTTAAAGTATTGGTGTTTATTTTTTGAATGAATGCCCCCCACGTTACCTCGGATAACCGGAGTTCTACTGTATCTCGGAAAATAAAAAAGAAATCGAAAAACTAATAGCATCACGTGAAAGAATGAGAAATTTTACAAAAAAATAGTATATAGATTATATTTTTTTAGTTTTACCGTAATTTAAAAAAACTATTTAAAATAAAATGGCTGGTTTCGCCTTCAGTTGTAGTGGGGATCATGCTTCTAACCTCATTTATGATTAAATTAACGCTTCTGTATAACGTTGAATATTTTGAAATTGACTATTAAGAGGTTTCTCGGGGTGCTCATTAAGAATCCGATGACAGATTTGAAAAATTCAAAATGGCGAATCCAATATGGCGGCCAGAGAGTACGTAATTCATTTAATTTTCCAATTTTCTTTTTAAAATGTCTACTAAGAATCCGAGGACAGATTTAAAAAATTAAAAATTATACTTCTTGGAAACTAAGTATAAACACATATAAATATTTATTTTTTTAGTAATCTTTAACTTATTTTTAAGAGTTAAGTTTATTAAAAACATTTTTGTACGTTGTCTGTTTCGGTGATGTATTTTCAGGTTATTATAACAGTATGATTCACTTAAAAGTCTATATTTATTTATTGTAATAATATTATTATTAGTTTATTATTAGTTCATTGATAATTTTTAAAATGTAGAAGCGTAAAATGTAGCACACTTAAAAATAACAGTTGAAAATAGTTCACTTCACTAGACAGCAACCAACACTTAATTTTCACTTAAAGTTAATTATTTTTCATTTAAAAGGATATTTAACCATATACAGTATACAAACTCCGTGAGCGTGCGTCGCACAGATGACAGAAAACAGATCGGACTGGTGGCGCTGCGCGCGCGTTTCTTCTCCGATCGCCATTAACAAAATTCCTTCGAGTGATTTAGAATTTTTGTGATTTGAATAACTGTTTTCTTTGTACTTGGATGCTTAAATGAAATATAAATACTTTATACTTAAAGCTTAGACTTTTATCTGTCATTTCCTACCTTTAAATTTTTTTTTTATTTTAAGTAAGTTGTATGATTAATAATAAGCAAAAAATATGTTTATCATAAACACTTTTTTAAAAACAAAATTACAAAAAAAGAGAAAGGTTTTTTAAGTTTTTCATGATTTTCTAATATCAAGTACACTTTTAACTGTAATTAAAAAAAAATTGTCCGCCTTTTTTTGACTATTTCGTACTGCTTTGAACGTAACATTGCAGGCACAATTTTCATATTTTAAAACTCAATTTTAAATAACACAGACAATGCGGATTAAATTTTCAATACTATATTTTCTTAAATATTTGTAATTTACTGTATGCTCGTTAAAATCATGCAAACACTAATTTCGTTTTAAGTTTTACAAATTATATATATTTATATATACGAGGCTGGTTTGAAAAGTCCGTGCAAAAATAAAAACTACTTATGTGTTTGGGGTAAACCTCAGCAAGTCTGCAAAATATCCATTAGTGTCTGCAATCACCTCCTCGTTTGAATAAAAATCTTTGTCCCGCCAGCCATTTCTTCAAATTGGGGAACAAATAGTAGTCCGAGGGAGCCAAGTCTGGAGAATAGGGGGGATGTGAAACGAGTTGGAATCCTATTTCCAATAATTTTGCGACCACAACTGCTGAGGTGTGTGCTGGTGCGTTGTCGTGATGGAAAAGGACTTTCTTGTGGGCCAATCGCGGGCGTTTTTCTTGCAACTCGGTTTTCAAACGGTCCAATAACGATGAATAATATTCACCTGTAATAGTTTTACCCTTTTCCAGATAGTCGATGAGGATTATCCCTTGCGAATCCCAAAAGACAGTCGCCATAACCTTTCCGGCCGAAGGAACGGTCTTCGCCTTTTTTGGTGCAGATTCCTCCTTGGTAACCCATTGTTTAGATTGTTGTTTGGTCTCAGGAGTATAGTAATGTGTCCATGTTTTTCCACAGTGACGAAACGACGCTTAAAGCCCTCCGGATTCTTCTGGAACAGCTGCAAACCATCCTTGCAACACTTCACACGATTCCTTTTTTTGGTCACGCGTGAGCAATCGCGGCACCCATCTTGCGGATAGCTTTCTCATGTCCAAATGTTTATGCAAAATATTATGTACCCATTCAGTCGAGATGCCCACAGCACTAGCAATCTCACGCACCTTAACTCTTCTGTCATCCATCACCATATCATGGATTTGATCAATGATTTCTGGAGTCGGAACCTCCACAGGCCGTCCAGAACGTTCAGCGTCACTTGTGCCCATATGGCCAGTCCGAAAATTTTGAAACCACTTATAAACTGTTCTAATCGAAGGTGCAGAGTCACCATAATGTTTATCAAGCTTCTCTTTAGTCTCCTGAGGCGTTTTGCCTTTCATAAAGTAATGTTTAATCACCACACGAAATTCTTTTTCGTCCATTTCTTGAAAATCACTCGACTTCCTTGATTCACACGAATGCCAAACACAAAGAAATAGACCAATATGGCTGAAACTTGGTGTGCGTTCATTCAAGAGATGCTACTAACTAAACATGACCTCGATACGCGCCGGTGGTGCCATCTCTCGGACTTTGCACGGACTTTTCAAACCAGCCTCGTATCAAGGGTTTTCTACAGTTGACGCTATCTTCCTTCTCTCAGCCTTTGATTCCATCCGTTTCTATCTTCCTACTCTCCATCTGTTAGACCCCTGTCCTCCATAGCCTCGTCCACACCGTCTCTCCACGAGCGTCTGGGTCTTCCTCTTTTTCTTCTCCCTACAAGGCTCCACTCCGTTATTTTCTTTATCCACTTATTATCTTCGCTCCGTCTTATGTGTCCATACCATTTTAATCGTTTTTCTTCAGTGGTGTTTATTGCGTTCTCTTTGATGTTAATTCTGTTTCTTGTTTCTTCATTTGGTATTCTCTCCATACGTGTCACTCTACAGCATCTCCAATACTCCATCTCTACCGCGTTAATTTTAGATTTATTTCTTTTGTTGATCGTCCATGTTTCTGACCCGTACGTCATTATGCTTTGTATTATTGATTTGTATATGCGTGATTTGTTTCTCTTTGTAATGTGTTTGTCCCACAGGATCGAATTTAATTGTCTTATGCATGTCCGCGTTTGTCCTAATCTAGCTTTGATCTTTTCTTCCGATGAAGGTTTTTTGAAATGATGGTATAAATTATAAAGCAACAAAAATAAAAACTGTTAGTATAATCAGAAAGCTGAAAGTCTCCTTTTCAAAAAGCTTTCATCTTTTAACTTTTTTTTACACTTTGAAAACAGGTAATATCGATTAACCTTCGAAAGGTGCGCGTAGACTTTTAAATTAACCTATTTGGGTTGCTACAATTTTTAAATTACCTATCTGAATTTTTAATAAATTCTCACGCTAATTAAAAAATCTGGAAAAAATCTGTATAGTAGTTTTTTGTCAAATTATCCGCTCTTTCACTTAGTACTATTAGTTTTTCCATATCTTTTTTATTTTTCGAGATATTACCAAAAAACCGAATTTTTGATTTTATCTTGGATTTTATGGGCTTAGCGTATTCTATGTCCAAAAAATTACCTGTGTGCCAAAATCCAGCCTGTTAACATTTAATGAGAACTCAAAACTTCTGGCGACTGCAAGGAGATTTTTATTTCTTGAATTCGAAATACATTGGTTAGATTGGTAAAAGAATTTTAAAATGGATTTGTTAATTCCTATCTCTCTAAAATTTTGCACACTACCGTAAAATGCAATTCTAAACTCTTTTTCCTAATAAATGTGTTCGATATTTTAACAATATATAACCGGTTGCACAGCGAGTGAGGTCGCCTTCCGGTGTCCAATCTCTAAGCCTTTCCATTGTTCCATTATCCCTCATTAAGATTTCTCTCTGACATAGCTCTCCTCATGCTCATCATCAAAGTGTTTTGGGGTCTACCTCTACGTTTTCTCCCTGCCGGTGTCCACTGCATCACTTTCTAAAGGCTAAAAAACTCTAATTATTTAATGACTTTTTATTTTTAGTAAAATTGGCTGTGGGCTATAAACTTAATGGAAAGAAAATTAACTACATGCCTCCTACAGCTGGAGATTTAGCGAAAGTAGAGGTAATATTAAATATTATTTTCTAACTAAAAAAAATTAAAAATATAAGTTTTGTAAATACACTGGTGAGCATAAAAATCGACTCAAACGATTTTGCATCATTTAACACCGATCCTTGCATTTAGTTTTCAAACAGTGGTATTATTTTTGGTATCACTAGAATGCTGATTTTCTATTCTTTCCAATAATATCAAAAACATTTGGGTTTCCAAAAAGTTTTACTGATTAAAAGGGTAGAATAGAATCGTTTTTGCTCGCTCAGCAACGCTATTCATCCCTATAAAAACACATGCAACTGCATTTTTCTATCATTCCTGTATCGGAACTTGAATCGTCAACATCTGTGCTATACCTGCTCACTAATTATGTCATCGGAAAATGAATATCCCTCCGGAAGAAACGGCACAAATCATTGCTCTACTGCAAGAAGGGCATAGCCAAAATGTAGTCGTTGAGCAACTACACCTGAGCCAGTCAGCTGCATTACTGAAATAGTCGCCTATGGGCTCTGTTATGGTGTGAGGGGGCATTTCACTGGATGCGAAAACCGATTTGGTTTTCGTGACTGATGAGACTCGTAGACTCATTATTTTCTTGAAGTAATATACTCTTTGGACAAAAAGTATTTCGAGTTTTGAGCCGTTGCGTTTGATACACTTCAGGCATCCGAACCGTGTTGTATATATATATATATATATATATATATATATATATATATATATATATATAAGGGTGACCGCAAAAAATCGATGTCGGAATTTTGTTCGTCTGGACCCCACAAAACGATTCCCCTTTCCAGATATTGAGATAGCCGAAATTTGAGCTCGATTAAACGACGTTAACCCGTGCCGCTCGTCGCTCAAAGTTTGAAAAAATCCAAATTTTTGGCCAAAAAGCTGACATATGGAGCCATAACTCCAGAACGGTAAAATAATAGAAACACGCTTAATATCTCAAAAGAAAGCTAATGTGGTTCTTCAAAATTTATATTCTATACATAATTGTTGTTATTTTAAGTCAAACCGAGTTACAACAGCCTTTAGCCCCAAAACGTGACCTGGTACCAGTAGGAGCCAGTTTGGGAGTATTCTAAGAATTTTACGGGTTTTTACATAATGTGTCTCGGAATTAACATTTTTTTTTGTTAAAAAGTATTTTGGAACTCAATTTTCAAACATAAAGAGCCTTTTGTTCAAATTTAATCTTTTATTATATGGGGATTACCTGACTAGTTTACCAAAGAAAGACCCGTTTGACAGGTAAAAAGGAGGGTGAATCTAATTTCTATTTTAGGGATGGTGATTTTACTTCAGCGTACAACCGACCTTTTATTTATTCAGTTTAGTTTCTAAAATGCCTTTGAGCTGGTTAGATCGAACAATTATCTAGTGAAGATATTTTAAGACACTGAAGAGGACTGTATCTACCAGGAACTTGAGAGCTTGGAGGAAATGGACATCCCTGAAGAAGCTGCAGAAGATCCAGGACCATTTGAGAGCAAGAGGATGAAAGTTTCATTTGCAAGGGGCGTTAAAGAGATTTGAAACATGAAATTGTCCATTTTATTAGATCGATGTAAGGTATCCGACAGAAATGCCACGAGAATTTTCATAGCTACTCTAGAAGCACTAAACCTTGACCCTCTTGAGTACAAAGTCTCGAAAACTTTATTACATGATAGAAGGCAAATGTTCAGAGAACATTATAATAAAAAAAATTTTGATAAAGTAAACATTCCTGAAAAAGAGACCGTGGTTGTCCATTGGGACGGTAAACTTTTACCGGGTGTTTTAAAAAATGAACAATGTGAGCGAATAGCTATTTCATATGGCGAAAAGGAACAGCTGCTAGGAGTTCCTGTAACAGCAAACAGCTCTGGAGAGGAGCAAGCCGTAGCAGTATATGAATGCCTACATGAATGGGGTCTTCTCAACACCGTCAAGGCGATGTGCTTCGACACTACAGGATCCAACACGGGAAGACTCAAAGGAGCATGCGTCATATTGGAGCAAATGTTAGGAAGAGAATTGTTATACCTAGCTTTCCGTCACCATATCTTGGAAATTCTGTTAAGAGGCGTATTAGACACAAAAATGGGATCAATCACTGGACCTCATCCAGACATTTTCAAGAGATCCCTCACTGCGTGTCCCAAGATAGACAAAGGAAAATACGACACAGGTATCAGTGACAATCTAATACAAAAGCAGCTAACTCCAGAAGTAATTGCAAATTTTACTGCTGAATTCGAGACCAAATTAATTGAGAGCCACCCCAGAGATGACTACAAGGAGCTATTGCCGTTGGTTCTCGTATTTGTTGGATCACTAGACGGCAATGTTGTGGGTTTTAGAACTCCAGGAGCCATTCATCACGCTAGGTGGATGGCAAAGGCTATTTACTGTTTAAAAATGTTCATTTTTCGTCGTCAATTTAAGATGTCTAAAGAAGAAGAAAGTTCTGTGCGTGCCATTTCTGTTTTCCTAGTTAAAATTTATTGTAAAGCTTGGTTCAATGCTCCAAAAGCTCATCTTGCAATGTGACAACGACATTGCAGAAATAGCCCTGACCAAATTTTCGAACCATTTGTGGTATTTGAATGCAAAGTTGGTGGGATTATCGTTTTTTGATCCCACCATTACAGACGATGAAAAGTTGTTAATGGCTAATAAATTGCTCAGTAGCACAAATGAACCATCACAGCACGCTAGGGTTGTAAATCCAAAAGTTAGGAAAGAAAACTTAAAACAGGTAGTTGATGGAGGATTGGTAAATTTACTTACCAAAGAAACGTTTACATTCTTTGACCAATTTAATATAAAAACAGATTTCCTAAGACAAAATCCAAACACCTGGCCTCAAAATAATGACTTCCAAGAAGGATTGAAAATTGTCAAAACATTAAAAGTAGTTAATGATATGGCTGAGCGTGGTGTTAAATTAATAACCGACTTTAACGACCTTCTGACAAAAGATGAAGACCAAAAGCAATATGTCCTGCAAGTTGTAAGTAAATGCCGAGCATTATATCCTGACGTTTCAAAAACTACTTTAACAAAAGCTCTAGAATAGATTAGTTAACTATGTAAAATTATCAACTCATGTAGGTACTACGTCTGTATCTTTTCTGTGTCTGTTTTGTATGTATTATATACCTAATTTTTATATTTTAAAATAAAAAATGTCATAAGACTTATCAGTATTACTTGTTTTTTTTATTATATTTCTACTTTAAACTCAAAAATATACCAAAAAAAAGCAAAATTTATCACTTAACAAAATATATGAAGTATGCTCCTAGTGGACCAGGTCACGTTTTTGGAGCTAAAGGCTGTTGTAACTCGGTTTGACTTAAAATAACAACAATTATGTATAGAATATAAATTTTGAAGAACATTAGCTTTCTTTTGAGATATTAAGCGTGTTTCTATTATTTACCGTTCTGGAGTTATGGCTCCATATGTCAGCTTTTTGGCCAAAAATTTGGATTTTTTCAAACTTTGAGCGACGAGCGGCACGGGTTAACGTCGTTTAATCGAATCCTATACGAAGCTCAAGTTCGACCATTGATGGAATACTGCTCCAGTATTTTGAGACACTTTTTGGAACGCCTTCGCTAGTCGTGGTTCGCTTGACTCCTCCCAGAGCAGTGCGTGCTGTGAATGCATCACATCAGTACGAGTTTCAACTTGTTACTTCTCATACTAGTCTCTTATATGGAATAACGGCTCAGGACTGTATTTCCCACTTTGTACAACCTGCAGAACAAACGCAAATCGCTACTTTCGTGTGTGCGTCGTTCTTGTAGCGGATTTTCTGTAGCGCATGTGGTAGGTCGATATAAAGAAAAACTAATACGGCTGCCCGATTCTGGCATGTCTCCAAAATTGCCGTCGGCAATTAATGATGCGTATTTGGAAAATATTATTCTGATTTTATAATATTTTCGAAGCAACACTTACATATACTATTATTGATGATTTATTATTTTTTAGTGTGAGTATTTAACAATGCCCGGCTGGGAAGCAAGCACAGAAAACATAAGAGATTTCAGTGACCTACCCGTCAACGCACAAAATTATATAAGCAAAATTGAAGAATTAACTGGCGTACCAAGTAAGTATTTATTTTACAATACGTACTAGTAAATATCGCTAATCCGGCTGGTAGTTTTCGATTTTAGGCGCAATATATGCGTTTACAGACAACATAGGCCAAAATGAGAATGCCCGGGCGGATTTTAACGTAGTTTATAAACGATACGTTAAATTGAGATATAGAGTCTAGCACTAACGATTTCTTCTCTGGATGTTATACTGATTGGTGTTATGAAATAGAGCTCCGCTTTTTTCTTATTAGGTCGTCTTTAGTACACCTATCTTTAGCGTCTTCTTCTCAATAGGATGTAACAGGATGTAACTTTTTTTTTTATTATTTTTATGGATATATTCGCGGGGTACTGCGAGTTTTCCTTCTCAGTTAGGTAGATAACTTAAAAAATGTTTGCCTAGAACTTAAATAGCTGACCCGATTTTAAAGAATGAGATTTTGCGTACGTAATGTAGACTTTTGTTTATATTTCAACGCGATCCAACATTAACAGTGGACCTCACGGAAAGGCGACTGGAAACGATGAATCACGATTTGGTTGAATGTAAGCGTTGTCAAATTTCTAAAATTTAAAATATTCAATGATTCACCGTCTTTCGCGTCATTATTAAAAGTCTAATCTATTGAAGTAAAATTATTGTGCATCATTTTAACTGTGTGACTTATTAACACATGTTTGGAACAACGCAAATGAACACTTTGGAGAATCTAGAGCGGTTGCTCTTGACATATCCAGTTCCGGTTCTTATGTTATGTGTGAAAAGTTCTGTTTGAGGCTCTCACGTTTCCTCAGAGAGCGTTCTTTACGAGCGGCAGTCGACCGATTTCTTTCTAACATCTTCACTATCAACGCCGGTGTGCCCCAAGGCTCCATACTGTCTCCTACTCTCTTTCTCATTTACATTAACGATCTACTGGAAAAGACCGGGAATCTAATCTACAGCTTTGCAGATGACAGTACACTTATCTCTTCATTCACTTTGAACGCTCGGACATCGGCTATTCAGACGAATATCCGCAGACAGCAGGAAGTCATTCAACTTAACAAAAACCTGGAACAAATTCTATCTTGGGGCGACAGTAACCAAGTGGAATTTACTGCTACAAAAATCCAGACGGCAGTTTTTTCTAAAAAAGTTAATGTTGCTGAACCCGACATTGTTATGTCGGGGCACTCCATTCCTCTAACATCATCACTCAATTTGTTGGACGTTAATTTGGGAGCAAATATGTCCTGGCATGAACATGTTGCAGGCATAGCAAGGAGAGCTTCTCAAAAGTTGGGAATATTATTTCGAACCAGAACGCTTTACACTCCACAATAACTGTTAATTCTTTACAAAGCTCAAATTCGACCAACTATGGACTACTGCTCCCATGTTTGGAGCTCTGCTCCCAAACATACGCTGCATTTGTTGGATTCTATTCAGGGAAGAGCTGTTCGTCTGATTGGAGACCCGGAACAGACCGGCGGCCTTGATTCGTTGGAACATCGAAGAACGGTTGGCGACTTGAGCCTTTTCATGGAAAGTGTTCGAAGGATGTGGCCCGCTTAATTCCTCCCAGAGCCGTGCATGTTAGAAGTACACGTCGAGTTAATACTTCACATCCGTTTGAGGTTCAGCTTGTTACTCCTCGTACAACGCTTTTCAAGCAGTCTTTTATATGGAGAACATCATCCTTTTGGAATAATTTGCCCAGGACTGTGTTTCCCACCGAGTACAATTTGCAGCGATTCAAGAACGTGTCGGTCCTGAAGCGCTTTAGGGACTTCCCTGTAGCACGTGTGTTAGACCCATAAAAAAAACTAACAGAGAAGAAAGTAAATAATATTATATTTGTAAAAAACGGCTGAATATTTTCTAAATTTGTACTTTAATAGGTTATATACGAGGCGTGTTCCGAAAGTAAGGGCCGTTTGCTTATTTTCGATTATTGGCGGGTCTGAACAAAGTTATACACGTGCACCGCCTTCTATTGATTGTTTTTGAAGCCACTGAATTTATTGTTTTGATTCAATAGTCGTTTGCCTGTCGGTAAATGCAGACAACAATGCCCGTGAAAATCGTTGCTCCCGCCAGTTGCGAAGTGCATGTTGTGATTCGATTTATGTGTGCAAAAGGATCATCAGCTGCTCAGATTTATCGAGAGTTATGCCTAGTTTATGGACCTACAGTAATGAGTGAAGGACATCTTATACAATTGTGTCGAGACTTCAAAAATGGCCTCACAAATGTGCATGATGAAGAACGAAATGGCAGGCCCAGAATCCAGACCGATGAAATCGTGACCAAAAACTGCGATCTGATCGACGATTGTACTCGAAACAGTCTTGGTGGACAACGGTTTAAAGACGACGAGGAACTCGAGACCGCCGCTGTCAACTGGTTTAATTCCCTGGCGGAGAATTTCTATGCAGAGGGAAGCTGGTACAGTGTTCCGAAAAGTGCTTAGAAGTGAACGGCGATTATATGGAAAAGTGAACTAGGTTTGTAGGGAACTTAAACCGTCAATAAAAACTTTTTCTAAGGAATATTTTTTTTTTATGATCAAACGACCCTTACTTTTCGAATATGCCTCATATTATCATATATAATAGGCTGTTAAAGTGACACCACCGTTACGTATCCACAGCTGCTTTTATTAGCAGAACACGTGCAATCATTCGAGTTTTAAGTGGTGCTGCGTAGATGCGGGATACGGTTTTTGCATAAGGAAGCTCTGAAATTTTGTCCAGTGTTTTCTACTTGTCCGGATCGCACTCATTAAAGATTCTCATGGATCATGATTTGGCGGGAAATGATGTTTTGATTGACATACTCTGTCTATTATTTTTTATATCTGGGAATAAGAGTGGTTATATTAAGTTTGTTCAAAAAGAAAATGACAGACATCCGATGTCTTTTTTTAGGTTTTTTTTATGGGCATAGCACATGCTAGGAAATTCCTCAAGCGTTACAGGGGCCACGCGTGTACGGAAAAAGGGATTCACGTTGATCTTGAATCGCTGTGAATTGTACTCTCTTTTGAATAGAATCCAACAAATGCAGTGTATGTTGGGGAGCTTTATACAGAATTAACGGGTGTTGTGGAGTGTAAAGATTTTTGGCTCGAAATAGTGTTTCCCGTTTATGAGAAGCTCTCGTCGCTAGTATGCATCCAACATGTTCAGACCAAGACATGTTTTCTCCCAAAATAACGCTCAGCAAATTCAGTGACAATGGAGTCTCCCGACCGAACTACGCCAGGTTCAGCAACGTTACCTTTTTAGAAATAACTGCCGCCTAAGTTTTTCTAGCCTTAAATTCTACTTGGTTGATGTCACCCCAAGGTAGAATTTCTTCCAGGTCTTTGTTAAGTGGAACGCAGACGATATTCGAGCGTTTAAAGTGAAGAAGAAAGCGTCCTCTCGTACTGGCAAGGACCACGAATCCATTCTACAAAACTGTAGATTGGATTCATGGTCCTTTTCAACAGATCGTTAATGTAAATGAGAAAGAGAGTAAGAGACAATATAGAGCCTTGGGACACGCCGGCTTTGCTAGTGAAGGTGTTACAAAAACATCGGTCGACTGCCACTCGTAATAGCGCTCTTTGAAGAAACAAGGGAGCTACACACAAAATCTCCCATACATACCATAACAGCGTAACTTAGCTAACAATTCTTCATGCCCAACATGGTCAAATACCTTTGATATATCAAATGCAACCGCTCGAGATTCTCCAAGCTGGCGGAGAAATAATATCGCGCTCTATACAGCGTTTACTAACAAAAAAAAATGTGTAGTTCGTTTTTGTATTTTTTCAAATTAATTGTTTTTTTCTTTTTTCAGTTAAATGGATTGGAGTAGGGAAAGGTAGAGAATCGATAATAAAAATTAACTAGCACTAACGGCAACTAAGGATGATTAGTTACTTAAAGGTCGAATTTTAATATTGTGTAATAAAGATATTGTAAAATAGCTGTTGTTACCTAAAAAAGCGCAAAGTTACTTGTTGTTTTAGTAGTATAGTCTTAAGTTTTAAACATTATTGTACATATTGAACAATTTGATGTGGCCATGTTCTTTTTTAGGACGAAATTAACAAATAAGGAGAGACGTCCGGTAATCACGGACTAATCGCTTGATGGCGGAATGTCTATTATATCCTTGATGGTATAATTTTCTCTGGTGTTGGAATTTTATTTCTGAGTTGTTTCTGTTAGTAACGCGGATAGTGCAGTCGACGTGTGTTCGCTGAAATCTCAGTACCTCTTAATATATAAGGTCTAGTCGTACACCATCGCTCGCGACCGGTCAATGCGGCCTTAGCTGTTCTTTTATTTGCGGAGATACAATATATCCAGACTCATCCTAGAATGACACTTGGATAGCAAGCGCTACTTTTAATACACAAGGTCTAAGAATTAAGTTCACGACCTGAGCAGAGAAAAAATGCTATTTATTTTATTGATGAATACTCCTGTGGTCACCTTCAATGTAAGCTATACGCTAATGCCAGTGACTACTCTACCTTTCTAGGCTATTTTGGAACTGTTGTGGTAAAATGATCTTCAGAACTGCCTTTGAATTATCCTTCAGGTCCTCAATATCATTAAAGTACCATCGTCTCCAAATTTCGTCGATCTTCGGGTAAAAAAAGCCATCGGGGGAAAGGTCAAGTCAGGTATTGAAGTTATTTGTTTCTTGGCTAAAACTTATTCGTTATCCTAATTCTAGCTCAGATTTTTTCACGATAGCGCGCACACACAAGTATAAACACGCGCAATCACTACTATGAGACACTGAAGTACCGAGGTCATGAAATCTGGCACCGTTACTAGAAGCGACACGGTGGCGAGTTTGTGAACTTAATTGACGGACCTTTTGACATTAATAAAAAAGGAGATGGTAACATCATAGCGTTAAGTATAAACACACAACATTTTTTATTGTGATTTTAAATATAAACATTTATAAAAAAATTTTAATAATTCGAATCTATACATTCTCTAGACAGTGTGTTAAAAAATTTCGCAACATTTTACAGAATATAAAATTATCTACCTGGAAATTTTTGTTCATCTTAGGCTTATTTAAAAATGAAATTAAAAAAAAATATATGTCTTTTTTTATGATGCTCATTTGTCAGACACACTGTTATTCAGTTAATGCAATGCAAAAATTGCTGATTAAGGCTTGATTCGTACTATAAGGCCGCTCTCTATTCGCTCTCGTTTCGATAAAATTTTCTCATATCCACACTGCTGTTCCGATATAGATCTCGCTTCAGTTTGTCTTCGTCAACAATTCAAGTTAGATCGGAGTAGTTAAAAAAAGTCTATATAATGTCATTTACCTTTTCAATTGAAGAATTAGCAATCATACCTATTCTTTTAGAAAATGATTCAAAAATCATCGAAACACGGAGGAAAACGAGAAGAAGAATATGGATACATCCAAGTTTAAAGGCTCGAAAAAGTGAAGGTGAAGATTATACATGGTACCGTCATCTAATTGACGACGAAGAAAAGTTTATAAAGTATTTTAGAATGGATTCTGGGACGTTTGAAATGATCTACAAGTTTTTTCATTGGTCATTATTTATTAACGTGTTTTAATTTTTATTAATTTTTTACCTTACACCCATTTGTTGTCTACCATAAGCGGGGACGGGATGGAGCGGGATCGAAAACATATTCATACTACCGTGACGAGCCATGATAGGTCCGATCTCGCTCCGATAAAATATTGTTTGAAATGTATCGATATTGGAACGTTATGAGATCGAAATCTGAGCGATAGTGGTAGTGTGAATATACTCATTGTTTCTTCTGTAAACATATTTTATCGAACCGAGAGCGTATCGAGAGCGGCCTCGTAGTATGAATCAAGCCTAAATGGTTGATACCGATTGCGGTAAGGGTCGGTGAAAGGCAATATAAAGTTCCGAGTTACAGACGGTACAGACCTTTTTCGAACTCAAAATTGACGGCCGAGTTGCGGTGCGTCACAGGCAGGTATAGAGCTATAAGTATGCAAGTTATGTGTGAAAATTAAAGCAAAAGGCCAATTCCAGTAATTACTATATTTGTAAGACATGCATTTGACAAACGTTACTGCATCGATTTCTTTGTGTACATATTGAATTATCTTATTTTCTAAAAATGCTGAATTGTACCTATTAGTCGAACACTTTGGTGCACTGGGTTGTACAGCGTTGATTTTCGCGTATGTTTTAGTCTGGAAACTGTAACCTGAACTAACCCTAATTTAATGTAATAATATTTAAAAACTAATAATATTTGATAATTTATCCCTACCTACCTGCCGATTACCGCAACTCGGATGAAAGGCAGGTCAAAATATTTACAACTTTCTTAAGGCCATTAGGCGGACCGCAACTCGGTATTTACGGATTAAATACCTTTTTTATTTATTTAAGAACCTTGACGGGCGTTAGTAAGTTATAAACATATAGATCTACGACTCCTTTTCCTCAAGATTTGTATTAATATTAATGACTTTGTTCTTAGTCTTTTCGCTAACTAAACATAGCATTTTATTTAAACAGGGTGTTGCAAAAATAGATACCCACAGTAAATTTCTTAAACCTTATTTAATATATCTTTCTTTTATTTATTATTAAATAGGCTTAACATCAACTACAACTCATTTACATATAATATTTATCGTCTATTTAGCTGTTTTTTGAAATATTCTGTTTAAAAAATAATACAGGTATATATAAAAATGAATACTGCAGTAGGTCTAACAAATTTTAATGATTCTATAGAAGTTTATAGCTGAAATATTTGTATTGGCTCAAAAGCGAAGGCGCTAAAAATAATCCTCCCGGGGTGCGCTCACTACTCGAGACTACAAAAGGCTCGATACGACCTTAACTGCATTTAGATGGTGAGATTCCATAAATGAAAATGTGTTCTAGATTGACACATTGTATAGTCAGTGTGTCCGGGGAAGATATCTAATTTTTGACGCTGTATTCTCAAGTTAAAATTATTTAATTACAGAGTCATCGAGCATGTGTTTTTATCTATACTAAGCCTTTCGAAAGTTTTGAAAAAACGTTTAATACAATATGTTTTTTTGAGAACTAATGTCTAATTGTTTTAGAATATAATAATAGACATATTTACAGAGATGACCATCAGTAACGAGACAGAACAAAGCAGACTAGAACCTTGTTGATTTACCTTGTTAATAAAACAATATTTAATGAGAATAAAACACTAAATTTTTAGTAAAATTCCAACTGTTATTGATTTTTTATACTTGACACGTGTTTCGCTAAAACATTAGCTTTATCAGAAGTATGGGTATGGAATGTAATAAACGTTTTTCGATGATTTTATAAGTAAATATTTACAGGTAGGTGGTAACAAAAGGATAACAACAAAACTTAAGTGTACAAATTATCCATTTACTAAATAAATTCAACAGTAGGGAATAGGCATGATGACTAATTTTGAAAAACTATTCCACGGTGTTCTTACGGAACTACCATTTCCAAAAAAATATATATTTCTGGAGAAATTAACAGGTTTTCTAGCATAAAATTGGCCTTTTTTAAACTAATTTTAAATTTCACGCTAAAACGTTCGCAGGTGTCATGGGGTCTGCTCGTGACGTCACGCCTTTGTAAACTCCATATCAACAACAGTGAAGTATACAGTGTCTATTCACTAATTTTGTTATTTTGTGTGTTTAAAATGAATTCTAACGTGTATAAGTGGTGTGCGGTCCCTCAGTGTAAAAACACATCGATAAAAACTCCTAACGTTCCAAACAAGAAAACAATAAAAAATAAGTAGCTAACTCTTGCACGGCGAGACCCAGCAGTTATTTCTCCAAATTCTTCAATTTATTTCTGTGAAGACCATTTTGATGTAGGTTTTAACTTAATATTTTATTATACGAGGGTTGTGTAAAAAATAAGGTTCCCACATTTTTTCAGGTGTAAGGCATTTTTTATTTGAATTAAAAAATACATCATTGGAAAGCTTAATTTCTTAGCTATTTTTAAACATAATTTCCAGATTTTTCCACGCATTTTTGTTGACGACTAATCCACTTTTGGAATCCCGCTTCAAAGAAGTCCGCCGCCAGTCCGTGGAGGAATTTGGTGACCGCTTCCTGCACTTCTTCATCAGTCTCGAAACGTTGTCTACCCAAGTGTTGCTTTAATTTTGGAAACAAGTGGAAGTCACTCGGTGCAAGATCAGGGCTGTAGGGAGCATGTTCAACGAGATCCCAGCCAAAATTGTCGATTAGATCCTTGGTTTGGCGAGAGACGTGCGGGCGCGCATTGTCGTGGTGCAGTCTAACGCCTTTTGTCAGTCTTCCTCTCCGGCGATTTTGGATGGCTCTTCTGAGTTTTTTCAAGGTCTCACAATAATTTTCCGAATTTATTGTGATCCCCTCGAGGCATAAACTCAACAAGCGGGACACCCTTACGGTCCCAAAAGACCGTAACCACCACTTTCCCTGCGGACAGCGTCTGCTTGAACTTCTTCGTTTTTGTTTTGTTTCCGGGGTGACGTAATGACACCATGTTTCATCCCCGGTAACAATGGAGTCTAAGAAATCTTCGGTATTCTCGGCGCATTCTCGAAGAAACTCCTGGGCACACTTGACGCGATCGGCTTTGTGGGTTTCTGAAAGCATGTGGGGGACCCACCGCGCACACACCTTGTGATAACGTAACCTTTCAGTCAAAATCGTGTGGATTGTTTTTTCACAAACCTCAGGAACCCGGGCAGTCAGTTCCCGAATCGTTATCCTCCTATCCTCGAGCAGAATTCGCTCAATCTTCGACACAACTTCGTCGGAGATCGATGGCCTTCCGCTTCTTTGCTCATCGTGGATGTCTGTGCGTCCTTCGGAGAACTCCCCTACACCATTTGCGGACGTGTTGAACGCTGATACAAGTTTCCCCATAAACTTCACAGAACTGCCTATGAATATCAACCGGTGGTAACTTTTTAGCGTGCAAAAAATCGGATTACCGCACGAACTTCGCACCTGGCGGTGACGGCGATCAGGGGTTCCATCGCGGATGGCTGTCAGGCCGGCACTGAACGTCGCAGCGAGTTCTACCAAGGCGGGATCTAGAGTGGGGGGAATCATCGCACACGGCGGTGTTGCCGGATTTCGCCTAGAATCTCGCGCGGCGAGTTTACAGCGTTTGGGGACCTTATTTCTTACACAACCCTCGTATAAATGAGATGTGTTGTAATAATCTTGTTTGAGAAATTTTAATTATCTAAAAAATACCTTTAGGTAGTCACATCACTATTGAGGTTAGGTTTTATTTCTTTAATGTTATCATCCACTATTTAATGGATACTTTATTCTTGTTCCAGTTGCCAAATAATATGGAGAATTACATTCAGTATATATCAACATTTCCATAACCTAAAACTAATAAAACCATGACGTAGAAGTAAAGTGCAGTTTTTATGGGTTTTTGAGTTTTAAATTGTAGTTTTAATACAGATTACTTATTTACTTACACAGAAGTTTTGATATTTCTAAATTCTGCTGAGCAACAGTCTTTGTTTGACTCTCCAAGCATCAACAAATGAATTCTAAGTAAATTAGAGCTATTTGCCTTGATAAATCCGTCTTCCATCGCTAACGTTTCTTGGTTCTACTTTTTGTAACACATAACTAGGCAACTCGATAGTTTAAAACCACAAGTTAATTGATAAACGGTACAGAGATTATCGTTAACACAAGAGAAGTTCGACCGAAATAATGTTTACTTAGGCGTGACGTCATTCGCTCTGATTGGTGTTCCACATAACATGGCGGATTGCTGTATTTTGCATTTTTATTTTAACAAAAATAATATTAATTTCACTTTTAATATAAAAATAAGAACATTTTTTAGAAACTTTTTAATCTGTTTCATTATTTAAAGTCATAATTTCAGTGTTACTGTCATCACGTCTATTTCCGAGGTCCAGTTGGTTATTTAACAGTGTGTTTGTATTCTTTCTTTTATTGATCTCGAGGGTTTCAAATAAATTTATTTATATTAAGGTGTGATTGATATCAAGAACAATAAAGATAAAACCTTGAAAAAACACAAATTTGGTGTTTACCATCTTAATTGTGGTTCTTGTAATAAATTCTACATAAGACAAATAGTGAGAACATTCGAAGAGAGAAATTCAGAACATTATAAAAGTTTTTTTAAAAACTAAAACTGATGCTTCATGTACCAAACAATAGAAGAGAATCATGTATTTGATAATAATTTCGATAATTTACACGTTCGGAACAAATCGTATAAATTAAATTTATTTGATACCCTCGAGATCAATAAAAGAAAGAATACAAACACACTGTTAAATGATCAAGTGGACCTCGGAGATTCTCCATTGTTGAATTTATTTAGTGAATAGATAATTTGTATAATTATTAACTTTTGTTGTTATCCTTTAGTTACAACCTACCTGTAAATATTTACTTATAAAAGCATCGAGAAATGTTTATTTCATTCCATACCTATACTTTTCATAATGATTTAGCGAAACACGTGACAAGTATAAATATCAATAAATGTGGGAATTGTACTAAAAATTTAGTATTTTATTTTCATTGAATATGAATTTCTATCAAGTAACGATGAAGTTAGTTAATTATTTAAAACAATATTTCCTTATTGTTGTATAAGAATGGTTGAAGCCAACAAGAAACGTAAAACAGTATATGTATGGCGATTTTTGGTATTCAAACTAAGTTGCCAAAATTTTTTCTTATATAATGTGAAATGTAAAAGCGATCTATGACATTTTTGCTATTAGCAAGCTTTTAGATGTATTCTGTTTTAAAATAGTGCCTTCTATATCGTCTAATTTATACGGTGATCAGAAAAGTTTACAACAAATGGAAACCTTTCTTATTTACGATTTTCCGAAATTCTAATTTTCCTTAAAAGAAAAGTACTAAGAAACATATTTTTTGACCTATTTGATTCGACAAATTAAAAAAGGCTAAAATTGCTAATATATATATATATATATATATATATATATATATATATATATATATATATATATATATATATATATATATATATATATATGTTATAAAAATAGTTAATATATTGAAATGGGTGATTGATTTGGGTGAGTAAAGAAACATTCACTATTTTTTAAAAGTTTTTTGATAAAATGTCATAACCTTTGTTCTTGAAACCATCTTCCTGTCAGGGTAAAAGTCACAAAAATCCCTTGATATTATAAAATAATAATAGTCAGTCTTGTAGTAGTTAACAATACCATATGTTTAATAACTTTTACGTTGCATCAATAAATAATGTAAAATTGATGTATGCAAAAATTCGACTCAAGTATTCTAGCGCTCTGTAGTCCGACGTGAATCCGATAGATGGCCGTAAAATTACTTTTCGTAAAACGGCAGCCCTTTCTCTAAAATAAGAGAACCGACACTTATTTTCTTCAGAAATTTTAACTTTCTTCGCCCTATATAGTTACAAGTTTTACAATTTTGTAAACTTAAAAATAAACAATGAACGTCGTAATACTTATTTCGTGTGGAAAGTATTTTTATCCTTTGTTTAGACCGTCTGTATTTCCGACTAAGCATTCCTTAATATTTTTATCCTCCGTCGTAGCAGTTATGACAAAAATATACATTTTGGATCTATTTTCATTCTATTGTTATGTCAGTACTGAAACTATAATAAAAGTTAAAAAAAAAATTTAGCGGAGATGTAGTGATCATTGGCTTTGAATTTAAAGCTTTTTGTTTATATTTCCTTTAGTGGATAATGGTTTTTAAAACGATTGAACTTTCAATTTATTTTATTTTTGCATCCTCAGATGCTTGTTTTAAGTCAAAGAATTATTTTAATTTGTATATAAAATAAGAAATTTTTGATTTTAAAGTATGGCAATATAACGACAGTCGAGGTTACAATTAAAATCCTAGTCAATTGTGTTTGAGGCGTCTATTTGCTACAGCCTTGAGCGTACGTGCTGAAAAACCATAAAACCTCCGGTTCAATTTTCCTATTAGTTATAAAGGATCGCCTTTTATTATTATAGTTGTGTAATTGCTCTTGATACGAGACTTTGCCGATTTCAGTATATTAAACATATTTTTATCATTCAAAACATTGAAAATTGGTTAACTATTCAGTTTCCAATTTAAGTTATTCAGAAAGTTTGCTTCCTGTTAAAAGATGTTGTCTTTTGTGACTGTATTTTAATTCAATTTTACTGCCACGAGAATCCTGATTTCAAGAATTTGTGGTGGTGTCCGATCATATTTTTTATGTGTTTTGCTCATCCTGTATATTTGTCAGGTCAAAAAAGTTTTGTTTTTATTTACTAACTTTTCGTGAAGTTTTATCGTTTACTACATACTTCTTTTGGTCACCTAGTGTTTTCTTGAACATGTTACAATATACTTGTTCAGTTACAGTATTTTCTTTTTGTATAAAAAAGCACAAAACAACTTTTCTAATCTAATAAAAATATTTAATGTGAAATTTTAATGGCGTTATACATTGAGAAGCCAAAATTAAATGGACATACATGAATTATACACCCTAAAACTAATATGTGTAAAATAACCTGAAGTTATGAAATATCAGTATTATTTACTCCTTTACAAAATTCATGTGTTGCGCTTAAAAAGCAGTCAAGCCGATGAAAATTAAATTTTGGCTACTAATGTATGTTAAACCAAATTTTTTATAAATTGTTTTGTCTGTAATTTTTAAAGTTTTTTAATATTTATGTTATGTAATTTTTTCGACTTGAATTATATGAATATGGCAATACTTTTACCAAAAATTTTAAAAATTGTTACCAAATTTTGAAATAAATAAATACCGTAATATGTACTTAAAACAGTTTTATTATTTGTACGTTTTTTGCAATTTTTGTGCAAAAATATGTGTTGAAATGTACGGACTAAAAAAAATTCTAGGACCCCTTCTCTTTTTTATTTTGTTCAAGTTCTGGTTTATCTAAATGGGTCCTTATTGCTATCCCTAATCTCTTCACGGTACCGCCCCCCCTCCAGTGGGCGCTGGAGCCTTCCATGGAAGTTGCAGCGGCTCCACCATGGAGAGAGTCTTAAGACAGTCGAGGGGGGCTGCCGTAGCTTACCTATATATTTAGGAAAATAATAAAATACTTTGAAAATACCTACTGTGAATAAATATTTTATCTAGCTACGAGGATGAATTGAAAAATTCGCGGCTTCACCAAAAAATAATTTTTGGAAAAATGGCACAAATTAAACAACGTGCTGTTATAAAGTTCCTGTTAAAATAAACATTAACACCAAAGGAGATCCACGATGATATGAAAACAACACTAGGGAAATCTGCTCCATCATATACCACTGTGAAAAAATGGGTTGCAGAATGGTGATGATGATGACTTTACGTTCGATTCATAAAAGAAGAAAAAATTTGTCAAGAGTGATTATTTGTCAAAAATTTGGAAACCGATACAAAGGGAGAATCGATATTTAATACCATGAACAAGTTTTTTTTCCAAGAGAAAGAAATTCCTATTCGTAATCTTTTGTCAGTTGCTACTGATGGTGCTCTAGCAATGACGGACTTCCTTGAAAACGGAGACGAGAAACTGCGTGAAAAACTAATTACGTTCAAAAATGACTTCACTATTAGACATACCTGTTCAAAATATTTAATGAAGTCAATTTACAATTGCAAGGTGATGAGTTAAATTTAATTAAAGCAAAAAAGTCATAGCTGTTTTTGTGGGAAAACTTCTTCTGTTCAAACGAAATCTAGTGAGAGGTGAATACGGCCACTTTCCCACATTATCAGCAGTCACTGCAAAACAGAAAGATTTACTTACTGCCAATACTAGGACGTTCTTCATGATGATTTTACGGAGCGATTCCAGGTTATTTTAAACATGAATATACCGAGTTGGGTTTTAGATCCTTTCGCAAATGCATCAGAATCATTAAATTTAGAAGAGGAACTCGTAGAACTCACCTGAACTAACGAAGAACTAAAAGTAAAATTGAGAAATGGATACCAAGAGTTCTGGCTTCAAAAATCAATACCAGCTCTCTACCCTGGATTGTGGTAAGAAATTTTTAATGGCTTTTCCTTCATCGCATTTATCTGAGGGTGGGTTCAGTGCAGTACCTAATTTACAGTCTAAGGAAAGGAACATATTGCACAACGTCACTGAACGTGGCAATTTGCGATTGATGTTAACAAAGTTGGAACCGGACATTAACAAATTGTTAAAACTCCATCAGACTCGATCATCTCATTAATTTTTTTTATTTTTTATTGATTTTGTGTTTATTTTTAATAAACAATTTTTTACTACATTTGATGGTCTTTTTAATTAATTTCTACTTTTTGATTCTTAACAGATAGATAGATAGATAGATATATAAAATAGGTATAGAAATATGCAACAATATTTTAATATTTGGTATAATTAATTAAGAGGGGACGTTGGATTTTTTTTTTTGTAAAAGGGGCAGTGGTCTAGAAAAGGTTGGGAACCTCTGTTCTACGTGTTTGTCTTCCTGTAGCGATATCTATATTTTCTATAAGAAATGTGTTATATTTGTAAAAAATTACTCCGAGGTTTTTGTATTTTTTCACACAACTTATAAGTATTTGTATTTACAATAACTTGGATCATGTTTTAAGATTCAATATTTTTACAGTCATTAAAATTGACAAGGCACGGCATAAAAAATGGTACATTTGGACTTAAAACACTATTGGACAAAATATAAGGACTAGAAATGTTTGAATCCTTAAAAATATCACTCACACTACTGGTTTCTGCTACTGCAGAAGTTCTAGTATAATCTAACGGTTCACTTTTTATGTTCACTTTATGTGGACATATTTTTGGTTCTTGATTTATGGGACTTACGTTAGTTCCATAGTCTTTGGTATCCGTGAAGCAAGAATTTGAATTTGGGGACTTATTTTTAGCATTTCGCATAATACTGTGTTCTGGAACATTTTTCCTGTCTTCTAAGCCCTTAGTTTCACTAAATATTCCATTTTTTCTCCCGCCTTTCCCTTGCCCTCCTATTCTGAAACCATATTTTAACCCTTATATCGGCAAGTTGTAATTTTTTTGACAGAATGATAACCTCTTCACTGCTTAGATAGGGGCTTTCTCTAAACTTTTGTTCTAGTATTGACAATTGGTGACTGGTAAACGGTATTCTTGGGTGACGGCCTAACTGCCGTTTTTGGACGTCCTTTTTGTGAATTCCTGAAAATAAAAATTCCCATTCTGAATTACAGGTTGTATCACAGCGAAAAATGGGTGTAGAACGATGAAAAAATAAAAAAAAAAAAAACCAACTTGCAGCTTCAAGTTTCTGGTTTTCAGATAAATATTTTTATCATTACCGGTTTTCAAATAATTATAAGAAAACCACCGGGAAAATTTTTTCAAATATTTGCTTGCCCTTCAAAAGGTCCACGGACTTCGATAATTTTTTTCAGTGATTCCACCTCGGAGCTCTATCAGCATTTTTGTCATCTTTAATTTGAGCGGCTAAAAGCTTTTTATACGATGATTTTTCGCGGAGTTATTGTCGTTCAATACAAAAATGACACTTTTAACTTGAACCTGAACTAACCTGAACTAATTACTCGAGAACTAATAATCGTACAGAAAATCAAAGTCGAGTTTTGAAAAATTTCAGAATATTCTCTACAAAACGCCATTATTGTTTTTTAAACAGAAAATTTTTTTCAATAAGAAAAGTTGATTCAAAAAATGCTAAATTGCGTATTTAGGGATTTTCACTTAACTTGGCATAACTTTGCAAATAATGGATATACTATGGATGTTTTCGGTTTTTTTTTAACTTCAAAATATCCCCAAGAAATTTTTAAAATTTCAAACTGCTGTGATTTTATTTTCATTTTTATCCGAACCGCCAAAGTTCACACTTTTGTTAAAAATAAAGGATAAATTTGCGTTTTTTTGAGGTTGAAAATGTGTTTTTAGTAATAAACCATATTTTTTTTATCAAACAAGGTTAGTTATTGAAAATTTTTTTTCCTTCATGTAATTCATAATGCTTCAGTTTTAACAGAGAAAAATTAATTCAATTATTTATTTCTCCATGTCGATTTAAAAAATAATTAAGAAAAAAGAAATCATATACCTTAAGCTTATCCTTCTATTGACTTCTGAGAATCTTTATTGCCAAATAAGCTTTATTTAAACAAAAAAAAAAAACAGTTTTTTTTTCAAAACTAATCTCAAAATTAACTTTTTTTTTTCTGATAAATCAAAAAAAAAGTTTTCCTGAAAATCTGAAAAAAATTTTTTTTTTTTTTTTTTCAATAATTAATCTTGTTTGATAAAAAAAATATGGTTTATTGCTAAAAAAAAACATTTTCAACCTCAAAAAACCACAAAATTTATCCTTTAATTGAATTTTTAACAAAAGTGTAAACTTTGGTGGTGCGGAATATAATGAAAAAAAATCGCAACGGTTTGAAAATTTGAGGGTTTCTTGAAAATATTTTGAGGTTAAAAAATCCAAAATATCCTTAGTCTATCCATTATTTGCAAAGATACGCCAAGTTAAGTGAACATCCCTTTTTCTGTACGGTCATTAATTCCCGACTAATTAGTTGTCAAAGTCAAAAGTGTCATTTTTTGCGTTCAAATTAAAGAGTACAAAAAATGATGAAAAAGCTCTAAGGTGGAATCATTAAAAAAAAAATTATCGAAGTCCGTGGACCCTTTGAAAGGCAAGCAAAAATTTGGAATTTTTTTTTTCCGGTGGTTTTCTTACAGATTACTCGAAAACCGTCAACGATAAAAATATTTAAGCTCAGGATCTGAAAACTAGAAACTTGAAGCTATAAATTGCTTTTTTTTCATCGCTCTACGCCTATTTTTCGCCGAGATGCAGCTTTCTTGAAAATCACTCAAAAATTTTGGATTTTTTTGATCCTTTAATTTTTGTGCCATATATATATATATATATATATATATATATATATATATATATATATATATGTATAGGTATATATATATATATATATATATATATATATATATATGTATAGGTATATATATATATATATATATATATATATATATATATATATATATATATATGTATAGGTATATATATATATATATATATATATATATATATATATATATATATATATGTATATATATATATATATATATATATATATATATATATATATATATATATATATATATATAATATATATATATATATATATATATATATATATATATATATATATATATATATATATATATATATATATATATATATATATATATATATATATATATATATATATATATATATATATATATATACATATGTGTGTGTGTGTGTATATGTATGTATTAATTTTTGTGCCATATGTATATATATATATATATATATATATATATATATATATATATATATATATATGTATAGGTATATATATATATATATATATATATATATATATATGTATAGGTATATATATATATATATATATATATATATATATATATATATATATATGTATAGGTATATATATATATATATATATATATATATATATATATATATATATTATATATATATATATATATATAATGTATAAATATAAATATATATATATATATATATATATATATATATATATATATATATATATATATATATATATATATATATATTATATATATATATATATATATATATATATATATATATATATATATATATATATATATATATATATATATATATATATATATATATATATATATATATATATATATATATATACATATATATATATATATATATATATATATATATATATATATATATATATATATATATATATATATATATATATATATATATATATATATATATATATATATATATATATATATATATATATATATATATACATATGTGTGTGTGTGTGTATATGTATGTATGTATGTATGTATGTATGTATGTATGTTATAAGTCCTTTTCAAGGTTTCTGGAGTCGTGAAATTCAAAAGTTAGGTTATTTTTTTATTATTTTCAATTTTAACATAAGGAGGGGGTAAAAGAGGTGGTTAAGTATTGTATAATTCTAAATGGTATTTTGAGATTTTTTTTCAGGTTTTGTGGTTGATGTAATTGACAAATTTTAAGCTTATTATTTGTAGTAAAATATATAAGGGGATAATTAACAATATAGTATTTAATTAGGCTTATTATTTGTAGCAAAATATGTAAGGGGTTAATTAATAATAGATTAATTAACTTCTTACATATTTGATTGACTCGGCCTTTACTTGATGGAAATTCATATTCAATGAAAATAAAATACTAAATTTTAGTAAAATTTCCACTTTTATTGATTTTTTATACTTGACACGTGTTTCGCTAAAGCATTAAGCTTTATTAAAAGTATGGGTATCGAATGGAATGATTCTATACCTATACTTCTAATAAAGCTAATGTTTTGGCGAAATACGTGTCAAGTATAAAAATCAATAAAAGTGGAAATTTTACTAAAATTTAGTGTTTTATTCTCATTCTTACATATTTTATTACAAATCTTAGATTACAAAAATAAAAACCATCATGTTTCAAATCAAATGAAAAAGTACTTACTAGGAATTTTGGGCGGACAATATCTCGAACACTGCAACCAGTCGAATTTCTCATCATTTTTTACTCATAGTTCTTTCACAATAAAAAGTTCCGTCACTATTTTTGACAATATTATTGCCCGCCCTATTTAAAATATGATCTATACTGAAATCGGACACTTTCACAGACTGATCTTGATTCTTATGTGGATCGTTGTCCATTTTTCGGAAAATCATAATGAGGTCTACGACTTTTGGCAATTTTTGGAATTTTTAAGTATTCACAAATGATAATGCTAGTTTTTTCATAACTACCTTATCAGTCCGATTAACTACATTTTTTTTAATATAAACATTGATTAAAAAAAAAAAGAATCCTTTGAATTAAATTTTTCCTAAAGTTTTATCGTGTATATTGGAGGTAAAGATCACTTTCTTAACTCTCGAGTTCCTTCGACTGTTTTTCTTTCGTCTCTTGTTTTTGTTAACTTTTGTTTCTTTTGACATCAACGTAAACTGAACTAAAAATGAAATTGTTTCTTTCTTTTCGAAAATCATTTCTAACTGAAACATTTACTAGTTTTGTTACCCCTTATATTACCCCCACTAACCGAAAAAAAGTTAGATGGTTACTTTCCGTTGTGTGTAGTATAATACATATCTGTATATCCCATCAGATTTGTGTATCTCTTGGAGCAATTAGGCGTAAAATTGTTTTTTTGGCCTATTATGTTTGTTTACCACTATGCGGACGCCTGTGAGTGGATTGAGTTACCGCTTCTGAATGTTTAATCTCTTTTGTGGTGTAGCTTTAATGGATGGGTTTATTGTGAAAATATTGGGTAACAATAGCAGTATATGGTAGGTAATAAATAGGGGAGGAAATTTGAATTTTCTTGTTTTTTTTTAGAAAAAAATGGTAAAATTTAGTCAGTACCTTGCTTGCAAATAAGCACTAAATAATAAGCGTTGCAACTTACGGGGTTTTATCTGCCAGGAATGTTTGAAAAAAAATTGACTTTTTTTGCTTAAATGAGGTATTATAGTCCTAAAAAACATATCATAGCCTTATTTTAGATTGATGTTTTTTTAGCTTCTAGTACTCAATTTCTGAAAGAAGTTGTAGCTCACGAAAAGGCGTTTACTTTGCACGCAGCCTGTCGGTACAGTTAATTTATCACTAACGGCTAATACTTTCTTAAATTAAGTATGGTTGGCATCATAAAAGTAAAAAAATTGGCATCCCAAAATTTTTGAAATTTCATTTTGAAATTTTAAAGGCGTTTTTTTTTTTTTCTCGAGGCTATAGTGTATTTGTTTGGAGTTGATAGCAGAATTCTCTCATTGTAGATGCAAATACATGTTGGGGTGCGCCAAAAAAAAAGAGATTTCTTATGCATTTTACTGGATTTTGCTACGTGTTTTGAAATATTTTTAAGGGTTCACCCTATTTTAGGCCGAAAACCTCTGCTATACAATAGAGTCATAAAATGTAAATGAGGGTTCAACGGTAGCATAGCCGTCCGAGCGTAACCTGCTTTAGTGTTTAATAAATAAAATAATCTTAAAAATAGTTATAGAAATATAGGATTTATTATCAAAAATTTTTTAATCTATAGATCTATGTATATATACCAATTCACAATGCACGATATATAAGTACTTTAATTTTAATCAAAAACAATAATCATCTTCAAAAATCTGATGACTCGACTTCTCTTAAATTGATAATTAAGGGTTCTATTTCCACAGTTTTTTCAATGTATTCGTCAAGTTTCTACATTTTATTTTCTTCTTCTATAACATGTCGATTGGCATTTTTCCAATTATCCTCTTTGATCCTCTCTATTCCGGCGAGTAATAATTGCCTTTACGTCTTGAAGTTGGAACGTGGTATTTGCCCTTGCAATGAAACCTTTCATTTGTGTCCAAATTAGCTCTATGGGATTCAATTTATAATGATATGGAGGTAATTTCAGCACTGTGATATTTCGTTCCTTTGCCATCTCATCGACTGCGTATTTCTTAAACTTATTTTGTCGGGAGTCGTTATTAATAATCGAGAATGGTATGGGGCATTATCTAATACTATAACTGATTCTGCTGGTATATATTCAATCATTTTTTGGAAGTACTCCTCAAAAACATCGGCCATCATCTCCTCATGGTAATCTTTAGTTGACTTTGATTCGAATTCCAACAAGCCACCGTCGAGAAATCCGTTTTTCACTTCCACTATGTGCTATAATTAATTAGCCTACGACCTTTCCTGAAAGGGATTGTAATCCAGTTGATCAACCTTCCATAAAAGCTTGTTTGGCACTCTTAATGTTTTTGTCAATCCAGAATTTTTTCACTTTGTGTCCCTCATTAACCCAAGTCTTAACTAAATAAAAAATATTTCTTTCTTCGGCTCGAAATTTTCTGATTGCTCGTAGATATACTCTTCTCCAACAAATTATTTCTGTTTTATTGATAAGAACAGATTTTCTATTGTGTTTTTCCCAACGAAAATTCAGGTTATGAAGGATTTTCCATAATTTCCATTTTTTAAAATCTAGTAAGTTCTGGTGTTCTCGGACTTCTTGCAAAACTTTATGTAGTGTAGGTTTTTCTTTCTTAATAAAAAAATGGTTTATTATTGCGTTTTTAAAGTCTTCATCTACCTCTTAGGGTTCCTTTCTTTTGTGATTCTGAGGTTCGTTGCAAGGACCGCGTTTTCTTTCTTTTAGAAATCTATAAATAGTTGCTGATCCAACTCCCGTTATGTTGGCACAGGTTTCTACAATTTCATGGACTTGGCTTGTTGGCTGTTGATGCACTAGAGCTTTGTGGATGTTAAGTATCATTGATTTTTCTCGCAGAGAAAATGCAGCTACACAGACTCCACGAAGTTTGAACGGGGCGAAACTGAAAGTTGAAGCTATCGCTGTTCTGATTTGAACTAAGCATATTATAGGTTTGTGCTTTATTTTTATACTTACATAGAATATTTTCATTGCATACTTAGGTACTTAGGCACCTACCTACTGATAAGTATTTTGGTTAATTATATTCCAATAACTGCTAAAATCTCAAATAATTTTATTGTACCTGTTATCATTAAGCTTTATAACACTGTAGATTTCTAGTTCTTAAGAATTGTTAATTGTACTCGTTTAGACCTTTATCATACAAATAGGATTTTTAGGTTCATCATTTATTCATTAAAATAAACTTTGAAATGCGTTGATTTATATAGCTTATTGTAAAGTTTAGAAGGCATGTAATAAAATATTTTTTAGAAAAAGGTCCCACTGTTGTATAGAGATAGAAAATAAAGGTGATTAAAACTAAAAATGCAAATAATTGGTAGAGAAATTTCGGACGCTTATAACCCATGTTGTATGCTATCAACTCCAAACAAACGGACTTTCCTTTTTTTAAATCTGCTGGCAGCATACATCCCATTAACTTGAGCTTTTAATTATAGCTTTTTAATAAGTACACACGATTATTAGGACTAATCAATTACTTTTTGTTTTATAAAAATTTATTTTTAAAAAAACGTCCGACTTTTTTTGACCATTTCGTACGGTTTTGAACGTAGAATTGCCTGCGGCGCACTACGGTAGGCAAACTTTCATATTTTAAAAATCAATTTTTAAATGACACAGACAATGTAGGTATTTTTAATTATTCTTATATTGAAACTTAAGGTATAATAATAATATATGCATAAGGATTCAATACTATATTCTATCAAATGTTTGTAATTTACTCTATGCCTGCAAACAAAAATTTCATTTTAAATTTTACAAATTATAAAGCAATAAAAATATAAACTATTAGTATCATCGGAAAGCTGAAAGTCTTCTCTTAAAAAAGCAATCTTATAATTTTTTTTTACTTCCTGAAAACAAGTAATATCGATTAACTTTCCAGCGGTGCTACACTTTTTAAATCACGCGAATAAAAAAAATCTGGACAAAAATCTTTATAAATATATAATAAAAGACTGTTTTTAGTCAATTTCCACTGGTTTATTTAAATTGCGATGACGCGTTTTCGCTGTCGATGCAGCTTCTTCAGATCTACATTTTACACTGTCAAGTTAGGTTTAATATTCACACTTTTATATAATTTCTTAATTATAATATTACACCTAATTAAATTACATTGATAGTATTGGGAAATCCACACAGATTTGAAGTTAGGAGAATAAATTCAATAATGGTGAATTGCTTAAATCTACCTGGTCGTTGAGTAAAGTACCTGTAGTCCTTAATCGATTTATTTGCATTGTCTCTAAAAGGTTTAGTTTTAAAACCTTTTGGTTGGGTGTGTAAAATTTTGGAATTCTTGTTAAATGTGTGATTTTCTGTTAAAAGATGATTAGCATATGTTGAATTAGATTTTCTATGGATGAAACTTTTTTCGTGTTCTGTAATTCTTTGTCTAAATGTACGTCCAGTTTGTCCGATGTATGTTTTAGGACATGACCCACATGTTAATTGATAAACCCCTGATTTATTGTCTTTATTGATTTGTGGTTTGTAGTTTTTAAGATATTTCCCTATAGTATTGTTAGTCTTGTAAGCTATGTTGATATTTTTTTGATTTAAAAATTTCCCCAGTTTTTCCGTTGGTTTGCCGAAATAGGTTAAGCATTTAAAAGTGGTATTTCTGCCCTTAAAAACGTGGGTATATTTCTGAGATTGCCTTGTTTCTAAGTTTTTTCCTAACGATACTACTGATTAAAGTAACCGAATAACCGTTGTTAACGGCTACTTGTTTTATGTAGTTTAATTCTTTAGTAAAATTTTCTTCTGATAAGGGGATATTAGTTAGTCTATGTACAAAACTATGATAAGCTGCAAGTTTATGATGGTTAGGGTGGTTAGAACTATTGTGAATTGTGGTATCTGTATGACAAGGTTTGTGATATATTGCAAATCCATGTTTTTTCATCGCTTTACTGATTGTTAAGTCTAGGAAATTGATTTTCCCTTCGACTTCTTCTTCCATTGTAAACCTGATATTTCTATGTAAAGAATTAATATACTGTAAAAAGTGAGTTAATTGTCTGTCCGTACCTGTAAAGCATACAATTATATCGTCTATGTATCGATACCAGTATAGACAATTATTACTATTGTTGTTATGGTTGTTAAATATCATTGTTTCAATACTGTCCATGAAAATTTCGGCAAGTAATGGACTTAATGGACTCCCCATAATTAACCCTTCCTTACTATTGTAGAATGTATTATTAAATGAAAAATAATTTTGTCTTAGGCAAGTTCTTAATAAATTAATTATATTATTGTCTATACTGGTATCGATACGTAGACGATATAATTGTATGCTTTACAGGTACGGACATACAATTAACTCACTTTTTGCAGTATATTAATTCTTTACATAGAAATATCAGTTTTACAATGGAAGAAGAAGTCGAAGGGAAAATCAATTTCCTAGACTTAACAATCAGTAAAGCCATGAAAAAACATGAATTTGCAATATATCACAAACCTTGTCATACAGATACCACAATTCACAATAGTTCTAACCACCCTAACCATTATAAACTTGCAGCTTATCATAGTTTTGTACATAGACTAACTAATATCCCCTTATCAGAAGAAAATTTTACTAAAGAATTAAACTACATAAAACAAGTAGCCGTTAACAACGGTTATTCGGTTACTTTAATCAGTAGTATCGTTAGGAAAACACTTAGAAACAAGGCAATCTCAGAAATATACCCACGTTTTAAGGACAGAAATACCACTTTTAAATGCTTAACCTATTTCGGCAAACCAACGGAAAAACTGGGGAAATTTTTAAATCAAAAAAATATCAACATAGCTTACAAGACTAACAATACTATAGGGAAATATCTTAAAAACTACAAACCACAAATCAATAAAGACAATAAATCAGGGGTTTATCAATTAACATGTGGGTCATGTCCTAAAACATACATCGGACAAACTGGACGTACATTTAGACAAAAAATTACGGAACACGAAAAAAGTTTCATCCATAGAAAATCTAATTCAACATATGCTAATCATCTTTTAACAGAAAATCACACATTTAACAAGAATTTCAAAATTTTACACACCCAACAAAAAGGTTTTAAAACTAAACCTTTTAGAGACAATGCAAAAAATCGATTAACGACTACAGGTACTTTACTCAACGACCAGGTAGATTTAAGCAATTCACCATTATTGAATTTATTCTCCTAACTTCAAATCTGTGTGGATTTCCCAATACTATCAATGTAATTTAATTAGGTGTAATATTATAATTAAGAAATTATATAAAAAAACACAAAATTAAAACTGTGAATATTAAACCTAACTTGACAGTGTAAAATGTAGATCTGAAGAAGCTGCATCGACAGCGAAACGCGTCATCGCAATTTAAATAAACCAGTGGAAATTGACTAAAAACAGTCTTTTATTATATATTTATAATGAATTTCCATCAAGTAGAAGCTACAACTATCCAAAATTTAAAAAAATCTTTATACTGTTTTTTTGTAGAATTTTCCGCTCTTTCACGTCGTGCTACTAGTTATTCGATATCTTTTTTAGTTTTCGAGATATTATCGAAAAACCGAATTTTTGATTTTATTTTGGATTTTCGTCGGGCTTAGTGTACATCAAACTTTAGCAAACTTTTTTTTTATCGTATTTTACGTCCAAAAATCTTCTTGTTTTCCAAAATGTGAATACCTAATGAGAGCTCAAAACCCCTGGCGACTAGGCTATCATAGCTAGGTACATAATTTAAAATACCCTCTTATTATATGCTACACTATTATTTTTAGATTTTTTTCTACGGTGTGTTCATGATTTACGAATGTATCTTGCTACAAAGAATTATAGGAAATCACCAAAAATACCGGAAGTATCAGTTTTTAATATCTATGGCTCCATAACGTCAGAATCCTGTACTATAACACTAAAAATATTTTATTAAATTACTTAATAAATAATAAATTGATATATTTCGAGTATAGTTAGTTGAGCATAAACATAAAGGAACTATATTCTTTATAAATAAAAAATGCATGAAAATCGATAGACAGCGCAAGATAAGAAAATTAATTAGTCTGATCAAAAAGGCATAACAAATTGAATGTAACACTTCGAAGCCCGGTGGTCCGATCTCATAATCGTACGAGCTACGTTAGAATTAGCCACCGTATTTCGTTTAGTAGAACCCCTGGATTATTTAAATACATTTTTTATTATGTAATTGATACTGTTGAGAGGGATTGCGCCGGCTTTTAATGTAGGATATTTTATTATTTTTAGTTACGGTTTAATATTTTTTATTAAGTTCATATTTGTTACGACATAATACTTGAAGTAAGAAAGGAACCTATGGTTTTTGAGTAATATCGCTTAAGGGGAAGGTGTGAATTTTATATATATATATATATATATATATATATATATATATATATATATATATATATATATATATATCAATCGGTTTTATAACGTCTTCCGTCTTCCGATGCCTAATTTCCACTCCTCCCAGTTTTCTCCATCTCTCCTTCTCCAGATCTCTCTCTAGTACTTTCTTGTTGATTCCTGCTCTCCAGCTTTGGCGTGTCTTCCTCGCTTTCTTTTTCCATGAGGGTTCCAATTTAAAATCTTTTTAGGTAGTCGGTCTTGTGACATTCTCTGTACATGTCCGTACCATACCAACTGTTGGGTTCTGATTTCGTCCACTATATCGTGCTTTTATTTCTAAAGCTTGTCTTATCGTGTCATTTGGTATGCGGTCTTTTCTGGATTTTCTGGCTGCTCGTCTCCAGAAATCCATTTCTGTAGCTTTTAGTATTTTTTCTGTTCTTTGTTTCAATGGCCACACCTGGGAGCTGTAAGTTATTATACTTTTCACTATTGAGTTGTAAATTCTCTTCTTATTTTCAGTGGTTATGTTTTTGTCCCATAGTATACTATTAAGCATTGCAATCGCTTTTCTTCCTTGGATATTCCTCTCGAATATTGCTTCTTCCAGTGTTCCGTCCCTAGATATTCTCGTTCCTAAATACTTATAACTGGCACAGTGTTTGATGGTGTGTCCTGTGGCCAGTTTCAAGTCCTGCTGTTGTTCTCCGACGCACATGTCTTCTAGGGCCCCATTTTTCATATTCCTCCATAAGTTTTCGTGTCATGTATTCCATATCATCGATGTCCTGAGCGACTACTACCTGGTCGTCTGCGAATGATAGCGTGTACAATGTAGTATCGTCATCCAGTGGTAATCCCATACTGCTGCATTTCCTTTTCCAGTTCTTCAGTATACTCTTCAAATAGATTTTAAATAGCGTTGGGGATATACAGCAGCCCTGTTTGAGACCTTTTGTGACCTGGAACCCTGTTGTTATACCATATTTGGTTTTTACACTACTTCTTGCGTCTTGGTATAAGGATTTTACGGCTTTAATTATTTCGGTGCTTACATTACTCTGTTGTAGTGTTTCCCACAATCTCATTAGGGGCACGCTGTCGTAGGCCTTTTTTAAATCAACAAACAAGACATGGACTTCCTGATCAAATGCGGTTTTCTTTTCTAGGATTTGTGTCAGTGAGAAGAGATGGTCTATTGTGGATCTTCCTGCTCTAAAACCTGCCTGTTCTTCAGCTTCTACGTCCTCGTATTCCGTTTCTATTCTATTTTTAAGTATTTTTCCGTATATTCTGCTAATAGATCCTGTAACCGTTATTCCCCTATCGTTATCGCAATTATTTTTGTCTCCTTTCTTATGAATTGTTGATATGTATGATATTTTCCATTCCTCAGGTACTTCTGATGTGTTAATACATCTTTGGAATAAGTTCCTCAAAGCGCTAAATAGCTTTTCAGTTCCGTATTTTACTATCTCTCCTGGGATGTTTCCTGGTCCTGGAGCTCTACCATTTTTTTAGCGTTTTACATACTTCTTTAACTTCTGATGTTGTTATCCTTATTGGGGATCCTCGTATAACTATATTTGGGTTTCCATGTTGGGTACTTTTTGAACTCTGGTCTATCTTCTGTTAGCATATTTGTAAAATATTGGTTCCATTTTTCTGGTGTTATTGGTGAGAAGATTTCTCTTTTCCGTTCTGTTCTCATATTTTTTTAAGAAGTCTCCAGCTTTCTGTGCTTTTTCTTCCTCCTATGTAAGTGTTGAGTCTTGAGCATGTCTTTTCCCATTGGTTGTTCTTTTTGTCACTAATCATTTTGCGTACTCTAGCTTAGGATTCCTTGTATTTTACTTTGTCGTTTGTGCTCTTTGAACTTAAGTATTTGTGAGAGCTTTTCCGTTTTTCTTCAATTTCGTATTTAATTTCTTTATCCCACCAATATGGTTTTTGCTGTTTTTTCCCTTTTCTCTTGGTACCCTAATGCTTCCAGTGCGGCTGCGTGTAGGCATTCCTTTATATACTTATATTCTTCTTCTATATTAACAAATCCCGTCCGTTGTATCTTTTGGTCCAGTCTACTCTTGTATAGATTTCTGATACTTTCATTTTGTAAGCTGTCTGTATTATATCTTATTGTTGTTTCACTTGTTGTGTGCTGTGTACTTGTATCTTCCAGTTTGCTTTCCCGTGTTGTTCGTGAGGTTATCTTTCCTTTCACAAGGTAGTGGTCGTTGCCACATGAAGCCCCTCTTTGGACTCTTACATCTAGGAAGTTTAATCTAGATCTCTGTCGTATTATCATATAGTCGATAATACTTTTTAAATCTCTTGTTGTTTGTCTCCACGTATATTTATGAATATCCCTATGCTGGTAGTGTCCGTTTAATATTGTAAGGTTATTTTGTTCACATATCTCTATAATTCTTCTTCCGTTGTCGTTAGTAACTTCTTCGCCATATTTTCCTACCACTTTATCGTGTTCTTTCCTTCCTATTCTTCCATTTAGATCACCCAAAAGTAATATCTCTCTTGATGTTCCAATTTTGCGTATTTCCTCATTTAGTAGTTCAAAAAATGAATCCTTGTTATTAGCCAGATCGTCGTCGTTGACAGCGTATACCCCCAGTAAGGTTGTGTTATTACCTAGTATTTTGAGATTCATTTTTATGATTCTTTCACTAATCGGTTCCCAGGTGGTTATGAATTTCCTCAGTTTTCTGTGTATTAGTATGGATACGCCTTGTTTTGTTCTATCTTCTTTGGGCACTCCACTATAAAAGTGATCGTAATGCCCCCAACTTTCGGAGCCTTTTCCTTTCTTCTTTGTTTCCGTCAGTACTGCAATTTCGACTTGAAGATTTTCTAATTCATTTACAACTTCATTTACTTTCCTGGAGAGACCTTGTATGTTCCATGTACCACATATCGTTGTCCTTCTTCTTTGCTGTTTTCGTCTTCGTATATCCGTGAACTTTATATAATCTCAATAACATTATGAGAATATTTCCTGGCTTTTAGTTGCATATGAACTTATTAATATGATAATATTTCCTGGTTTTAGTTGCATATGAGTAAATTATATGCATTTATAGTCACATTTGTAAAAAATGTTAAAGTGTGGAAGTAGGAGATCAGAGGGATGGCTTCTAATATATCACAACAACACCAATCAACTTGTTAGCTGCACCTTTTCCTTCGCGTTCTACTGTCGATTTCCTAGGAAAAATACAACTGACTATTCCCATAGTGCTGTCAAGGATGCCCGATATTGCCATAGTAAACATAAAACATAGTAGCAGCTGTCCGACTCGGCACCTCTGATCTCAAGGCGTTCGAGTTTGTAATGATCACATGATCTGTCGCCATATTGCTGGTGTGATGCCCGCGAGTTTTTAAAATATTCAAATTTCTTCTTTCAAGAAAAATCCTATTCTGTAGAAAAAAATGAATTTTGCTGATTGAAAGGAAGAAAAAACGAGAAAAAAAATTTTTTAGGAACATTTCTTCTTATTAGATAGATAGATATACAAAACCATTTATACGAGGCTGGTTTGAAAAGTCCGTGCAAAAATAAAAACTACTTATGTGTTTGGGGTAAACCTTTTTTATTTTTCGACAGTCTCCTTTTAGGCTTATACACTTCGTCCAACGATGTTCTAGTTTGTTGATCTTTGTCCAAGTCTGCAAAATATCCATTAGTGTCTGCAATCACCTCCTCGTTTGAATAAAATCTTTGTCCTGCCAGCCATTTCTTCAAATTGGGGAACAAATAGTAATCCGAGGGAGCCAAGTCTGGAGAATAGGGGGGATGTGAAACGAGTTGGAATCCTATTTCCATTAATTTTGCGACCACAACTGCTGAGGTGTGTGCTGGTGCGTTGTAGTGATGGAAAAGGACTTTCTTGTGGGCCAATCGCGGGCGTTTTTCTTGCAGCTCGGTTTTCAAACGGTCCAATAACGATGAATAATATTCACCTGTAATAGTTTTACCCTTTTCCAGATAGTCGATGAGGATTATCCCTTGCGAATCCCAAAAGACAGTCGCCATAACCTTTCCGGCCGAAGGAACGGCCTTCGCCTTTTTTGGTGCAGATTCCCCCTTGGTAACCCATTGTTTAGATTGTTGTTTGGTCTCAGGAGTATAGTAATGTATTCATGTTTCATCCACAGTGATGAAACGACGCTTAAAGTCCTCGGGATTCTTCTGAAACAGCTGCAAACCATCCTTGCAACACTTCACACGATTCCGTTTTTGGTCAAGCGTGAGCAATCGCGGCACCCATCTTGCAGATAGCTTTCTCATGTCCAAATGTTTATGCAAAATATTATGTACCCGTTCAGTCGAGATGCCCACAGCACTAGCAATCTCACGCACCTTAACTCTTCTGTCATCCATCACCATATCATGGATTTGATCAATGATTTCTGGAGTCGTAACCTCCACAGGCCGTCCAGAACGTTCAGCGTCACTTGTGCCCATATGGCCAGTCCGAAAATTTTGAAACCACTTATAAACTGTTCTAATCGAAGGTGCAGAGTCACCATAATGTTTATCAAGCTTCTCTTTAGTCTCCTGAGGCGTTTTGCCTTTCATAAAGTAATGTTTAATCACCACACGAAATTCTTTTTCGTCCATTTCTTGAAAATCACTCGACTTCCTTGATTCACACGAATGCCAAACACAAAGAAATAGACCAATATGGCTGAAACTTGGTGTGCGTTCATTCAAGAGATGCTACTAACTAAATATGACCTCGATACGCGCCGGTGGTGCCATCTCTCGGACTTTGCACGGACTTTTTCAAACCAGCCTCGTATTGCTCAACTATTAGATATATTTTTCGGGAGGGAAAATTATTCATTGCGAATATAACTCTGCACATCTTCAGCATCGCGCGTATAATGTCAACAATGTCTTCTTATATTTCAACGAATTTCAGTAATCTGGAGAGATTAAAAATAATTATTATTGAAGGGTACAGGTAAAGAACAGGGAATGTCACAATTTTTGTATTTTTATTCTTGTAATGGTAACGCATTTTTTCATCTGTGGCGATTTCGTTTTCAATCACTAGATTTTACAAAGGAAATAACAGATGTCGCTAAAAACATTCTTTTGTCTATATCCGAGGGAAAAAAACTGGGAATGTCCATGGCATACTGGTAAAGAAGAAGGATTGTCTAAAAATTGACAGCTGTGGTTTTCAGGTTAGGATATCGTTGGCTTTGTGTGCTCTTAATTTAAAATTTTAAAACTATTTATTTTATTATGCTTTCTGACTCTGATAAGCATAAAAACGATAGTGGTTTTACTAACAGACCGACAAAGAATAGAAAGAAGACCGGTGGAACTGAAGAAGTCATGAAAAAGTTGCGCCTTTCTACTCATGAACAAGGGGCACCGTGTAACTGCAGGTTAAGATTCAAGTGTTTTGATAATTTGAGTGAGGATAATCGCGCGAAACATTATCAAATACTTTAATTCATTGGGTAGTGTCAATGAGCAGAACTTATATTTGTCGGGGCTTATAAATGTTTATAATGTTCAACGTAGAAGAAGCAGAAAAACGGAAGGTGAGGATAGTTCCCATACAGCTGTATACAGCTATAAAGTGAGAATTAAAAACGAAGGAGACATGAAAGATGTGCTTATATGTTTTGAAGCATTCATTTCATTTTAAGGCATTACCAAGGGAAAGGTTGAATATCTGTAAAAAAGTTTGAAAACAACAGGAAAAGCTCCTGTAGATCAAACAGAAAAGCATTAATATTCATAATCTGGGGTCTGGGCAGTCTTATTTTTATTCCTATCTCGAAACAAAAAATTATTTATGGCAATTTGTTTTATTAAATTTAATTCGTTATTGAAATCATTTTCACATAAAGGAACATTCACTAGCCTATGTAACATACTGTGATATGCTGGTGAGGATAGTTCCCATACAGCTGCATACGGCTATAAAGTGAGAATTAAAAACGAAGGAGACATGAAAGATGTGCTTATATGTTTCGAAGCATTCATTTCATTTTAAGGCATTACCAAGGGAAAGGTTGAATATCTGTAAAAAAGTTTGAAAACAACAGGAAAAGCTCCTGTAGATTAAACAGAAAACCATTAATATTCATAATCTGGGGTCTGGGCAGTCTTATTTTTATTCCTATCTCGAAACAAAAAATTATTTATGGCAATTTGTTTTATTAAATTTAATTCGTTATTGAAATCATTTTCACATAAAGGAACATTCACTAGCCTATGTAACATACTGTGATATGCTGCACATTTGTGTTGTTTTAGGTGGTTTGAAGTGTTGTGTATTGTTGTGTCTGTGTGTGATAGTTTGTGAAATATTGAAAATTTGTCTTTGTTGTTATCGCTTGATGCACTAAGATCTACTAAATTAAGTGAATTATTTTCCTCTATTTCCACTGTAATTGTTATATTTTTGTGGGTGGAATTGATGCGATTAAAAAATATATTCAACTGTTTATCCGTGCCATGCCACAATAATGTAAATCAAGATAATAACACCGCAAAGCTTATTAAAAAGAAAGCAATAGAAGAAAATATTATATTCACCAAAGCAGATAAAGGAAATACCACAGTCGCAATCAACAAGGCACAGACCCAACAAAAAATGGCATGGATATACAAATGAATACATTTTTTAATCACATCAATTCCATCGACAAATATATAACATTTACAATGGAAATAGAGGAAAATATTTCACTTAATTTCCTAGATCTTACTATATCAAGGGATAACAACACACACATACTCTCAATATTTCACAAATAATCACACACAGACACAACAACACACAACACTTCAAACTATCCAAAACAACACAAATTTGCAACATATCACAGTATGTTACATAGGCTAGTGAGTGTTCCTTTATCTGAAAATAATTTCAATGACGAAATAAATTTAATAAAATAAATTACCGTAAATAATGGTTACCCACCAAATATGGTCAATTCAATACTCAATAAAAAAACTTAAAAACAAATCTATTTTGGCACATTTTCAGAAAAAATTAGACACTACTTAAACCAAACTAATATAAATATACCTTTGAAAACTAATAACTTATTAGGAAATGCCATAAAAAATGCGAAAGTTAAACAAAATAAGGGTGGAAAACCAGGGGTGTATAAGTTGAATTTCGGTTCGTGTGCTAAAGCGTACATAGTGCAGGCTCATTTGAAACTAGAATTTCAGAACACAAACGAACTTTTCTTAACAACAAAACAGATTCTTCGTACAGCAATCAATTAATAGAACAGAACCATCAATCAATTTAATGACCAGTTTGAAATATTACATGTAAAAACAAAGAAAAAAAGTTAAACTTTTTGGAATGCCTAGAGATAAACTGTTTGAAAAACACAGGTTTAATTCTAAATGAAGAAACACAAATAAGTATGACCGATGGGAAAGCCCCATTATTAAATTTATATACCTTATAAAGTTCAGTATGAATTCCAAGAATACCCTAATTCACTATTTTCAGACTAATTGTAAAAGTAGATAATAAGGTGGAAAGTGTTTGTTAATTGCAAAAAGCATCAGAAGATGTTACCATGTAACGAAACGTGTCATGCATCATGCAATTTTGTAATAAAAAGTGGAAATTTTGACAAATTGCCTTTCATTACGTTAGTTATGGATTTCCATTAAATAAAAGCCAAAACAATTAAAAACTTAAAAACGGAGTGCCTATATATGAGGCGTTGCGGATAGTAAGGGCGAACTCAACATTGGGTCAAATTTTTTTTTTATATAATTCTATTTTATAGTACTTTTCCTACATCACATACCGGTCTAATTGTTGAGTTCGCCCTTGCTTCGCCTTCAAATTTCAGTATCAAATAAATGAAAAATTTCGAACAGGCGATAGCCGGGCGGGTAGTAAGGGCGAACTCAACAATTTCGCGCGGAGCAACCGCCGGTATTGCGTCACTAAATGAGGTTTACTTGAAATTTTACGCTTTTCTGCGTGTTAGTTCAAGTTAATTTTGAAGTTAATACGTTTATGTTTTGTTTGGTTTTGTTGCTTCTTTTTTTAAGAAAAGTATGGCGCAACCTGGAGCTTCTAGTAGTGAAGTAAGTGTACAACATTTAGATGGTAGTGCTGTGTCGGGTTATTCGCGAAAGAGACCTGCTAAGATGAATGATTGGCAAAAAAACGAGTGTAAGTTGAAACGAAATTCAGGAAGTGCTTACATTTCAAGAAATAACAAAAGGCACGTTGTTGCCCACAAAATTGGACCTCCTTGCAAGTGTGGATGTTTTGAGAAAATAGGCGCTGAACTGGTCACCAATATTTTTGACTCTTTTTGGCAAACTGGAAACTATGATCTACAGAATGCTTACTTATCCAAATTGTTGATCTGCAATGATGTAAAAAGATCTTACGTAAAGGGGCGTCCAAGTCGTACCCTGAGACGCATTCAATATAATGTGACTGTTGATCACGCTAATCGTGAAGTTTGTCGTACTGCGTTTTATAACATTCATGGCATCTCTGAAAAGCGCGTTCGAGTCGTACTTGACAAAATCAGCAGAACTGGAACTGTTACAACGGATCAAAGGGGGAGGTGTGAACCCGCGAAGAAAATAGGAAATGACGATCTTTCTAAAGTAAAAGAACACATCATGTCACTACCTACTGTCACCAGCCATTACAGTCGCGCCAAAAGCCCTCATCGAAAATACTTACCTGTTGGACTTAATATTAAAAAGCTCTATTCTCTTTACAATGAATGGCTTACGGAAAATTACCCTGGTTACAGCCCGGTAAATCAGCACTATTATCGTGATACGTTTAATATGCAGTTCAATATTGGTTTTGAGCCCCCAAAAAGTGACACCTGTAATTATTGCGATAAAGTAGACATAAAAATTAAAAGTAGTCAAATGCACGATTCCGAAAATGTTGCTGAAATCGAGAATCTTAAACAAGAGAAGGAGTTACATCTGACCCGTGCAAAAGCTGCTCAGTCTCTTCTTAAGGGATTAAGGAGTAATGCCGATGACTCTTTTCTGGTCATAGCTTTTGATCTGCAGCAGGCTTTGCCAACCCCAAAGCTGACTACTGGGATTCAGTATTACAAAAGGAAGCTATGGACCTATAACTTTTGTATCCATAATGTAAAAACCGGTTCTTCAACGATGTACCTTTGGGATGAAAGTACAGGGAGGCGTGGATCATGTGAGATTGCAAGTTGCTTGTACGATTATTTGTGTAAAGTTGATGTTAATGTTAAAAAAAGTTATTATGTTCAGTGATAACTGTTCTGGACAGAACAAGAATTTAAATCTTGTTTTGGCAAATCTATACTTTATACACAAAGACCAGTTCACTGAAATTAAACACTATTTTATGATACCTGGGCACTCATACCTTCCCTGTGATAGGGATTTTGGGAAGATTGAGAGAGAAATACGGAATAGCACTGTGTATACCATGGATCACTATAAGTTAATGATTGAAAGCTGTCGCCGAAAAAAAAACCAGTTTTGCGTTGTCCAACTTAGACAGGACATGATTTTCAATTTCTCTAATTTTCAAAAGAAAATTACTAAAATGCAGATGGCTGGTGCTAAGTTTAAAGATGGAAAGATCTTTGAATTTACAAATAACTTTAAGCAAGGTTTCTACATTCATTCTGCTTACAATTTGGATGTCAAAACGGCAGACAAACTACAAAAAGGCAAGGTGAAAAACTATGATCCTGATCATTTTCATTTGGCCAGTGAAACACTGACGAGACTTTACAGTGCTCCCATTAAAATACCAGCCCCCAAATTAAAGGACATTCAGGACTTGTTACCGTATGTTCCCCTACCTTGGAGTCGGTACTTTACTAACATTATAGCCTCTCAAGACGCAGCAACGAATAGGAGCACCGAAAATGAAGATGTTATGGACGATGACCAAATAGATTACAACTGAACTTGGCTAATTATTTGTTTCTTTTCTTTAGTTTTTTTTATGTTAGTTTCAATACCATATTTCCACTGTTTTGTATGTTGTATCAAGTAACTATTTTGTAATAACAAAACCTTTAATTAAAACAATAACCTTAAAATTAAATAAAATGTGTTCAAAAATTTTTAATACCGGTCTAATTTTTTCCCAGGTATTGCCAATTTTAGGTGATAGTGTAGCATCAGAAACGAACAGTAAAATATGAAAAAAAAATACACAAATAAATATTTAAAAAAACATTTAAAAATTCACGGAATACACTATTCTACTTAAGTAAATAATAAAAAGCTAATAAATTATAAATAAATAATAAAAACCTAATTTTGCCAATATTTTGTTGAGTTCGCCATTTAGATTTTTCTATAAATTCAATTTTTTCGAAACTTCATTTTGTTGAGTTCGCCCTTACTATCCGCAACGCCTCATATTATTTATATAAAAAAATTAAATCCATGCACTGATTTATTCAAACTCGTTCGTGCTGGTGAATTACTACTTTTGCATGCCCAGATTGAGTTTTAAAAAGTTTGGTTAGCGAATTTTAGCAGATAATATAACTTAACTCTACCGAACATGGTGTTCTGAATTCAGAAAAAAAAGCGAAATAACATAAACCAATACTTAACAATAATAAAACATCAACTGTTTTACAAATAAATTGTATCTCTAATATAAAAACACAATTATTATAATCCTTATATAATATATTGCATAATAGAAATAAAGAATTATGAATAAATTATCTTTTAGGATCTTTGGGAAATCTGAAAAAAAATAACTCCTTTGGAAACACCACAAATATTTTTACAAGCACTAACCGCACAACAAAAACTTTTTTTTCAATTATGACGTCAAACAAATCATTTACTTATTGAAAAATTATTAATAATGAATTTCGGAGCACGTTATAAAAAATTCCCCTTGAAATCCAAATGTAAACACAACCTGTGACCGCGCTCACACCCATGTTGTTGGTATGATAGGGGGGACGCATGCCTGATAAAAAATAGGACCTATAAATTTTCTTGAACGTCGCTACTGTGTTTTATGTTTACTGTGATATTCTCTTCAGACGGCCTATTATAAAACATTTTTAATGAACCGAGATACCAAAAAAAACATCTGGTGCTGATGGAATACCTCTCTCTCAAAAAGAAACGATAGTTTTCTAAAGGCTTTTCAACCTATTCTACAGAAAGGACATAAATCCTTCCTGCTGGAAATGTTCAGCAGATATCTAAATTAATAATATCGAAAGTTATGGTAAGTGCTATTCATCAGCTTCTTCTAAAATATCTAGAGCGATTCAATATTATTATCGACCATCAATATCGCTTTCGTAAGCAAAAATCAACAGGCGATCTTCTAACGTGTGTCACATATGTTTGGAACAGTACAATCGAACACTAGAGAAACTCGAGCGGTTGCGCTTGATATATCCAAAGCATTCGACAGGTTTAACATGATGAATGTGTGGCTAAGGCTCCATACTGTCTCCTACTCTCCTTCTCATTTACATTACTGATCTGCTGGAAAAGACCAGGAGTCCAATCTGTGGCTTTGTAGGTTACAGTATACCTATTTCTCATAAACCATCGAAAGTTACATAAAAAAACAGAAATATATATTCTCCTACTTATTTTTAAAAACTTCCCTATTTTTTTATGCTGCTACCTTTGTTGCGATAATACAATTAAAAAAAGATAGCTTGAAATCGGTTGATTAACCAGTGAATAAAAGAACAGATCCAACAATACAAGTTATACAAGCTGTTTGGGTGTTATCAGGATGCGAATCTTGACAAGTTTTATCAAAAATGAAGATCTGTAAGACTTTAAGTGGTTTTGTGTTGTTGGTAAATTGGTTTTGGGATAGAACAATTTTGTTATTGTTATGTCTTGTTTAACTTGTAAAAATTTAAATAGGGCTGCTGTAATTTCGGGAGGGTAATTATTTTATACGGGGTGTCCATTTACTTGGTGACTTAATTAATATTACAAAAAAAGGGGAACGTTGATGGACGCGGGTTTTTCATGCCAAGGCCTTCATTATCGCTGACTGTCAGACGCCATTTTAAAAATTCCGCCCTTTCCACTAGGATTCAGTCGAGATGAGCCTTGTGACTCAAGAAGATTGCCTATAAGATATTCACACTGGATTAACACTCAGTTGGACGGTACATAATATTTAATATTCTTTAATATTTTGACGAAAAGCTCTCATTAAATGTGAACAGGCTGCATTTTGGCATACAGGTAGTTTTTGGACGTAAATATTGCTGCTTTAAAGTGTACGCTAAGTCTACAAAATCGAAAATAAAATGAAAAATCCGTTTTTTTCGCAAATATCTCGAAAAATAAAAAAGATATCGATCACGTGAAAGAATGGGAAATTTTACAGAAAAATAGTATATAGATTATTTTTTTTAAAAATTTTACTGTAATTTAACCCCTTTAGTTGTAGTAGGAACCATGCTTTCAACCTCATGATTAAATTAACATGTCTGTAAACCGCTAAATATTTTGAAATTGGCTATTAAGGGGTTTCTCGAGGTGCTGATTAAGAATCTGATGATAGATTTGACAAATTCAAAATGGCGGATTCAATATGACGTCCAGAGAGTAGGTAACATAATTCATTTAATTTCTTCGAGTAATTTAGAATTTTTGTGTTTTCAATAACTCTTTTCTTTGTACCTGGATGTTTACATGAAATAAAAGTACTTTATACTTAAAGCTTAGACTTTTATCTTTCATTTCCCACGTTTAAATATTTTTTTTTTACATTGAAGTCCGTTTATAACGAACTCCAAAAAATCACTGTTCGCTAGATCCGAAGTTCGTTACAAACAGTAAACAAAATCTAATATCATTTTGCATTACTTTTTATTTAGATTATCCGCTAATGCTTAGAAAAATGAATAATAATAATTATTAAATTAAAAGAAAACGTTCAAAGGAAAATAAAACAAGTCACACTAAACTTATTATTATGTATGTTGGTACATATACGAGTGTAAACGAAAACATTAAAATATGTACTACTCAGTATATATCACCACTACACCAAACACTTTATTTTTGCACTCGTCGCGCGTTTCGCTAACCATGTTAGCTTCATCAGGAGCGATGATTGACTAAAGCTAAAACTACAAATCTACCCTATTTATACTTAGCCTAACCCTTGAATTACTCAAGCGGAACTAATGACATAGGCAAGGCCCTCAGTTCCGGTCAAGTACCCAGTAGAGGGGACTATAAGGAATAGGCCCTCTGTCTTTATTTAAACTACTTTTACATTTTATGATTTCCATACTTTCGTATGCGTTCAACAATCTCCTATCAGATACATTTTTTATTAATCTTAGATTATCTAATGTTACAGTATGATCAGCTTCAAGGGCATGTTCGGCAATGCTACACTTTTCTGTCCTATTGTATCTTAAATGTGCTAAATGTTCTTTAAATCGTGTTTTAATTGACCTTTTAGTTTGCCCAACATACTTTTTGTCACAATCATTACAACTAATTTCATAAATTCCACTTTTCTCACAATTAGGAATCTTATCTTTGGGATTTTCTAAGATATTCCTCAGATTGTCTGATGACTTATAGACTAAGGTGAGGCCTACCTTATTAAATACCTTATTGAGTCCCTTGCTATATTTCGGATTATATGGTATGGAGACATATTTGGTGTTATTTTCTTCGCGTGTAAAAAAGGTGGAATTCTGAATATTAAACCTAAATTTATGTTTATTTATTAGCTTATTTACTAAGTCATCGTCGTAACCATTAACTCTAGTTATATTTCTAATACGATTCCTTTCTTTATTGAAGTTTACTCTGTTCAGAGGGGGAAAGTGACCAAACGATGAACTAAAAAATGTAATGAGGCTAATTTATGTTGTTTGCAATGAAATGAATCATTAGGAATATATCTATCTGTTACTGTATCCTTCCTATAGATATCAAATTCTAATCTATTATTATTTTTAATAATTAAAATATCTAGAAAAGGCAATTGTCCTTTGTTCTCAACTTCGTAAGTGAATTTAATGGAATCATACTGGCTATTTAATTTAGAAACAAAATCATTAATATTTGCTCTCTTTGTATCAAAAATCGCGAAAAATATCATCCACATACCTATACCATACCCTTGGATAATATTCGAATTCTTGACTGGCTTCGATTTCAAACTTACTCATGAATAAATTGGCTATGAAGGGTGACAAGCAATTACCCATAGCTGTTCCTTCTTTCTGAACATAAAATTGATTGTTATATTGAAAATAATTTTGTTCCATACAAGGTTTAGATAATGTTAAGTATTCACGAATAATTTCGTCTTCAAAGTCATTCATTCTAAGTAATTCTTCGAGATATTGTAAAGTTTGTGGAATTGACACACTTGGGAACAAAGAACTAACATCAAAAGAAATTAAGACTTCACCTTCATTAAGAACTAGATTTTTTGTTTTATTAATGAATTCTAACGAATTCTTCACTGCGAAAGTATTTAATGGTAACTTCTCAAGTTCTTTTGATAACCATTTGCATATTAAATATGTGGGTGATCCGACCGATGAAACAATGGGTCGCATTGCTTTTCCAGGTTTGTGAATTTTGGGTAAGCAATACAATTTTGGTATGGTCGGATTACTCACATTTAATTTAAATTTTAGCGAATCGGAGACAAGGTTCTTACATTTTTTTAAAGAATTTTTAACCTCTGATATCATTCTCGGTAATGGATTTCTTATTACCTTTTCATAAGGGCCAGATTCGATAAGATTATCTACGCGTTCAAAGTAATCTTTCTTATCCAATATAACAACCTTATTTCCTTTATCCGCTTTTAAGTAGAAGACATCTTTCTTTTTCAATCCTTTAACTACTTTTATGTTTTTTCGTGAATTAGAATTTGTGTTGTTAACTATGTTTTTCGATATTTGATTGCGACATGCTTCCCTAACAAAGGATTTACTATTTTCTGGAAGTGTACTAATGGAACTTTCAATGTGAGCAACTATTTCTGACAAATTATCTCTAGGAGGGGGGGGGGGGTACTGCAAAGTTAAGACCTTTGTTTAAGATGCGAATTTCATTTTGTGTAAAGGATTGAGATGAATGATTTTCTACAATATTTACGAGTTCCTGAGGACTATTCTTCTTCGGTAAGAGCTTTTTTAATTTTTTACTTAGAATAGAGAATTTCTTTTTATATTGAATATCAATAACTAAAAACATTTTCCTCTGGAACTCGCTCCATACTTCGTATTCAATATTGTTTAATCCTGAAGTAAGTTTTTTGAATATTCTGTATGATTCTACTTCTAACATACTACGTTTTGTGTACAAATTCTTGATTTCTAAGTCAAGCCATTTTTGTTTAGCAAAGAATGAAACTTTTTCTGAAATGTTTGATTTTGGTAAATTAACCTTAATAAAATTAGGAAAAACTTGCATGACTTTAAAAACCAAATATCTGCACCTACTAATCTAATCTTACTACTGTACTTACGATAAAGGTTTAATTCCGTTGACCGTGAAGCCATCAAAACTTAGTTGGGAATGTGGAATCTTTGGCACAATGATACTACTCAGTATATATCACCACTACACCAAACACTTTATTTTTGCACTCGACGCGCGTTTCGCTAACCATGTTAGCTTCATCAGGAGCGATGATTCACTAAAGCTAAAACTACAAATCTACCCTATTTATACTTAGTCTAACCCTTGAATTACTCAAGCGGAACTAATGACATAGGCAAGGCCCTCAGTTCCGGTCAAGTACCCAGTAGAGGGGACTATAAGGAATAGGCCCTCTGTCTTTATTTAAACTACTTTTACATATTATGATTTCCATACTTTCGTATGCGTTCAACAATCTCCTATCAGATACATTTTTTATTAATCTTAGATTATCTAATGTTACAGTATGATCAGCTTCAAGAGCATGTTCGGCAATGCTAGACTTCTCTGTTCTATTGTATCTTAAATGTGCTAAATGTTCTTTAAATCGTGTTTTAATTGACCTTTTAGTCTGCCCAACATACTTTTTGTCACAATCATTACAACTAATTTCATAAATTCCACTTTTCTCACAATTAGGAATCTTATCTTTGGGATTTCCTAAGATATTCCTCAGATTGTCTGATGACTTATAGACTAAGGTGAGGCCTACCTTATTAAATACCTTATTGAGTCCCTTGCTATATTTCGGATTATATGGTATGGAGACATATTTGGTGTTATTTTCTTCGCGTGTAAAAAAATATGTAGTTTATACAATAAAATCAGTAATTTTCGTTGGTACAATTTTACTTGAAAAAGAAATGGTGTTTATATAATTGTCAAGGTTACAAAAACTACTCCATATATAGTCAAGAATTTCACGAGATTCCAAAAAATTGCAAGTTTCAGTTATTTTCTTAATCATTTCTGAAATGGATGGAACAAAGATATTATCTCATTCTCCAAGCTCGTTATCGTCGTCTTTATTGCTTAAAATCTTTCCAGAAGTCACTGATGTTACAATTTGATCATCAGTTAATATTTCTCTCGTCATTAATTTATTATCAGCACATACATATTCTTCAAAATTAATCTCGATTTCCACTGTACTTTGTTGAATCTCAGCATCGTAAATAAATTCTAGACAATCAGTAGGATCTTCTCGATGTTTTTCAATCCACTGAGTCAACGGTAGCTCATCATCTAAGTCATATGTACATTCCTTCCTTAAAAATCTGCCATGTTTGCAATGGTTTCTCTACTGATTCTTTGCCAGGCCATATGGATAAAGTTTATAGAGTCCAAGAGAGCTACAGAAAAAATCTTTATCGATCGTCTCTAACATTTTCATAAGTAAAATCTTTCTATGACATGACATGAATGTATCACACCTTGATCCATAGGCTGGAGCTTTGTACTTGTGTTTGGAGGCATAAAAACCAATTTTATTTTCTGTAGATCAACTTCAGGGTGCCCTGGACAGTTGTCAATCAAAAGTAATATTTTTCTGTTTGTGAATTTTACTTCTTTGTCCCATTCGATCAGTTCGTTTTTTAAAAAATTTCTGATGCCATCCAAGCAAATCTATATACTTTTTTTTGTAAAATTTCCCACGTGGTGCTATTAGTTTTTCGATACCTTTTTTATTTTTTGAGATATTACCGAAAAACCCAAATTTTTTATTTTATTTTGGATTTTGTGGGCTTAGTGTACATCAAACTTTAGCAATCTTTTTTTTATCGTATTCTACGTTCAAAAAATTATCTGTGTGCCAAAATGAAGCCTGTTAACATTTAATGAGGACTCAAAATCCCTGGCGACTGAGAAAACTTAAAAGAGAAGGTTTTTTTTTAACAGAACATTTAAAAAATATCGTCGATTCACTTTGACAAGGTATACTACAAAATCGGGACAATATTTGTTCAGTTGCTTTTTTAATGGGGGCATTGTATATATGTTATATTAATATATATTTATATTTTCCGATTTGGAAGTTTTAATTTCAGTCTATAGTAGATTTACAGCTTTTTTTTCCGTGTAGAATGAATTTTGGCTTACTTCGAAAACCGGTAAATTTACTAGTGTAAATATTTTTACAAAAATATTGCGTTTTATGTAAATTTTTTGTAAAAAAACTTTTATTTGAAAGTAAAAAAGCTTGTTTAATTGAGTAAAATTAATTGATTCTATAGTGCCTACAAATAAATTTCGGCCATGTATATTCATCATGCAGATAAATGGCCCATACTGCATTATGTATAATATTATTTTTTTATGTTTATTAATCATTTAAGTTACGTTATTGTATCGTTAGCCAATTATACTAGATAAGGATAAAAAGTCCCGAGACTTTCCGAGAGACGGCAGCACAAACAAAAAAAACATGATTTTTAGTTAGTGTCAACTGTCAGGAGATTCGTGCAAAATTTTTACTACATTTTGTCTATTAGTTTGCTAGTTACAACTGTTTAAATGTATTAACTTTCAACACTGTAAAATAAATAACCGGCCAAGTGCAAGTCAGATAAATTATTAAAGGTAGTGCACTCGTGATAATTTTCGTTCAATCTACATTCAGTGGAGAATATTCTAGAATTTTTTCAAAATTTTTTGAGATAACGGGGGAGGACATGAAAAGAAAAGTATGCGCAAGTATTACATTATATATATTTTTGAACTCGTGTTTTTACAAGCTTTCATTTGACATCTTACTGGATGACCTGGTAAAAAAAATTATTTTTCACTTCCGATTTCACCCCCCAAGTTTCATCCCTTAAGTGAGAATTTAACTTTCAAAACCACACGGCTTTGAGGAGGCCATCAATTCCTATATTAGTGCCAAATTTCAACTTTCTATGTCAAATAGTTCCGGAGAAAATCAGGTGTGACAGACAGGCAGACAGACGGATACACACCGACGTAATCTTATAAGTGGGGAGATTTTTCACGAAAAAGAACGGCTATCCACAGTAAAATTCTAATAACTAACACCCAATTTAAAAATCGATCTAAGAGGCATATTTTCTAAATCCATAGGGTCAGGGGGCATAACGTTAGAGTTCTCTTATAAGAGGGATTTTCTTTGTCTTCTCATCCCGGCAGCAGCTTCGCCTTTAGAATTCTTAAAGAAACATTCTCCTCCTCTTCCACCGCCCGCCTAACCTGGTTACATCACCGAACGTAACCAATCAAAATAGCAAACATGATGTTAGGTGTCAATCTCCAGCAAACTATGTAATTTTGGTACATATGGTGTATTTTTCCTGTCGAAAATTCATTCATTATTATCATTATAGAATAAAACAAGAATAAAAGACCCATAAAGAATATGCTGGATATGTTATATGACGTTTATCTAGAATTGTCTAAAGAATTCAAAAGTTGTAAGGTGTACAAAGTATAAAGTGTGAAGAAATGCAAAAAAAATTCTCCCAGAGTAGTGGTTTAACGCATGTAACAATTCTATTAGGAATGCAAGCCAAAATACTTATCTTTAAGTGACCGATTCTGCTTCAGAATTCTATCTTATGCAGGTTCTAAAGCTTCTTATGTTCATTTATCCGTATGAAAATTAATACAAGTGCAAGAAGTCAATTTTGCTTTTAGATCCGTCCAGACATTGAACTAGTAAACAAATAAAATTCAGAAGCTAAAGGACCGTAAAAAACCTATAAATATTGTTCAATCAAGCAAAATGATCAGACAGGAGCCAACGATATTAAGTTACCCTTTCTAGTAACCCTTTTCTCGGATTAGGATGAAATTTTGTTTCAAACAGAAAAAGAAACTTTTAAATTGATCACCTGCTTGCCTAAGAACAAAAAGGGGGCAGAAATTTGATATTTTTTCATGATTTTACATAAATTTTATAATGAGTTAGAGTTTCTGTTAATGATCGAAATGAGCAGATGGCAGTATTCTTTATATATATATATATATATATATATATATATATATATATATATATATATATATATATATTATCGCTCACCTCCCTGCCCTAGTAGTAATTTTATCCTTTTTCCATATCCCAAGAATATTGGCGAGGATGTCGTAATATCCATCAACGTTGTCCAAGTGCCGAAACATACATTTTTGTATTTCACGGCGCCTTTTTTTAAACATATATATATATATATATATATATATATATATATATATATATATATATATATATATATATACAATATGAACACCGAATAAGACAATCAGATAATAAATCTAAGTGTATGTGGAGTATATGCAAAGAAATTAATGGATTAGGGATTAACCGTGATATAAAAGTGCCGGGTTTACCGGAACAAATCGCCACTAATTATAACAACTTCCTACTATCGATTGTACCAGATTTAGTAAATAATCTAACAAAAATTCCATTTAGTTCGAAAATTAATGATAATATAAGTTCAATATTTCTCAATCCTGTAACACCAAACGAAATTTGTGAGATAACACAGCAGTGGAATTGATGAGATTCCAACCAGTATTGTAAAAAGCTCAGCGACCGAGTTGAAAAATGTCTTATGTTATATTATAAATAACTCGTTCAAGTTTGAAATATTCCCTGATAATCTAAAAGTACCATTAATAAAACCTTGCTGTAAAAAAGGGGATCCAGAAATGTTGGACAACTACAGACCTATAAGTCTGCTACCAGGCTTCTCTAAGATTTTTGAATATGCAATGAGCACCAGAATAATAATTTTTTTTAAACAAAATAATCTATTTAGTCGTTGTCAGCATGGGTTTTTAAAGGGTAAATCAACTCAAACAGCCATTTTTGCCTTCATTAAAAATATTCTTGAGCATCTGGAAAAGGGAGATCTTACTCTTGCTATGCTACTAGATTTAACAAAAGCTTACGATTGCCTAGATAGGGAATTACTTATTTTAAAAGCTAAAAAATATGGAATAAGGGGTAATGCATTAAAATAGCTTAAATCGTATGTAAATAATAGAATGCAATCGGTGGCCGTAACTAAAAATGGTAAAACTGCATATTCAAAACTCTTAGCTAATGAATGAATCGCACAAGGGAGCATATTGGGCCCAATCCTGTTCATCATTTTTATAGATGATCTTTACCTATTACTGGAGTCTCCAAATCAGCATATTGTAAAGTATGCAGATGATACAAATTTAATTATTAGCTGTAAGACTATAGAAGATCTCATAACCAAAGCAAAAGAATTTTTTGATAGGGTGACTGATTGGTTTTGCACAAATAAATTGATTGTAAATAAAGAAAAAACAAATTTCCTTTTGTTTAAAACAAAGCAGTCAAATATTGCTGAACCAGGACACATTGATTTGGATAATGAAAAATTTGAACTAACCCAACATGCTAAATTGTTGGGAATTTACATAAATGAACATTTGGATTGGTCATATCAAATAACCCAATTATGTAAGAAATTAAACTCAGTGTGTTATGGTATAAGGGTGTTGAGTAAATATTTGAACGAAACTTCTCTCAGAATACTATATGATGCCAATTTTGAATCGGTTCTTAAGTATGGTATTATATTTTGGGGAAGGGATAGCATGGTAGAAAATGTCTTTATTATTCAAAAACGAGTTTTGAGAATCGTAAAAAAAATGAATTATCGACAAAGCTGTAGATCGGTGTTTAAAGATATGGGCATGATGACCGTGTATGCGATATATATTTACGAAAACTTAATGTTTTTCTTTCAAAATAAAAATTTATTTGAATTTAAATCAGAACATGGCTATGACACTAGAACAATGGATTTTAAATATTTAATGCATAGACTTACAATTACTGAAAAATCGCCCCTTTATATGTGTATAAATTTATGGAATGCTCTACCAAACCAAATCAAAAGTATTAACTCTATCAAAAGATTCAAAGCAGAGATTAAGAATTTATTAATAACCGCAGAACCATATAGGCTTAGGGATTTTTGTCCGGATTTGTAATTATTTGTTATATTTTCTTTATTTTGACGTCATTTCGTTTCATATACCATGTATATTGATTTGAAATAAAGCATTTATTTATTTATTTATATATGGCACTGGCACCAAAAATAGTACGAAATTTTGGCAAGAATTAAAAAAGTATTTCGGTGGTTGTAAGTTAAAACATTATTTTTACTTGGTTGTTTTGCCAAATATAGTCTATATAATAATTTTTGAAAGATTATTTCAAAAATATTCTTGCATTTTCAGGGGATAACAGGACCCCTATTATCCCCTGAAAATGCAAGAATATTCTTCTCCTAGTCATTCTCTGTCCTTCGAATATAGGCCTCTTTCATGTGCTTCCATATGTCCCTGTTTTAAGCATTTGATAACAATTAAGCCCCGCTGATCCTTTAATATCGTCGTACCAACCTTGTTGGGGGTCTGTCAGTGCTTCTTTTCTCCCCCCATGGTCTCCATCTAGTCACTTTTCCGCTCCAGTTATCCGGATTTGTGGCCACATGGCTAGCCCAGTTCCACTTGAGGGAAGATATCCTCTCAATTATGTCGTGGACCCCTGTTTTTTTCTGATCCAATCGTTTGATCTGCAGTCTCTAAGCGATATATCTAGGATTTTCCTTTCAATTGGTCTCTGATGAACTTGCAATTTTCTAATAATTTTCCGTGTCAAAACCCAAGTTTCTTTACCTTATGTTGTTACTGGTAGAATACATTCGTTATATACTTTACTTTTAGGTTTGGACTGAAAAACTTGCTTCGTTTTACCACAAGCCGCAGGCGTATTTTTCGATTGACTTCCAGTTCTTGATTCACTTTTCCGAGTGTCACTTGCTGTTCCAAATATATACATGAATCCACTTGTTGTCCGTGTATGGAGATTACGTCATTAATGGTTGTTAGTTCTTTCGTCATGAATTTAATTTTTGTAGTGTTAATCTTTAAAACCGATCTTTTTTTACTTCAGTTTGTAATTCTTGGAGCATTTCTTTCAATTCGATTCCATTTTCGGCAAAAAGTGCGATGTCATTAGCAAATCTTAAATTGTTGAGTCTCTCTCCGGATTTGTTAATTTGTTGTTAAGTATTTTGGTGATATACAGTCCCTGGCCAAATTATTAGACGCATTGCAAGATTTCATGTAAAATATTAATTACCGAGTGATATTGTACCGTTTTATTATTTTAAATTGATTTGTTTTTTATTTTTATATTATCCAATCAATTACCTATTTATTTGACATAAATAAAACAGCATTAATTTAGAAAAGCATAAGTTTATTAAGTTTTAAAGAAAAGTGAAATTAATGTTAGTAAAAGTCAATATTTAGTTGAGCCACCTTTAGCCGCTATCAAAGCTTTAATTCTGCGCGGCATGCTATCAATGCAAGATTGTACTGTCTCCTGCATTTGAGGATGATGATTCCACACATGAATAATCTTTTCTAGGAGCTGGGTTTTGTTGGTAATCACATCTTTAGCCACTTCTCTTTTCATCAGCTCCCACACATTTTCAATGGGGTTCATATCAGGGCCAATCCAACAGAGAGATATTTTTTTCTGCCAAAAAAGCTTTAACAGACCGAGCAGTGTGGCAGGGAGCTCCATCTTGCATGAAAGTGAATGGTTCCCCATTTGGAAACCATTCTCTGAGCTGCGGAATCAACCGATTTTGTAATACTTCTTTGTACTGATCTTGCCTCATTATTCCTTTGACGACGTACAGACGTCCAGTGCCCTTGCCGCTGAGGACTGACCAAATCATCACTTTGGTGGGATGTTTAACCGTCAGGACGACACAATCAGGATGAAACTTTTCTCCATGACGACGACGCACATACTGAGCTTTATTCTGCAAAATTTCGAATGTGCTTTCGTCACTGAAGCAGACCTGTCAAAAATAGGAAAAATATATAAACTTCCATGTTTATTTGCTTTATTTAACTGAAAATGATAATAATGTATCAATTATTGATTAAATTGCTGTATCTTACCGATCTCCAGAAGTCCACATCTTTGTCTTGCCATTGTTTGGCCCACTTCAGGCGCTTTGCTTTCATTGCAGCTGTTAACTTGGGCTTCCTGGGGGGGCGACAGGCCTTAAAATCTAATTCTTTCAATTTTCTTCGAACAGTGCGCTCAGAAGCATTTACGCTAGCATGCTGGAGTTGTGATTTTATTACCTTTGTGGTAGCAAATCTGTTTTCTACACAAATTTTCTTCAAACATCTCTCTGACCGTGGAGTGAAAATTGGTTTTCTACCGCATCTTTTCTTTCTTTTCGGGCTTAATTCCATCCCTGACTCAATTTTCTTTTTTATGCGTCGTACACTAGCTTCAGAAACCTCCAATCTTCGTGATATTTCTCGGTTTGTAAATGTTTTCGCAATCACAAGGGCCTTCACTTCAGCTTTTTTACGTGGTCAAAGATCGCCTTTTCTACCCATAATGAAAATAGTCCAATTACTTTTTTAAAACACTGCATACAAAATAAACTAATAACTGAGTAGTATAAAACTGTTAAACAAACAATCACAGTCCATAAAGCCACAGAAACACGTCCGTACCTGACTCGATTCCGATCGCGACTGATACAGGTTTGTACTTATTTACGTTCATGTATCACTTTGTCAACACAGTGTTGCCATATGTTAAAAAATAAATACAAATATGTAGTCTACAACAATTCTTTTAAATAAAAATCAATAATATTGTAGTTTAAATATACCATTATTGCATAAAAACTTTTAAGAAACATAAAATTACTAAAAAAATACAGTGCGTCTAATAATTTGGCCAGGGACTGTAATGTCACACTGTCAAACACCTCTCTTTATTTTTACTTCCTTGATATCCTTGTGTAATCTCATTTTCAGTTTGATTGTTCATTGATTTTTGCCAGTATGTTACTATACCTTTGATCGACTCTTGCGTTTTTCATCGCTTTCTCAATTGCTCAGTATTGCACTGTGTCAGAGGCTTTTCGGAAGTTGACAAGTGCCATCCAGGCTGTGATATTGTATTCAATTATCTTTTCTATAAGTTGTAATTTTCAAACGTCTTGTATAATCGACTTGTGATTATTCTCAAAATAGTTTGTCTATTTGCGATAGAAGACTTATTGGACTATAGTTCTCTAAATTGCTAGAATCTCCTTTTTATATTTTTTTTATGGGTCTAGCACATGTGCTGCAAGGAAGTCCCTAAAGCGCTACGGGAGCGACACGTGTGCGGAAAAATCGATTCACGTTGTTCTTGAATCGCTGTAAATTGTACTCGGTGGTAAACACAGCGCTGGGCAAATTATTCCAAAGGGATGACGTTCTCCATATAAAAGATTGCTTGAAAAGCGTTGTACGCGGGAGTAACAAGCTGAACCTCATACGGATGCGAAGCACCAGCGCGACGTGTATTTCTAACATGCACCGCTTTGGGAAGAATTAAGCGGGCTACATCCTTCGAACACTTTCCATGAAAATACTTGTAGAACAGACTCAAGTCGCCAACCGTTCTTCGATGTTCCAGCGAATCAAGGCCGCCGGTCAATTCCGGGGTCCCAATCAGACGGACCGCTCTTCTCTGAACAGAATCCAACAAATGCAGTGTATGTTTGGGAGCGGAGCCCCAAACGTGGGAGCAGTATTCCATAGTTGGTCGAATTTGGGCTTTGTAAAGAATTGTTGTTGTGAGGTGTAAAGCTTTCTGGTTCTAAATAATATTCCCAACTTTTGAGAAGCTCTCCTTGCTATGCCTGCAACATGTTCATGCCAAGACATATCTGCTCCCAAACTAACGCCCAACAAATTGAGCGACGATGCTAGGGGAATGGAGTGCCCCGACATAACTATGTCGGGTTCAGCAACGTTAACTTTTTTAGAAAAAACTGCCGCTTGGGTTTTTGTAGCGTTAAATTCCACTTGGTTAGTGTCACCCCAAGATAGAATTTCTTCCAGGTCTTTGTTAAGTTGAACGACCTCCTGCTGTCTGCGGATATTCGCCTGAGCAGCCGATTTCCGAGCGTTCAAGGTGAATGAAGAGACAAGCGTACTGTCATCTGCAAAGCTATAAATTGGACTCCCGGTCTTTTCCAGCAGATCGTTAATGTAAATGAGAAAGAGAGTAGGAGACAGTATGGAGCCCTGGGGCACACCAGCGTTGATAGTGAGGGTGTTAGAAAGAAATCCGTCGACCGCCACTCGTAAAGAACGCTCTCTGAGGAAACATGAGAGCCACAAACAGAACCTTTCAGACATACCATAAGAGCGCAACTTAGCCAACAGTCCATCGTGCCAAACACGGTCGAATGCCTTGGATATGTCAAGAGCAACCGCTCGAGATTCTCCAAAGTGTTCAATTGCGTTGTTCCAAACATGTGTTACATAAGTCAGAAGATCTCCTGTTGATCTATGTTTACGAAAACCATATTGGTGATCGCTAATAATATTGAATCGTTCAAGATATTTTAGAAGATGCTCATTGATAACCTTTTCCATGACTTTCGATATTATTGAAAGCAGTGCAACTGGTCGGTAGTTATTTGGCAAGGTCTTCTTACCTTTTTTAGGTATCGGCTGAACCGTGGCACACTTCCAGCAGGACGGAAATATTCCCTTTCTGTAGGATAGGTTAGAAAGAAAACTGGTGTTAGTTCCCTTGCACAGTTTTTGAGAACTATGGCAGGTATTCCGTCAGCGCCAGAAGCCTTCTTGGTGTCTAGCTTCATTAAAATACGCTTTATGATGCGCTGTCTGAAGACAACATCGGGCATCTTTGACTGCAACATGGGAATAGTAGGTGGTGTTTTTTCCTTGGAAATCGACAGTAGAATGTGAAGCAAAGAGTTCAGCCAACAAGTTCGCTCTCTCAACAGGTGTGGTTGCAATGGAATTATCTGGCCGTGTGAGTGGTGGTATGGTGGATTTGGTAAAATTTTGACTAACTGCCTTAGCGACTGCCCAAAAGGACCTGGAATTGTTGGGACAAGCGAGAAATTTGTTTCTAATTCGTTGATTGTGTGCCTCCTTGGTTTCGTCGATAATTCCCTTGCATCTGTTCCGGGCATGAACAAAGATGTTTCGATTTATGGTGTTAGGATTTTCACGCCATTGTCGGTAGGCAATATGTTTAGAAGCAACAGCTTCTTTGCATTTTCGGTCGAACCAAGGCTTGCCGTTGAAGGAGCATTTCTTCGAAAAAGGGATGTAAGCCTCCATACCAGCCAAAATAACATCGGAGACCTCCCTGGCGCAGTCAGATGGGTTATCGGATCGAAAACAAACGTCCATCCAAGGGAAAGTTCGAAAGTATTCCATGAGATCTTCCCATTTAGCAGATTTGTAGTGCCAAATCTTGCGCGGCCTAGGCGCCTCTCTGTCACTGATTGGCAGGATACTCGATGTCGAAAGCAGTTTATGGTCGGAAGAACCTAACGGTGGATTTACGGTGACCGTGTAAATCTCCGGATTGGTGGTTAAAAACAGATCAAGAAGACTGGCGAACTCCCCGTCTCGATCAGGGATCTGTGTTGGTTCGTCAATAAGCTGAGTTAAGCCACAACTAATTGAGAATGATTCAGCTTCACGACCTTGTTCGTCGGTAGTATTTGAATATTTGAGCCAGTTGATATTGTGGACATTAAAGTCGCCCAGGATGGCAATTTCAGCACTTGGATAGTTACTTTGTAAATGATCGATGGTGTCTGCAAGAGAATATGATGTCACACTGTCAAACACCTCTCTTTATTTTTACTTCCTTGATATCCTTGTGTAATCTCATTTTCAGTTTGATTGTTCATTGATTTTTGCCAGTATGTTACTATACCTTTGATCGACTCTTGCGTTTTTCATCGCTTTCTCAATTGCTCAGTATTGCACTGTGTCAGAGGCTTTTCGGAAGTTGACAAGTGCCATCCAGGCTGTGATATTGTATTCAGTTATCTTTTCTATAAGTTGTAATTTTCAAACGTCTTGTCTAATCGACTTGTGATTATTCTCAAAATAGTTTGTCTATTTGCGATAGAAGACTTATTGGACTATAGTTCTCTAAATTGCTAGAATCTCCTTTTTTATATTTTTTTTATGGGTCTAGCACACGTGCTGCAAGGAAGTCCCTAAAGCGCTACGGGAGCGACACGTGTGCGGAAAAATCGATTCACTTTTTTCTTGAATCGCTGTAAATTGTACTCGACGGGAAACACAGTCCTGGGCAAATTATTATAAATGGATGATGTTCTCCATATAAAAGACTGCTTGAAAAGCATTGTACGAGGAGTAACAAGCTGAACCTTATATGGATGTAAAGAATTAGCGCGACGTGTATTTCTAACATGCACTGCTCTGGGAGGAATTAAGCGGCCCACATCCTTGGAACACTTTCCATGAAAGTACTTATAGAATAGGTTCAAGTCGCCAACCGTTATTCGATGTTCCAGCGAATCAAGGCCGCCGCTCAGTTCCGGGTCTCCAATCAGACGAACAGCTCTTCTCTGAATAGAATCCAACAAATGCAAGGTATGTTTGGGAGCGGAGTCCCAAACGTGGGAGCAGTATTCCATAGTTGGTCCAATTTGAAAAGAATTAACAGTTATGGAGTGTAAAGCTTTCTGGTGTGAAATAATCTTCCCAACTTTTGAGAAGCTCTCCTTGCTATCCCTGCGACATATTCCTGCCAGGACATATTTGCTCCCAAATTAACGCCCAACAAATTGAGTGACAATGTTAGAGGAATGGAGCGCCCCGCCGTAACTATGTCGGGTTCAGCAATGCTCGAGTTTTTGTAGCGTTAAATTCTACTTGGTTACTGTCACCTCAAGATAGAATTTCTTCCAGGTCTTTGTTAAGTTGAACGACTTCACGCTGTTGCGGATATTCGTCTGAGTAGCCGATGTCCGAGCGTGCAGAGTAAATGAAGAGATAAGCGTACTGTCATCTGCAAATCTGTAGATTCGGTTTTTGTATATTAATATAACTATGGCAGTTTCTCAATCTTTTGGTATTACTCCTTCGATTAGACATTTATTGAAGAGTTTTTTTAAGCGCTTTAATGGCGGTCCTCTCTTTTTTAGCATTTCCGGCAGGATGCAGTATTTTCCTGCTGCTTTTCCATCTTTAATTTGGTTAATGACAATAGGGGTAGTTGCCGAAAATTATTTATTTTCAGTACCATTATCAACATTTTTTCTTGGTTTTTGATTGAGAATTTTACGTATAATTACACAGGTATACAAAAAACTCTGTCTTTTTAAGTGCTTACTTAAATTTTGTTTATGCTGAATCCAAAAAAAATATAAAAAAAGATAGCCACAGTGAGGTTTTTCAAGAAAACACACTTAAAATTACCAGAAAACTACTAAATTGAAAAAAATACATTTTAATAAATAGAAATCATAAAAGAAAATCAAATATTCGGTCATTTGAAGACAAATTGAAAAGATCAAAACAGATAAATGTTGGGCTCCTCACAAAGTATGTTATGTTTGTGTCGAGGATCTTAGGAAATTGTCTAATAAAGAAAGGAAAGCTTTTAGATTTGCAGTACGCATGGTAAGAAAAGAGCAAGAAAATCATTCAAATGATTGTCATTTTTGCAGCGTTGATGTTTCTGGATATAACTTCAAAAATAAGAAAGTAATTATCTATCCTAACTTTACTTCAGCTAATCGGCCGGTAGGACATGGACCGGGGCTTCTTGTCCCTGAGCCACCTCAGTCTATTGATGACGTTTTACACTCCAGTCCGAATCTAATGAAAGTCGACCGGGTGATGATGAGTTTCAATGTTCTCTAGGAAATTTAAAACCACAGTTGTTTACACAAGCTGAGTTAAATGATTTAGTGAGAGATTTGGATTTGATTAAGGAAAAAGTAGAATTGCTTGGTTCTAGGCTGAAAGAAAAACATTTATTGGAATCTGGAACATCTATTTACCATTATGGAACAAGAGATCAACAGTTTGCTCAGTTTTTCAAGCAGGAAGAGGATTTGGTTTAATGTCATGATTTTGGTAGTCTAATGAACGAATTTGGCATTGAGTACAAGAAGGAAGATTGGAGGCTTTTTTATAGATTCATCAAAAACTAGTTTAAAAGGTGTTCTGTTACACAACGGAAATACTTACGCTTCACTGCCTGTTGCTCATTCAGCCCATATGAAGGAAACTTATGAAAATCTTAACATGATTTAATTTAACATTTAATCGATGTCATATTGTGAAAGAATTGTGGGGTGATACAAAAAAACTGATACCAGATACGGTTTTCAGCAATATTTTTTTTGTCCGCCTGTGTAATTTAATAAAAGTAATGTTAAAATGAAGTTTGAACTCAGTAAGTCCTTAGGGTGATAAAGCGAAATTCGGTACTTATTCTAGAACCACAAGCGAAATACTGAGTAAATAGCTCTTTTTTTCTAAAATTTGATTCTTTTTAAGAAATAATTGCTGTTGCTGTGCCTGTTAACATTTAATGAGAGCTTTTCGTCCAAATTTGCCTCTGACGACTTGGGTATGATAGAAGATTATTATTATATTTTTAAATATTTAGCTAATTATTGTTAGTGTATTCAAATCACTTAATCTTTTAATTTCAAAATCTTTCACAAGGGACTGCGACTATTTACTGTGATAACGATACCCTAAGAAATCAAAAGATTTCGGCAACCAAAAGGCTATCAGAACTTCCTAAAATCCCTTAATGGTAAGATACCTTTTAATGCCCTTTTCATTATATCTCTATCTGTTGCGTAAGCCGATATTATGCGTAGACCATTTACAGACATAATTTGAAAATGATCTGCTTAAGGTATTTAAAAATTTGTTTTGGAAATACGACACCATGGGATTTGCTTCTCAAGGGAACCGACAAAGACCAAAGGGACCGCATTGTAATAAGGGCTCGTGCCGGTTGCGTAATCATGTGTTTATTAAATGGTTGAATTATAAATAGACATCGGCAATTTTAGAGACATGTCATGGTCAGATGATTGGGTTAGCAATGTAATACATACATACTGTTTTAGAATTTAATTGGTATGTGTGTTGGCTTCTTGTACACTAAGCCTCCGAACAGCAGTTGGTTTTTTTCCGTCCTTTTTTTCCATCAAGGGATTTCACTCCACGATTGTCGTTTAATCTGTTTGTTAATTAACGCCCCTCCTCTATAAGTAGCTCCACCCTTAATGCTTCTTTTGCTCCCTTGAAGAAACGCCCTTTGTATCTATATGCCTTTTTTTCCATCAAGGGATTTCACTCCACGGTTGTCGTTTAATCTGTTTGTTAATTAACGCCCCTCCTCTATAAGTAGCTCCACCCTTAATGCTTCTTTTGCTACCTTGTACCTATATGCCTCCCCTCTCTAGCTACACCACTTTCTATTAGAAAAGATATTTTTTTAAGCAATCTTTCCCCAGGTTGTAGTTTTTTTAGAAGAATGTACGAGTGTTCTTCCTTCAGTTATTTCATGTATAACTCTCCAAAGAAACAATAGTTTTCAATGTGTAGTTTTATTATTCATAGATTTATATTTAGTTTCATATTTGTGAAAATACCCAGAAACAGTTTAAAGTGCAAAAACCCTAAAATCTAAATTATTTTCAACCTTTTCATTTTTCTCTTTATCTCAGTTCAGGAAATGGATATTCTGGATGATCCTTGATTCTAAAAAATAAACGAAAAAAACAATTAAATATCTACAATCAAAAATAAAGGAAGTAGTAAACAATTTTTGACTGGTTTGAACAAACTGACAGCTGTTAGAAACAATTGACATCGAATTCTTTAAGTCTACAGAGACTTCATTACAGACAGACATATTGATGTAATATAATTTTCTTGTTAAAGAGATAAATGCATTTTAAGCAATCTTATTAGTTGTATAATAGTTTATTATAATTCCTTTTTGCGGAAGTAAAGCTAAAAGGCAAAAAACTGCAAGTTACCCGTTGAATAGTGAGAAATCCAACAATCTAACATCCTGATCCAGATCGTTCATGGCAGACATATCTTGCTCATCCAGAGTAAAATCGAATATGTTAATATTTTGTTTGAGTCTCTCTGGATTGGTCGATTTTGGAATGGCACAGATGCCCCTTTGCACAATGTGTTTGAGTAAAATTTGAGCTGGGGTTCTGTTGTGTTTTTTTGCTATTTCGTTTACTGTTGGATTTTTCATTATGTTCGGAAGTTCTACCCTAAAAATTGAAGATTTATGGGCCATCTATCGGTTTAAATTTGAACCACCGGTTATTTCGAATCTGGCCATACTTATGTCATTCTATTCTGTCACCAAATTCAGTATATTATCTCCACTGAACGAAATGAATCGATTTACGCTTGAGCAACGTTGGGATTTATTGGAAATTTATCTCCAAAACAAAGACAATTGGTCGGAAATTGCACGAAAATGTCGTACAAAATTTGGTCGCAGAGAAGGACCAACAGTGCCCGGTATACGCAAGTTTATTGCTAAAGTTCGTGAAACCGGTTTCATTGTTGATGCGCCAAGACGTGAGCGTGCTTGTACAGTGCGTACACCCGAAAATATCGAAGCTGTGGCTGAGAGTGTGCGTGAGAATCCATCAACATCAACTCGTCATCGTTCTCAAGAATTGAACATTTCACGCACCAGTTTACGTCGAATTTTGCGAAAAGATCTCGGTATGACGCCTTACAAAGTTCAATTGGTTCAAGAGTTGAAGCCGCATGACCATCCGCTTCGTTTTCGCTTCGTTAGATGGGCCAACGAGAAACTGCACGATGATGTCGATTTTGCCAAAAAAATCATCTTTTCGGATGAAGCTCATTTTCATCTTGGTGGGTACGTTAATAAGCAAAATTGGCGTATTTGGGGCTCAGAAAACCCACACGTGGTCTTACAGAAGCCAATGCACCCATTACGAGTGACTGTTTGGTGCGGCTTGTGGAGCGGAGGCATCATTGGCCCATATTTCTTTGAAAATGAGGACGGGCGCAACAATTACGGTCAATGGAGACACCTATCGCACCATGATAACCGATTTTTTTGTGCCCGCTCTTCATGGTATTGATGTGAACGATGTTTGGTTTCAACAGGATGGTGCAACTTGCCACACATCTCATGCCACAATCGATTTATTGCGTCAAACGTTTGATGGCCGTCTAATTAGCCGAAATGGTGATGTCAATTGGCCGCCAAGAAGCTGCGATTTGACACCGTTGGACTATTTTCTGTGGGGCGCCGTTTAAAGACAAGTGTTATGCCGACAAACCAGAGACAATTGAGCATTTGAAGGCCAACATTCGTGATGCCATTGCCGAGATACGACCCCATACACTCGAAAAAGTGCTCGAAAATTGGTCCGATCGAATGGGGTACTGTGAGGCCAGCCGCGGCAGCCATATGAATGAAATAATATTTCATCTCTAACCGGAACAATTGTACTTCACAACAAAAAAATAAATTTGGCAAAATTTCAAACCGTTTTTGTTTTATTGCATTTTTAAATTTAAACTTTTAAATGGCCCACCCTATATATATACATATATATTTATATATTTACATATTTCTATATTTATATATTTTATATATATATATATATATATATATATATATATATATATATATATATATATATATATATATATATATATATATAAATAAATATATAAAACTCTTGCGTCAAGTGGAAGTATAGAAAAATTATGATATCTAGTAATTTACTTACTGCTTTCCAAACTTATTCAGAAAATTAGACAACCCTGGATTACCTAACGGCGAATAAGCGGTAACTACAATGTCGTTGGCCTTACAGAAATCCACCAATTCGTTTTGCTGATGATAGGCATGTAATTCGACCTGTAAAGAACTTGGGAGTATTCTGGCATTTTTCAGGATCCTGGTTATTTGGGATATGTTAAAGTTGGAGATACCAATTGCTTTGGCAAGACCATTATCTACCTGTTCTTCCATTGCCTGTGAATCAAATGAAGAACTACTTGAGAGTGGTGAATCAATGCGAAATTTTGCACAGAGACTTCGTAAAATTCAATCTACAGTACAAAAAGATAGGAAAAAACTTTCACTTTCACTTTTAAAGAGGATGGACGTCGACCTTAAATAATATCTGATAAAGGGAAGAGTATTATATGGTATTTGCGTTAAAGCAACGCATGTTCAGCTTCTGAAGCAACTATACTTTTGAGGAGAGATAAAAATAAAAAAATATATAGACTATGTGTCTAAGAAACCACTTCTTAGAGTAAAAATAATAAAAATTCGAAAATCTTAGGCTGATTGTGATTGGATACACTGGATGAACTTCAGCCTGGAAAAGATTTCATCCAGACTGTGAAGCGCTCTGAGTCTGACAGATATAAGATGAAGGAAGTACGAATAAAGAAATGTACAAAAATAGAAGGGTCATTCCTAAAGTCCCCGCCCTAACAAAGAAAACGCAACATTTTTTATTTTTCTACATAGTCAGCTTGCAAACCAATTCATTTAATCCACACTACACAAATTTTTTAATATTCTCATTATAATAAGAGTTATCTAACTTGATCACAGCTTTAACTTCATCATTCGAAGTAAATCTTTGTCAGCTAGCCACTTTTTTAGGTTTGGAAACAAAAAGTAATCGCTGGGGGCCAAATCTGGAGAATAGATGGATGTGAAAGCACTTCGAAGCGAAAGTCATACAGTTTTGCAACAACAGTCCGGGACGTGTGTGAAGGCGCATTATCGTGATAAAAAGCATTTTCTTTTCTCTCGCAAATATGGATATCTCGCCTAAACAGCACCCTTCAATTTCTCCAGTAGTGAAGTACAATACTTCCCAGTGATGGTTCTACCTTTCTCCAAGTAGTTTATGAGCACTTTCTCCTGCTCTCACCCATAGTTTCGACTGCTTCTTCACCTCTAGCGCTTAATGAGGAGTCGATGTTTTACCTAATGCTATGAAATGTCGAAGAAATTCATTGCAATTATGTTTTAAACAAGGCTAAAACGCTTTTTGGGTAATACCCAAAATTTCCAAAACATCATGTAAAATGTAGTGAAAATAGCTTATCGAGTCTACAATGTGAGCGAGCATGTATATGTGAATTTTTGTCACAGTGTAGTCGGTCGTAGAGGTTTTTGGGCGTCTTAAGCTTTTATCGTGTACGTATGACCACGTTTAAATTCAGCAGCACTTTTAATAGCTGGAAACGAAGGAGAAGAATCATTTAATGTGACGTTTAACTCTCTTTGAATGTCCGTAGGAGCTAAACCTTTTAAAACGAAGCATTTTATAACAACTCGTAGTTTAGTTTTATCCATTTTTTAGAAAATGTTTAAACTTCTTTGTCTACACCATCGCTACAAAACGCACGTGTCTGAAACTTCACAGCACGCCATCTATTAGATAATAGTTAACAAATGTCATAATAATTTGGTCATGTTGGCGCCATATCGGTGCCAGGCCGAGAATTTTTAGAACGATCATCGTATTTTTCGGATGCATCTTGATGAGACTGTTTAGAATATCTCCAGAAGATCAAGTGATATTTCATTACAACAACAATCCTTAAACATATGTCAGAGTTAGTAAAAATTTAGTTAAGTAGGAAAGTATTTCAGGTTTTACAATGGCCAGCTTAAAGCCTAGACTTGAATTCTATAGAAAATTCATAGTTTTTAAAAGAAATAAACTATTGAGAGAGTATAATTCACCCCCTTCGAATCTGGATGATTTATGGAATCGTTTTTGAGAATAATAAAGAAATTTCGTACATTACTTTTCTAAAAAAATTCTTTTACCTTCCAGATGGCAACATGATCAGTACTTGTATCCATATCAATCTTTCCATCTTCTGTGAAGGGATGAAGATTTCCTTCTATATCATTAAAACCAAAAGGAGTGTGAACAAGATAGAGGTCGAAATAGTCCACTTGTAGAAGGTCCAATGATCTTCTAATATACTTCGGAACACCTTCTGGGCGCATACCGCCTGGAGGTAGTTTTGTTACAAGGAAAATATCCTCACCTAAATAAATTTAAATTTACATATAGTATGATTAGGTCTTTAATTAGGTCAAATATCTCTCATGGGAATTCAGACTTCAGACTCGCAAATTATACTTGACAAGCATGGTCACTGCACGGAGATATTTTAGTGAGTCGTTTCTCAACTTTTTAGTGTCACAACCCCCTAAATAGCCAAAAACCAAATTAAATACTCTCAATGTAATTTTTCTTATCGTTACACAGCCCCACAAAAAAAAAAGTGGGGTATACTTTTGATGCGATATATCAGATCCGTAGTATTTTTGCCCGCTGATCACGAATCTGACGTCAGAATATCGCCATCACATCTCAATTTTTTTCTAACCTTAAAAAATAGGTAAAAATTAGTAAAAATTAAGAAAAATATACTCCTAAAAAATTGATTAAAGCTTTTTCATGAATCCAAAGACGTATTAATATGTATTCGGACACGCTAAGCTAATATTCATCAGTTGGATTAAGCCATACAGTTCTGTTTTCTTTCTAACCTCAATAAATCAGACAGATATAGTGCTTCTCGAATGCAAAAACGAATTCAAATTAAAATTCAACCGATTCTTACCAAATTTGGTACATGGGGTTTTTTGGGTTGCTGATTATGAATCTGAGGTCGGATTTGCAAAATTTAAAATGGCGGATCCAAGATGGCGGACAAAATTTTTGAAAACCAACCGATTCCTACCAAATTTGGTATACAGTTGGGAATCCTCAAACCTGATACTCTTAAACCCTAAACCCTGAAACCTTAGACTCCCACACCCTGTAACCTCAAAAAATAGACCTCAATAACCCTGTAACTTCAAAATAAGACCCAATAAACTCAAAACCAGGACTTTTAAACCATATACTCTCAAATAGTAGACCCTTAAGCCCTAGAATTGCGAAGGTTAGACCCGCGCCTAGCTTTCCTTTTTTTGGCTGTATCTTGTTCTTTTTTCCGCGAATGACCTATTCAAAGGCTTTCTGCCCAAACGCTTTTGAGGACTTGTTTCTCTTTTTAGTGACCAGCAATAGTCCGCTAGCATATGGTCATCCCATCGTCCTTGATACCGATTTTCTATGATTTTCAGATCTTGGTGAAAACGTTCCCCTTGCTCCTCACTGTAGTTACCAAGATTATCTGGGAAATCATCGATGTGGGAGTCCAGGAAATGTAATTTTAGATTCATTAAGCAACCTAATGTTTGAAAATTTTTTACCATTTTCTCGACAATTTCTTTGTACTTAGGACTTTTATTATTTCCCAAAAAGTTTGTTGCGACTTCTTTAAAACTAAGCCAAGCAGCTTTTTCAACTTTATTCATTTTAGTAACAAATAATGAATCTTGAAACAATTTTCTTATTTGTGGCCCGTCAAATACGCCTGCCTTAATTTTAGCTTCAGAAAATTTCGGAAATTTTTTATGCAAATATTTGAAACATGGGCCGTTTGTATCTAATACTCTCGTGAATTGCTTCATAAGTCCAAGCTTAATGTGAAGCGGGGGAATAAGAACTTTTCCTGGATCTACCAATGGTGGAAACAATACATTATTTTCACCAGTAGTGAACGATTCTCTTGTTGGCCAAATTTTTTTCTTATAATGACGTTCCCTGTCTCTGCTATTCCACAGACATTTATAACAGGGATAAAGTGTAAACCCTGACTGTTGGCCAAGCAATATTGTTACAATTTTCAGATCTCCACAAATTTTCCAGTTATGATCAGCATATTTTATTTTTATCAAAAGCTGCTTCATTTTTTCATATTGCTCTTCCATAACTGTGGAATGAGCAATCGGAATGGGAGCGTAAACGTTGGTATTATGCAGCAAAACTGCCTTAATGCTCCGTTTAGAAGAATCAATGAACAGTCTCCATTCTTCAGGATCGTATGAGTTATTTTGAAATTCATCCATTAGACCTTTTACACCGGTACAATATGAAAGTGAGAATTCCTCGTCCATTGTGAAATATTTTCGAAATTCTTCATCTCTGTTTCTATAATAAGAAATCGTAGCTTCTGGCTTAAGTAAATGTCTTTTCTTTAAAAAGGAAGCAAGACGAACCATCTTTGGATAAGCCTAAATCTCTGATTAGATCACTAAGTTCTGACTGTGATACGAGTATTGGTTCTGGTTTACGGTTGTATGGTAGAAATTCTTTATCTGTGTCACTAGTATATGATAGGTTGTCACTAGAACATTCATTAGTAACAGTGTTTGAATCTTTTTCGACAGTCTCAATGTTTTCGGCATGAACTGATAAGGTGAAATCATTTGTTTCCATAACATCAGCATCAAGTGGTTCAGGAGGCGGAATTAGTTTAGTTGGTCTTGTTACTGTCGAAACATCGTTATAAGTAATAGTGCTTTTATTTTTTCGGTTATGCCTAGATACAACATTCATACAAAAGTAGCAATCATTTTCACTGTATGGTCTATTCCATATTGCTGGTCTGGAATATTTAATCGCCTTCTTATTGATGTACAACATTATTTTGCAAGAACTGCAAATGATGTGGGGAACCCAATCTGTATCCTGGTGCTGTATTTCAATGTTAAAACAATCCTTATATAAGGTTTTAATCTTATCCGTTATCGGTGTCCCCATTTTACTCAATACGTGTTGACAGCAAATATAACAAAATGAATCACTGTTTTTATCGCACTTATGAAAAGTCCTTGTACCGTGAGACCGTTTTCTTGTAGCATTATACTCTACATGAGCCAAGTCACCCACACATGAAGAGCTACGGTCGCTGGATGACGACGGCTGCGGGCCCGCTTTCCCACCCTGACCAACCGCCGATACTGGGTTTCCGAGTCCCTGCATCGTAATTCTCTTTCTTCTACCTGCCATGACGGCATCTAAGCCGTTATCCAGGGACTCTGCCGGCTAGTGGAGTAACACCGTTGCCCACCGTCACCACGTGGAGGTGCCCTGGATGCAGGTAGAAGAATAAAAATAGACCGATGAATTTTCTCGGCGTTCAAAATGGCGCGAAAACATCTGCCATCTTGAATTTTGCAAATCCAACCTCAGATTCGTGATCAGCGACCCAAAAAATCCCCGTGTACCAAATTTGGTAAGGATCGGTTGAATTTTAATTTGAATTCGTTTTTGCATTCGAGAAGCACTATATCTGTCTGATTTATTGAGGTTAGAAAGAAAACAGAACTGTATGGCTCAATCCAACCGATGAATATTAGCTTAGCGTGTCCGAATACATATTAATACATCTTTGGATTCATGAAAACGCTTGAATCAATTTTTTGGAAGTATATTTTTCTTAATTTTTACTAATTTTTACCTATTTTTTGAGGTTAAAAAAAAATTGAGATGTGATGGCGATGTTCTGACGTCAGATTCGTGATCAGCGGGCAAAAATACTACGGATCTGATATATCGCATCAAAAGTATACCCCACTTTTTTTTTTTGTGGGGCTGTGTATCAAAGTTTTACGTTACTAACATGAATGTTTACACTTGCCACAAATACCGACAAATAAGTTTAAACCACAAGACATGTTTGCTCTTGTCTCTTATTACTGCGAGGCTACGCAGGGCTGGCTCTAGGCGGTAGGCAAGGTAGGCAACTGCTTACGGCAGCAAAATTGCCCGCCCGCGCCGTCACCACAGACAGGATTCAACAAGCTTTTTCCACTCACGTATAAGAGTCAGCTTTAAAACAATGCTTTATTTATGCATCAACGTCCGGTTGTGGTAGTGATACAGTTTGAGTTAGTTAGTTGCAAGTGTAGTGGATGTGGAAAGTAGCGATTTCATTTTGCTAAAAGGTAAGAGAGGCTTTAGATTCGTATTGTAATCTTTGTATTTGAGATTTTTCTACGCTAATAATACCTTGTACATGTACTAATAAATTCGTTATTGTTAAATGTAAATTTTATGGTTAGGTCCCGCCCTGTGTTGGGAGCTTTGAATCATGCCTTTGTCGTATTACGGTATCAGATACTTAAATAGATTGTTTTGTTTTAGAATGTCTGACGGAAGAAAAAGGCTATCTGGTAGTCAATATAAAAAAAAGAAATTGGAGAAGCAAACCCAGTTTCAAAAGCAGGCAGGAGCGTTGCATAGCAAAACAAAGAGCCAAGTAGTTGCCGGGATCTGAACACTACCGTCAATTCTGATTTGGATTTGGATTATTAAGACGACACCAATAATAAAGATGAAATTGCGAGTTACCCCAGTCAGGAACAGATTTAGACAAGTTTTGCGACAATGGATACTACCACGGGAAATGAAGGAAGCCTCAACCTAATTCTATCATCAGACCCAGGATTATGGCCTGATCGTATAAGCACTCGGATCGAATATTTTTAGTTAGAAAAGGTCCCTTATCCTCTTTATTTCATTACGATTTCCCGTTTGACAATCAAAATCCAAACCGAAGATTTAGTGAAAAACACTAGACACTTAGACTTTGTATATTATTGTAGTAGTTTTGCCCATTGTTTTAAAAGTATATTTAAATTATCTCTGAAAATAGTAGGTACTAGTTTTAGTTTGTAAGTTCGTTGTCGTTAGCTCGTTAAAAATTTAAACTTTGTTTTTTAGTAAAACGATGTTTCGTGGTACAAGACAATAAAGCAAAAAGAAACAATAGATAAAGAAAACAGAAATACTAATGAGATAACAGAAAAAGCAGACAAAGAAATAAAATACAAAATACACTTACTGCAAGACGAAACGATAAGAGACCTATATAGACGACGATTAGATCAAAAATTAAATGAATTTAACTACGACAACCTCCAACAGATGTATGACCACATAAAAGAGTGCATCAAACAGGCGTCCCTAGAAGCATTAGGTAAAGAAGACAACGAGAATGAGCAACATAAAATTAGAATCTGTGAAAAAACCAAAGAATCTATAAAGGAGAAAAAAAGACTATACGAAAAATGGCTGAATACAAAATCAGAAGAAGATCTGCAGAAAAATAAAGAGAAAAATGTAAAAACGAAGAGGATGATAAACAAAGAAAAGAACGAGAGATGGGAAAAATCGTGCGAACATGTAGAACAGTATATAGGAGAAACTAGAAGTACAGAGTCATGGAGAATAATTAAAGCATTAAGGACTAACAATAGAGAGAAGACGTATATAGAGTACATCCCAGAAAGCGAGTGGGAAGAATATTATAAGAAGCTGCTAACAGAAGATAGACAAGAATTCCAAGAAGAGAACCCTGAAGAAGAACAGAATAAGGAAATAAAAGAGATAGAACTAAGCTATGAAGAAGTAAAGAAGACAATAAAAACACTCAAAAATAATAAATCTGCAGGGCCTGGGGGTGTGGTAAATGAAATGATTAAGTACGGGTCTAATAAATTATATCGAATGCTGAGAAACATGTTCCACAGAGCGATAAATGGAGAAAAAATACCAGAGGAATGGTCAAAAGCTTATATAGTATCCATATTTAAAAAGAGAGACCGCAGAAAATGCACAAACTAAGCCTAAGCATAATATCGAGTATGGGACGTTTGTATGGAAAAATTATTAAAAATATCATGGAGGAAAATATAAAAAGAAAAATTGGAGAAGACCAAGCAGGCTTTCCGGCCGGAAAATCATGTATAGACCACATATACACTATAAAACAAACAATGGAAAAAAAAAATTGGCAAAGAATAGAGAAGTTCATCTAGCCTTCATAGACATAAGAAAGGCCTATGACTCAGTACCAAGACAAAGATTATGGAACGCAATGAAAGAAATAGGCATTGATAAAGAACTAATATACGCAGTAAAAGCTCTCTACGAAAACAACACAGTGAACCTAAAAATAGGATATAAAATAGGGAAGAGACTTCAAACATCAAAAGGCCTATTACAAGGATGCTCTACATCCCCAACACTATTCAAAATATACCTCGAACAAACATTAAAAACATGGAAGCAAAAATGTAGTGGAATGGGAGTCCCAATACGAGAAGATTACTTATATACTCTAAGTTTCGCAGACGACCAAGTAATCATAGCGCAAGATGAGGAAGACCTCAGTTATATGGTAAGAAAACTGAAAGAAGAATACACTAAAGTAGGATTAGCAATAAACTTTGATAAAACGGAATATCTAACAACAAAGGAGGGAAACGTGGAGAATCTAGAAGTAGATAACGAAACAGTAATTAAAGGAACCGATAGATTTAAATATCTAGGAACCATCATTTCAAAAAACGTAACATCAGAAGAAGAGATTAAAGCTAGATTAGGACAAACGCGAACATGCATAAGACAATTAAATTCGATCCTGTGGGACAAGCACATTACAAAGAGAAACAAAACACGCATATACAAATCAATAATACAAAGCATAATGACATACGGGTCAGAAACATGGACGATCAACAAAAGAAATAAATCTAAAATTAACGCGGTAGAGATGGAGTATTGGAGAAAATTTCGTAGAGTGACACGTATGGAGAGAATAACCAATGAAGAAATAAGAAGCAGAATGAACATCAAAGAGAACGCAATAAATACCATTGAAGAAAAACGATTAAAATGGTATGGACACATAAGACGAAGGGAAGATAATAAGTGGATAAAGAAAATAACGGAGTGGAGCCCTATAGGGAGAAGAAAAAGAGGAAGACCCAGACGATCGTGGAGAGACGATGTGGACGAGGCTATGGAGGACAGGGGTCTAACAGATGGAGACTGGGAAGATAGAAACGGATGGAATCAAAAGCTGAGAGAAGGAAGACAGCGTCAGCTGTAGAAAATCCTTATATATATATATATATATATATATATATATATATATATATATATATATATATATATATATATATATATACGATTTTTCGTAAATCTGTATTAGTATTATTGTCTTAATTCAGGTTAGTTCAGGTCATTTCAGTTCAGCCATTTTCCTGGTTAACATAGTTTTTTTTTTAAGCTTGGGTGCGGTGGCATTTTTCAGTTTGCCTACGACGGCAAAAAAAGTTTGGTCGGCCCTGGGCCGCGCCAGCCGCTCTTTCGTCTCGTGCACTTTGATACGCTAGGACAGGTTTGCGCAAGTTATCCCGCTCTGGTTATAAAAATAAAAGAATGAGAAAAAGAGTTTCATTATTAATTATGTTTTTACGAAAACAAGTAGAACGATTTCTTCTCCCTTACAATGGTAAATAAATTAATAACAGTGTGATGTATGTCGTATAACATCGAATTGGGCAATAATCTTGAAAAAAATAAAATGGACAAATTTGTGACAAGACGAAATGCACCGTCTACATCTGGTGAAACAGTGACGAAAAATACCAGGTTATACAACGATACATATTTAAAATGTGGATTTATTGCATTGGATGTCAAGTCCCAATGTGTTGTTTGTTATCAAGTTCTGTCGACGGAAAGCATGAAGCCTTCAAAATTAATCCGTCATCTTGAAACAAAACACCCATCTTTACAAAGAAAACCATTAGAATTTTTCGAGCGTAAATCACTTGTCTTGAAAAATCAGCAAAGTTCTATCAATAAATCAAGACGCAGGGAGTCCGCAGCACTCCAAGCATCCTATTTAGTAGCATTAAGAGCGCCCAGGGAGTCGAGCTCCACACGATTGCCGAAAATCTCGTTTTTACCCGTTGCCATTGATATGGCCAATGTGATGATAGGCCCGGAAGAAGCAGAAAAATTGCAAACTGTACCACTTTCAAATGATATAATATCGACATGTATTATTGATATGACCATCGATGTCCACAATCAAATAATTGAAACGGTAAAATTAAGTGAATTTTTTGCCTTTCAGTTGGACGAGTCAACAAACATTTGGCTCAATTTCTACGTTTCGATTGCGAGGGGTCAATTAAAGAATAAATGCTATTTTACAAATCCATCCCTGGTCATGTCACTGGCGAAAGACTTTTGAAATGTTCTGTTTGAAGTTGTAAAAATTGTTAATTTTATTAAAAACTGATCGTTCCAGACTAGATTACTTTCCATACTGCGAAGAAATGGGTGCCAAGAACAATTCATTGCTTTTCCATACTAAAGTCAGATGGTTGTCGCGAGGAAAAGTTCTAACGAGACTGTTTGACTTGCGAGACGAAATAAAAATATTTTTTGGGGGTTTTTACAAGATAAAGAATCTTTATTACTGTTGGCTTACTTGAGTAATACATTTTCACATTTGAATGACTTGAATACGAGCTTACAAGGCCATAACAAAAACATTTTACTCATGACAGACAAAGTCAATGCCTTTATTAAGAAGCTTGGTATTTGGATTATTCGCCTTGAAAAACGTAGTTTTGACGTATTCACTGCAACTTCTGATTATATTGACAAAAATATAGACTGAGAAAATTATGTTATTGATAGCGTGTTGGAGAGCATGAAAATGCATTTACAGGAATTGAAAATTCAGTTGCTGGAATATTTTCTAGATGACAACAATGATTTCTAGAAAAGATGGATTTTCAATCCGTTTGATGAAAATGTTGTTTTAGCTGCCAAATTATCTGTTGAGATTCACAACCAACTAATTGAAATATCGGTCGACAAAACGTCACAACTAGCATTTTTATCTCAAGATTTAGATAAGTTTTGGTTTGCACTACCATGTGATTACGGAAGCCTAGAAACGGAAGCTTTGAAAACATTGATCCCCTTTGCTATTCTTACTTATGCCAAAAAGGCTTCTCGTTTATGGTAGCTTTAAAAACTAAATACTGGAATCGTCTATTATCACTTGAAAATAATTTATTTATGTGTGTTTGCAATGACGATCCACGTATAGAAAAACTTTTTAGTGAAAAATAAAGCCAACCGTCGCATTAATAATTAGTAATTAAATATTCCAAGCAACTTTAACTACTAGTTTTGTTAGATTGTTATTACTTGGCAAGGTAATATTTAATTTTGTAATACTTGATTATAATTTAAAATACTTTATACTTTATTCAGTAACAGGATGTTTCGTATACGGATCGTATTTTTTGGACCCTCCTTAAACGCGACCCCCCTAGGTTGAGAAACGATGTTTTAACGTTATAAAACGGCTTAAAAATAGTAAAGTTCCACTCGCAGACGTGTTAATAGCAATAGGACAACCAGAAGTAGACATTATGCACTTCCTATGTAATCAAATCTGGAACACCGGAATTTGGCCAGACGAGTGGTGTAGCTCACTCTATATTCCGATACATAAGAAGAGGCACCTTACGCATGCAAAATCCTCCTTCAGATCATTAACAATCGATTTAGATAGAGCAGACAGGATTTGTGGCCAGCAAGAGCACAATAAATCAAATTGGAAACGTTCACCAATTACAAGTAATACAGAAAGCTAAAGCTAAAGTATAACAAGATGCATTTATGCTTTTTCGATTACTTTAAAGCATTCGACCTGGTACAATGGCAAAAATTGTGGCAAATACTGCAAGCGATGGAGTTCCTGACCATTTAACCTCTTTGATATAACAACTCTACCAACCTAACAGGGGTTAAGTAAGAATTAATGGTGTCATCTCTGACAGCTATTCAAGTTAGGAATCATGTTAGATAAGGGTGCCTTCTTTCACCCATACTTGTTACTATTCATACCAAGTATTGGCTTAGCGGCAAATCTGTGGGAGGGAGAAAAATCAGTAATTTAAGATATGTCGATGACATCCTAATTATAACATGAAGTGAGGAAGAACTGAGCTCTATCGTGAGTCGCTTGAAGGAATTGGACTAAAAGTAAATCCCACAAAAACTGTTATCAGGATTATAGAGCGACAGGATAATAATTAACCCCATGTATGAAAGGTAGCTGGGTTTGAGGTAGTTGACAAATATGTGCACCTGGGCTTTTTCATTGAAAACAATGGGGATGTGAAGACGAGATAAAATGTAGATTGGCTGTAGCACGGACTGTTGTATCAAAATGACTAATATTTGGAGAGATACAGCCATTTCCAAAAACACAAAATTTAGACTGCTTAATTGATTAGTTTTTGGAGCTGACACTCGTGGACGTTAAAAAAACTGACTATAAGCGAATAGATGCCCTCGAAATACATTCTACGAATCTTATTCTTCAAGAACTAAAAATTAGCTTAAATTGATCAAAAATAATAAATAAATACTTATTATACAAAGGCCACATTGCAAGAAGAATGGATTTACTAAAATTACTCATAGTAGAAGGCAGAGGGCAAGCGTCCACGAGGAAGACTAGAAACTAAAGACCTCATTGGTGACGGGCTTCATGACACTGTTAATATGGCTCAGAGGCCAATGCTGCTAGTGCATCAACGTCATGAATCCCTCATTAGGGAAATGGACTTGACTCGATTTTGTCAAGACGTTAGGTAATTTGATTACTTAAGTTTTATTCCTATCGCTATGATTGAGCTGGATATACTTTTCGATTTATTTAAAAAGTAGTAAAGAAATCAAATCAAGCACTCGTAACAATAAAGTGTATTTGTTTCGAGTTGATAGCAGAATTGTCTCATTGTAGATGCAAATACATTTGGGGTGCAGCCAAAAAAAAAAAAGAAATTTCTTATGCATTTTTCTGGATTTTGCTACCTGCTTTGAACCATTTTTAACGGTTCACCCTATTTTAGGCAGAAAACCTCTGTTATACAATAGAGTCATAAAATGTAAAGGAGGGTTCATCGGTAGCATAGTCATCCGAGCGTAACCTGCTTTTAGTGTTTAATAAATAAAATTATCTTAAAAATAAAGTTATAGAAATATAAGATTTATTACCAAAAATTTTTTAATCTATAGATCTATGTATATATACAAATTCACAATTCACGATCTATAAGTACTTTAATTCCAAAGAGAAACAATCATCATCTTCAAAATCTGAAGACTCGACTTCTCTTAAATTGATAATTAAGGTTTCTATTTCCACAGTTTCTTCGATGTATTCGTCAAGTTTCCACATTTTATTTTCTTCATGCCGAATGGCATTTTTCCAATTATCCTCTTTGATCTTCTCTATTCCGGTGAGTAATATTTGCCTCACGTCTTGAAGTTTAAACGTGGTGTTTTCCCTTTCAACGAAACTTTTCATTTGTTTCCAAATTAGCTCTATGGGATTCAATTCGCATGATTTGGAGGTAATTTAGGCATTGTCATATATCGTTCCTTTGCCATCTCATCGACTGCGTATTTCTTGAACTCTGCCTTATTTTGTTTCGCAATTTTGAGAAGTTCCGCTTTTAACATACTATCTTTATGTTTGAGATTTTTGTCTCTTATCTATTGAAGAATATCCGCTTTCTTGCATGGATTTGTCGGGAATCGTTCTAATAATCGAGAATGGCATGGTGCATTATCTAATACTATAACTGATTCTGTGGTATACGTTCAATCATTTGTTAGAAGTACTCCTTAAAAACATCGGCCGTCATCTCCTCATGATCATTTTTAGTTGACTTTGATTCGAATTCCAACAAGCCACTGTCGAGAAATCCGTTTTCACTACAAATATGTGCTATAATTAGCCTGCGACCTTTTCCTGAAGGGGGTTGTAATCCCGTTGACCAACGTTCCATAAAAGCTTGTTTGACGATCTTAATGTTTTTGTCAATCCAGAATTTTTTCACTGTCACTGTCCCTCATTAACCCAAGTCTCATCTAAATAAAAAATATTTCTTTCTTCGGCTCGAAATTTTCTGATTGCTCGTAGATATTCTCCTCTCCAACAAATTATTTCTGTTTTTTCGATAAGTAACAGATTTTCTATTGTATTTTTCAGGTTATGAAGAATTTTCCATAATTTCCATTTTCTTTTAAATCTGGTAAGTCCTGGTCTTCTCGGATATCTTGCAAAACTTTATGTAGTGTAGGTATTTCTTTCTTAATAAAAAAATGGTGTACTTTTCTTCTTATTGCGTTTTTAGGGTCTTCATCTGACCTCTTTCCTTTGTGATTCTGAGGTTCGTTGCGAGGACCACGTTTTCATTCTTTTAAGGATCTATAAATATTTGCTGATTCAATACCCGTCATGGACTTGGCTCGTTGGTTGTTGATGCACTAGGGCATCGTGGACGTTAAGTATCATTGTTTTTTCTCGCAGGGAAAATGCAGATTTACAGACTCCGCGAAGTTTGATCGGAGCAAATCTGAAAGTTGAAGCCATCGCTGTTCTGATTTGAACTAAGCATATTTTAGGTTTTTGCTTTATTCTTATACTTACACGGAATATTTGTATTGCATACTTAGCTACTTAGGTCCCGATAAGTACTTTCGTTAATTATATTCAAGTAACTGCTAAAATCCTATTATCATTAAGCTTTATAACACTGTAGATTTCTAGTTCTTAAGAATTGTTACTTGTACTCGTTTAGGCCTTTATCATACAAATAAGATTTTTAGTTTCATCATTTGCTCATTAAAATAAACTTTGAAATGCGTTGATTTATATAGCTTATTGTAAAATTTAGAAGGCATGTAATAAAATATTATTTAGAAAAAGGCCGCACTGTTGTTTAGAGGTAGAAGATAAAGGTGATTAATACTAAAAATATAAATAATTGGTAGAGAAATTTCGGATGCTTATGGTTTATGACATTTTAATATTTATAACCCATGTTGTGTGCTATCAACTCCAAACAAATGGACTTTAAATAAAAGAAAAATATAGGGTTGTGGGTCTTTAAAAAAAAAATCTGCAGGTAAAAAAATGTTACTAAATTGGGGGAGAGCATAAAAAAATCAAAATCGAGAAATAGTACTTCTCTTTACGCAGTTGCGAAAAGGATGGAGAGGCTAAGAGCGTCGAAGCCAAAGGGGGAGAACCCTCCCTGTCTCCTTATAAATAAATAAAAAAACTGTATTAGAATTATCTGTCCATTTTTGTTTTAAATTTTCTGAAAAAAGGCTTTTTCGTTTATGATATACTAAATATGCGGTATATCAAATACAGTTTCAAAAAACTAAAGCTAAACAGTCAAGCAGAAGTTATAGATTCCATAAGAATTAGATCAGATTTAAATTTTAAACCTCTTAAACGAATCTGGCAGCTAATGTTTCGTATTTTTGTGGAGTTTTTAATAGTCAAAAATTCTTACGCTTTATTTTTCCACTGTCTATCCATTTCTTCAAGACGTTTCCAATGACTTTTTCATTTTCATACACGTGAGCTGTATCTATGTGTCTGTAACCAGCTTCAAGGGCAGCATTTACTGCTGATTCCAGTTCTTCGTCTGTTGCCTAAAATTTGCAGATTTGAAGTGAAAGTAGGTAAATGATATTAACATTATTATAATTTGTTTTTACCGACTTGTGTCATTTTGCCCGACATTAAAAACACTGTGGATTTTGTTGTGTGACCGCCATAAAAAATCCAATATGGCGAACGTCAGGCGTCATTTTGTTCAACGTAATAATTGAAATTTAAACAAAATTCAGAGTGTTTTTTTTTAAGTTATCTATTTAGTTATGGAAATGCCGTCATCCAAAAAAATTGCTAAGATTATTGTCAGTGTTCTAAGCCATTTGTACAAGTTTTTCGATGTTTGTAGCTTTTACGATTTTTTTTGGAATATCGTGCAGTGATACAGTTTCTCACTGAAGGGAGAACGAACCACTGGTTATTCGTGTTCGGCAATGACTGTTCATAGGGGGTGAGAAATGTTGTGCAGCAAAGCTTACCTGCCAAGTGCCATAGCCCAATATTGGCATAGGCAATGTAGTTTTACCGGCTTGTAAATTTACTGTTGGCACCGTAACACTCATATTTCTTAAAAGATTTTGTTTTCTCGAAAAAAGCGAACACACCAGCTGTTTTTGAAAAACTGACGTTAGAAATCGACTGTGAAACATAGAAAACACCCGTTCTAATAATTTGTCTTCAGTTATTTGTGTATTTTAGTTATTCTTTACTTCATACTGGCTTTATGCATTCGACGTAACATAAAAGATAGCGGTATATTGTATACCGGTTATAGAGGCTGGGATCAAATTATTTTTAATAGGATCTGTGCTATGTTGCCAAGTTTTTTTGAAAAAGGGAAAATTTAAAGAAAATACTGTTTTGTAAGTCGCATGTAGGTAGATGTATATAATAATTTTTTTATCTATGGAGACATTTTACTTTTTAAATGATGTAAGGTATAGACCAGAGGGCCATATATTAAATTTAGAATGTGTAGGCGGGCCAGATTTAAATAAAAAAAATGTACTGAATTATTATAACATTTTATTTATTTAATTATATAGTATATAATATACGGTTGTTAAAAAATTATATCGAAGTTAAAAAAGAGGTTAATTATTTTGAGCTCGAGGATCCAGATACCTGACTTCTCTTGTTTTTGACAAGCTTATTGATGTCAGGTATCATATTCGTTGTAGTTATTTTAAGAATTGATTGGAGAGATGTTCATTCGAAAGTCTTGTGCGATGTTTGTTCTTATTTATTTTCATGACGGAAAACATCTGCTCACATAAATAGGTGCTACCAAACATGCAGAGAATGCGTGCTGCGTGCTTTTTTAATTCCGGGTAGTTATCCAAACTCTTGAAATATTGTGTATAAAATGTAAGAGCGTTAATCTCTTTAAATTTTTCTTTCAAAATACTGTCCGATTGAAGATCTATCAACTCCATTTGCAAATGAACTGATGCCTGTGAAGCTTCAAAATTGAATGGATTGTTGAAAATTGGGAATTCCATTTCATTCATTTTGTGAAAGTCTTCAAAACGATTGTTGAATTCCGTGATCAAATTTTGCAGAAGTTGAGAATATTGATCCAATTTGTTTTGGTTCACTGTGCCAAATGATTTTAAATGAGGGAAATGATCCAAAGTTTGATTTTTTACCTGATTTTCCCACAGCCTCAACTTTATTTCGAAGGCTTGAATACATGAATGACAATCAGATTTTTACCCTGTAACTTTACATTCAGATCAGTCAAGTGTTTATTCATATCTACCAAAAAGGCACAATCAACCCACCAGTCATTGTCATAATCAATTGGGTTGCCTTTTTCTAACATGAAAGCTTGAATAGAGTCACGTAATACAAAATTTTTTTCTAAAACTACTCCTCGACTGAGCCAACGAACTTCGGTGAAGTAAGGAACGTCAGAAAACTTTTCGTCCAAATCTTGTAAAAACTGCCTGAACTGTCGGTGATTTAGTCCTCTGCTCCTTATAAAATTTACTATTTTAATTATAGGTTGCATGACATGGTCCATTTTTAAATGTTTGGATGCCAATGATTCCTGATGAATTATACAGTGAAATCCCACAAAATTCCCTGATGTTTTCTGTTTTAATTTAGTTACAACGCCCGAATGTTTGCCAGCCATGGCAGGAGCGCCATCCGTAGTTGTGCTGCTAAGTATATTCCAGTCGAGTTCATATTCTGCTATCAAATGCTCAATTGCAGAATAAATATCATTTGCTGTTGTAGTATCTGTCAATGGAACGCACTTTAATAGTTCTTCAGTTATTTCAAAGTTACTGTTAATACCTCGTATAAAAACAGCAAGTTGAGCTATATCAACAGTATCAGTGCTCTCGTCAACAGCCAGTGAAAAGTTTGTAAATTCCTTAATTTTCTCCTTCAGTTGAAGAACGAAATTTTGATATAAATCATTTATTCTTGAAGCAACAGTGTTTCTTGACAGCGAAATATTTTGAATTATTGACTTTTGAAATGGAAATGAAATATCGGCAACTTTCAACATACAGTCTTTAATAAAATCACCATCAGTGAAAGGTTTTGATCTCTTCGCGATTTCTAATGCAATAATAAAACTTGATTTCAGGGCATCTTCGCTCTCAGTATTAGCTTTAGTAAACATCGATTGTTGACCTTGAAGTTTAGATTTTAAAGATGACAATGTGTCCATTCTTATTTTTTCAGTGTAACAATCGAATTTTGATTTATGATTCGTATCATAGTGTCTCTTCAAGTTAAACTCCTTACAAACAGCAACTGTTTGATTGCAAATCAAACACAGTGGTTTACCTTTCCATTCTATGAAAAAATATGCAATTTCCCATTTAGACTGAAAAACTCTGCACTCACTATCAACTTTACGTTTTTGTGACATTATGCCAAAATCGTAACAATTATGGAACTCGACACAACAATTATGGATATCACACGCGCACGACACAAACAAATGCACAATACCTTCACAATCACTACTTCGTAGTACAACTAAAATCCTTCTCCGACCGTATCGCTTCGATTACTCGACTCACACTCAACTGACTCACGTCGCGCCGACGCACTCCTTTTATAATGTCGATAAGGAAGGTTCTAGTCTAGACTCGAAGCGCGTGGAAGATTCTATTGTTCTCAACAAAAATAATAGGGTATTTCCGCTTGTTGCTAAGAGATGGCGTTACTGTCTATCTCTCTCGCTTGTCAAGGCACGCGCTGCCCTTGAAATTACTTATAAATGTAGTGTGCGCATTTTAAAACTTCCGTAGAGGAATCGAGTGAAGTCTAAAAGCTCTAAAAAACATGATTCTTCTTTCTGTGACACATTGCGATCGCGGGCCTTATTGATACGTCCCGGGGGCCGGATGCGGCCCGCGGGCCGTATCTTTGACATCCCTGGTATAGACCATTACAGTGCTATGAAATCAAAATACCCAGTTAAGTGCTGTTCAGAAGAGCTGATACAATATTTTGAGAAATAATGTTGCTTAGAATTAAAAAGTTAAGTTGGAATGTTTTTTCGATGTTTCGCGTACATCATGTACCTTCAGGATTAGAAAACTGAATGTACCTGGAACTGCACAAGTTAAATATAATGAGTTAGTATAATAATTGGTTTTCAGGTGATTTTAGAGCATATTACTTTTAAAAAAAAAACGTTCAAAAACTTTGGATTTTTTTTACGTATCGTGTCTTACATCACGAAGCCATATTAGACCTGTTTTCGCTGTGGTAAATCCACCAGTAGATGAGCAGTTTTATCTTACATACATTATACTACAGACTAAATATTATAGTCAAATTACTTAATAGATCTAATATTTGCTAAATCACCAACACTTGTAGGAAAACTGGATCATGATTGATATCACTAAAAGACATAATTCCTTTCCAAAGGTGTTTATGAAATTTCCTGTTCGTGTGTGATACGGTATACAATTCACTACCGTCAAAAAGTATTTGCCCACCCAGAAATTTCAATGTAACTGCCAAAATTTAATACTTAATTAAACTCTTTTATTATATTAGGTAAATTTAATTGTTCTTAACAAGTGTCCATCATAAAATTGTTTAGATTAGCCTTTTTGGTGAAATCACAAATTAAAAACCAATTAGAACAAATTTCCAAGTTTTGCCTGATAATCGTTTTGAGGCGATTTCTGAGAATTCCAGTTGAAGCAAGAACTCATTTCAAGTTTCTAGGGATTATAGAAATCTCTAGTGACATTTTATGATAAAAACTATGCTATAAATACCATTGCCCTTTTGAAAATTAACCATTCGCAAACAGTACTTTGTCATTGATACAGGCTCAATTGTTTTGTGAAAATGCCCAAAACGAAAGAAGTTTCCGCTGAAAATCGGGCTCTGATAATTGCGAGACATCAAAATGGTCACTCGAGTCGACAAATCGCGAGTGATACGTGGATGCCAAGGAGACCGGTGGCTATATCGTAAAAAATTTTCTGCAAGACATGGTATTCTCAACCAAAAACGTTCAGGAAGGCCTCGAAAAACGACTCCCGCTGAAGACAAAGCTATAACAATGTCCCAGCAGACGTAATCGCCGCCTAATCGCACCAAAAATCACGGCTCAAGTAAATCTGGAGCGGCCCATCACCATCAGCGTGACAACCATGAAGTTGGAAAAATTTTTAGGATAGAAGGAATCATGCGAAAAGAACAGTATCAAGAAATTTTGCTAACCCAAATGCTTCCTTCTGGAAGAGATATTTTTCAAAGGAAATTTATTTTTCAGCATGACAACGACCTTAAACATTCTGCTAAACAAATTAGAGAACTTTTGGACCAATCGAAATCCGATGCCGTCCTGGAAGTGATGACTTGGCCTCCACAATCACCCGACTTGAACCCCATCGAATTGCTCTGGGAACATTTGGACAGGTGCGTTCGAAAATTCAATCCAACATCAGAGAATCACTTGTAGGAACTTTTACAAGTAGAATGGGTTAAAATAACCAAATAAACTACTGGACAGAATGCCGAAACTCTGTAAAGCGGTAATTAAAAACAAAGGAGGTTTCATAGATGAGAAAAATCCTGGAAAATCATGAATATTTTTCTGATTTTCTAGACTGTAAATAATGTGAAAATAAATAATAATTCATTAAAATTTAAAAAAAATATATATTATCTGGGTTTTTGTCGTCTCGGGACTGAAATAACTAGGTGGGCAAATACTTTATGACGGTAGTGTATGTAGGAGAAACTGGACGATCAATATCAATTAGAATTAAGGAACTTTAAAGATGTATCAAAATGAAAAAAAATATATTTACAGTGACCGGTAAGGAGTTCTCAACATATGGGAACATTTTTATTATTAGAGTATTCAAATTTCTTTTTCAAGTAATTAATTCTCCGATAACCTAGAAATTGCTTTTGACATGTCTGTCGTGATCGTTCGTATGGTGGGATATGGAATCATGAAAATTCGAGTTAATTGACAGAATATCGCAAAACTCAAAAAATAAAAAAGTACTTAGGATTTGATTTAAACTATATTTGCAAAGTTTTGAGCATCTGCATAAAGGCTAAAATCTTTTAATTTTTTTTGTCCAAGTAGTTTAATTGAGTTTCATTTACTTTGACTATAATTAGAAATATTTTTTTATTTTTTTGACAACTGGGAGAAATAATTCAAGAAATAAGTTTACGCTTTAACGCCGAATTTTTAACAAATTGCTATTTTAATTTTTTATGTAGATGCTCACACTTTGCAAGTAGGGCTTAACCAAATTTTGAATGCTTTTTATTTATGGAATTTTTCCATATTCGGTTAATTAATCCGACTTTTCATAATTCCATATCGGCTTATTCAAATTTATGTAATAAATATGTCAAAATCAATTGCTTGTTTATCGAACATGCAGAACTGATTACCGGAAGACGAAATTTAGGTACTTTAACAATAAAATAACCCGCCAAGCGCAAGTCGGATTTGCCCAATTAATGTTTTGCACGTTGATTGCTTTTAAAATAAAAATTTTTGTTACGTAGGTATAAAATGATTAATAACTTCACAAAACATACTCCAAATAAGTTTGCAACAAAGTTTGTTTCCGATCTTTTTTGAAAATTGATGACCTTGATTTTTTCTTTTATATACCAGATAAATTATTAAAGATAATGCACTCGTGATAACTTTTGTTCAATCTACACTCTGTGAAGAATATTCCAGAGTTTTTTCAAAATTTTTTGATCAATGATAAGGGGGAGTCGGACAGCGGCAATTTTTTAAAGTAATACAAAGAAAAGTGTGCCCAAATATTACATTTATTATATTTTTGAACTTGTGTTTTCACAAGCTTCCATTTGACACCCCACTCGATGACCTGGTAAAATATTTTTTTTTTCATTTTCGATTTCACCCCTCAAAACTAACCCTTTTAAGTCGAAATTTAACTACACCGCTCTAATGAGGCCATTAATTACTATGTTAGTGCCAAATTTCAACTTTCTGTGTCAAATAGATTCGGAGAAAAATTTGTGTGTGACAGACGGAGAGACACCGCAGAAATCTTTTAAGTGTTCCGTTCCAAAGGGATAATGTTCTCATATAAAAGACTGCTTGAAAAGCGTTGTACGCGGAGCAACAAGCTGAACCTCATACGGATGTGAAGTATTAGGTCGACGTGAATTTCTAACATGCACCGCTCTGGGAGGAATTAACCGGGCTACATTCTTCGAACACTTTCCATGAAAATACTTGTAGAACAGACTCAAGTCGCCAACCGTTTTTCGATGTTCCAGCGAATCAAGGCCGCCGGTCAGTTCCGGGTCTCCAATCAGACGAATAGCTCTTCTCTGAACAGAATCCAACAAATGCAGTGTATGTTTGAGAGCGGAGCCCCAAACATGGGAGCAGTATTCCATAGTTGGTCGAATTTGAGCTTTGTAAACAATTAACAGTTGTTGTGGAGTGTAACGCTTTCTAGTTCGAAATAATATTCCCAACTTTTGAGGAGCTCTCCTTGCTATGTCTACAATATGTTCATGCCAGGACATATTTGCTCCCAAATTAACGCCCAGTAAATTGAGTAACGACGCTAGGGGAATGGAGTGCCCCGACATAACTATGTGGGGTTCAGCAACGTTAACTTTTCTAGAAAAAAACTGCCTCCTGGGATTTTCGTAGCGTTAAATTCCACATAGTTACTGTCACCCCAAGATAGAATTTCTTCCAGGTCTTTGTTAAGTTGAACGACCTCCTGCTGTCTGCGGATATTCGCCTGAGTAGCCGATGTCCGAGCGTTCAGGTAAATGAAGAGATAAGCGTACTGTCATCTGCAAAGCTGTAGATTGGATTCCCGGTTTTTTCCAGCAGGTCGTTAATATAAATGAGATAGAGAGTAGGAGACAGTGGAGCCTTGGGGCACGCCGGCGTTGATAGTGACGCTATTAGAAAGAAATCCATCGACCGCTACTCGTATTTGTTTAATCTGTTGTAGCTGAACATAAAAATTTCAGTGGCATAACAAGGTAAAAGGGGCGGAGATGCATTTGGATATAAAGAGCGTCTCTTGAAGGATTAAAAGATAGATTAAAGGCTGAGCTGCTTATAGAGGGAGTCAATCAACAAACAGGAGGTGCCAACCAACATGTGAAACCTTTTGAATAAAAAAAAACTGTTGAACTCGGAATATTTAGCCCTTCCCAACACAGTAAACTACAAATCGATGACTGTGTGGTTGAGATTTTTTACAAAGAGAACCCTTTCATGCAGTGGAACTTTATCAACCCATTTAAATATCGATTACTGTTGGGAAGGGAAATATCTCCCCAACAAAAAAAAAAGATAAAAAAAATCATGTGTCTCTAAGTGCGCATATTCAAAAACTTGAAATTGCTTTGCCCCGTTTCTGTTTTTATTATTATTATCTGTAGCCTAGTCTTGATCAGTAAACAAAAAAAATTGAATAGGTTTTAATAATTTAAGTTTTGTGCCGAACATTTTTCAAGAATTTAACTTAGTGTTTTATATATGTGGCAACATTTATCATGGACCCTGGCCTTGTTTTACCTAACAATTAAGTGAATGTTTCCGCACACTAGTAAAAAAATTAATTTAAATATTCACATTATTGAGAAAATATCTCTTATGTCTTTTTTAAAAGTATTTGTTTCTAATGGCAACATATTTTTATTTTTACATATTGTGTTGCTGTTATCGTTATCGGAAAAGCTAATGACCTGAAATAAATAATAAAAATGCTAAAACAAATAAAGTTTGCTATCTTATATTAACTATTCGATTAGTATAAATTTACAGGATGTTCTACAAATTATAGATGAAACAGAAAAGGGTGATAAAGAATGCCGTTTGGAACAAAAAAGTCGTATAAAATTTGTCTTATTTTATTTTTTTCTTGTATTCTCGAAAAAAATCACCCTCCTATTTTTTGCATTTCTGTACGTTTTCGTGCCCTCAGATCATAAAAAAAAACATAGTCTCCGATTTCCGCCAGTCTGTCGATCTGTTGCTTTACTGGCGCTATCACTTCTCGATCCTGAAAAGGACGTCCTCTCAGATGCTATATTCCGAGTCACTTTTCTAACATCCTCCTCTACCCATTTAACCCCTTACATGTTTGACTATAAATACACGTAAATCTACTTAAAGTCCGTTTGTTTGGAGTTGATAGCACACAACATGGGTTATAAACATTAAAATGTCATAAACCATAGGCGTTCCAAAACAGCGCGACCTTGTTTTAAAGAATATTTTATTACATGCCTTTTACACTGTACAATAAGCTATATAAATCGACCTATTTCAAAGTTTATTTTAATGAGTAAATGATGAAACTAAAAATGTTATTTGTATGATAAAGGCCTAAACGAGTACATTTACAATTCTTAAGAACTAGAAATCATATATAAAGCTTAATGATAATAGGTACAATATAATTATTTGGGATTTTAGCAGTTATTGATATATAATTAAAGTACTTATCGGTAGGTAGGTGCCTAAGTACCTAAGATTACAATAAAAAATATTCTGTGTAAGTATAAAAATAAAGCAAAACTCTATAATATGCTCCCAACTCATGCATCAGGGACGCCTTCCGATTTCCGCCAGATGCCTGCCGCCAATTCCCTAGGCCGTCTGACACGGATGAAGACGATGACCCCCCATCGCCCGCCTTTGACAGAACATTGTTAATCTAGATTAAGTTATAATAAGTCCTAATTTAAGTTAACACTAAGTCCTAAGGTAAGTTAGCGTAAGTCTTAGGCTAAGGTAGTTTAAGTCTTAGAATTAAAAAAATTATGTATTAACAAACGCATCTCCTAAGTTAAATTAATATAGGACCACTAGTATAAGAGCTGAAGTTAGGGTAGTATAAGCAAACATTCATATTAAGTTTCTTTTGTATATTCATAAATGTAAGTAAGAGGCGTAGCCCTACTTTTAAATCCAATAAAGACAACAGATTTTATAATATGCTTAGTTCACATCAGAACAGCGATGTCTTCATCTTTCAGTTTTGCCCCGGTCAAATTTCGTGGAATCTCTAAATCTGCATTTTCCCTGCGAGAAAAAACAATGATACTTGACGTCCACGATGCTCTAGTGCATCAACAGCCAACAAGCCAAGTCCGTGAAATTGTGGAAACCTGTGCCAACACGACGGGAGTTGGGTCAGCAATTGTTTATAGATTTCTAAAAGAAAGAAAACGCGGTCCTTGCAACGAACCTCAGAATCACAAAGGAAAGGAGCCTTAGACGTCGATGAAGACTTTAAAAACGCAATAAGAAGAAAAACACATTTTTTTTATTAAGAAAGAAATAACTATACTACATGAAGTTTTGCAAGAAATCAGAGAAGACCAGGACTTACCAGATTAAAAAAAATGAAAATTATTGAAAATCCTTTATAACCGGAATTTTCGTTGGGAAAAACATAATAGAAAAATCTGTTTTTATCGATAAAACAGAAATAATTTGTTGGAGAAGAGAATATCTACGAGCAAACAACACGAAAATTTTGAGCCGAAGAAAGAAATAGTTTTTATTTAGATGAGACTTGGGTGAATGAGGGACACACAATGAAAAATTCTGGATTGACAAAAACTTTAAGAGCAGGCTCATTATAGCACATATTGGTAGTGAAAACGGATTTCTCGACGGTAGCTTGTTGGAATTGGAATCAAGGTCAACTAAAGATTACCATGAAGAGATGACGGCCGATGTTTTTGAGGGGAACTTCCAACAAATGATTGAATGTATACCAGCAGAATTAGTTATAGTATTAGACAATGCCCCATACCATTCTCGATTATTAAAACGACTCCCGACAAATTCATGGAAGAAAGCAGATATTCTTTAATGGATAAGAGGGACATAAATCTCAATCATGAAGATGGTATATTAAAAGCGGAACTTGGCAAAATTGCGAAACAAAATAAGGCACAGTTCAAGAAATACGCAGAGTATGAGATGACAAAGGAACGGAATATCACAGTGCTTAGGTTACTTCCATATCATCGCGAATTGAATCCCATAGAGCCAATTTGGGCACAAATGAAAGGTTCCGTTGCAAGGAAGAACACCACGTTCAAATTTTAAGACGTAAGGCAATTATTACTAGCCGGAATAGAGAGGATCAAAGAGGATAATTGGAAAAATGCCATTAGACATGCTATAGAAGAAGAAAATTAAATGTGGAAACTTGTCGAATATATCGAAGAAGATTATCAATTTAAGGGAAGTCGAGTCTTCGGATTTTAAAGATGATGATTGTTTTTGATTGTAATTAAAGTACTTATATATCGTGAATTGTGAATTTGTATATATAGATAGATCTTACAGATAAAAAAATTTTGGTAATAAATCTTATATTTCTAAAACTTTATTTTTAAGACAATTTTATTTATTAAGTACTTGAAGCAGGTTACGCTCGGACGGCTTTGCTACCGATGAACCCTCATCGTATAGCAAGGGTTTTTTTGCTTAAAATAGGGTGAACCCTTAGAAATAATTCAAAACAGGTAGCAAAATCCAGTAAAATGCATAAGAAATCTCTTTTTTTTGGGCGCATCCCACCATGTATTTGCATCTACAATGAGAGAATTCTGCTATCAACGCCAAACAAATACACTATAAGGTATGTTCAATAAATTGTGGCAGAAATGCTTAAAGCGACAGAAGAGACCGGTGTTAACTTAATCCACGAAATATGCAATAAGATCTGTGAATGGCCTATATATGTTTATATTTATATATATATATATATATATATATATATATATATATATATATATATATATATATATATACATAAAAGCGGATTCACAGAAAAAAAAAACTATTTTTTCATTGATTTAGGTGCCTTGAAACATAAATAAAGTCAAAAGCTCAGAGGAAGATTTTTCTCGAATACAATACAGGCCCGGGAATTAAAAACAAAAAATCTTATACCTTGAAAATTGAGGAATTGGGATATTCTCGGCAATATTTATTGAGGGCTGATTATTTAAAATGACCTAATTTATCATCTTCTTCATTTTATCAATCACTTTTTGAATCAGTTGAAATTTTTAATAGTTATAACATAATTGTCCCTCAGGTTTTAGTTTTTGTAGTGCTAAGAGTGAATAAAAATCAAAAATAAAAAGTGGCCTGGACCATTGTTGGTGTTACCTCAAATGAAAAGAAACTACGAGTCTGAGCTGTAAACATAGAGAGAAGGTAAACGAAAATAGACTTACGTTCCAAGTTCCATATCCAATTTGAGGCATTCTTACGTCCTTGGTAATATTGACAAACTCCATTTTAGTTTCTTCCATTTTTATGCTTTTTTTGGAGTTAACAAGAACGTTTCGACAAATTGAATTCACCTGTGATAGCGTTGCTGTACTTTGGGTTGCAGGAATAACAAAAAGGCTATTTTTTAACAATTTACTCGCAAAAATTTGTGTAAAACGTACCGGTTGGTGTAGTTTTAATAAAATCATTACATTACAGGCATAAGCCTTCAAAGATTAATTAATTTTGGTATAACAATGATTCCTTCAATTTTTCGTAGTACGTGGTAACAGTTCTTAACAATCTATTTTTGTCGGGAATTTTAGCGAAAACACGTAAATTAAATAAAAACATTTTACTTACAAGTAGGCTCAAGAGTTTTTGGTCTAGGCACTTAAAACACTTTTTTTTTGGCAAAATTCGACTTTATTCATAAATATAGTCTCCTTCAAGAGCGATACAATCAGTACAACGCTTTTCTAACATTTACATATACCAGGTGTACAAGTACGAAATGCGGATTTTTTTCTTCTAAAAAAACATGTTAAATTCGGAAGAATGATAAAAAGTGCTCTATTTAAAGTATGCTCCATCGTTTGTTATACATTTTTTCCATCTTTCGGGCAATTTGTGAATACCACGCCAGTAAAAAGCTTCCCCTTTTGCTGTGAACCATTCATCGAGCCATTTTTTCTCATCTTCATACGAATCAAAGCGCTGCTCAGCAAGTACGTGACCCATCGATGCAAACAAGTGGTAATTGGAAGGAGCCAAGTCTGGTGAGTAAGCCGCATGGGGTAGAACTTCCCAGCTGAGTGCTTCCAACGTGTCGCGAACTGGTTTTGCCGTATGTGATGGAGCATTGTCATGAAAGAAAAATGACTTTGCGTTGCCTCTTTCCGCATTCTGGCCTTTTTTCAAGTAGCGAACGTTTCAAATCGGTCAATTGTTGTTGGTAACGTTTATTATTAACCCTTTCCCCAGGTTTTAACAGCTCATAATAGACCACGCCCCTCTGGTCCCACCAAACACAGAGCATCGTCTTTCTGCCATGCAAAAACGACTTTCTTTTGTATCGAGCGAGCAAAATGTCACACGTGTTTTTGTGCTTTTCTATTTGCCTGTCGTTCAACTCATGTGGTACCCATCTACCGGTCTTCTGAATCTTTCCCATCTCTCGTAACCGATTAGAAACAGCTTCTTGACTAACGCCCAATTGCTCGGCAAGTTGTTTTTGTGTTTGCGAATCATCTTCGTCCAACAATGCTTGCAATTCCACATGTTTGCATTTTTTTGGCGGTTTTCCATGTTCCTTGTCTGCAACATCGAAGTCACCACTCTTGAAACGCCGAAACCACCGTTCACACGTATCTTGCAATGGAGCATGTTCACCACAAGCTTCTCGAAGTAATTGGTATGATTCAACAGCAGTTTTCTTCAAATAAAAACAAAAAATTAATGCTGTCCGCGAATGTTCTTTGTTCGGTATAAATTTCGATATATTGAACACAACACTATGCACACACTTTTCCAATTTATCACTCATGCGCGTCTGACACTTGTTGATGACACAACAAAATGGCGCAGTGTCAAATCTTTATAGCACAAACTGCATTGGTGCACCATCTGTTGTCTGAAATTCGCATTTCATACTTGTACACCTGGTATATCTTTCTTGTAGAAGGATTTATCTTTGCCTTTAAAATAGACCTCAGTTTCGGTGATAACTACGTCACTGGAGCCAAATCTCTTTCCCGCGAGCATTTTTTGAAGGTCTGCGAATAGATAGTAGTCGCTGGGGGCCAAAACTGGAGAATACGGTGGATAAGGAAGCAATTTGAACTTCAATTTTATGTAATTTTACCATCGTAACCGTTGAGCATTTTTTTCTTGTTCATTTAGAACCGTTTCTTTGCAGTTCTGCCTTTAAATGCACCAATAACTTTACATAATATTCGCTATTGATTTCCCTTTCTTAGCATAGTCGATGAGAATTATTCCATGCGCATCCCAAAATATAGAGGCCAAAACCTTCCCAGCAGACTGTTGTGTCTTTGGTCGCTTCGGGTGGCTTTTACCGGCTGCTGTCCACTCAGCTGACTGCCGATTTAATTCCGGTGTGTAGTGGTGGATCCATTTTTCAACTATTGTGACATATCGCATGAAAAAAAATCCTTTTTATTGAGCTTAAACAGGTCCAAACAGCGCTCGGAATTAGCAGCACGTTGTTGTTTTTGGTCCACTGTGAGCAAACGCGGTACCCACTTCGACTAGAGAGATCAACACGTTCTTTGGATACCTTTAGGGTGTCAGCTATCTGACATGATTTGAGATCTCAGATTAAGATTTGCACATGGAACGCAAAAACAATGTCACAGGCTGGAAAGATATTTAATGTTATCCAAGAGATGAAACGTCTGAATATCAAGATTATGGGAATAAGCGAAATGCGTTGGCCAGGAGCGAATTATGTAGATATCAATGAACATCGTGTATACATCAAATAACGAACATAAGCATGGTGTGGGGATTATACTGTGTAGATTTGTCGCAGAATCAGTTATCAACTTCATACCAGTTTCAGAGAGAATTCTACTTCTTCAGATTAATGTTAGTCCTGCTCGATTGAACATCATACAGATTTACGCCCCAACAACGGATTATGATGACAACGTAATTAAAGAATTCTACGCCCAGGTAATTGAAGTAAAGAAACAACTACCAAAAAAGGACATAACAATAGTAATGGGAGATTTCAATGCGAAAATAGGAAGGGGACGAGAAGATGACTTTGTCGGTCCCTGTGGACTAGGCGAAAGAAACGATAGAGGTGAACAACTCAGCACCTTTGCAAACGAGCAAGGATTGGTAGTGCTGAACACATTCTTCACTCTTCCTCCACGTAGGCTGTATACATGGATGTCGCCTATGGATTCTGTTGATAACATAGTAAGGAATCAAATTGACTACATCCTTATAAATAAAAGATACAGGAATAGCTGTACGGCCATAAAAACATATCCAAGAGCTGACTTGCAGTCGGATCATGTTCCCTTAGTGGGCTCATTCAGAGTAAAACTAAAGAGAATCAGAAAGCAATCAAAAAAGAGATATGACCTGGGGAAGTTAAAAATATCAACGATAAGAGAACAAGTAGAACAGAGTATCAATAACGAATTAACTAGAATGACGGACTCCTCCACTGTGGAAGAGCAGATCGAAAAATTAAATATAACAGTTCAAGACATCAAGGATGAGCTATTAAAACCTGAAACAATAAAGAAAAACTCGTGGATGACAGATGAAATTCTCCAACTGATGGAAAAAAGACGGCTTTATAAAAGTAATCCAGGAGAATATGGGAGGATTAACAAAGAAATCCTCAGGAAGATCAGAATTGCAAAGGAGAACAAACTAAAAGAACAGTGCGTTGAAATAGAAACTCTTCAGAGAAAACACGACCATCTGAATGTTTATCGTAAAGTGAGAGAAGTAACAAGACAAAATAAAGCTAATAGAACAAATAAGCTGGTAGATGAGGAAGGATCGGTCATAGTGGATAGGGACGAAATTATGAACGCGTGGAAAAGATACATTGAGCAACTGTTCTATGACAATCGACCAGAACCTAGCATGATAGATGGGAATACGGGTCCGATCATTATCGAAGAAGAGGTCAAGAGTGCAATAAGAACAGTGAAAGAGGGCAAGACACCAGGCCCAGACAACACAGAAATAGAATTTCTTAAGCTTTTAAATGACGAGAACGTGAAATGGCTGACATCAGTGTTCAACCGTGTCTACAATTCTGGAATCATTCCCTCTCAATGGATAAAGGCCGAATTCATAACTCTACCAAAAAAACCTGGGGCTAAAGCATGTGGAGAGTATAGGACAATTAGTTTGATGAGCCACCTTTTGAAAGTGTTCCTTAAAGTAATTCATAGAAGAATATATAAACTATGTGAAGATCCGATATCTCCTACACAGTTCGGTTTTAGGAACGCTGTTGGTACACGTGAAGCTTTATTTAGTGTACAAGTATTATTTCAACGCTGTAGAGACGTGAACGTTGACATCTATGCATGCTTTGTGGATTACCAAAAGGCGTTTGACAGAGTACAACACCACAAGATGATAAACATCCTGAAGAACATAGGACTGGATGATAAAGATATAAGAATCATTGAAAACCTGTATTGGAATCAATCGGCGTATGTGAGAATAGGAGAAGACCGTACGGATGATATAAAAATCCGTCGAGGTGTCAGACAAGGATGCATATTATCTCCACTATTATTTAATATTTATTCCCAACAGATATTTGAGGAGGCTCTGGCAGATCTTGATGTCGGAATTCTACTGAATGGTGAGAGAATGAATAATATTCGATACGCTGATGACACTGTCATATTCACCGATAACCTAGACGACCTAAATTTACTAATGAACAGAGTAACGAACTGCAGTCAGAGATACGGTCTTGATATTAACATAAGTAAAACAAAACTAATGGTGATTAGTAAGAAGGAGTTACCTAATTGCCAATTAAAAGTCAATCAGATAAACATTGAAAGAGTAAATAAGTACACATACTTGGGCACCAACATCAATGACCAGTGGGACCACTCGCAAGAAATAAGAAGTCGTATCGAAAAGGCTAGAGCAGTATTCACCAAAATGAGCTCTATATTTAGAAATCATAACTTGACAATGGAAACAAAAGTAAGGTTTCTACGCTGCTATGTGTTCTCCATTTTATTTTATGGAGTGGAGGCATGGACTCTGACAGAGGCAGTAAGTAAAAGGCTGGAAGCCTTTGAAATGTGGCTGTATCGAAGGATGTTGAGAGTGTCATGGACGGATCGGGTCACAAACGAAAGAATTCTTCAAAGAATGAATAAAGAAAAAGAAGTTCTAGTTACCATCGAGCAACGTAAACTACAATATCTCGGCCACATTATGAGGAATGAGGACAGATTTTGTCTATTACAAAATATACTTCAGGGCAAGGTGTGTGGAAGGAGGAGTGTTGGAAGAAGGAGAATTTCATGGCTCAAAAATCTTCGCACTTGGTTTTCAATGACCACAACGCAGCTGTTTAGAGCTGCAGTCAATAAAGTAATGATAGCTAATATGGTTGCCAACATCCGGAACGGATAGGAACTAAGAGAAGAAGAAGTCAGCTATCTATCTGATGTTTTCCAGTGTAACCACCTCAGTTGGACATTCGGAGCGTTCAGCATCATTTGTAACTGTACGACCGCGTTTAAATTCATCATACCAGTAAGTGATGAGTGATTTTCTAGGGGCAGAGTCCCCGTAACATTTATCAAGGCATCGCTTTGCTTGAACGGTATTTTTTTCCATCAAAGAACAGTGTTTAATCAACATACGAAATTCGATTTTCCCCATTGTTTTGAAAATGTCAAAAGTAGCGTCACTAAAATCACTGTAACTTGTAAACTAATGGTCAAAATGTTACGAAATTTTGACACGTATCGTTTGAAGATTGGTACTTCCTAAAAATCATATGGGTTTTTGGATTTTTTGAAAAGGGCGACATCTATGTGTCAGACCAAAAACTTTTCAGCCTACGTGTTATTTTATTTATTTTTTGCAATTTCTAAAAACCTAAAACCTCATCAATTAAATTATTTTCTTTGTCAAATTTGTAGGTGTAATTATGTGTTTTGTTACGGAGGAATAGTTTCTTATACGGTTAATGTTTTATAGTTGGTTTTGCAAAAACTCTAAATTATTTTTTATTGACCTTAGTTACGGTATATTTGGTTCATATAATGCTAGGCAAGTCTTTATTAAATTTCCTTATTATTGTTCACAATATAGCATTCAAATTAAAATATCTAATCAGAACAATCATTATAACAATATTCTTTCTCTTAAGTCTGGTTACGCTGCAGAGATATATATGGTGTTCCAAAAACTAACGTATTCCTTTCGAGGGATGATAGGCCGGCTTATAACTCATTAGAATATGTAAATATGACACTTTTATGAATTTCGTGAAAATCTACACTGTAGATTAGTTTATCGAATGCCACAACTCCAAATTTGCGTATTCTAAGATTCTAATTATTGTTACGTAATCCTGAATAACCCTGCTGTTGATCACAGTGCAAAATAAATCTAATTGTTAATAATTAGGCCTGTGGGGAAAAAAATATTTTTGCAAGTATCATGTAAAAAACATTTATATCACAACACACAATATCTCGAAATCTAACGATTTTTCACTAAGGTCATATTTATATATTCTGGTGAGTTATGAGATGATATATTTTGTTTTATAGGTCCAGCAGAGGTGCTGCAGGGAAGTCCCTAAAGCGCTCCAGGAGCGGCACGTGTGCGGCCTCTAAGGGAACGCATTTGTTTTTGAAACAGCCTTGTATATATATATATATATATATATATATATATATATATATATATATATATATATATAAATATATATATGTAGTAATGGTTTTTCGGGAATCCCGTGTTAGCTTGAAGTCCCTTGATGGACGGTTTCGCTGACGTTTCGATGGAATCTCATCCATCTTTTTCAAAGCGTTGATCACTGGTCGGTGTCTTGGCGTCGAATGTCGAGACTGGCCCTGAGTGCGCCGGTTTTATGTACTCGGGGGTGTTTCTATTGGTCGGACGGATCTGGCCAATAGAGGCTCGGCTTTGGCTGCGCGTTGTCGGTCCTGTGGTTCTTTGTAATGTTTGTGTTAGTGAAGTAACATATGGTTGAATTATTGTTTCTCTTGGTTGGACTTGGTACTGGGATAGAATATGTTTCCAAGAGTTCGGTAAACGTTGGCTATCATCCCGATTATTTAAGTTGTTGGGCCTCTTTTCTATTTCTATGGCTTCTTTGATTACCCTAGCGGATAGGTTATTACTTTTTTGTAGGGTTCTGGTTTTGTCAAAATCGATTTTGTGGCCGGTATTGTGTGCATGTTGTGCTAGAGAAGAGGTGGTGGATTTTTGTTTTACGGCGTTTTTGTGCTCGTCTCTTCTGACACTAATTTTCCTGTTTGTTTGGCCTATGTATGAAAGACCGCAGTCCTGACACGGAATTTCATATACGCCTTGGTCTTCTAAGGCTATAATGTCTTTTGGTGTAGGTAGAATATCTTTAATTTTTTGGTTGGTTGTGTAAATGGTCTCAATTTGATGTTTTCCTAGAAGTCTTCCTATTTTGTCTGTGATGCCTTTTACATATGGGAGAAATGCTTTTGTAGTATATGTCTTTCTTTCCTGTTTGTGTTGTTTATTTAGGGCCCGCCGGATCGTGTTTTGACTATATCCATTTGAAAGTAAAACGGTTCGAAGGAGCTTGGTTTCTTGTTGCAAATGTTCCTTGTCTGTTAGGGTTTCTGATCGGTGAGCTAAGGATTTGGCAACGGAGAAGAGTTGGGCTGGGTGATGATGTGAGCTGGCATTTAAGTATCTGTTTGTATGTGTCGGTTTTCTATATACTGAGTGAGACAAAGAACCATCTAATTTTCTTTGAAGCAAGACATCTAGGAATGGTAGTTGTTCTGCTGCTTCCCTTTCCATTGTAAATTTAATGTTTGAATGTATGTTGTTAAGGTGTTCCAGGAACTTGTTTAAGTTGTCTTCACCGTGTTGCCATACCACAATAAACAACACAAACAGGAAAGAAAGACATATACTACAAAAGCATTTCTCCCATATGTAAAAGGCATCACAGATAAAATAGGAAGACTTCTAGGAAAACACCAAATTGAGACCATTTACACAACCAACCAAAAAATTAAAGATATTCTACCTACACCAAAAGACATTATAGCCTTAGAAGACCAAGGCGTATATGAAATTCCGTGTCAGGACTGCGGTCTTTCATACATAGGCCAAACAAACAGGGAAAATTGTGCCAGAAGAGACGAGCACAAAAACGCCGTAAAACAAAAATCCACCACCTCTTCTCTAGCACAACATGCACACAATACCGGCCACAAAATCGATTTTGACAAAACTAGAACCCTACAAAAAAGTAATAACCTATCCGCTAGGGTAATCAAAGAAGCCATAGAAATAGAAAAGAGGCCCAACAACTTAAATAATCGGGATGATAGCCAACGTTTACCGAACTCTTGGAAACATATTCTATCCCAGTACAAAGTCCAGCCAAGAGAAACGATAATTCAACCATATGTTACTTCACCAACACAAACATTACAAAGAACCACAGGACCGACAACGCGCAGCCAAAGCCGAGCATATATTGGCCAGATCCGTCCGACCAATAGAATCACCCTCGAGTACATAAAACCGGCGCACTCAGGGCCAGTCTCGACATTCAACGTCAAGACACCGACCAGTGATCAACGCTTTGAAAAAGATGGATGAGATTCCATCGAAACGTCAGCGAAACCGACCATCAAGGGACTTCAAGCTAACACGGGATACCCGAAAAACCATTACTACATTTCACACCCGTGAGAACAGTCGTCAAAACATATATATATATATATATATATATATATATATATATATATATATATATATATATATATATATATATATATATATATATATATATAGCATGTCGATGCTACGAATACGTTAATATTATGAGGTGTTATAACTGCTACGGATTTAAGCATTTGGCAAAGGAATGTAAGCATGAAAAAGTGTGTGAAAGATGCTCAGACGGAAATCATGAAACTAGAAATTGTAATAGTGATTTCCTGCAATGTGCAAACTGCAAATCTAGTAATGAGAAGTATAAGCTGGGATTGGATGTAAAGCATTCTACCTTTAGTATGGATTGTCCACATACCTGCACTGGGTCAAAGGTGAGAGAGCCAGAATCAATTATGTGGAAGTTTAAAAATGTAAGCGGAGGGGAGAAAATTTATGCAGATACCACTGGGTCTTTAAGAGAAATCACTATCCTTCGTCAAAATATACAGTGTATACGAACAAAGACTTTAGAAATGCAAATGTATATAGAAAGCATGAATAAAAAACCTGATCTAATTTGTCTGTCGGAGCACTGGATGGAAAAAGAAGAAGAAAGTTTTATAAGGATTCAAGGGTATAAACTTGGATCTTCTTTTGCAAGACTTAGCATGAAGCATGGACGTGCATGTATCTTTGGAAGGGAAGACCTTCATTTTGAAGAAGACAAGAATATTGTGCAAAGGAGTGTTGAGTGGTCTATAGAATGTGCTGGTGTCGTAGCCAAAGACTTAAGGTTACTAGTTGTTTGTGTATATAGGAGAGGATTGGGGTCGTTTGAGATATTTATAGAAAAATTGGAACAAATATTAGATTATATTAGGGTAAAGTATGTTAAATTTAAACTTGTATTGGCCGGAGATTTTAATTTAAACATGTTAGTAAGAACGGTTCAGAATGACCTATTTATGGATCTATTGTCGGGTTATAATTTGAGGCAGGCTATTTTTGCACCGACAAGGGAGGCAAAGAACTCGTCCACACTTATAGATAATATTTTTGTAAATATTGATAGTTTTAGTGCTGCTCTGATTGAAAATGCTCTCTCGGATCATCATGCGCAGCTTATTTCATTTCACTCAGAGCAGGTTGGATCTTTAGATTACAAGTATATTAAAAAAAGAATATTTTCAAGAAAAAGATTACTTCTGTTTAGGCAGGAGCTGCAGACTGTTGATTGGAGCCCCATACTGTAGTGCAATGACGTCAATGTATGCTATAATACATTTATAAATATAATAAAATGTCCAATGAACGTAATTTTTCCAACAAAAAAATATAATTGTAAAAAACTTCATAATGGATGGATAACTAAAGGTATAAAAATTTCATCTAAAAATAAAAGGAAACTATACTGTGATAAAAAGAAAGGTAAAATATCTAACGATAAATTCAAGAGATACGATAAAATTTTAAAGAAAGTTATATTGGAAGCTAAAAGAAAATCAAATACTGAATTTATTTTGAATTCTGATAATAAAACTAGGGCAACTTGGTCATTAGTAAGGAATATATCTGAAAAATCTCAAAAATTTCAATAATCGATACTTTTGCGCCGAAATATGGGGATTCAGTGACAGCATTAAATGCTTTAAACTATTACTTCATTAATTCTTGTCCAGATGTTGATGGTAGTGGGACAGTTGACTCATTCTCTATAGAAGAGTGACATCGGACGATATTCTTAGAACCAACTAGCATTGAAGATATCTGTAGATGCATAAAAAATGTGAAAAACAAAAAAATCCGTAGGAGAGGACCGGGTGCCTGTTTCGCTGCTGAAGGAGACGGCAGATATTATATCTATACCTTTGGAATATATTATTAATGTTATGTTCTCGACAGGAATCGTCTCAGACCAATTAAAGCTTGCACATATAAAAGCAATGTATAAAAAAGGTGACAGAGCTGAAGAAAAAATTATAGATCGGTATCACTGCTGTCAAATGTAAACAAAATTTTTGAAAAAATATTATACTCCAGATTAATATCTTTCCTTGAGCGAAACAATGTCCTGGCTGATCAGCAGAATGGCTTCAGTCGACATAAATCTACTATTAGAGCTATTTATCAAGCCATGTCAGAGATTCTTAATTTTTTAAATGATGATAGGGTGACTGTGGCCATGCTTCTCGATTTGTCAAAAGCATTTGACTCAATACTTTGCTTAAAACTAGAGAAGTATGGAATTAGAGGAGTAGCTCTTCAGCTCATAAAATCATATTTAAAAAACAGAACACAATGGTGTTATTGAAACAGATCCTTGTGGAAAGCTTGCTTGCTCTGAGAAGGTCATAATAAAAAAGGGTGTACCTCAAGGTTCAATTTTAGGACCCCTATTATATATATATATATTGTATACTAATGAATTGCCTAAAGTGTCGCATGACTATATAGTGCTGTATGCCGATGAAACTACCCTTATCTTTAAAGAGGATAATAAACATCTCTTAATTCAAAAAATGGTTAATACTCTAGACCTATTAAGGCAATATTTTACTTCGAATGATCTACTCTCAAATATCTCAAAAACACAGATCATTCTATTTTTTAACAGGAGTAATGAACGCGTAACAGTAACATATGACAACATTGATGTAGTTTCGGGAGATGAGATTTTATTTCTTGGAGTGATTGTGGACAGGAGACTTGACTGGAAGTGTCATGTCAGCGCTTTAGCCAATAATATGGCTAAGTATTGTTACGCGCTAAGAGTCATTTTAGATTATGTTGGTAAAGACGCAGCACTGTCTTCTTATTACGCCTACATTCATTCGCGTATGAGATATGGAATCATCTTTTGGGAAAATTCCTGTGAAATAAACAGAATTTTGGTTTTGCAGAAAAGGTCTCTAAGAGTAGTGTACAGAATAAAGGCAAGAGATAGTTTTAAAAACGTATTCATTTCAAAACGGATTTTTACTGTAATAAGTTTGTATATGTATGAAGCAGTGTTATTTGTTCATAGTAATAAAGACCTATTTCAAGAATGCATAAGAGTGCATGAACATAACACCAGGTTAAAAAATGATTTAAAACCAAATAAAAGTAAATATTCCTATATACAAAAGAATGTACATTTTTGTATTCTAAGATTGTACAATAGTTTTCCTAATCATGTTAGAATTTTAAGAACGAACTTGCTGAAACTAGTAATTAAGAATTATTTAGTCCGTAAGGCGTTTTATAGTTTGGAGGAGTTCTTTGCTGATGAATCTCGGCTATTTTTATGTATGTAACTAGAATATTTGATAAAATGCAATATTTTTTAGTTTAAGAACTTTTGACATTGTTCCACGCTCCTATATGGAGCTTGGTAATTTACAAGGAATAAATAAAAACATTATCTATCTATCTATCTATCTATCTATCTATCTATCTATATATATATATATATATATATATATATATATATATATATATATATATATATATATAGAAAGCGGGTATATAATCTTCGCGACCCTGCTAACGCCAGCGTTAGTCTCCTCCCACTTCCTAATATGGGGGGACATCAGGTCCTAAAAACATTAATCCTTCACCACATACTATCCTTCCAACTCCTTACCTCTTGTCAACACGTTTGACCGGCGCGGCAAGGAAATGGCTACAAAACCCAATATGAAAAATGAAAATGTCGAATTTTCAAAACGCGGTATCCCAGGCGAGTAGAGGTAAGTCAAAATCTCGCACTGCTTTTGCAGTCATTCCCATGGATTCTGGGGGGACAAATATTCGAAAATAAAATACAATGGTATACCCCAACATATAGACAACCCAAAAAAACAGAATGGTACTTAGCAACCTACAACACAAGAACTTTAAGATCCGAACAAAAATGATCGAATTGGAAGAAGAACTTAAAAACATAAAATGGGCAGTGTTGGGCTTAGCAAAAGTAAGAAGAACAAGCGAGTCTCGTATCACTCTAAAAAGTCGCCATAAATTCTTCTATAAAGGCAATGAAAGTAAGAAAATTGGAGGAGTCGGTCTACTTATACACAAAAGGATAGCAGAAAATATTGTTCAGTTCCAAGCCATATCGGAAAGAGTGATTTCAGTAGATATACAGCTGAACAGACGATGCAAATGTAAGATCATTCAGGTATATGCGCCGATATCAGATAGCGAGGAAGAATAAATTAACCAATTCTACGAAGATATAAATAAAGCATCTATGTCTGTCTGTTCGTTAGTGCGTTTATCACTCGAGAACCACTTATCCGATTTACGTGCCTTTTTTTTTTAAACATACATATGTTCTCTGGCCAGGTTATAGGCTATATTTTATTACGTTAGGTAAGATAAGGAATAAACAGTGATGATAATAGTGAATCAAGTCAGAAAAAGGTTTACCGCTAACGTGTTCTTTTCCAATCCACTGCCTAAACCATTAAATATGGAACAATATCATGTAGCAAAGAATACAATATTTATAAAATGCAACGTTTCTCTGTCTGTCTGTCTGTCCGTTAGTGCGCTTATGACTTGAGAACCACTTATCCGATTTACATATATTTTTTTTAATTCATACATTTGTTTTCTGGCCAGGTTATCTATAATCTTCTATAATATATATAAAATGCAATGTCTCTCTGTCTGTATGACTGCTTGTCCGTTAGTGCGCTTATCACTCGGGAACCACTTATCCGATTTATGTTTTTTTTTTAATGCATACATTTGTTCTCTGGCCAGGTTATCTATAATCTTCTATAATATATATGAAAATGCATCGTCTGTCTGTCTGACTGACCGTTAGTGTGCTTATCACTCTAGAACTACTTATCCAATTTACGTGTTTTTTTTTTTAATTCATACATTTGTTCTCTGTCCAGGTTATCTATCTATAATATAGGGTGGCCCAAAATTACCGAAGGGGTTTGAGTTCATTATAACTTTTTATTTAAGACATAATTATAATTTTTTTTTTTAAATATAGTTTATTAATGGAGAATATTTTTAATTTAATTATGAAAAATTATGGTGGCGATTTTCTGCTTCGCATATTCGTGCTCTTTCCAAGACATTTTCCATAACCTTTCGCAAAACTTCAGGTGTTATGTTGTTGATTTCGTAGCGTATATTGTTTTTTAATTGCTGGATGGTTCTAGGCTTATTAATATAGACTTTTCCTTTCAAATAACCCCAAAAGAAAAAAGTCTGGAGCGGTAAAATCCGGTGAACGCGGAGGCCAATTAAAATCGCTTGTACCCCTTCGGTAATTTTTGGGCCACCCTGTATATATTATATATATATATATATATATATATATATATATATATATATATATATATATATATATATATAATGCAATGTCTCTTTGTCTATCCGTTAGTAAGCTTATCACTCGAGAACCACTTATCCGATTTACATACTTTTTTTAAAGATACATATGTTCCCTGGCCAGGTTATAGGATATATTTTATAACGTTAGGTAGCATAATAAGCAATGACGATAATAGTGAATCAAGCCGGAAAAAATTTTGCCGTAAGCGCTTTTTCTTGCAATACACTGCCTAAACCATTAAATATGGAACAATATCATGCAGCAAAGCATATAATATATATAAAATGCGATGTCTCTCTGTCTATCTGTTCGTTAGTGCGCTTGGCACTCGAAAACCACTTATCCGATTAACGTGTTTTTTTATTCATACATATGTTCTCTTTCCAGGCTATATAATAATCTATAATATATATAAAATGCAATGTCCCTTTGTCTGTCTGTCTATTAATGTGCTTATCACTCGAGAACCACACTCCGATTTACTCGTTTTTTTTAGATTTATATATATGTTCTCTAGCCAGGTTATAGGATATATTTTATTACGTTAGGTAACATACGGAATAAGCAGTGACGATAATAGTGAATCAAGTCGGAGAAAAGTTTGCCGCTAGCGCACGCTCTTGCAATACACTGCCTAAACCGTTAAATATGGGCCAATATCATGTAATACAGATTACAATATATATAAAATGCAACGTCTCTCTGTCTGTCTGTCAGCCCGTTAGTGCGCTTATCTTTCGAGAGCCACTTATCCGATTTATGTGTTTTTTTTTTTAAATCTTAACTTAATATTTATCAAAAAAAAACTATAATATGTATAAAACGCAACGTCTCTCTGCGCTTAGCACCTAAGAACCATTTATCCGATTTACGTGTTTTTTTTTATAAAATTTTCTATCTTTTCTATGTTACTTCTATGTTCTATGTTACTTTACTTACTTCTATGTTCTATATAATTTTAGGTAACATAAGGAATATACAGTGACGACAATAGTGAATTAGGCCCACGCGAGCGAAGCTGCGGGCACGGCTAGTTTTATATATATATATATATATATATATATATATATATATATATATAATATATATATATATATATATAATATTCTTTGCTACATGATACTGTTCCATATTTAATGGTTTAGACAGAGAACTCGCTAGCGGCAAACTTTTTTCCGACTTGCTTATTCCTTATGTTACTTAACGTAGTAAAATATTCGTATATTCTATAACCTGGCACGTAAAACGGATAAGTGGTTTTCGAGTGATAAGCGCACTAACGCACAAACAGGCAGACAGACAGAGAGACGTTTCATTTTATATATATTATAGAAGATTATAGTTAATCTGGCCAGAGAACAAATGTAAAAGCGCATTAACGGGCAGACAGACAGAGAGATGTTGCATTTTATATATATTATATTCTTTGCTATATGATATTGTTCCATATTTAATGGTTTAGGCAGTGTATTGCAAGAAAACGCGCTAGCAGCAAAGTTTCTTCAACTTGAATCACTATTATCGTCACTGCTTATTCCTTAAGTTACGTAACGTAATAAAGTATATGCTATAACCAGGCCAAAGAACATATATATGTTTTAAATAAAAAGCTCGTCGTAAATCGTTCTCGAGTGATAAGCGCACTAACGGCCAGACACACAGAGAGTCGTTGCACACGTATATATTATAGATAATATTTAATAAAAAAAATTCTGTAACTGTATCATCTACCTAAAAATATTATTTAAGGTAACATACATACACATATATATATATATATATATATATATATATATATATATATATATATATATATATGTATATATATATATATATATATATATATATATATATATGTATATATATATATATATATATATATATATATATTATATATATATATATATAATACATTGAAATTCCGGGTTTCAACCTTTTCGTCTAACAACGAATTTGCACGACGTTTTGCCAAAATCTCATTTGGCATTTTCACATTTTCAAGTGATTTTGCTGTTGTTGCTACTGGATAATAGCTACTCAAAGCTAGCTTCGAGCGGCAGCAGCAACAAAATCACAGTATCGAGTAGCAGCAACAGCGGGAGCACTTGAAAATGGCAAATGAGATTTTGGCGAAACGTCGTGCAAATTCATTGTTAGACGAAAGGAATGAAACCCGAAATTTTAATGTATTGCATTCCACCATCCGTGAAAACCTCTATAGTAACTATATATATATATATATATATATATATATATATATATATATATATATATATATATATATATATATGTATGTATATATATATATATATATATATATATATATATATATATATATATATATATATATATACGAGGCTGGTTTGAAAAGTCCGTGCAAAGTCCGAGAGATGGCACCACCGGCGCGTATCGAGGTCATGTTTAGTTAGTAGCATCTCTTGAATGAACGCACATCAAGTTTCAGCCATATTGGTCTATTTCTTTGTGTTTGGCATTCGTGTGAATCAAGGAAGTCGAGTGATTTTCAAGAAATGGACAAAAAAGAATTTCGTGTGGTGATTAAACATTACTTTATGAAAGGCAAAACGCCTCAAGAGACTAAAGAGAAGCTTGATAAATATTATGGTGACTCTGCACCTTCGATTAGAACAGTTTATAAGTGGTTTCAAAATTTTCGGACTGGCCATATGGGCACAAGTGACGCTGAACGTTCTGGACGGCCTGTGGAGGTTACGACTCCAGAAATCATTGATCAAATCCATGATATGGTGATGGATGACAGAAGAGTTAAGGTGCGTGAGATTGCTAGTGCTGTGGGCATCTTGACTGAACGGGTACATAATATTTTGCATAAACATTTGGAGATGAGAAAGCTATCCGCAAGATGGGTGCCGCGATTGCTCACGCTTGACCAAAAACGGAATCGTGTGAAGTGTTGCAAGGATGGTTTGCAGCTGTTCCAGAAGAATCCGGAGGACTTTAAGCGTCGTTTCGTCATTGTGGATGAAACATGGATACATTACTATACTCCTGAGACCAAACAACAATCTAAACAATGGGTTACCAAGGGGGAATCTGCACCAAAAAAGGCGAAGACCGTTCCTTCGGCCGGAAAGGTTATGGCGACTGTCTTTTGGGATTCGCAAGGGATAATCCTCATCGACTATCTGGAAAAGGGTTAAACTATTACAGGTGAATATTATTCATCGTTATTGGACCGTTTGAAAACCGAGCTACAAGAAAAACGCCCGCGATTGGCCCACAAGAAAGTCCTTTTCCATCACGACAACGCACCAGCACACACCTCAGCAGTTGTGGTCGCAAAATTAATGGAAATAGGATTCCAACTCGTTTCACATCCCCCCTATTCTCCAGACTTGGCTCCCTCGGACTACTATTTGTTCCCCAATTTGAAGAAACGGCTGGCGGGACAAAGATTTTATTCAAACGAGGAGGTGATTGCAGACACTAATGGATATTTTGCAGACTTGGACAAATCCTATTATTCGGAAGGGATCAACAAACTAGAAATATCGTTGGACGAAGTGTATAAGCCTAAAAGGAGACTATGTCGAAAAATAAAAAAGGTTTACCCCAAACACATAAGTAGTTTTTATTTTTGCACGGACTTTTCAAACCAGCCTCATATATATACATATATATATATATATATATATATATATATATATATATATATATATATATATATATATATATATATATATATATATATATATATATGCAGATATAGATAAAAAACAAAAATAAAATACCGTTATTGTTGTGAATATAGACTATTTTATTGAAAAAACTAGGGATGTTTTTTTCGTGGAAGAAAAATGAATGTCTAATTGGTTGGGATATACAGTGACGTAGCCAGAGGAAACTAGGGTGATATGTGTTCGTTTCGCCTCTATGAAATTAGATAAAGGCCCTATCTTTCATAAGCAAGACTGTTTCCTTAAATCTTAGGAAGTGTTTAAGTTCTTGACTTTCCACTTTAAGAGAAGTTTTTTCTTCGAAAAATTTCCCTTTCTATTCATGGATTTCTTATTAATATATTAATAAGATTCTAAGCGTTTAAAATTCTGTTATAATATAGGATTTTATTTGCTTTGAAAATTTGATCATCTGTCATTGATTTTTTAACTGTGGTAGGAAGCTCCTCTACCTGTTATCCATTTTAATTTTAGAGTATTAAGAAGGATTTAGTTTTTGTCCTTTTCTAAGAGATTACCATTATTCACTTTTGCCTTTTCCTTATAAACACTATTATTTTTGATATTTTCTTTTTTTTCCTACAAGAACGCGTCCTTTTTTTCATTGCCATCACTAGAGATACACTAGATAAAGCTAAATAAAAAACCATAATAAGCGTAATGTAGAGAATCGGAGAGTTGTTAATAAGTAACTTAAATTTTATAGCATGCATGAGGAATTCTATTTTATAGGGATATGAAGCTTGTTATTGAGGGATAAAAAAGAACGCTGTTATCATTCTGAAAAGCAGTAAGTAAGACAATAAAAATATCTTCAATTTTATTTTCAACATTTACTATGTATATAATACAAAACGAAACAATCACCGTTACAAATATCACTCTAATGTCTTTAGTAAATAATATGTATTTTCGATTTACAAAATTCCTTTGTAATCACAGAGTACATTTTTTTTTTTATTATTTAGGACTTTTATATCAAGAAAAACAATCAAATGATATAACATTTTCCATTTCGTTTGAATGAAAAGAAATATTGAAGTTTTTGTACTTTTCGCTGACTTTTACAACAAAGAGAAGTTGAAAGTTACGTTGTAATATAAATGAATAAAAGCAACTGCTGACACCGCACGGTGTTCTGGAGCTGAATGGAATTAAAATATAGGGTAGTGACAAAATTTTGATGGATTTTGATTCTAGCAGATATTAGGAACATTTCAAGCCATTATAGAAAAAAATCCGCTCTTCGCTTTTTTTTTAAAAACAAAAAAAAAAACGTTTTTTAATATTATTACTAATTTTAAAAAAATGAATAAATTCCGCCGAGGCTAGTTTATATGAGTTTCGATTAAAACAACCTTGAAATTGGTTTTTCCCAGCTTATATTCAGAATTATTATGTCTGAGGCAAATTTCTATGAAAAAAAATATTTAATTCTTGTTTAACCATACGCAATCTAATTTAAAAATATTATAAGAAAATCGCAAAAATATCGCGATAATTTCTCGATACAATTTTTAAATTTGATTGCATATGGGTTTTCTTTTTTTATGGGTCTAGCACACGTGCTGTAGGGAAATCCCTAAAGTGCTACAGGAGCGACACGTGTGCGGAAAAAAGCGATTCACGTTGGTCTTGAATCACTGTGAATTGTATTCGCTGGTAAACACAGTCCTGGGCAAATTATTCTAAAGGGATGATGTTCTCCATATAAAAGAGGGTTGTATGAGGAGTAACAAGCTGAACCTCATACGGATTATTAGCGGGGCGTGTATTTCTAGTATGTACCGTTCTGGGAGGAATTAAGCGGGCTACATCCATTGAACACTTTCCATGAAAATACTTGTAGAACAAACTCAACCGTTCTCGACGTTCCAACGAATCAAGGCCGCCGGCCAGTTTCGGGTCTCCAATCAGGCGAACAGCTCTCTCTGAATAGAATCCAACAAATGCAGTGTATGTTTGGGAGCAGTATTCCATAGATGGTTGAATCTGAGCTTTGTACAGAATTAACAGTTGTTGTGGAGTGCAAAGCTTTCTAGTTCGAAATAATATTCCCAGCTTTCGAGAAGCTCTCTTTGCTATGCTTGCAACATGTTCATGCCAAGACATATTTGCCCCCAAATTAACGCCCCACAAATGTGTTCCGACATAACCATGTCGGTTCAGCAACGTTAAATTTTTTAGAAAAAACTGCCGCTGGGGTTTTTGTAGCGTTAAATTCCACTTGGTTACTGTTAAAATTTCTTCCAGGTCTTTGTTAAGTTGAATGACTTCCTGCTGTCTGCAGATGTTTGTGTGAATAGCCGACATTCGAGCGTTCAAAGTGAATGAATTCCCGTTTTTTTTCCAGCAGATCGTTAATGTAAATGTGAAAGACAGTAGGAGACAGTATGGAGCCCTGGGGCACACCGGCGTTGATACTAAAGATGTCATTCGTAAAGAAGGCTCCTTGAGGAAACATGAGAGCCACAAACAGAATTTTTCAGGCATACCAGAAGAGCGTAGCTTAGCCAACAATTTATCGTGCCAAACACGGTCGAATGCTCTGGATATATCAAGAGCAACCGCTCCAGATTCTCCAAAGTATTCAATTGCGTTGTTCCCAACATGTGTTACATAAGTTTAATAGGACATTTTTTTTTATAGATGTTTAAACTAGATATTAAACATTGAAATAAAAACCAGGAAAAAATTTGAAGTTTTCTCTTTTATGAAAATCTGTGTATAATAAAAGCTACGAAACAAAAAGTAAGTAAAAGTGACACCTCAGCTCAAAGTAAAAAAAATAAGAAAACCACGACTATAATCGTTTGTATTAATACGTATGTCATTATAGGTTGAAAAAGTATAATATCGACAATAGTGAAAAATATCCCTTCCACTCATTGAAACCCGCCAGCAAGCTCTGTCATTCCCAAGTTAATTGATGCTTTATTTTGAAATAAAAAAAAGGATGTGTGAAAAGAAAAAATGTATTGTTATCAATCATGTAAAGGTACATGTACATTTATAACATAATTGGAATAATGTATATCATTTATATGGAAAACTAAAATTTAATTTTATATTTATGCCAACAAAAAGTAATAATTTTGAAATATATTATTATTTAAGTATTGATAATATTATTTATAAATTATACGTAGGTACTATAAATTACACTGTAAATATATTTGAAAATAGGAAAAAAAAAATTGTATGGTGAGTATCAAAACAATATTTGTTGTAATATTAATAAGAATTTTTAAATAATAAATAGTACTTTCGAAAAATGAAACCAGCTGAACCGTTTTTCTTGCGTGTACATGTGGAAGCTATTGTACTCAAACAAAGCTTTTAATAAATACGTTGCATACTCAGGATGAATTTCACCTTGTAACGCTCCCTGACGTTACTAAAGTCACTAAGTGCAGACTCTACTGTCTGTTCACTGAAGTATGCCAGTCCTTTATTGATTTGTGAGCAAAACCGAAATATACGGAAAAATACTTAAAATAGAATAGAAACGGAATACGCGGACGTAGAAGCTGAAGAACAGGCAGGCTTTAGAGCAGGAAGATCCACAATAGATCATTTCTTCTCACTGACGAATTCCTAGAAAAGAAAACCGCATTTGATCAGGAAGTCCATGTCTTGTTTGTTGATTTAAAAAAGGCCTACGACAGCATGCCCCTAATGAGGTTGTGGGAAACACTACAACAGAGTAATGTAAGCACCGAAATAATTAAAGCCGTAAAATCCTTATACCAAGACGCAAGAAGTAGTGTGAAAACCAAATATGGTAAAACAACAGGGTTCCAGGTCACAAAGGGTCTCAAACAGGGCTGCTGTATATCCCCAACGCTATTTAAAATCTATTTGGAGAGTGCACTGAAGAACTGGAAAAGGAAATGCAGCAGTATGGGATTACCACTGGATGACGATACTACATTGTACACGCTGTCATTCGCAGACGACCAGGCAGTAGTCGGTCAGGACATCGATATGGAATACATGACACGAAAACTTATGGAGGAATATGAAAAATGGGGCTTAGAAGTCAATATTAAAAAGACCGAGTACACGTGCGTCGGAGGACAACAGCAGGACTTGAAACTGGCCACAGGACACACCATCAAACACTGTGCCAGTTAAAAGTATTTGGGAACGAGAATATCTAGGGACGGAACACTGGAAGAAGCAATATTCGAGAGGAATATCCAAGGAAGAAAAGCGATTGCAATGCTTAATAATATACTATGGGTCAAAAACATAACCATTGAAAATAAGAAGAGAATTTACAACTCAATAGTGAAAAGTATAATAACTTACAGCTCCCAGGTGTGGCCATTGAAGGAAAGAACAGAAAAAATACTAAAAGCTACAGAAATGGATTCCTGGAGACGAGCAGCCGGAAAATCCAGAAAAGACCGCATACCAAATGACACGATAAGACGAGCTTTTAGAAATAAAGTACGATATAGTGGACGAAATCAGAACCC
>CM032446.1:222664611-222874611 GCA_019049505.1 Pachyrhynchus sulphureomaculatus
TTTCTGTAGTGATACTTTATATTTTCTGTAGGGGATGTGTGATATTTGTAAAGAATTACTCCGAGATTTTTGTATTTTTCACACAACTTATAAGGGTTTGTATTTACAATAAATTAGGTCATGTTTTTAAGATTCAATATTTTTACAGTCATTAAAATTGACAAGGCACGGCATAAAAAATGGTACATTTGGACTTAAAACACTATTAGACAAAATATAAGGACTAGAAATATTTGAATCCTTAAAAATATCACTCACACTACTGGTTTCTGCTACTGCAGAAGTTCTAGTATAATCTAACGGGTTCACTTTTTATGTTCACTTTATGTGGACATATTTTTGGTTCTTGATTTATGGGACTGACGTTAGTTCCATAGTCTTTGGTATCCGCGAAGCAAGAATTTGAATTTGGGGACTTATTTTTAGCGTTTCGCATAACACTGTGTTCTGGAACATTTTTCCTGTCTTCTAAGCCCTTAGTTTCACTAAATATTCCATTTTTCTCCCCGTCTTTCCCTTGCCCTCCTATTCTGAAACCATATTTTAACCCTTATATCGGCAAGTTGTAATTTTTTTGACAGAACGATAACCTCTTCACTGCTTAGATAGGGGCTTTCTCTAAACTTTTGTTCTAGTATTGACAATTGGTAACTGGTAAACGGTATTCTTGGATGACGGCCTAACTGCCGTTTTTGGACGTCCTTTTTGTGAATTCCTGAAAATAAAAATTCCCATTCTGAATTACAGGTTTTTTAGGTGATTTTCAAGAAGTTGTATCACAGCGAAAAATGGATGTAGAACTATGAAAAAAAAAGCAACTTGCAGATTCAAGTTTCTGGTTTTCAGATAAATATTTTATCATTAACGGTTTTCGAATAATTATAAGAAAACCACCGGAAAATTTTTTCAAATTTTTGCTTTCCCTTCAGAGGGTCCACGGACTTCGATAATTTTTTTCAGTGATTCCACCTTAGGGCTCTATCAGCATTTTTGTCATCTTTAATTTGAGCGGCCAAGAGCTTTGTACGATGATTTTTCGCGGGAGTTATTGTCGTTCAATACAAAAATGACACTTTTAACTTTGACAACTAATTACTCGAGAATTAATAATCGTTACAGAAAATCAAAGTCGAGTTTTGAAAATTTCAGAATATTCTCTACAAAACGCCATTATTGTTTTTTAAACAGAAAATTTTTTTTCATAAGAGAAAGTTGATTCAAAAAATGCTAAATTGCGTATTTAGGGATTTTCACTTAACTTGGCATAACTTTGCAAATAATGGATAGACTGGATGTTTTCGGTTTTTTTTTTTAACTTCAAAATATCCCCAAGAAATTTTTAAAATTTCAAACTGCTGTGATTTTATTTTCATTTTATCCGAACCGCCAAAGTTCACACTTTTGTTAAAAAATAAAGGATAAATTTGCGTTTTTTTGAGGTTGAAAATGTGTTTTTAGAATAAACCATATTTTTTTTATCAAACAAGGTTAATTATTGAAATTTTTTTTTCCTCCATGTAATTCATAATGCTTCAGTTTTAACAGAGAAAATTAATTCAATTACTTATTTCTCCATGTCGATTTAAAAAATAATTAAGAAAAAAGAAATCATATACCTTAAGCTTATCCTTCTATTGACTTCTGAGAATCTTTATTGCCAAATAAGCTTTATTTAAACAAAAAAAAAACAGTTTTTTTTTCAAAACTAATCTCAAAATTAACTTTTTTTTTCTGATAAATCAAAAAAAAAGTTTTCCTGAAAATCTGAAAAAAATGTTTTTTTTCTTTTTTCAATAATTAATCTTGTTTGATAAAAAAATATGGTTTATTGCTAAAAAAACATTTTCAATCTCAAAAAACCACAAATTTATCCTTTAATTGAATTTTTAACAAAAGTGTGAACTTTGGCGGTGCGGAATATAATGAAAAAAAATCGCAACGGTTTGAAAATTTGAGGGTTTCTTGAAAATATTTTGAGGTTAAAAAAAATCCAAAATATCCTTAGTCTATCCATTATTTGCAAAGATACGCCAAGTTAAGTGAAAATCCCTTTTTCTGTACGGTCATTAATTCCCGACTAATAAGTTGTCAAAGTCAAAAGTGTCATTTTTGCGTTCAAATTAAGAGTACAAAAAATGATGAAAAAGCTCTAAGGTGGAATCATTGAAAAAAAAATTATCGAAGTACGTGGACCCTTTAAAAGGCAAGCAAAAATTTGGATTTTTTTTTTCCGGTGGTTTTCTTACGGATTACTCGAAAACCGTCAACGATAAAAATATTTAAGCTCAGGATCTGAAAACTAGAAACTCGAAGCTATAAATTGCTTTTTTTTTCATCGCTCTACGCCTATTTTTCGCCGAGATGCAGCTTTCTTGAAAATCACTCAAAAATTCTGGATTTTTTTGATCCTTTAATTTTTGTGCCATATATATATATATATATATATATATATATATATATATATACATATACATATATATACATATATATACATATATATATACATATATATATATATATATATATATATATATATATATATATATATATATATATATATATATATATATATATATATATATATATTTACATATATATATATATATATATATATATATATATATATATATATATATATATATATATATATATATATTTACTTTTATTTTCAATTTTAACACAAGGAGGGGATAAAAGAGGTGGTTCAGTATTGTATAATTCTAAATGGTATTTTGAGATTTTTTTCAGGTTTTGTGGTTGATCTAATTGACAAATTTTAAGCTTATTATTTGTAGTAAAATATGTAAGGGGATAATTAACAATATATTATTTAATTAGGCTTATTATATGTAGCAAAATATGTAAGGGGTTAATTAATAATATATTAATTAACCTCTTACATATTTGATTGACTCGGCCTTTACTTGATGGAAATTCATATTCAATGAAAATAAAATACTAAATTTTAGTAAAATTTCCACTTTTATTGATTTTTATACTTGACACGTGTTTCGCTAAAGCATTAAGCTTTATTAAAAGTATGGGTATCGAATGGAATGATTCTATACCTATACTTCTAATAAAGCTAATGTTTTCGCGAAATAAGTGTCAAGTATAAAAATCAATAAAAGTGGAAATTTTACTAAAATTTAGTGTTTTATTCTCATTCTTACATATTTTATTACAAATCTTACATTACAAAAATAAAGCCATCATGTTTCAAATCAAATGAAAAAGTACTTACTAGGAATTTTGGGCGGACAATATCTCGAACACTGCAACCAGTCGAATTTCTCATCATTTTTACTCATAGTTCTTTCACAATAAAAAGTTCCGTCACTATTTTTGACAATATTATTGCCCGCCCTATTTAAAATATGATCTATACTGAAATCGGACACTTTCACAGACTGATCTTGATTCTTATGTCGATCGTTGTCCATTTTTAGGAAAATCATAATGAGTCTACGACTATTGGTAATTTTTGGAATTTTTAAGTATTCACAAATGATAATGATAGTTTTTTCATAACTACCTTGTCAGCCCGATTAATTACATTTTTTTTAATACAAATGTTGATTTAAAAAAAAGAATCCTTTAAATTAAATTTTTCCTAAAGTTTCATCGTGTATATTGGAGGTAAAGATCACTTTCTTAACTCTCGAGTTCCTTCGACTGTGTTTTTCTTCGTCTCTTGTTTTTTGTTTCTTTTGACATCAACGTAAACCGAACTAAAAATTAAACTGTTTCTTTCTTTTCGAAAATCATTTCTAACTGAAACTTTTACTAGTTTTGTTACCCCTTATATTACCCCCACCAACCGAAAAAAAAAAAGTTAGATGGTTACTTTCCGTTGTGTGTAGTATAATACATATCTGTATATCCCATCAGATTTGTGTATCTCTTGGAGCAATTAGGCGTAAAATTGTTTTTGGTCTATTATGTTTGTTTACCACTATGCGGACGCCTGTGAGTGGATTGAGTTACCGCTTCTGAATGTTTAATCTCTTTTGTGGTGTAGGTTTAATGGATGGTTTATTGTGAAAATATTGTGTAACAATAGCAGTAGATGGTAGGTAATAAATAGGGGAGGAAATTTGAATTTTCTTGTTTTTTTATTTTTTAGAAAAAAATGGTCTAATTTACCCAGTACTTTGCTTGTAAATAAGCAGTAAAGAATAAGCGTTTCAACTTAATAAATTAAGTGATAAGTACCTTATAGACCAAGAGCCAGCAACGTATATTAAGTTGTCATTTTAACAGTCGTGAAAATTTAGGTATAAAAATAAGGTTAAGGAATATAATAGTTATAAGCGCATTTTTTCAGATGAAAATAAAGGAAATTTTTTAAGTCATTTGAGGGAACAGGATTGGGAAGGGGTTTATCAGGCTAGAACGAATGATATCAATAAATAATGGAATTAATTTATGAATACTGATAAAAGCTTATTTAATGAAAGTTTTCCTTTAAAGTTAGGGGCAAAAAAGCAAAACTGTATAAAGATGAAAACATTATAGTATGTAATAATAGGTTAGATATTCTGTTAACATTATCAAAACGTGACAATAGATATAAAGATATGTATGTCAAACCAAAAAAAGTCTATGACAAGTTATTGGTTAGTGCTCGTGCTGAACAATATGAACACTGAATAAGACAATCAGATAATAAATTGAAATGTATGTGGACTATATACAAAGAAATTAATGGATTAGGGACTATAAAAGTGCCGGGTTTACCGGAACAAATCGCCACTAATTATAACAACTTCCTACTCTCGATTGTACCAGATTTAGTAAATAACCTAACAAAAATTCCATTTATTTCAGGTTGTTAATGATAATATAAGTTCAATATTTCTGAATCCTGTAATACCAAACGAGATTCCGACCAGCACTGTAAAAAAGCTCAGCGACCGAGTTGAAAAATAATTCGTTCAAGTTTGGAATATTCCCTGATAATCTAAAAGTAGCATTAATAAAGCCTTGCTTTAAAAAAGGGGATCCAGAAATGTTGGACAACTACAGACCTATAAGTCTGCTAGCAGGCTTCTCTAAGATTTTTGAATATGCAATGAGCACCAGAATAATAAATTTTTTTAAACAAAATAATCTATTTAGTCGTTGTCAGCATGGGTTTTTAAAGGGTAAATTAACTCGAACAGCCATTTTTGCCTTCATTAAAAATATTCTTGAGTATCTGGAAAAGGGAGATCTTACTCTTGCTATGCTACTAGATTTAACAAGAGTTTACTATTGCCTAGATAGGGAATTACTTATTTTAAAAGCTAAAAAATATGGAATAAGGGGTAATGCATTAAAATGGTTTAAATCGTATGTAAATAAGAGAATGCAATCGGTGACCGTAACTAAAATGGTAAAACTGCATATTCAAAAAACCGGTCAAGTGCAAGTTGAACTTGCGCAATTAGTGTTCCGTACGTTGATTGCTTTTAAAATAAAAAAAAAATTGTCACAGAGGTATAAAATGATCAGTGACTTCACAAAATACACCCCAAATGAGTTTTCAACAAAGTTTGTTTCCAATCTTTACTGAAATCTGATGACCTTGAATTTTGTTTTTTTATATACTGTATAAATTATTAAAGGTAATGCACTCGTGATAATTTTCGTTGAATCTACACCCCGTGGAGAATATTCCAGAATTTTTTCGAAATTTTTTGATGGGTACTTTTCGAGATAAGGCCCGGGACAGCGATTTTTCGCGAATTTTTAAATATAATACAAAGAAAAGTGCGCGCAAGTATAATATTATATACAATATTTTTTACTCGTGTTTTTACAAGCTTTCATTTGACATCACACTCGATGACCTATAAAAAATTTTTTTTTTCACTTGCGACTTCACCCCCCAAAACTAACCCCTTAAGTCAAAATTTAATTCTCAAAACTACATGGCTCTGATGAGGCCATCAATTCCTATATTATTACCAAATTTCACCTTTCTATGTCAAATAGTTTCGGAGAAAATCGGGTGTGACAGACAGACAGATAGACAGACACCGAAGTGATTTTATAAGTGTTCCGTACGGAACACTAAGCATATTGGGCCCAATCCTGTTCATAATTTTTATAAATGATCTTTACCTGTTACTGGAGTCTCCAAATCAGCATATTGTAAAGTATGCAGATGATACAAATTTAATTATTAGCTGTAAGACTAGAAGATCTCATAACCAAAGCAAAAGAATTTTTTGATAGGGTGACTGATTGGTTTTGTACAAATAAATTGATTGTGAATAAAGAAAAAACAAATTTCCTTTTGTTTAAAACAAAACAGTCAAACATTGATTTTGGTAGTGAAAAATTTGCACTAACCCAACATGCTAAATTTTTGGGAATTTACATAAATGAACATTTGGACTGGTCATATCAAATAACCTAATTATGTAAGAAATTAAACTCAGTGTGTTATGGTATAAGGGTAATATTTGAACGAAACTTCTCTCAGAATACTATATTATGCCAATTTTGAATCGGTTCTTAAGTATGGTATTATATTCTGGGGAAGGGATAGCATGGTAGATATGTCTTTATTATTCAAAACGAATTTTGAGAATCGTAAAAAAAAAATGAATTATCGACAAAGCTGTAGATTGGTGTTTAAAGATATGGGCATGATGACCCTGTATGCGATATATATTTACGGAAACTTAATTTTTCTCTTTCAAAATAAAAATCTATTTGAATTTAAATCAGAACATGGCTATAACTCTAGAACAATGGATTTTAAATATTTAATGCATAGACTTACAATTACTGAAAAATCTCCCCTTTATATGTGTGTAAATTTATGGAATGCTCTACCGAACCAAATCAAAAGTATTAACTCTATCAAAAGATTCAAAGCAGAGATTAAGAATTTATTAATAACCGCAGAACCATATAGGCTTAGGGATTTTTGTCCGGATTTGTAATTATTTGTTATATTTCCTTATTTCGTTTCATATACTATGTTTTCAAATCAATATGATTTGAAATAAAGCATTTATTTATTTATTTATATACCTGCTGAACAATAAAAGTCGATTCTGTCAACCCCCTGCGGCCAGGGTGTATTACTCCAAAATTACTAAGAGGGTGAGAAATAAGATTTAATTTATTTAAAAAGTCATGAAATTTCAGGAGGTTACTTTCGATAGTATTTTTTATTTATAAAAATATTGCCAGAATATTGCCCTCCCTTCTAAATGTTGTAAATGTTTATTTAAAAAAAATATCAGTCTGTCTGCCAGAGGCAAAACGTTCCCACGTTAGTGCGAGCGAGACTGTTATATAGCGGCCTGCGGGTTAAAGAGAGAACGTATATGGAGAGTAAAACGGGCTAGATATATAAAAAAAACATTTATTTAATGTATCAAAAATTATTAATTTTTTGTTAATCTTCTTCATCAACTTGTTTGACGCCATCCTCAATAGATATGTAATCATTTGAATCCTCGATTAAATCGATTTGAGGTAACAATATGCCATATCAATGATTGATAATAATTATTATTATTGTATCTCATATATATATATATATATATATATATATATATATATATATATATATATATATATATATATATATATATATATATATATATATATATATATATATATATATATATATATATATATATATATATATATATATATACACTAGCCGAGCCCGCGGCTCCGCTCGCGTGGACTTGATTCACTACTATCGTCACTGCTTATTTCTTATGTTACCCAATGTAATAAAATATCTCAAATTATTTCCCCTTATCTTCCAATATTTCTCTCTATCTCCCATTATCTCTACATAATTTCCATTATCTAGGCTTATCTCTGCGCATCTCCCATTATTTCTCGAAGTGTTACATTCAATTTGTTATGCCTTTTTGATCAGGCTAATTAATTTTCTTATCTTGCGTTGTCTATCGATTTTCATGCATTTTTTATTTATAAAGAATATAGTTCTTTTATGTTTATGCTCAACTAACTATACTAGAAATATATCAATTTATTATTTATTACGTTATTTAATAAAATGTTTTTAAAGTACAGGATTGTGACGTTATGGGGGCCATAGGTAATAAAAGCTGAGATTTCCAGTGTTTTTAATAAAATAATAAAAAACCGGTCAAGTGCAAGTTGAACTTGCACAATTAGTGTTCCGTACGTTGATTGTTTTTAAAATAAAAATTTGTGTTAGGGTGGTATAAAATGATCAGTGACTTCACAAAACACACCCCAAATGAGTTTTCAACAAAGTTTGTTTCCAATCTTTACTGAAAACTGGTGACCTTGAAATTTTGTTTTTTTTTATATACCAAATAAATTATTAAAGGTAATGCACTCGTGATAATTTTCGTTCAATCTATACCCCGTGGAGCATATTCCAGAATTTTTTCAAAATTTTTTGATCAGTACTTTTCGAGATAAGGTAGGGGACAGCGATTTTTTAAAAGTAATACGAAGAAAAGTGTGCGCAAGTATTACATTACATGTATATTTTTTACTCGTGTTTTCACAAGCTTTCTTTTGACACCACACTCGATGACCTAGTGAAAAAAAAATTTTTTTCACTTCCGATTTCACCCCTCAAAACGAACCCCTTAAGTCAAAATTTATGTTACGGTGGTATAAAATGATCAGTGACTTCACAAAACACACCCCAAATGAGTTTTCAACAAAGTTTGTTTCCAATCTTTACTGAAATCTGATGACCTTGAAATTTTTGTTTTTTTTTTTTATATACCGTATAAATTATTAAAGGTAATGCACTCGTGATAATTTTCGTTCAATCTACACCCAGGGGAGAATATTCCAGAATTTTTTCGAAATTTTTTGATAAGTACTTTTCGAGATAAGGCCCGGGACAGCGATTTTTCGCGAATTTTTAAAAATAATACAAAGAAAAGTGCGCGCAATATAATATTATATATATTTTTCACTCGTGTTTTCACAAGCTTTCATTTGACACCACACTCGATGACCTAGTAAAAAAATTTTTTTTTTCACTTCCGACTTCACCCCCCAAAATTAACCCCTTAAGTCAAAATTTAATTCTGAAAACTACATGGCTCCGATGAGGCCATCAATTCCTATATTATTACCAAATTTCACCTTTCTATGTCAAATAGTTTCGGAGAAAATCGAGTGTGACAGACAGACAGACAGACACCGAAGTGATCTTATCACTGGAGAACCACTTATCGGATTTACGTACTTTTTTTTTAAAACATACATATATTCTCTGGCCAGGTTATAGGCTATATTTTATTACGATAGGTAGCATAAGGAATGAGCAGTGACGTAAAATAGTAAATGAAGTCGGAAAAAAGTTTGCCACTAGCGCATTCCCCTGCAATTCACAGCCTAAAAACCATTAAATATGGAACAATATTATGTAGCAGAGAATATCTATAATCTATATCTCTCTCTGCCTGTCTGTCTGTCCATTAGTACGTTTATCACGCGAGAACCACTTATCCGATTTACCTGTCTTTTTAAATTCATACATATATTCTTTGGCCAGGTTATATAATAATAATAGTAATCTATATTTATAATACATATAAAATGCAACGTCTCTCTGTCTGTCTGTCTGTCCGTTAGTGCGCTTATCCCTCGAGAACCACTTATCCGATTTACGTGATTTTTTAAATTCATACATATGTTCTCTGACCAGATTATAGATATATATTTTGTTACATCTATAATATATATAAAACGCAACGTATCTCTGTCTGTCTGTCCGTTAGTGTGCTTATCACTGGAGAACCACTTATCCGATTTTCGTACTTTTTTTTAAAACATACATATGTTCTCCGGCCAGGTTATAGGCTATATTTTATTACGATAGGTAGCATAAGGAATGAGCAGTGACGATAATATTGAATAAAGTCGGAAAAAAGTTTGCCGCTAGCGTGTTATCTTGCAATACACAGTCTAAATCATTATGGAACAATATTATGTAGCAGAGAATATCTATAATCTATAGTGTATATAAAATGCAATGTCTCTCTGTCTGTCTGTCTGTCCATTAGTCCGTTTATCACGCGAAAACCACTTATCCGATTTACGTGTCTTTTTTTAAATTCATACATATATTCTTTGGCCAGGTTATATAATAATAATAATCTATATCTATAATATATATAAAATGCAACGTCTCTCTGTCTGTCTGTCTATCCGTCAGTGCGCTTATCACTCGAGAACCGCTTATCCGATTTACGCGTTTTTTATAAATTTATACATATGTTCTATATAATTCGATATAAGCCTAGATAATGGGAGATAAGGGGAGATAATGGGAGATAGGTATAAATAATGGGAGATAAGGAGAAATAATGGGAGATAAGCAGAGATAAGTCTAGATAATGGGAGTTATGGTGAGGTAATGGGAGATAAGGAGAAATAATGGGAGATAAGGAGAAATATTGCGAGATAAGTCGAGATAAGCCTAGATAATGGGAAATAAGGTTAGATAATGGGAGATGAGCAGAGATAAGCCTAGATAATGGAAATTATGTAGAGATAATGGGAGATAGAGAGAAATATTGGAAGATAAGGGGAAATAATTTGAGATATTTTATTACATTGGGTAACATAAGAAATAAGCAGTGACGATAGTAGTGAATCAAGTCCACGCGAGCGGAGCCGCGGGCTCGGCTAGTGTATATATATATATACACTGTATATATACACAGTGTATATATATATATATATTTATATATATATATATATATATATATATATATATATATATATATATATATATATACACTAGCCGAGCCCGCGGCTCCGCTCGCGTGGACTTGATTCACTACTATCGTCACTGCTTATTTCTTATGTTACCCAATGTAATAAAATATCTCAAATTATTTCCCCTTATCTTCCAATATTTCTCTCTATCTCCCATTATCTCTACATAATTTCCATTATCTAGGCTTATCTCTGCTCATCTCCCATTATTTCTCCTTATCTCCCATTATTTCTCCTTATCTCCCATTATCTAACCTTATTTCCCATTATCTAGGTTTATCTCGACTTATCTCGCAATATTTCTCCTTATCTCCCATTATTTCTCCTTATCTCCCATTACCTCACCATAACTCCCATTATCTAGACTTATCTCTGCTTATCTCCCATTATTTCTCCTTATCTCCCATTATTTATACCTATCTCCCATTATCTCCCCTTATCTCCCATTATCTAGGCTTATATCGAATTATATAGAACATATGTATAAATTTATAAAAACGCGTAAATCGGATAAGTGGTTCTCGAGTGATAAGCGCACTGACGGATAGACAGACAGACAGAGAGACGTTGCATTTTATATATATTATATTCTTTGCTACATGATATTGTTCCATATTTAATGCTTTAGGTAGTGTATTGCAAGAGAACGCGCTAGCAGCAAACTTTTCTCCGACTTGATTCACTATTATCGTCACTGCTTATTCCTTATGTCACCTAACATAATAAAATATATCCTATAACCTGGCCAGAGAACATACGTATGTTTAAAAAAGCATGTAAATTGGATAAGTGGTTCTCCAGTCATAAGCGCACTAACTGACGGACAGACAGACAGACGGACGGACTGACAGAGAGACGTTGCATTTTATATATATTATAGATATAGATTATTATTATTATATAACCTGGCCAAAGAATATATGTATGAATTTAAAAAAAGACACGTAAATCGGATAAGTGGTTTTCGCGTGATAAACGGACTAATGGACAGACAGACAGACAGAGAGACATTGCATTTTATATATACACTATAGATTATAGATATTCTCTGCTACATAATATTGTTCCATAATGATTTAGACTGTGTATTGCAAGATAACACGCTAGCGGCAAACTTTTTTCCGACTTTATTCAATATTATCGTCACTGCTCATTCCTTATGCTACCTATCGTAATAAAATATAGCCTATAACCTGGCCGGAGAACATATGTATGTTTTAAAAAAAAGTACGAAAATCGGATAAGTGGTTCTCCAGTGATAAGCACACTAACGGACAGACAGACAGAGATACGTTGCGTTTTATATATATTATAGATGTAACAAAATATATATCTATAATCTGGTCAGAGAACATATGTATGAATTTAAAAAATCACGTAAATCGGATAAGTGGTTCTCGAGGGATAAGCGCACTAACGGACAGACAGACAGACAGAGAGACGTTGCATTTTATATGTATTATAAATATAGATTACTATTATTATTATATAACCTGGCCAAAGAATATATGTATGAATTTAAAAAGACAGGTAAATCGGATAAGTGGTTCTCGCGTGATAAACGTACTAATGGACAGACAGACAGGCAGAGAGAGATATAGATTATAGATATTCTCTGCTACATAATATTGTTCCATATTTAATGGTTTAGGCTGTGAATTGCAGGGGAATGCGCTAGTGGCAAACTTTTTTCCGACTTCATTTACTATTTTACGTCACTGCTCATTCCTTATGCTACCTATCGTAATAAAATATAGCCTATAACCTGGCCAGAGAATATATGTATGTTTTAAAAAAAAAGTACGTAAATCCGATAAGTGGTTCTCCAGTGATAAGATCACTTCGGTGTCTGTCTGTCTGTCTGTCACACTCGATTTTCTCCGAAACTATTTGACATAGAAAGTTGAAATTTGGTAATAATATAGGAATTGATGGCCTCATCGGAGCCATGTAGTTTTCAGAATTAAATTTTGACTTAAGGGGTTAATTTTGGGGGTGTGAAGTCGGAAGTGAAAAAAAAATTTTTTTTACTAGGTCATCGAGTGTGGTGTCAAATGAAAGCTTGTGAAAACACGAGTGAAAAATATATATAATATTATATTGCGCGCACTTTTCTTTGTATTATTTTTAAAAATTCGCGAAAAATCGCTGTCCCGGGCCTTATCTCGAAAAGTACTTATCAAAAAATTTCGAAAAAATTCTGGAATATTCTCCCCTGGGTGTAGATTGAACGAAAATTATCACGAGTGCATTACCTTTAATAATTTATACGGTATATAAAAAAAAACAAAAATTTCAAGGTCATCAGATTTCAGTAAAGATTGGAAACAAACTTTGTTGAAAACTCATTTGGGGTGTGTTTTGTGAAGTCACTGATCATTTTATACCACCGTAACATAAATTTTGACTTAAGGGGTTCGTTTTGAGGGGTGAAATCGGAAGTGAAAAAAATTTTTTTTCACTAGGTCATCGAGTGTGGTGTCAAATGAAAGCTTGTGAAAACACGAGTAAAAAATATACATGTAATGTAATACTTGCGCACACTTTTCTTCGTATTACTTTTAAAAAATCGCTGTCCCCTACCTTATCTCGAAAAGTACTGATCAAAAAATTTTGAAAAAATTCTGGAATATGCTCCACGGGGTATAGATTGAACGAAAATTATCACGAGTGCATTACCTTTAATAATTTATTTGGTATATAAAAAAAACAAAATTTCAAGGTCACCAGTTTTCAGTAAAGATTGGAAACAAACTTTGTTGAAAACTCATTTGGGGTGTGTTTTGTGAAGTCACTGATCATTTTATACCACCCTAACACAAATTTTTATTTTAAAAACAATCAACGTACGGAACACTAATTGTGCAAGTTCAACTTGCACTTGACCGGTTTTTTTATTATTTTATTAAAAACACTGGAAATCTCAGCTTTTATTACCTATGGCCCCCATAACGTCACAATCCTGTACTTTAAAAACATTTTATTAAATAACGTAATAAATAATAAATTGATATATTTCTAGTATAGTTAGTTGAGCATAAACATAAAAGAACTATATTCTTTATAAATAAAAAATGCATGAAAATCGATAGACAACGCAAGATAAGAAAATTAATTAGCCTGATCAAAAAGGCATAACAAATTGAATGTAACACTTCGAAGCCCGGTGGTCCGATTCTCATAATCGTACGAGCTACGTTAGAATTAGCCACCGTATTTCGTTTAGTAGAACCCCTGGATTATTTAAATACATTTTTATTATGTAATTGATACTGTTGAGAGGGATTGCGCCCGCTTTTAATGTAGGATATTTTATTATTTTTAGTTCCAGCTTAATATTTTTTATTAAGTTCATATTTGTTACCGACATAATACTTGAAGTAAGAAAGGAACCTATGGTTTTTGAGTAATATCGCTTAAGGGGAAGGTGTGAATTTTATATATATATATATATATATATATATATATATATATATATATATATATATATATATATATATATATCAATCGGTTTTATAACGTCTTCCGTCTTCCGATGCCTAATTTCCACTCCTCCCAGTTTCTCCATCCCTCCTTCTCCAGATCTCTCTCTAGTACTTCCTTGTTGATTTCTGCTCTCCAGCTTTGGCGTGGTCTTCCTCGCTTTCTTTTTCCATGAGGGTTCCAATTTAAAATCTCTTTAGGTAGTCGGTCTTGTGACATTCTCTGTACATGTCCGTACCATACCAACTGTTGGGTTCTCATTTCGTCCACTATATCGTGCTTTATTTCTAAAGCTCGTTTTATCGTGTCATTTGGTATGCGGTCTTTTCTGGATTTTCTGGCTGCTCGTCTCCAGAAATCCATTTCTGTAGCTTTTAGTATTTTTTCTGTTCTTTGTTTCAATGGCCACACCTGGGAGCTGTAAGTTATTATACTTTTCACTATTGAGTTGTAAATTCTCTTCTTATTTTCAGTGGTTATGTTTTTGTCCCATAGTATACTATTAAGCATTGCAATCGCTTTTCTTCCTTGGATATTCCTCTCGAATATTGCTTCTTCCAGGGTTCCGTCCCTAGATATTCTCGTTCCCAAATACTTATAACGGCACAGTGTTTGATGGTGTGTCCTGTGGCCAGTTTCAAGTCCTGCTGTTGTTCTCCGACGCACATGTCTTCTAGGCCCCATTTTTCATATTCCTCCATAAGTTTTCGTGTCATGTATTCCATATCATCGATGTCCTGAGCGACTACTACCTGGTCGTCTGCGAATGATAGCGTGTACAATGTAGTATCGTCATCCAGTGGTAATCCCATACTGCTGCATTTCCTTTTCCAGTTCTTCAGTACACTCTTCAAATAGATTTTAAATAGCGTTGGGGATATACAGCAGTCCTGTTTGAGACCTTTTGTGACCTGGAACCCTGTTATACCATATTTGGTTTTCACACTACTTCTTGCGTCTTGGTATAAGGATTTTACGGCTTTAATTATTTCGGTGCTTACATTACTCTGTTGTAATGTTTCCCACAATCTCATTAGGGGCACGCTGTCGTAGGCCTTTTTTAAATCAACAAACAAGACATGGACTTCCTGATCAAATGCGGTTTTCTTTTCTAGGATTTGTGTCAGTGAGAAGAGATGGTCTATTGTGGATCTTCCTGCTCTAAAACCTGCCTGTTCTTCAGCTTCTACGTCCTCGTATTCCGTTTCTATTCTATTTTTAAGTATTTTTCCGTATATTCTGCTAATAGATCCTGTAACCGTTATTCCCCTATAGTTATCGCAATTATTTTTGTCTCATTTCTTATGAATTGTTGATATGTATGATATTTTCCATTCCTTAGGTACTTCTGATGTGTTAATGCATCTTTGGAATAAGTTCCTCAAAGCGCTAAATAGCTTTTCAGTTCCGTATTTTACTATCTCTCCTGGGATGTTTCCTGGTCCTGGAGCTTTACCATTTTTTAGCGTTTTACATACTTCTTTAACTTCTGATGTTGTTATCCTTATTGGGGATCCTCGTATAACTATATTTGGGTTTCCATGTTGGGTACTTTTGAACTCTGGTCTATCTTCTGTTAGCATATTTGTAAAATATTGGTTCCATTTTTCTGGTGTTATTGGTGAGAAGATTTCTCTTTTCCGTTCTGTTCTCGTATTTTTGAGAAGTCTCCAGCTTTCTGTGCTTTTTCTTCCTCCTATGTAAGTGTTGAGTCTTGAGCATGTCTTTTCCCATTGGTTGTTCCTTTTGTCACTAATCATTTTGCGTACTCTAGCTTAGGATTCTTTGTATTTTACTTTGTCGTTTGTGCTCTTTGAACTTAAGTATTTGTGATAGCTTTTCCGTTTTTCTTCAATTTCGTATTTAATTTCTTTATCCCACCAATATGGTTTTTGCTGTTTTTCCCTTTTCTCTTGGTACCCTAATGCTTCCAGTGCGGCTACGTGTAGTTCCTTTATATACTTATATTCTTCTTCTAAATTAACAAATCTCGTCCATTGTATCTTTTGGTCCAGTCTACTCTTGTATAGATTTCTGATACTTTCATTTTGTAAGCTGTCTGTATTATATCTTATTGTTGTTTCACTTGTTGTGTGCTGTGTACTTGTATCTTCCAGTTTGCTTTCCCGTGTTGTTCGTGAGGTTATCTTTCCTTTCACAAGGTAGTGGTCGCTGCCACATGAAGCCCCTCTTTGGACTCTTACATCTAGGAAGTTTAATCTAGATCTCTGTCTTATTATCATATAGTCGATAATACTTTTTAAATCTCTTGTTGTTCGTCTCCACGTATATTTATGAATATCCCTATGCTGGTAGTGTCCGTTTAATATTGTAAGGTTATTTTGTTCACATATCTCTATAATTCTTCTTCCGTTGTCGTTAGTAACTTCTTCGCCATATTTTCTACCACTTTATCATGTTCTTTCCTTCCTATTCTTCCATTTAGATCACCCAAAAGTAATATTTCTCTTGATGTTCCAATTTTGCGTATTTCCTCATTTAGTTGTTCAAAAAATGAATCCTTGTTATTAGCCAGATCGTCGTCGTTGACAGCGTATACCCCAGTAAGGTTGTGTTATTACCTAGTATTTTGAGATTCATCTTTATGATTCTTTCACTAATCGGTTCCCAGGTGGTTATGAATTTCCTCAGTTTTCTGTGTATTAGTATGGATACGCCTTGTTTTGTTCTATCTTCTTTGGGCACTCCACTATAAAAGTGATCGTAATGCCCCCAACTTTCGGAGCCTTTTCCTTTCTTCTTTGTTTCCGTCAGTACTGCAATTTCGACTTGAAGATTTTCTAATTCATTTACAACTTCATTTACTCTCCTGGAGAGACCTTGTATGTTCCATGTACCACATATCGTTGTCCTTCTTCTTTGCTGTTTTCGTCTTCGTATATCCGTGAACTTTATATAATCTCAATAACATTATGAGAATATTTCCTGGCTTTTAGTTGCATATGAACTTATTTAATATTATGATAATATTTCCTGGTTTTAGTTGCATATGAGTAAATTATATGCATTTATAGTCACATTTGTAAAAAATGTTAAAGTGTGGAAGTAGGAGGTCAGAGGGATGGCTTCTAATATATCACAACAACACCAATCAACTTGTTAGCTGCACTTTTTCCTTCGCGTTCTACTGTCGATTTCCTAGGAAAAATACAACTGACTATTCCCATAGTGCTGTCAAGGATGCCCGATATTGCCATAGTAAACATAAAACATAGTAGCGGCTGTCCGACTCGGCACCTCTGATCTCAAGGCGTTCGAGTTTGTAATGATCACATGACCTGTCGCCATATTGCTGGTATGATGCCCGCGAGTTTTTAAAATATTCAAATTTCTTCTTTCAAGAAAAATCCTATTCTGTAGAAAAAAATGAATTTTGCTGATTGAAAGGAAGAAAACGAGAAAACAATTTTTTTAGAAACATTTCTTCTTATTATTAAAACAGATATACAAAAACCATTTATACGAGGCTGGTTTGAAAAGTCCGTGCAAAAATAAAAACTACTTATGTGTTTGGGGTAAACCTTTTTTATTTTTCGACATAGTCTCCTTTTAGGCTTATACACTTCGTCCAACGATGTTCTAGTTTGTTGATCCCTTCCAAATAATAGGATTTGTCCAAGTCTGCAAAATATCCATTAGTGTCTGCAATTACCTCTTCGTTTGAATAAAATCTTTGTCCCGCCAGCCATTTCTTCAAATTGGGGAACAAATAGTAGTCCGAGGGAGCCAAGTCTGGAGAATAGGGGGGATGTGAAACGAGTTGGAATCCTATTTCCATTAATTTTGCGACCACAACTGCTGAGGTGTGTGCTGGTGCGTTGTCGTGATGGAAAAGGACTTTCTTGTGGGCCAATCGCGGGCGTTTTTCTTGCAGCTCGGTTTTCAAACGGTCCAATAACGATGAATAATATTCACCTGTAATAGTTTTACCCTTTTCCAGATAGTCGATGAGGATTATCCCTTGCGAATCCCAAAAGACAGTCGCCATAACCTTTCCGGCCGAAGGAACGGTCTTCGCCTTTTTTGGTGCAGATTCCCCCTTGGTAATCCATTGTTTAGATTGTTGTTTGGTCTCAGGAGTATAGTAATGTATTCATGTTTCATCCACAGTGACGAAACGACGCTTAAAGTCCTCCGGATTCTTCTGAAACAGCTGCAAACCATCCTTGCAACACTTCACACGATTCCGTTTTTGGTCAAGCGTGAGCAATCGCGGCACCCATCTTGCAGATAGCTTTCTCATGTCCAAATGTTTATGCAAAATATTATGTACCCGTTCAGTCGAGATGCCCACAGCACTAGCAATCTCACGCACCTTAACTCTTCTGTCATCCATCACCATATCATGGATTTGATCAATGATTTCTGGAGTCGTAACCTCCACAGGCCGTCCAGAACGTTCAGCGTCACTTGTGCCCATATGGCCAGTCCGAAAATTTTGAAACCACTTATAAACTGTTCTAATCGAAGGTGCAGAGTCACCATAATGTTTATCAAGCTTCTCTTTAGTCTCCTGAGGCGTTTTGCTTTTCATAAAGTAATGTTTAATCACCACACGAAATTCTTTTTCGTCCATTTCTTGAAAATCACTCGACTTCCTTGATTCACACGAATGCCAAACACAAAGAAATAGACCAATATGGCTGAAACTTGGTGTGCGTTCATTCAAGAGATGCTACTAACTAAATATGACCTCGATACGCGCCGGTGGTGCCATCTCTCGGACTTTGCACGGACTTTTCAAACCAGCCTCGTATTGCTCAACTATTAGATATATTTTTCGGGAGGGAAAATTATTCATTGCGAATATAACTCTGCACATCTTCAGCATCGCGCGTATAATGTCAACAATGTCTTCTTATATTTCAACGAATTCCAGTAATCTGGAGAGATTAAAAATAATTATTATTGAAGGGTACAGGTAAAGAACAGGGAAAGTCACAATTTTTGTATTTTTATTCTTGTAATGGTAACGCATTTTTTCTTCTGTGGCGATTTCGTTTTCAATCACTAGATTTTACAAAGGAATAACAGATGTCGCTAAAAACATTCTTTTGTCTATATCCGAGGGAAAAAACTGGGAATGTCCATGGCATACTGGTAAAGAAGAAGGATTGTCTAAAAATTGACAGCTGTGGTTTTCAGGTTAGGATATCGTTGGCTTTGTGTGCACTTAATTTAAAATTTTAAAACTATTTATTTTATTATGCTTTCTGACTCTGATAAGCATAAAAACGATAGTAGTTTTACTAACAGACCGACAAAGAATAGAAAGAAGACCGGTGGAACTGAAGAAGTCATGAAAAAGTTGCGCCTTCTACTCATGAACAAGGGGCACCGTGTAACTGCTTAAGATTCAAGTGTTTTGATAATTTGAGTGAGGATAATCGGCGAAACATTATCAAATACTTTAATTCATTGGGTAGTGTCAATGAGCAGAACTTATATTTGTCGGGGCTTATAAATGTTTATAATGTTCAACGTAGAAGAAGCAGAAAAACGGAAGGTGAGGATAGTTCCCATACAGCTGTATACAGCTATAAAGTGAGAATTAAAAACGAAGGAGACATGAAAGATGTGCTTATATGTTTCGAAGCATTCATTTCATTTTAAGGCATTATCAAGGGAAAGGTTGAATATCTGTAAAAAAGTTTGAAAACAACAGGAAAAGCTCCTGTAGATCAAACAGAAAAGCATTAATATTCATAATCTGGGGTCTGGGCAGTCTTATTTTTATTCCTATCTCGAAACAAAAAATTATTTATGGCAATTTGTTTTATTAAATTTAATTCGTTATTGAAATCATTTTCACATAAAGGAACATTCACTAGCCTATGTAACATACTGTGATATGCAGCACATTTGTGTTGTTTTAGGTGGTTTGAAGTGTTGTGTATTGTTGTGTCTGTGTGTGATAGTTTGTGAAATATTGAAAATTTGTCTTTGTTGTTATCGCTTGATGCACTAAGATCTACTAAATTAAGTGAATTATTTTCCTCTATTTCCACTGTAATTGTTATATTTTTGTGGGTGGAATTGATGCGATTAAAAAATATATTCAACTGTTTATCCGTGTCATGCCACAATAATGTAAATCAAGATAATAACACCGCAAAGCTTATTAAAAAGAAAGCAATAGAAGAAAATATTATATTCACCAAAACAGATTAAGGAACCACAGTCGCAATCAACAAGGCACAGACCCAACAAAAAATGGCACGGATATACAAATGAATACATTTTTTAATCACATCAATTCCATCCACAAATATATAACATTTACAATGGAAATAGAGGAAAATATTTCACTTAATTTCCTAGATCTTACTATATCAAGGGATAACAACAAACACAAATTCTCAATATTTCACAAATAATCACACACAGACACAACAACACACAACACTTCAAACGATCCAAAACAACACAAATTTGCAACATATCACAGTATGTTACATAGGCTAGTGAGTGTTCCTTTATCTGAAAATAATTTCAACGACGAAATAAATTTAATAAAATAAATTACCGTAAATAATGGTTACCCACCAAATATGGTCAATTCAATACTCAATAAAAAACTTAAAAACAAACCTATTTTGGCACATTTTTCAGAAAAAATTAGACACTACTTAAACCAAACTAATATAAATATACCTTTGAAAACTAATAACTTATTAGGAAATGCCATAAAAAATGCGAAAGTTAAACAAAATAAGGGTGGAAAACCAGGGGTGTATAAGTTGAATTTCGGTTCGTGTGCTAAAGCGTACATAGTGCAGGCTCATTTGAAACTAGAATTTCAGAACACAAACGAACTTTTCTTAACAACAAAACAGATTCTTCGTACAGCAATCAATTAATAGAACAGAACCATCAATCAATTTAATGACCAGTTTGAAATATTACATGTAAAAACAAAGAAAAAAAGTTAAACTTTTTGGAATGCCTAGAGATAAACTGTTTGAAAAACACAGGTTTAATTCTAAATGAAGAAACACAAATAAGTATGGCCGATGGGAAAGCCCTATTATTAAATTTATATACCTTATAAAGTTCAGTATGAATTCCAAGAATACCCTAATTCACTATTTTCAGACTAATTGTAAAAGTAGATAATAAGGTGGAAAGTGTTTGTTAATTGCAAAAAGCATCAGAAGATGTTACCATGTAAACGAAACGTGTCATGCGTCATGCAATTTTGTAATAAGTGGAAATTTTGACAAATTGCCTTTCATTACGTTAGTTATGGATTTCCATTAAATAAAAGCCAAAACAATTAAAAACTTAAAAACGGAGTGCCTATATATTACTTATATAAAAAAATTAAATCCATGCACTGATTTATTCAAACTCGTTCGTGCTGGAGAATGCCTACTTTTGCATGCCCAGATTGAGTTTTAAAAGTTTGGTTAGCTAAGTTTAGCAGATAATATAACTTAACTCTACCGAACATAGTGTTCTGAATTCAGAAAAAAAAGTACAAGTGAAATAACATAAACCAATACTTAACAATAATAAAACATCAACTGTTTTACAAATAAATTGTATCTCTAATATAAAAACACAATTATTATAATCCTTATATAATAAATTGCATAATAGAAATAAAGAATTATGAATAAATTATCTTTTAGGATCTTTGGGAAATCTGAAAAAAATTAACTCCTTTGGAAACACCACAAATATTTTTACAAGCACTAACCGCACAACAAAAACTTCATTTTCAATTATGACGTCAAACAAATCATTTACTTATTGAAAAATTATTAATAATGAATTTCGGAGCACTTTATAAAAAAATTCTCCTTGAAATCCAAATGTAAACACAACCTGTGACCGCGCTCACACCCATGTTGTTGGTATGATAGGGGACGCATGCCTGATAAAAAATAGGACCTACAAATTTTCTTGCACGTCGCTACTGTGTTTTATGTTTACTGTGATATTCTCTTCAGACGGCCTATTATAAAACATATTTTAATGAACCGAGATACCAAAAAAAACATCTGGTGCTGATGGAATACCTCTCTCTAACAAAAAGAAACGATAGTTTTCTAAAGGCTTTTCAACCTATTCTACAGAAAGGGCATAAATCCTTCCTGCTGGAAATGTTCAGCAGATATCTAAATTAATAATATCGAAAGTTATAGTAAGGGCTATTCATCAGCTTCTTCTAAAATATCTAGAGCGATTCAATATTATTATCGACCATCAATATCGCTTTCGTAAGCAAAAATCAACAGGCGATCTTCTAACGTGTGTCACATATGTTTGGAACAGTACAATCGAACACTAGAGAAACTCGAGCGGTTGCGCTTGATATATCCAAAGCATTCGACAGGTTTGACACGATGAATGTTTGGCTAAGGCTCCATAGTGTCTCCTACGCTCCTTCTCATTTACATTACTGATCTGCTGGAAAAGACCAGGAGTCCAATCTATGGCTTTGTAGGTTACAGTATACCTATTTCTCATAAACCATCGAAAGTTACATAAAAAAACAGAAATATATATTCTCCTATTTATTTTTTAAAACTCCCCTATTTTTTATACTGCTATCTTTGTTGCGATAATACAATTAAAAAAAGATAGCTTGAAATCGGTTGATTAACCAGTGAATAAAAGAACAGATCCAACAATACAAGTTATACAAGCTGTTTGGGTGTTATCAGGATGCGAATCTTGACAAGTTTTATCAAACATGAAGATCTGTAAGACTTTAAGTGGTTTTGTGTTGTTGGTAAATTGATTTTGGGATGGAACAATTTTGTTATTGTTATGTCTTGTTTAACTTGTAAAAATTTAAATAGGGCTGCTGTAATTTCGGGAGGGTAATTCTTTTATACGGGGTGTCCATTTACTTGGTGACTTAATTAATATTACGAAAAAAGGGGAACGTTGATGGACGCGGGTTTTTCATGCCAAGGCCTTCATTATCGCTGAATGTCAGACGCCATTTTAAAAATTCCGCCTTTTCCGCTAGGATTCAGTCAAGATGAGCCTTGTGACTCGAGAAGACGGCGTATAAGATATTCTCAGCATTTAACACTGGATTAACACTCAGGTGGACGGTCCATAATATTTAATATTCTTTAATATTTTGACGAAAAGCTCTCATTAAATGTGAACAGGCTGCATTTTGGCATACAGGTAGTTTTTTTGGACGTAAATATTGCTGCTCTAAAGTGTACGCTAAGCCTACAAAATCGAAAATAAAATGAAAAATTCGGTTTTTTTTCGCAAATATCTCGAAAAATAAAAAAGATTTCGATCACGTGAAAGAATGGGAAATTTTACAAAAAAAATAGTATATAGATTATTTTTTTTTAGTTTTACTGTAATTTTAAAAAATATTTAAAAAGAAATGGCTGGTTTAATCCCTTCAGTTGTAGTAGGAACCCTGCTTTCAAACTCATGATTAAATTAATATGTCTGTAAACCGCTAAATATTTTGAAATTGGCTATTAAGGGGTTTCTCGAGGTGCTGATTAAGAATCCGATGATAGATTTGAGAAATTCAAAATGGCGGATTCAATATGACGGCCAGAGAGTACGTAATTCATTTAATTTCTTCGAGTAATTTAGAATTTTTGTGTTTTCAATAACTCTTTTCTTTGTACCTGGATGTTTACATGAAATAAAAGTACTTTATACTTAAAGCTTAGACTTTTATCTTTCATTTCCCACGTTTAAATATTTTTTTTTACATTGAAGTCCGTTTATAACGAACTCCAAAAAATCACTGTTCGCTAGATCCGAAGTTCGTTACAAACAGTAAACAAAATCTAATATCATTTTGCATTACTTTTTATTTAGATTATCCGCTAATGCTTAGAAAAATGAATAATAATAATTATTAAATTAAAAGAAAACGTTCAAAGGAAAATAAAACAAGTCACACTAAACTTATTATTATGTATGTTGGTACATATACGAGTGTAAACGAAAACATTAAAATATGTACTACTCAGTATATATCACCACTACACCAAACACTTTATTTTTGCACTCGACGCGCGTTTCGCTAACCATGTTAACTTCATCAGGAGCGATGATTGACTAAAGCTAAAACTACAAATCTACCCTATTTATACTTAGCCTAACCCTTGAATTACTCAAGCGGAACTAATGACATAGGCAAGGCCCTCAGTTCCGGTCAAGTACCCAGTAGAGGGGACTATAAGGAATAGGCCCTGTCTTTATTTAAACTACTTTTACATTTTATGATTTCCATACTTTCGTATGCGTTCAACAATCTCCTATCAGATACATTTTTTATTAATCTTAGATTATCTAATGTTACAGTATGATCAGCTTCAAGAGCATGTTCGGCAATGCTAGACTTCTCTGTTCTATTGTATCTTAAATGTGCTAAATGTTCTTTAAATCGTGTTTTAATTGACCTTTTATTTTGCCCAACATACTTTTTGTCACAATCATTACAACTAATTTCATAAATTCCACTTTTCTCACAATTAGGAATCTTATCTTTGGGATTTCCTAAGATATTCCTAAGATTGTCTGATGACTTATAGACTAAGGTGAGGCCTACCTTATTAAATACCTTATTGAGTCCCTTGCTATATTTCGGATTATATGGTATGGAGACATATTTGGTGTTATTTTCTTCGCGTGTAAAAAAGGTGGAATTCTGAATATTAAACCTAAATTTATGTCTATTTATTAGCTTATTTACTAAGTCATCGTCGTAACCATTAACTCTAGTTATATTTCTAATACGATTCCTTTCTTTATTGAAGTTTACTCTGTTCAGAGGGAAAGTGACTAAACGATGAACTAAAAAATGTAATGAGGCTAATTTATGTTGTTTGCAATGAAATGAATCATTAGGAATATATCTATCTGTTACTGTATCCTTCCTATAGATATCAAATTCTAATCTATTATTATTTTTAATAATTAAAATATCTAGAAAAGGCAATTGTCCTTTGTTCCCAACTTCGTAAGTGAATTTAATGGAATCATACCGGCTATTTAATTTAGAAACAAAATCATTAATATTTGCTCTCGTTGTATCAAAAATCGCGAAAATATCATCCACATACCTATACCATACCCTTGGGAAATATTCGAATTCTTGACTGGCTTCGATTTCAAACTTACTCATGAATAAATTGGCTATGAAGGGTAACAAGCAATTACCCATAGCTGTTCCTTCTTTCTGAACATAAAATTGATTGTTATATTGAAAATAATTTTGTTCCATACAAAGTTTAGATAATGTTAAGTCTTCACGAATAATTTCGTCTTCAAAGTCATTCATTCTAAGTAATTCTTCGAGATATTGTAAAGTTTGTGGAATTGGCACACTTGGGAACAAAGAACTAACATCAAAAGAAATTAAGACTTCACCTTCATTAAGAACTAGATTTTTTTGTTTTATTAATGAATTCTAACGAATTCTTCACTGCGAAAGTATTTAATGGTAACTTCTCAAGTTCTTTTGATAACCATTTGCATATTAAATATGTGGGTGATCCGACCGATGAAACAATGGGTCGCATTGCTTTTCCAGGTTTGTGAATTTTGGGTAAGCAATACAATTTTGGTATGGTCGGATTACTCACATTTAATTTAAATTTTAGCGAATCGGAGACAAGGTTCTTACATTTTTTTAAAGAATTTTTAACCTCTGATATCATTCTCGGTAATGGATTTCTTATTACCTTTTCATAAGGGCCAGATTCGATAAGATTATCTACGCGTTCAAAGTAATCTTTCTTATGCAATATAACAACCTTATTTCCTTTATCCGCTTTTAAGTAGAAGACATCTCTCTTTTTCAATCCTTTAACTACTTTCATGTTTTTTTTTCGTGAATTAGAATTTGTGTTGTTAACTATGTTTTTCGATATTTGATTGCGACATGCTTCCCTAACAAAGGATTTACTATTTTCTGGATGTGTATTAATGGAACTTTCAATGTAAGCAACTATTTCTGACAAATTATCTCTAGGAGGGGGTACTGCAAAGTTAAGACCTTTGTTTAAGATGCGAATTTCATTTTGTGTAAAGGATTGAGATGAATGATTTTCTACAATATTTACGAGTTCCTGAGGGCTATTCTTCTCCGGTAAGAGCTTTTTTAATTTTTTACTTAGAATAGAGAATTTCTTTTTATATTGAATATCAATAACTAAAAACATTTTCCTCTGGAACTCGCTCCATACTTCATATTCAATATTGTTTAATCCGGAAGTAAGTTTTTTGATTATTCTGTATGATTCTACTTCTAACATACTACGTTTTGTGTACAAATTCTTGATTTCTAAGTCAAGCCATTTTTGTTTAGCAAAGAATGAAACTTTTTCTGAAATGTTTGATTTTGGTAAATTAACCTTAATAAAATTAGGAAAAATTTTAAATTTCTTGCAAGACTTTAAAAACCAAATATCTGCACCTACTAATCTAATCTTACTACTGTACTTACGATGAAGGTTTAATTCCGTTGACCGTGAAGCCATCTCAACTTAGTTGGGAATGTGGAATCTTTGGCACAATGATACTACTCAGTATATATCACCACTACACCAAACACTTTATTTTTGCACTCGACGCGCGTTTCGCTAACCATGTTAGCTTCATCAGGAGCGATGATTGACTAAAGCTAAAACTACAAATCTACCCTATTTATACTTAGCGTAACCCTTGAATTACTCAAGCGGAACTAATGACATAGGCAAGGCCCTCAGTTCCGGTCAAGTACCCAGTAGAGGGGACTATAAGGAATAGGCCCTCTGTCTTTATTTAAACTACTTTTACATTTTATGATTTCCATACTTTCGTATGCGTTCAACAATCTCCTATCAGATACATTTTTTATTAATCTTAGATTATCTAATGTTACAGTATGATCAGCTTCAAGAGCATGTTCGGCAATGCTAGACTTCTCTGTTCTATTGTATCTTAAATGTGCTAAATGTTCTTTAAATCGTGTTTTAATTGACCTTTTATTTTGCCCAACATACTTTTTGTCACAATCATTACAACTAATTTCATAAATTCCACTTTTCTCACAATTAGGAATCTTATCTTTGGGATTTCCTAAGATATTCCTCAGATTGTCTGATGTCTTATAGACTAAGGTGAGGCCTACCTTATTAAATACCTTATTGAGTCCCTTGCTATATTTCGGATTATATCGTATGGAGACATATTTGGTGTTTTTCTTCGCGTGTAAAAAAATATGTAGTTTATACAATAAAATCAGTAATTTTCGTTGGTACAATTTTACTTGAAAAAGAAATGGTGTTTATATAATTGTCAAGGTTACAAAAACTACTCCATATATAGCCAAGAATTTCACGAGATTCCAAAAAATTGCGAGTTTCAGTTATTTTCTTAATCATTTCTGAAATAGATGGAACAAAGATATTATCTCATTCTCCAAGCTCGTTATCGTCGTCTTTATTGCTTAAAATCTTTCCAGAAGTCACTGATGTTACAATTTGATCATCAGTTAATATTTCTCTCGTCATTAATTTATTATCAGCACATACATATTCTTCAAAATTAATCTCGATTTCCACTGTACTTTGTTGAATCTCAGCATCGTAAATAAATTCTAGACAATCAGTAGGATCTTCTCGATGTTTTTCAATCCACTGAGTCAACGGTAGCTCATCATCTAAGTCATATGTACATTCCTTCCTTAAAAATCTGCCATGTTTGCAATGGTTTCTCTACTGATTCTTTGCCAGGCCATATGGATAAAGTTTATAGAGTCCAAGAGAGCTACAGAAAAAATCTTTATCGATCGTCTCTAACATTTTCATAAGTAAAAATCTTTCTATGACATGACATGAATGTATCACACCTTGATCCATAGGCTGGAGCTTTGTACTTGTGTTTGGAGGCATAAAAACCAATTTTATTTTCTGTAGATCAACTTCAGGGTGCCCTTGACAGTTGTCAATCAAAAGTAATATTTTTCTGTTTGTGAATTTTACTTCTTTGTCCCATTCGATCAGTTTGTTTTTAAAAATTTCTGATGCCATCCAAGCAAATCTATATACTTTTTTTTTGTAAAATTTCCCACGTGGTGCTATTAGTTTTTCGATACCTTTTTTATTTTTTGAGATATTACCGAAAAACCCAAATTTTTTATTTTTTTTTGGGCTTAGTGTACATCAAACTTTAGCAACCATTTTTTTGTTATCGTATTCTACGTTTAAAAAATTATCTGTGTGCCAAAATGAAGCCTGTTAACATTTAATGAGGACTCAAAATCCCTCGCGACCGAGGAAACTTAAAAGAGAAGGTTTTTTTTTAACAGAACATTTAAAAAATATCGTCAATTCACTTTGACAAGGTGTACTACAAAATCGGGACAATATATGTTTAGTTGCTTTTTTAATGGGGGCATTGTATATATGTTATATTATTATATATTTATATTTTCCGATTTGGAAGTTTTTCAGAAGCATAGCTGTAAGTTTTAATTTCAGCCTATAGTAGATTTACAGCTTTTTTTTCCGTGTAGAATGAATTTTGGCTTACTTCGAAAACCGGTAAATTCACTAGTGTAAATACTTTTACAAAAATATTGCGTTTTATGTAAATTTTTTGTAAAAAAACTTTTATTTGAAAATAAAAAATAATAAAAAACCGGTCAAGTGCAAGTTGAACTTGCACAATTAGTGTTCCGTACGTTGATGGTTTTTAAAATAAAAATTTGTGTTAGGGTGGTATAAAATGATCAGTGACTTCACAAAACACACCCCAAATGAGTTTTCAACAAAGTTTGTTTCCAATCTTTACTGAAAACTGGTGACCTTGAAATTTTGTTTTTTTTATATACCAAATCAATTATTAAAGGTAATGCACTCGTGATAATTTTCGTTCAATCTATACCCCGTGGAGAATATTCCAGAATTTTTTCAAAATTTTTTGATCAGTAGTTTTCGAGATAAGGTAGGGGACAGCGATTTTTTAAAAGTAATACGAAGAAAAGTGTGCGCAAGTATTACATTACATATATATTTTTTTACTCGTGTTTTCACAAGCTTTCATTTGACACCACACTTGATGACCTAGTAAAAAAAAATTTTTTTCACTTCCGATTTCACCCCTCAAAACGAACCCCTTAAGTCAAAATTTATGTTACGGTGGTTTAAAATGATCAGTGACTTCACACAAAACACACCCCAAATGAGTTTTCAACAAAGTTTGTTTCCAATCTTTACTGAAATCTGATGACTTTGAAATTTTTGTTTTTTTTATATACCATATAAATTATTAAAGGTAATGTACTCGTGATAATTTTCGTTCAATCTACACCCCGTGGAGAATATTCCAGAATTTTTTCGAAATTTTTTGATAAGTACTTTTTCGAGATAAGGCCCGGGACAGCGATTTTTCGCGAATTTTTAAAAATAATACAAAGAAAAGTGCGCGCAAGTATAATATTATATATATATTTTTCACTCGTGTTTTCACAAGCTTTCATTTGACACCACACTCGATGACCTAGTAAAAAAATTTTTTTTTCACTTTCGACTTCACCCCCCAAAACTAACCCCTTAAGTCAAAATTTAATTCTCAAAACTACATGGCTCTGATGAGGCCATCAATTCCTATATTATTACCAAATTTCACCTTTCTATGTCAAATAGTTTCGGGAGAAAATCGGGTGTGACAGACAGACAGACAGATAGACAGACACCGAAGTGATCTTATAAGTGTTCCGTACGGAACACTAAAAAGCTTGTTTAATTGAGTAAAATTAATTGATTCTATAGTGCCTACAAATACATTTCGGCCATGTATATTCATCATGCTGATAAATGGCCCATATTGCATTATGTAAAATATTATTGTTTTATGTTAATTAATCATTTAAGTTACGTTATTGTATCGTTAGCCAATTATACTAGATAAGGATAAAAAGTCCTGAGACTTTCCGAGAGACGGCAGCACAAACAAAAAAAAACATGATTTTTAGTTAGTGTCAACTGTCAGGAGATTCGTGCAAAATTTTTACTACATTTTGTCTATTAGTTTGCTAGTTACAACTGTTTAAATGTATTAACTTTCAACACTGTAAAATAAATAACGGGCCAAGTGCAAGTCAGATAAATTATTAAAGGTAGTGCACTCGTGATAATTTTCGTTCAATCTACATCCAGTGGAGAATATTCTAGAATTTTTTCAAAATTTTTTGATCAGTACTTTTTGGGATAACGGGGAGGACATACAAAGAAAAGTATATGCAAGTATTACATTACATTTTTTTTTTTCACTTCCGATATCACCCCCCAAAACTAATCCCTTAAGTGAGAAATTTAAATTTCAAAACCACACGGCTTTGATGATGCCATCAATTCCTATATTAGTGCCAAATTTCAACTTTCTATGTCAAATAGTTCCGGGAGAAAATCAGGTGTGACAGACAGGCAGGCAGACGGACACACACCGAAGTAATCTTATAAGTGGGGAGATTTTTCACAAAAAAGAACGCCTATCCACAGTAGAATTCTAATAATTTACACCCAATTTAAAAATCGATGACGGGGGTAAACATTTTTCACAAAAGAGAACCCTCCTTAAAAAAAGCTCGGTTTCTAAGAGGCATATTTTCTACATCCATAGAGTCAGGGGGCATAATGTTAGAGTTCTCTATAAGAGGGATTTTCTTGGTCTTCCCATCCCGGCAGCAGCTTCGCCTTTAAAATTCTTAAAGAAACACTCTCTTCTTCCACTGCCCGCCTAACCTGGTTACATCACCGAACGTAACAAATCGAAATATCAAACATGATGTTACTCGTAGGTGTCAATCTCCAGCAAACTATGCAATTTTGGTACATATGGTGTATTTTTTCTGTCGAAAATAAAAGCATTCATTATTATCATTATAGAATAAAATAAGAATAGAAGACCTATAAAGAATATGCTGGATATGTTATATGTTTATCTAGAATTGTCTAAAGAATTCAAAAGTTGTAAGTTGTACAAAGTATAAAGTGTGAAGAAATGCAAAAAATTTCTCCCAGAGTAGTGGTTTAACGAATGTAACAATTCTATTAGGAATGCAAGCCAAAATACTTATCTTTAAATGACCGATTCTGCTTCAAAATTCTATCTTATGTAGGTTCTAAAGCTTCTTAGGTTCATCTATCCGTATGAAAATTAATACAAGTGCAAGAAGTCAATTTCCGTTTAGATCCGTCCAGACATTGAACTAGTAAACAAATAAAATTCAGAAGCTAAAGGACCGTAAAAAACCTATAAATATTGTTCAATCAAGCAAAATGATCAGACAGGAGCCAAAGATATTAAGTTACCCTTTCTAGTAACCCTTTTCTCGGATTAGGATGAAAATTTGTTTCAAACAGAAAAAAGAAACTTTTAAATTGATCACCTGCTTGCCTAAGAACAAAAAGGGGGCAGAAATTTGATATTTTTTCATGATTTTACATAAATTTTATAATGAGTTAGAGTTTCTGTTAATGATCGAAATGAGCAGATGGCAGTACTCTTATATAAATATATATATATATATATATATATATAATATATATATATATATATATATATATATATATATATATATACATACATATATATGTATATATATATATATATATATACATACATATATATATATATATATATATATATATATATATATATATATATATATATATATATATATATATATATAATCGCTCACCTCCTTTTTTAAACATATATATATATATATATATATATATATATATATATATAATATATATATATATATATATAGGGTGTTTTTTATAGAGGTATAGAACTTTGAAATGGAATAAAACAAAGATGAATTTTTTAAATTGACATGAAATTTTACTTTATTCGAAAGATAATCTTCTGGCATTATAATTTAAATATGACTTCTGGCATATGACCGCCACGGCTGGCTCGGACGTAGTCTAATCTGGAGGTGCAATTTTCGATGACTTTTTTCAACATTTGTGGCCGTATATCGGCAATAACGCGGCGAATGTTGTCCTCCAAGTGGTCAATCGTTTCGGGCTTATCGGCGTAGACTAGCGACTTCACATATCCCCACAGAAAATAGTCTAGCGGCGTTAAATCGCATGATCTTGGAAGCCAATTCACGGGTCCGAAACGTGAAACTATGCGGTTACCAAACGTTTCCTTCAATAAATCAATTGTGGCACGAGCTGTGTGACATGTTGTGCCGTCTTGTTGAAACCACAGCTCCTGCACATCATGGTTGTTCAATTGATGAACAAAAAAGTCAGTAATCATGGCTCTATAGCGGTCACCATTGACTGTAACGTTCTGACCAGCATCGTTTTTAAAGAAGTACGGACCAATGATTCCACCAGCCCATAAAGCACACCAAACAGTCAGTTTTTCTGGATGTAACGGTGTCTCAACATACACTTGAGGATTATCATCACTCCAAATACGGCAGTTTTGTTTATTGACGTATCCATTCAAACAAAAGTGAGCTTCATCGCTAAACAAAATTCGCTTATGAAAAACGGGATCAACGGCAATCTTGTTTTGGGCCCATTCACCGAATCTACGCCTTGCTAGGTGATCGTGTGGCTTCAATCGTTGCACGAGTTGGATTTTGTAAGCAGGCAAACCAAGATCTTTCCGCAAAATCTTCCATAAAGTGGATGGACACATATCCAATTCCTGTGCACGATGGCGGATAGACTGATTCGGGTCTTCCTCTACGCTACGCTCTACAGCAGCAATGACTTCTTCTGTACGCACTGTGCGACGTCTCTGTGGATGCGTATTATCATTTAGAGTAAACGTGGTGCAAAAACGTTCCATAGTTAATCGAATTAATTGCTCTGATGGACGATTATGTTGACCGTAAAATGGACGTAGTGCGCGATACGTATTTGGAACAGAACCATGATTTTCAAAATAAATTTGCACAATTTGGAAGCGTTGTTCAGGCGTCAGTCTATTCATGTTGAAATGCCAAACCAAACTAAACATAAATCACTTGACAGCTGACAAAATGGCCGCCAGTTAAAAAAGTGTTGCCAACTTAAAGTTTTATACCTCTATAAAAAACACCCTTTATATATATATATATATATATATATATATATATATATATATAAATATAAAATAGATTATAGATATAGATAAGCATATGAAATTCTGACAACTGGCACCAAAAATAGTACGAACTTTTGGCAAGAATTAAAAAAGTGTTTCGGTAGTTGTAAGTTAAAACATTATTTTTACTTGGTTGTTTTGTCAAATATAGTCTCTATAATAATTTTTGAAAGATTATTTCAAAAATATTCTTACATTTTCAGGGGATAATAGGGGTCTTCTTCTTCTTCTTTTAGCCATTCTCTGTCCTTTGGATATAGGCCTCTTTCATGTGCTCCCCTATGTCCTTGTTTTAAGCATTTGGTACCAATTAAGCCCCGCTGATCCTTTAATATCGTTATACTAACCTTGTTGGGGGTCTGTCAGAGCTTCTTTTCTCCCCCCATGGTCTCCATCTAGTCACTTTTTCGCTCCAGTTATCCGTATTTCTGGCCACATGGCCAGCCCAGTTCCACTTGAGGGAAGATATCCTCGCAATTATGTCGTGGACCCCCTGTTTTTTTTCTGATCCAATCGTTTGATCTGCAGTTTCTGAGCGATATATCTAGGATTTTCCTTTCAATTGGTCTCTGATGAACTTGCAATTTTCTAATAATTTTCCGTGTCAAAACCCAAGTTTCTTTACCTTATGTTGTTACTGGTAGAATGCATTCGTTATATACTTTACTTTTAAGTTTTAAAGGCAGTTTGGACTGAAAAACTTGCTTCATTTTACCACAAGCTGCAGGCGTATTTTTCGATTGACTTCCAGTTCTTGATTCAATTTTCCGAGTGTCACTTCCTGTCCCAAATATACACATGAATTCACCCTTTCCACTTGTTGTCCATGTATGGAGATTACGTCATTAATGGTTGTTTGTTCTTTCGTCATGAATTTAGTTTTTGTGATGTTCATCTTTAAATCGACCTTTTTTTACTTCAGTTTGTAATTCTTGGAGCATTTCTTTCAATTCGATTCCATTTTCGGCAAAAAGTGCCATGTCATCAGCAAATCTTAAATTGTTGAGTCTCTTTCCGGATATGTTAAGTCCCCTGTTTTTCCAGTGAACGCTCTTGAAGATACCTACTAGTACCAGGGTGAATATTTTGGTGATATGATGTCACCCTGTTAAACACCTCTCTTTATTTTTACTTCCTTGGTATCCTCGTTTAATCTCACTTTCAGTTTGATTGTTCATTGATTTTTGCCAGTATGTTAATATACCTTTGATCGACTCTTGCGTTTTTCATTGCTTTCTCAATTGCCCAGTATTGCACTATGTCAGAGGCTTTTCGGAAGTCGACAAGTGCCATCTAGGCTGTGATATTGTATTCAGTTACCGTTTCTACAAGTTGTAATTTTCAAACTTCTTCTCTAATCGACTTGTGATTATTCTCATAAATAGTTTGTATATTTGCGATAGAAGACTTATTGGACTATAGTTCTCTAAATTGCTAGAATCTCCTTTTTTGTATTTTTTTTATGGGTCTAGCACACGTGCTGCAAGGAAGCCCTTAAAGCGCTACGGGAGCGACACGGGTGCGGAAAAAGCGATTCACGTTTTTCTGGAATCGCTGTAAATTGTACTCGGTGGGAAACACAGTCCTGGGCAAATTATTATAAATGGATGATGTTCTCCATATAAAAGACTGCTTGAAAAGCGTTGTACGAGGAGTAACAAGCTGAACCTTATACGGATGTGAAGTATTAGCGCGACGTGTATTTCTAACATGCACCGCTCGGGGAGGAATTAAGCGGGCCACATCCTTCGCACACTTTCCATGAAAGTACTTATAGAATCGGTTCAAGTCGCTAACCGTTCTTCGATGTTCCAGCGAATCTAGGTCGCCGGTCAGTTCCGTGTCTCCAATCAGACGAACAGCTCTTCTCTGAATAGAATCCAACAAATGCAATGTATGTTTGGGAGCGGAGTCCCAAACGTGGGAGCAGTATTCAATAGTTGGTAGAATTGGAAAAGAATTAACAGTTATGGAGTGTAAAGCTTTCTGGTGTGAAATAATCTTCCCAACTTTTGAGAAGCTCTCCTTGCTATCCCTGCGACATGTTCCTGCCAGGACATATTTGCTCCCAAATTAACGCCCAACAAATTGAGTGACAATGTTAGAGGAATGGAGCGTCCCGCCATAACTATGTCGGGTTCAGCAATGCTTGAGTTTTTGTAGCGTTAAATTCCACTTGGTTACTGTCACCTCAAGATAGAATTTCTTCCAGGTCTTTGTTAAGTTAAACGACTTCACGCTGTTGCGGATATTCGTCTGAGTAGCCGATGTCCGAGCGTTCAGAGTAAATGAAGAGATAAGCGTACTGTCATCTGCAAATCTGTAGATTCGGTTTTTTTGTATATCAATATAACTATGGCAGTTTCTCAATCTTTTGATATTACTCCTTCGATTAGACATTTATTGAAGAGTTTTTTTAAGCGCTTTAATGGCGGTCCTCTCTTTTTTAGCATTTCCGGCAGGATGCAGTATTTCCCTGCTGCTTTTCCATCTTTAATTTGGTTAATGACAATAGAGGTAGTTGCCGAAAATTATTTATTTTCAGTACCATTATCAACATTTTTCTTGGTTTTTGATTGAGAATTTTACGTATAATTACACAGGTATACAAAAAATTCTCTGTCTTTTAAGTGCTTACTTAAATTTTTTTTATGCTGAATCCAAAAAAAATATAAAAAAAAGATAGCCACAGTGAGGTTTTTCAAGAAAACACACTTAAAGTTACCAGAAAACTACTAAATTGAAAAAAATACATTTTAATAAATAGAAATCATAAAAGAAAATCAAATATTCGGTCATTTGAAGACAAATTGAAAAGATCAAAACAGATAAATGTTGGGCTCCTCACAAAGTATGTTATGTTTGTGTCGAGGATCTTAGGAAATTGTATAAGAAAGAAAGGAAAGCTTTTAGATTTGCAGTACGCATGGTAAGGAAAGAGCAAGAAAATCATTCAAATGATTGTCATTTTTGCAGCGTTGATGTTTCTGGATATAACTTCAAAAATAAGGAAGTAATTCTCTATCCTAACTTTACTTCAGCTAATCGGCCGGTAGGACATGGACCGGGGTTTCCTGTCCCTGAGCCACCTCAGTCTATTGATGACGTTTTACAGTCCAGTCCCGAATCTAGTGAAAGTCGACCGGATGATGATGAGTTTTAATGTTCTCTAGAAAATTTAAAACCACAGTTGTTTACACAAGCTGAGTTAAATGATTTAGTGAGAGATTTGGATTTGACTAAGGAAAAAGTAGAATTGCTTGGTTCTAGGCTGAAAGAAAAACATTTATTGGAATCTGGAACATCTATTTACCATTATGGAACAAGAGATCAACAGTTTGCTCTGTTTTTCAAGCAGGAAGGGGATTTGGTTTAATGCCATGATATTGGTAGTCTAATGAACGAATTTGGCATTGGGTACAAGAAGGAAGATTGAAGGCTTTTTATAGACTCATCAAAAACTAGTTTAAAAGGTGTTCTGTTACACAACGGAAATAATTATGCTTCACTGCCTGTTGCTCATATGAAGGAAACTTACGAAAATCTTAACATGATTTAATTTAATTTAACATTTAATCGATGCCATATTGTGAGAGAACTGTGGGTGATACCAAAAAACTGATACCAGCTACGGTTTCAGCCATAATTTTTTTGTTGCCCTGTGTAATTAAATAAAAGTAATGTTAAAATGAAGTTTGAACTCGGTAATTCCTTAGGGTGATAGAGCGAAATTCGATACTTATTCTGGAACCACAAGCGAAATACTGAGTAAATAACTCTTTTTTTTTCTAAAATTTGATTCCTTTTAAGAAATAATTGCTGTTTCTGTGCCTATTAAAATTTGCCTCTGACGACTTGGTTATGATAGAAGATTATTATTATATTTTTAAATATTTAGCTAATTATTGTTAGTGTATTCAAATCACTTAATCTTTTAATTTCAAAATCTTTCACAAGGGACTGCGACTATTTACTGTGATAACGATACCCTAAGAAATCAAAAGATTTCGGCAACCAAAAGGCTATCAGAACTTCCTAAAATCCCTTAATGGTAAGATACCTTTTAATGCCCTTTTCATTATATCTCTATCTGTTGCGTAAGCCGATATTATGCGTAGACCATTTACAGACATAATTTGAAAATGATCTGCTTAAGGTATTTAAAAATTTGTTTTGGAAATACGACACCATGGGATTTGCTTCTCAAGGGAACCGACAATGACCAAAGGGACCGCATTGTAATAAGGGCTCGTGCCGGTTGCGTAATCATGTGTTTATTAAATGGTTGAATTATAAATAGACATCGGCAATTTTAGAGACATGTCATGGTCAGATGATTGGGTTACCAATGTAATACATACATACTGTTTTAGAATTTAATTGGTATGTGTGTTGGCTTCTTGTACACTAAGCCTCCGAACAGCAGTTGGTTTTTTTCCGTCCTTTTTTTTTCCATCAAGGGATTTCACTCCACGATTGTCGTTTAATCTGTTTGTTAATTAACGCCCCTCCTCTATAAGTAGCTCCACCCTTAATGCTTCTTTTGCTCCCTTGAAGAAACGCCCTTTGTATCTATATGCCTTTTTTTCCATCAAGGGATTTCACTCCACGGTTGTCGTTTAATCTGTTTGTTAATTAACGCCCCTCCTCTATAAGTAGCTCCACCCTTAATGCTTCTTTTGCTCCCTTGTATCTATATGCCTCCCCTCTCTAGCTACACCACTTTCTATTAGAAAAGATATTTTTTTAAGCAATCTTTCCCCAGGTTGTAGTTTTTTTTAGAAGAATGTACGAGTGTTCTTCCTTCAGTTATTTCATGTATAACTCTCCAAAGAAACAATAGTTTTCAATGTGTAGTTTTATTATTCATAGATTTATATTTAGTTTCATATTTGTGAAAATACCCAGAAACAGTTTAAAGTGCAAAAACCCTAAAATCTAAATTATTTTCAACCTATTCATTTTTCTCTTTATCTCAGTTCAGGAAATGGATATTCTGGATGATCCTTGATTCTAAAAAATAAACGAAAAAAACAATTAAATATCTACAATCAAAAATAAAGGAAGTAGTAAACAATTTTTGACTGGTTTGAACAAACTGACAGCTGTTAGAAACAATTGACATCGAATTCTTTAAGTCTACAGAGACTTCATTAGAGACAGACATATTGATGTAATACAATTTTCTTGTTAAAGAGATAAATGCATTTTAAGCAATCTTATTAGTTGTATAATAGTTTATTATAATTCCTTTTTGTGGAAGTAAAGCTAAAAGGCAAAAAACTGCAAGTTACCCGTTGAATAGTGAGAAATCCAACAATCTAACATCCTGATCCAGATCGTTCATGGCAGACATATCTTGCTCATCCAGAGTAAAATCGAATATGTTAATATTTTGTTTGAGTCTCTCTGGATTGGTCGATTTTGGAATGGCACAGATGCCTCTTTGCACAATGTGTTTGAGTAAAATTTGAGCTGGGGTTCTGTTGTGTTTTTTTGCTATTTCGTTTACTGTTGGATTTTTCATTATGTTCGGAAGTTCTACCCTAAAAATTGAAGATTTATGGGCATATACTTTTATATATATATATATATATATATATATATATATATATATATATATATATATATATATGTATATAAAGGGTGGGCCATCTATCGGTTTAAATTTGAACCACCGGTTATTTCGAATCTGGCCATACTTATGTCATTCTATTCTGTCACAAAATTCAGTATATTGTCTCCACTGAACGAAATGAATCGATTTACGCTTGAGCAACGTTGGGATTTATTGGAAATTTATTTCCAAAACAAAGACAATTGGTCGGAAATTGCACGAAAATGTCGTACAAAATTTGGTCGCAGAGAAGGACCAACAGTGTCCGGTATACGCAAGTTTATTGCTAAAGTTTGTGAAACCGGTTTCATTGTTGATGCGCCAAGACGTGAGCGTGCTCGTACATTGCGTACATCCGAAAATATCGAAGCTGTGGCTGAGAGTGTGCGTGAGAATCCATCAACATCAACTCGTCATCGTTCTCAAGAATTGAACATTTCACGCACCAGTTTACGTCGAATTTTGCGAAAAGATCTCGGTATGACGCCTTACAAAGTTCAATTGGTTCAAGAGTTGAAGCCGCATGACCATCCGCTTCGTTTTCGCTTCGCTAGATGGGCCAACGAGAAACTGCACGATGATGTCGATTTTGCCAAAAAAATCATCTTTTCGGATGAAGCTCATTTTCATCTTGGTGGGTACGTTAATAAGCAAAATTGGCGTATTTGGGGCTCAGAAAACCCACACGTGGTCTTACAGAAGCCAATGCACCCATTACGAGTGACTGTTTGGTGCAGCTTGTGGAGCGGAGGCATCATTGGCCCATATTTCTTTGAAAATGAGGACGGCGCAACAATTACGGTCAATGGAGACACCTATCGCACCATGATAACCGATTTTTTTGTGCCCGCTCTTCATGGTATTGATGTGAACGATGTTTGGTTTCAACAGGATGGTGCAACTTGCCACACTTCTCATGCCACAATCGATTTATTGCGTCAAACGTTTGATGGCCGTCTAATTAGCCGAAATGGTGATGTCAATTGGCCGCCAAGAAGCTGCGATTTGACACCGTTGGACTATTTTCTGTGGGGCGCCGTTAAAGACAAGTGTTATGCCGACAAACCAGAGACAATTGAGCATTTGAAGGCCAACATTCGTGATGCCATTGCCGAGATACGACCCCATACACTCGAAAAAGTGCTCGAAAATTGGTCCGATCGAATGGGGTACTGTGAGGCCAGCCGCGGCAGCCATATGAATGAAATAATATTTCATCTCTAACTGGAACAATTGTACTTCACAACAAAAAAATAAATTTGGCAAAATTTCAAACCGTTTTTTTGTTTTATTGCATTTTTAAATTTAAACTTTTAAATGGCCCACCCTATATATATACATATATATTTATATATTTACATATTTATATATTTATATATTTATATATTTATATATTTATATATTTATATATTTATATATTTATATATTTATATATTTATATATTTATATATTTATATATTTATATATTTTTATATATATATATATATATATATAAATAAATAAATATATAAAACTCTTGCGTCAAGTGGAAGTATAGAAAAATTATGATATCTAGTAATTTACTTACTGCTTTCCAAACTTATTCAGAAAATTAGACAACCCTGGATTACCTAACGGCGAATAAGCGGTAACTACAATGTCGTTTGCCTTACAGAAATCCACCAATTCGTTTTGCTGATGATAGGCATGTAATTCGACCTGTAAAGAACTTGGGAGTATTCTGGCATTTTTCAGGATCCTGGTTATTTGGGATATGTTAAAGTTGGAGATACCAATTGCTTTGGCAAGACCATTATCTACCTGTTGTTCCATTGCCTGTGAATCAAATGAAGAGTTACTTGAGAGTGGTGAATCAATGCGAAATTTTGCACAGAGACTTCGTAAAATTCAGTCTACAGTACAAAAAGATAGGAAAAAACTTTCACTTTCACTTTTAAAGAGGATGGACGTCGACCTTAAATAATATCTGATAAAGGGAAGAGTATTATATGGTATTTGCGTTAAAGCAACGCATGTTCAGCTTCTGAAGCAACTATACTTTTGAGGAGAGATAAAAATAAAAAAATATATAGACTATGTGTCTAAGAAACCACTTCTTAGAGTAAAAATAATAAAAATTCGAAAATCTTAGGCTGATTGTGATTGGATACACTAGATGAACTTCAGCCTGGAAAAGATTTCATCCAGACTGTGAAGCGTTCTGAGTCGGACAGATATAAGATGAAGGAAGTACGAATAAAGAAATGTACAAAAATAGAAGGGTCATTCCTAAAGTTCCCGCCCTAACAAAGAAAACGCAACATTTTTTATTTTTCTACATAGTCAGCTTGCAAACCAATTCATTTAATCCACACTACACAAATTTTTTAATATTCTCATTATAATAAGAGTTATCTAACTTGATCACAGCTTTAACTTCATCATTCGAAGTAAATCTTTGTCAGCTAGCCACTTTTTTAGGTTTGGAAACAAAAAGTAATCGCTGGGGGCCAAATCTGGAGAATAATGTGAAAGCACTTCGAAGCGAAAGTCATACAGTTTTGCAACAACAGTCCGAGACGTGTGTGAAGGCGCATTATCGTGATAAAAAGCATTTTCTTTTCTCTCGCAAATATGGATATCTCGCCTAAACAGCACCCTTTAATTTCTCCGGTAGTGAAGTACAGTACTTCCCAGTGATGGTTCTACCTTTCTCCAAGTAGTTTATGAGCACAACAGCATGAGAATGGCAAAAAATCGTTAGCCATGACTTTTCCTGCAGATGGAACCCTTTTTGTTTTCTTAGGCACACTTTCTCCTGCTTTGACCCATGGTTTCGACTGCTTCTTAGCAGTCGAAGCGCGTAATGAGGAATCGATGTTTTACCTAATGCTATAAAATGTCGAAGAAATTCATTGAAATTATGTTTAAACAAGGCTAGACGCTTTTTTGGGAAAAATTCATTGAAATGCGTTTTTAGTCGGCTGTGGCACCCATTGAGCGGAAAGCTTTCTCATACCCAAAATTTCCAAAACATCCTGTAAAATGTAGTGAAAATAGCTCATCGAGTCTACAATGTCAGCGAGCATATATATGTGAATTTTTGTCACAGTGTCGTCGGTCATAGAGGTTTTTGGGCGTCTTAAGCTTTTATCATGTATGTATGACCACGTTTAAATTCAGCAGCCCACTTTTAATCGTTGGAAACGAAGGCGAAGAATCATTTAATGTGACGTTTAACTCTTTTTGAATGTCCGTAGGAGCTAAACCTTTTAAAATGAAGCATTTTATAACAGCTCGTACTTTAGTTTTATCCATTTTTTAGAAAATGTTTAAACTTCTTTGTTAACCCGATCGCTACAAAACGACAACTAAACGCACGTGTCTGAAACTTCACAGCAGCCATCTATTAGATAATACTACTCAGTATATATCACCACTACACCAAACACTTTATTTTTGCACTCGACGCGCGTTTCGCTAACCATGTTAGCTTCATCAGGAGCGATGATTGATGATCGCTCCTGATGAAGCTAACATGGTTAGCGAAACGCGCGTCGAGTGCAAAAATAAAGTGTTTGGTGTAGTGGTGATATATACTGAGTAGTATCATTGTGCCAAAGATTCCACATTCCCAACTTAGTATTAGATAATAGTTAACAAATGTCATAATAATTTGGTCATGTTGGTGCCATATCCGTGTCAGGCCGAGAACTTTTAGAACGATCTTAGTATTTTTCGGATGCATCTTGATGAGTAGAGACCGGATTATATGCAACATAAAAATCTTGAAATATGCATGCAAATATGCATGAAAAATGCTTAAAATAAGCATTCAAAGGGTCAAAATATGCAATATTAAATAATAATAAAAGTAGTAATTTTTAGTTTTTTATTTCAAAATCAGCATAAAATTAACAAGTTATTGACGATGTTTAAATTTAATTAACAATTATTTAACATTTTTTAAAATTATTTAATATTTGTATTCTTGTACACGTAAACAATAAGGTATTGTTCCAAATGTTGGGTAGTAAGATTGTCTCTTCGATCACTTAAAATATTTTTATAAGTGGAAAAAGGCCGGTCCACATCCACTGAGGTAACTGGGCAGTATTTGAATTTGGGTGCTATGTTAGCACTTATTGTTTCTGGCAAAAGTTCAACCGTCCCATTAATGAAATTATCAATTTGACACAAAGGTTCAAAGCCTGGGTTATTGCACAAAATGTTTTCAAACTTTTCTTTAACTTTACGCGGGAATACATCTGGCAATGTGGAGTTTATTTGACGGATTTTATTCATTAACTGAATTGATTCAGCCTCGAACCTCGAGTTTCAAGCTTTTTAATACGCGCAGGTATATGGGAAAAGTGAGTACTAATCAAAGCTATGTTTTTTTTTTAATATCAGAATCGTTAAATGCTTCCTTGGATTGACGAACTGCCATAGCCTCTGCACTATCGAAGTCATTTACTACACCTTTGATGGCCTCAAAATGTTCATTGTAAAATAGTATAGCTTCAATCCATGTTCTCCATCGAGTGACCACTGGTTCGGGAGGTAAAGGCACTTTCTTTGCTGATGAAATCAGTTTATTTACATTTCCAAACGTGATCGTACTTCTTCAGAGAATCGATGGACTCCGTGAGCAAAGCACCGTCACATGAATTAAATTTGGATAAAATACTTGAAGGACTTTGGCTGCCTTCATCATATAGGGAGCAGCATCTGAAATAAATATAAACACTCTTTCATCTGCAGAAGATTCCGGAAATATTTTTTATAATACCCTCATTCACAAATCTGGCGATCGTAGAATGATTTGTCTTGTCAAGGTCTTTGCAGGCAACCAAATAGGAAGAAGAAGGCTCTAATGTTAATGCACCTACAATTAAATTCGCAATATAGCGACCACAACTGTGGGTAGTTCCATCAGCTGAAATCCATATAATGTCTTCCTTAAGTTCATTACGTATTTCTTCCAGAACATGTTGGTAAATTGTTGGTATGTAATTTTTACGCAGTGTTGATTCGTCTGGTATTTTTTGATTCAAGCAATATTTTCGCAGAAAATCTTTGAATGTAGGATTTGTAAGTTTGTGGAGAGGAATATTACTTGCAAGAAATGCTTCACATAAATCCATGCTAAAATGGTTGTTTTATTTGCCTATAGAAGTGGAATCACTGCTACTTGCTGCTATTATAAGTTGTTGCCGTGGGCCTTTTTTTGCAATCCTGCGATATGAAGACTTGTCTTGACATGCTGGTCAATTTGAAACTTTTTTGTGCACGAAACATTTTTCTCGCAATCTCGACAATATAAAACATTTCCGTCGTATATAAATGTTCCAGGATAATCAGCTACTCACGAAGAGACACTTTTTTTTGCGGGTAGCATGGTAGGCGTTAAACTTTAACACAACACGTTAAAAATGGCAAAAAGACTACACTGATGCAAGCGCGTCAACAATAATATTAAAACTGATGTCTTGTTTTAAAAAAAAAATTGTTTATTTGATCCACGCTCAAACAAATATTCTTAGAAACTAACTACTTATCACTTAATATCCAGACCAAGAAACAAAGGAATAATATTCCGTCGTAATTTTGGGTATTCAGTTGGCACTATAACCTAATCGATGTTTAGACTATTGCAGGTAATGTTCCGGCGATAAAATCGGTTCCAGACGGCGACATTAACAATACCCTGAGCAATTCAATTGCCTAGTAATAACGAGAAATATTGTAAATATAGAGAAAATATGCATCATTACTAGATTTTGGGTAAAATATGTAATAATCGGTGAGAATGGTCTAAATATGCAAATGCTTATGAAAATATGCAAATGCATATAATCCGGTCTCTATTGATGAGACTGTTTAGAATATTTTATCTCCAGAAGATCAAGTGATATTTCATTATAACAACAATCCTTAAGCAAATGTCAGAGTTAGTAAAAATTTAGTTAAGTAGGAAAGTATTTCAGGTTTTACAATGGCCAGCTTAAAGCCTAGACTTGAATTCTATAGAAAATTCATAGTTTAAAAGAAATAAACTATTGAGAGAGTATAATTCACCCCCTTCGAATCTGGATGATTTATGGAATCGTTTTTGAGAATAATAAAGAAATTTCGTACATTACTTTTCTAAAAAAATTCTTTTACCTTCCAGATGGCAACATGATCAGTACTTGTATCCATATCAATCTTTCCATCTTCTGTGAAGGGATGAAGATTTCCTTCTATATCATTAAAACCAAAAGGAGTGTGAACAAGATAGAGGTCGAAATAGTCCACTTGTAGAAGGTCCAATGATCTTCTAATATACTTCGGAACACCTTCTGGGCGCATACCGCCTGGAGGTAGTTTTGTTACAAGGAAAATATCCTCACCTAAATAAATTTAAATTTACTTATAAAGGATCTTCCATTTGGGACTTGACAACTTTGAAATTTCACTGTGAACGCACCCTTAAGCCAATCACAGAACTGTCAACGTCAAAACATTCAGTAAAGTCAACATTTTCATCATGGTGAAGTACACGAACGAACAACGTTTACAAATAATTAAAATTTACTACCAAAATTTGGAGTCGGTGACTGCAACTTTAAGAGCGTTAACGCCAATTTTTGGTCGTAATTCTCGTCCCAGTAGACAAGCAATTCATAGTCTAGTGAAAAAATTTGAGTTAACATATTCGCTGCTGGATGTTCCCGTGCCAGTGAGACAACGGGTTGGTCGAAGTGGCCAGAATATTGCTGCCGTTCAAGCGTCCATCTCAAACGAACCAAAACAGTCGATTTCACGGCGTTCTCAAGAATTGGGCATAGCTCAGACCACACTATGGCGAATTTTGCGAAAGGATCTTGGCCTGCACCCTTATAAGTTAAAGTTAACTCAAAGCCACTCGATCATATGAAGCGACGTACGTTCTCGAATTGGGCTCTAGAAATGTTGGAAGAAGATGACCAATTTCATTGCAAAATCATCTTTAGTGATGAAGCGCATTTTTGGATAAACGGCTTCGTCAACACACAGAATATGCGTTATTGGTCAGGTGAAAACCCTTATGTGCTTGAAGAAACATCACTTCATCCACAAAAAATTACTGTTTGGTGCGGTTTTCATGCCGGTGGTGTCACTGGGTCGTTCTTTTTCGTTGATGAAAATAACCGTCACGTTACAGTCAATGGAGATCGCTACAGAGGCATGTTGCAACGTTATTTCTTTGATCAATTGCATGAGCTAGACATTAATGATATGTGGTTTCAACAAGACGGCGCCACAAGCCACACAGCGGGTGTAACAATCGACTTACTGCAATCTAAAATTCGGTGAACGTGTTATATCGAGAAATGGTCCCGTCGAATGGCCGCCTAGATCGTGTGATTTAACACCTCTAGACTTCTTTTTATGGGGGTACGTTAAATCATTGGTCTATGCTAACAAGCCTGCGTCGTTAGAGGAGCTCAGAGCCAATATTGAAAGAGAGATGTGTGGCCAAGTCATCGAAAATTGGGTTCAACGAATCAACCGCTGCAAACGTGCCCGTGGTGGACATATGAATGAAGTCGAATTCCATACATAAATGTTTTGATTGTACTTCAAGCCGATAGTAAAACTTTCGAAATGTCTCAAATGGGTTGCGTTTTATTTCAAAAAAAAGTTGACAAGTCCTTAATGGAAGACCCGATAGTATGATTAGCTCTTTAGTTAGGTCAAATATCTCTCACGGGAATTCAGACTTCAGACTCGCAAATTATACTTGACAAACATGGTCACTGCACGGAATTATATAATGGAGATATTTTAGCGCATCGTTTCTCAACCTTTTTAGTGTCGCAACCCCCTAAATAGCCAAAAAACTAAGTAAATACTCTCAATGTAACTTGTACCACCATTTTCAAGTAGTCTTTTATATGGAGAACCTCATCCCTGGACTGTGTTCCGATTGAGTACAATTTACAGCGATTCAAGACCAACGTGAATCGCTTTTTCTTCACACGTGTCGCTCCTGTAGTACTTTACGGATTTCCCTGCAGTACGTGTGCTAGGAACATGAAAAAAAAACCAGTAAGAAAACATATATGGGTACTGCCAGTTCTCACGTACGTTCTTGATCAAAGTTTTACGTTACTAACATGAATGTTTACACTTGCCACAAATACCGACAAACAAGTTCAAACCACAAGACATGTTTACGGCTCTAGGCGGTAGGCAAGGTAGGCAACTGCTTATTGCGGCAAAATTGCCCGCCCGTGCCGTCACCACAGACAGGATTCAACAAGCTTTTTTCACTCACGTATAAGAGTCAGCTTTAAAACAATGCTTTATTTATGCATCAACGTCCGGTTGTGGTAGTGATACAGTTTGAGTTAGTTAGTTGCAAGTGTAGTGGATGTGGAAAGTAGCGATTTCATTTTGCTAAAAGGTAAGAGAGGCTTTAGATTCGTATTGTAATCTTTGTATTTGAGATTTTTCTACGCTAATAATACCTTGTACATGTACTAATAACATAAATTCGCTATTGTTAAATGTAAATTTTATGGTTAGGTCCCGCCCTGTGCTGGGAGTTTTGAATCATGCCTTTATCGTATTACGGTATCAGATACTTAAATAGATTGTTTTGTTTTAGAATGTCTGATGGAAGAAAAAGGCTATCTGGTAGTCAATATAAAAAAAAGAAATTGGAGAAGCAAACCCAGTTTCAAAAGCAGGCAGGAGCGTTGCATAGCAAAACAAAGAGCCAAGTAGTTGCCGGGATCTGAACACTACGAGGCTGGTTTGAAAAGTCAGTGCAAAGTCCGAGAGATGGCACCACCGGCGCGTATCGAGGTCATGTTTAGTTAGTAGCATCTCTTGAATGAACGCACATCAAGTTTCAGCCATATTGGTCTATTTCTTTGTGTTTGGCATTCGTGTGAATCAAGGAAGTCGAGTGATTTTCAAGAAATGGTCGAAAAAGAATTTCGTATGGTGATTAAACATTACTTTATGAAAGGCAAAACGCCTCAGGAGACTAAAGAGAAGCTTGATAAACATTATGGTGACTCTGCACTTTCGATTAGAACAGTTTATAAGTGTTTTCAAAATTTTCGGGCTGGACATATGGGCACAAGTGACGCTGAACGTTCTGGACGGCCTGTGGAGGTTACGACTCCAGAAATCATCGATCAAATCCATGATATGGTGATGGATGACAGAAGAGTTAAGGTGCGTGAGTTGCTAGTACATAATATTTTGCATAAACATTTGGACATGAGAAAGCTATCCGCAAGATGGGTGCCGCGATTGCTCACGCTTAACCAAAAAACGGAATCGTGTGAAGTGTTGCAAGGATGGTTTGCAGCTGTTCCAGAAGAATCCGGAGGACTTTAAGCGTCGTTTCGTCACTGTGGATGAAACATGGATACATTACTATACTCCTGAGACCAAACAACAATCTAAACAGTGGGTTACCAAGGGGGAATCTGCACCAAAAAAGGCGAAGACCGTTCCTTCGGCCGGAAAGGTTATGGCGACTGTCTTTTGGGATTCGCAAGGGATAATCCTCATCGACTATCTGGAAAAGGGTAAAACTATTACTGGTGAATATGATTCATCGTTATTGGACTGTTTGAAACCGAGAGCTGCAAGAAAAACGCCCGCGATTGGCCCACAAGAAAGTCCTTTTCCATCATGACCACGCACCAGCACACACCTCAGCAGTTGTGGTCGCAAAATTAATGGAAATAGGATTCCAACTCGTTTCACATCCCCCCTATTCTCCAGACTTGGTTCCCTCGGACTACTATTTGTTCCCCAATTTGAAGAAATGGCTGGCGGAACAAAGATTTTATTCAAACGAGGAGGTGATTGCAGACTCTAATGGATATTTTGCAGACTTGGACAAATCTTATTATTCGGAAGGGATCAACAAACTAGAACATCGTTAGACGAAGTGTATAAGCCTAAAAGGAGACTATGTCGAAAAATAAAAAAGGTTTACCCCAAACACATAAGTAGTTTTTATTTTTGCACGGACTTTTCAAACCAGCCTCGTACCGTCAATTCTGATTTGGATTTGGATTATTAAGACGACACCAATAATAAAGATGAAATTGCGAGTTACCCCAGTCAGGAACAGAATTAAACAAGTTTTGCGACAATGAATACTACCACGGGAACTGAAGGAAGCCTCAACCTAATTCTATCATCAGACCCAGGATTATGGCCTGATCGTATAAGCACTAGGATCGAATATTTTTAGTTAGAAAAGGTCCCTTATCCTCTTTATTTCATTACGATTTCCCGTTTGACAATCAAAATCCAAACCGAAGATTTAGTGAAAAACACAGAAATACTAATGAGATAACAGAAAAAGCAGACAAAGAAATAAAATACAAAATACACTTACTGCAAGACGAAACGATAAGAGACCTATATAGACGACGATTAGATCAAAAATTAAATGAATTTAACTACGACAACTTCCAACAGATGTATGACCACATAAAAGAATGCATCAAACAGGCGTCCCTAGAAGCATTAGGTAAAGAAGACAACGAGAATGAGCAACATAAAATTAGAATCTGTGAAAAAACCAAAGAATCTATAAAGGAGAAAAAAAAAGGCTATACGAAAAATGGCTGAATACAAAATCAGAAGAAGATCTGCAGAAAAATAAAGAGAAAAATGCAGAAACGAGAAGGATGATAAACAAAGAAAAGAACGAGAGATGGGAAAAAATCATGCGAACATGTAAAACAGTATATAGGAGGAACTAGAAGTACAGAGTCATGGAGAATAATTAAAGCATTAAGGACTAACAATAGAGAGGAGACGTATATAGAGTACATCCCAGAAAGCGAGTGGGAAGAATATTATAAGAAGCTGCTAACAGAAGATAGACAAGAATTCCAAGAAGAGAACCCTGAAGAAGAACAGAATAAGGAAATAAAAGAGATAGAACTAAGCTATGAAGAAGTAAAGAAGACAATAAAAACACTCAAAAATAATAAATCTGCAGGGCCTGGGGGTGTGGTAAATGAAATGATTAAGTACGGGTCTAATAAATTATATCGAATGCTGAGAAACATGTTCCACAGAGCGATAAATAGAGAAAAAATACCAGAGGAATGGTCAAAAGCTTATATAGTATCCATATTTAAAAAGGGAGACCGCAGAAAATGCACAAACTATAGAGGCCTAAGCATAATATCGAGTATGGGACGTTTGTATGGAAAAATTATTAAAAATATCATGGAGGAAAATATAAAAGGAAAAATTGGAGAAGACCAAGCAGGCTTTACGGCCGAAAAATCATGTATACACTATAAAACAAACAATGGAAAAAAAAACTGGCAAAGAATAGAGAAGTACATCTAGCCTTCATAGACATAAGAAAGGCCTATGACTCAGTACCAAGACAAAGATTATGGAACGCAATGAAAGAAATAGGCATTGACAAAGAACTAATATACGCAGTAAAAGCTCTCTACGAAAAGAACACAGTGAACATAAAAATAGGATATAAAATAGGGAAGAGACTCCAAACATCAAGGATGCTCTACATCCCCAACACTATTCAAAATATACCTCGAACAAACATTAAAAAAATGGAAGCAAAAATGTAGTGGAATGGGAGTCCCAATACGAGAAGATTACTTATATACTCTAAGTTTCGCAGACGACCAAGTAATCATAGTGCAAGATGAGGAAGACCTCAGTTATATGGTAAGAAAACTGAAAGAAGAATTCACTAAAGCAGGATTAGCAATAAACTTTGATAAAACGGAATATCTAACAACAAAGGAGGGAAACGTGGAGAATCTAGAAGTAGATAACGAAACAATAATCAAAGTAACCGATAGCTTTAAATATCTAGGAACCATCATTTCAAAAAACGCAACATCAGAAGAAGAGATTAAAAGCTAGATTGGGACAAACGCGAACATGCATAAGACAATTAAATTCGATCCTGTGGGACAAGCACATTACAAAGAGAAACAAAACACGCATATACAAATCAATAATACAAAGCATAATGACATACGGGTCAGAAACATGGACAATCAACAAAAGAAATAAATCTAAAATTAACGCGGTAAAGATGGAGTATTGGAGAAGATGTTGTAGAGTGACACGTATGGAGAGAATAACCAATGAAGAAATAAGAAGCAGAATGAACATCAAAGAGAACGCAATAAATACCATTGAAGAAAAACGATTAAAATGGTATGGACACATAAGACGAAGCGAAGATAATAGGTGGATAAAGAAAATAACGGAGAGGAACCCTATAGAGAGAAGAAAAAAAAGGAAGACCCAGACGATCGTGGGAGAGACGATGTGGACGAGGCTATGGAGGACAGGGGTCTAACAGATGGAAATTGGGAAGATAGAAACAGATGAAATCAAAGGCTGAAAGAAGGAAGACAGCGTCAGCTGTAGAAAATCCTTGTTACATTTACATATATATATATATATATATATATATATATATATATATATATATATATATATATATATATATATATATATATATATATATATATATATATATATATATATATATATATATATATATATATATATATATATATATATACGATTTTTCGTAAATCTGTATTAGTATTATTGTCCTAATTCAGGTTAGTTCAGGTCATTTCAGCTCAGCCATTTTCCTGGTTAACATAGTTTTTTTTAAGCTTGGGTGCGGTGGCATTTTTTTGAGTTTGCCTACGACGGCAAAAAGGTAGCGTTGGCTCTGGGCTGCGCCAGCCGCTCTTTCGTCTCGTGCACTTTGATACGCTAGGACAGGTTTGCGCAAGTTATCCCGCTCCGGTTATAAAAATAAAAGAATGAGAAGAGTTTCATTGTTAATTATGTTTTTACGAAAACAAGTAGAACGATTTCTTCTCCCTTACAGTGGTAAATAAATTAATAACAGTGTGATGTATGTCGTCTAACATCGAATTGGGCAATAATCTTGAAAAAAAAAAAAAATAAAATGGACAAATTTGTGACAAGACGAAATGCACCGTCTACATCTGGTGAAACAGTGAAGAAAAATACCAGGTTATACAACGATACATATTTAAAATGTGGATTTATTGCATTGGATGTCAAGTCCCAATGTGTTGTTTGTTATCAAGTTCTGTCGACGGAAAGCATGAAGCCTTCAAAATTAATCCGGCATCTTGAAACAAAACACCCATCTTTACAAAGAAAACCATTAGAATTTTTCGAGCGTAAATCACTTGTCTTGAAAAATCAGCAAAGTTCTATCAATAAATCAAGACGCAGGGAGTCCGCAGCACTCCAAGCATCCTATTTAGTAGCATTAAGAGCGCCCAGGGAGTCGAGCTCCACACGATTGCCGAAAATCTCGTTTTACCCGCTGCCATTGATATGGCCAATGTGATGATAGGCCCGGAAGAAGCAGAAAAATTGCAAACTGTACCACTTTCAAATGATATAATATCGACATGTATTATTGATATGACCATCGATGTCCACAATCAAATAATTGAAACGGTAAAATTAAGTGAATTTTTTGCCTTTCAGTTGGACGAGTCAACAAACATTTGGCTCAATTTCTACGTTTCGATTGCGAGGGGTCAATTAAAGAATAAATGCTATTTTGCAAATCCATCCCTGGTCATGTCACTGGCGAAAGACTTTTGAAATGTTCTGTTTGAAGTTGTAAAAATTGTTAATTTTATTAAAAACTGATCGTTCCAGACTAGATTACTTTCCATACTGCGAAGAAATGGGTGCCAAGAACAATTCATTGCTTTTCCATACTAAAGTCAGATGGTTGTCGCGAGGAAAAGTTCTAACGAGACTGTTTGACTTGCGAGACGAAATAAAAATATTTTTTCGGGGTTTTTACAAGAGAATCTTTATTACTGTTGGCTTACTTGAGTAATACATTTTCACATTTGAATGACTTGAATACGAGCTTACAAGACCATAACAAAAAACATTTTACTCATGACAGACAAAGTCAATGCCTTTATTAAGAAGCTTGGTATTTGGATTATTCGCCTTGAAAAACGTAGTTTTGACGTATTCACTGCAACTTCTGATTATATTGACAAAAATATAGACTGAGAAAATTATGTTATTGATAGCGTGTTGGAGAGCATGAAAATGCATTTACAGGAATTGAAAATTCAGTTGCTGGAATATTTTCTAGATGACAACAATGATTTCTAGAAAAGATGGATTTTCAATCCGTTTGATGAAAATGTTGTTTTAGCTGCCAAATTATCTGTTGAGATTTACAACCAACTAATTGAAATATCGGTCGACAAAACGTCACAACTAGCATTTTTATCTCAAGATTTAGATAAGTTTTGGTTTGCACTACCATGTGATTACGGAAGCCTAGAAACGGAAGCTTTGAAAACATTGATCCCCTTTGGTATTCTTACTTATGCCAAAAAGGCTTCTCGTTTATGGTAGCTTTAAAAACTAAATACTGGAATCGTCTATTATCACTTGAAAATAATTTATTTATGTGTGTTTGCAATGACGATCCACGTATAGAAAAACTTTTTAGTGAAAAAATAAAGCCAACCGTCGCATTAATAATTAGTAATTAAATATTCCAAGCAACTTTAACTACTAGTTTTGTTAGATTGTTATTACTTGGCAAGGTAATATTTAATTTTGTAATACTTGATTATAATTTAAAATACTTTATACTTTATTCAGTAACAGAATGTTTCGTATACGGATCGTATTTTTTGGACCCTCCTTAAATGCGACCCCCCTAGGGGTCGCGACCCCTAGGTTGAGAAACGATGTTTTAACGCTATAAAACGGCTTAAAATTAGCAAAGTTCCACTCGCAGACGTGTTAATAGCAATAGGACAATCAGAAGTACATTATGCACTCCCTATGTAATCAAATCTGGAACACCGGAATTTGGCCAGACGAGTGGTGTAGCTCACTCTATATTCCGATACATAAGAAGAGGCACCTTACGCATGCAAAATCCTCCTTCAGATCATTAACAATCGATTTAGATAGAGCAGACAGGATTTGTGGCCAGCAAGGGCACAATAAATCAAATTGGAAAACGTTCACCAATTACAAGTGATACAGAAAGCTAAAGCTAAAGTATAACGAGATGCATTTATGCTTTTTCGATTACTTTAAAGCATTCGACCTGGTACAATGGCAAAAATTGTGGCAAATACTGCAAGCGATGGAGTTCCTGACCATTTAACCTCTTTGATATAACAACTCTACCAACCTAACAGGGGTTAAGTAAGAATTAATGGTGTCATCTCTGACAGCTATTCAAGTTAGGAATCATGTTAGATAAGGGTGCCTTCTTTCACCCATACTTGTTACTATTCATACCAAGTATTGGCTTGGCGGCAAATCTGTGGGAGGGAGAAAAATCAGTAATTTAAGATATGTCGATGACACCCTAATTATAACATGAAGTGAGGAAGAACTGAGCTCTATCGTGAGTCGCTTGAAGGAATTGGACTAAAAGTAAATCCCACAAAAACTGTTATCAGGATTATAGAGCGACAGGATAATAATTAACCCCATGTATGAAAGGTAGCTGGGTTTGAGGTAGTTGACAAATATGTGCACCTGGGCTTTTTCATTGAAAACAATGGGGATGTGAAGGCGAGATAAAATGTAGATTGGCTGTAGCACGGACTGTTGTATCAAAATGACTAATATTTGGAGAGATACAGCCATTTCCAAAAACACAAAATTTAGACTGCTTAATTGATTAGTTTTTGGAGCTGACACTCGTGGACGTTAAAAAAAACTGACTATAAGCGAATAGATGCCCTCGAAAAATACATTCTACGAATCTTAAATTGATCAAAAATAATAAATAAATACTTATTATACAAAGGCCACATTGCAAGAAGAATGGATTTACTAAAATTACTCATAGTAGAAGGCAGAGGGCAAGCGTCCACGAGGAAGACTAGAAACTAAAGACCTCATTGGTGACGGGCTTCATGACACTGTTAATATGGCTCAGAGGCCAATGCTGCTAGTGCATCAACGTCATGAATCATTAGGGAAATGGACTTGACTCGATTTTGTCAAGACGTTAGGTAATTTGATTACTTAAGTTTTATTCCTATCGCTATGATTGAGCTGGATATACTTTTCGATTTATTTAAAAAGTAGTAAAGAAATCAAATCAAGCACTCGTAACATTAAAGTGTATTTGTTTCGAGTTGATAGCAGAATTGTCTAATTGTAGATGCAAATACATTTGGGGTGCAGCCAAAAAAAAAAAGAAATTTCTTATGCATTTTTCTGGATTTTGCTACCTGCTTTGAACCATTTTTAAGGGTTCACCCTATTTTAGGCAGAAAACCTCTGTTATACAATAGAGTCATAAAATGTAAAGGAGGGTTCATCGGTAGCATAGTCATCCGAGCGTAACCTGCTTTTAGTGTTTAATAAATAAAATTATCTTAAAAATAAAGTTATAGAAATATAAGATTTATTACCAAAAATTTTTTAATGTATAGATCTATGTATATATACAAATTCACAATTCACGATCTATAAGTACTTTAATTCCAAAGAGAAACAATCATCATCTTCAAAATCTGAAGACTCGACTTCTCTTAAATTGATAATTAAGGTTTCTATTTCCACAGTTTCTTCGATGTATTCGTCAAGTTTCCACATTTTATTTTCTTCATGCCGAATGGCATTTTTCCAATTATCCTCTTTGATCTTCTCTATTCCGGTGAGTAATATTTGCCTCACGTCTTGAAGTTTAAACGTGGTGTTTTCCCTTTCAACGAAACTTTTCATTTGTTTCCAAATTAGCTCTATGGGATTCAATTCGCATGATTTGGAGGTAATTTAGGCATTGTCATATATCGTTCCTTTGCCATCTCATCGACTGCGTATTTCTTGAACTCTGCCTTATTTTGTTTCGCAATTTTGAGAAGTTCCGCTTTTAACATACTATCTTTATGTTTGAGATTTTTGTCTCTTATCTATTGAAGAATATCCGCTTTCTTGCATGGATTTGTCGGGAATCGTTCTAATAATCGAGAATGGCATGGTGCATTATCTAATACTATAACTGATTCTGTGGTATACGTTCAATCATTTGTTAGAAGTACTCCTTAAAAACATCGGCCGTCATCTCCTCATGATCATTTTTAGTTGACTTTGATTCGAATTCCAACAAGCCACTGTCGAGAAATCCGTTTTCACTACAAATATGTGCTATAATTAGCCTGCGACCTTTTCCTGAAGGGGGTTGTAATCCCGTTGACCAACGTTCCATAAAAGCTTGTTTGACGATCTTAATGTTTTTGTCAATCCAGAATTTTTTCACTGTCACTGTCCCTCATTAACCCAAGTCTCAACTAAATAAAAAAATATTTCTTTCTTCGGCTCGAAATTTTCTGATTGCTCGTAGATATTCTCCTCTCCAACAAATTATTTCTGTTTTTTCGATAAGTAACAGATTTTCTATTGTATTTTTCAGGTTATGAAGAATTTTCCATAATTTCCATTTTCTTTTAAATCTGGTAAGTCCTGGTCTTCTCGGATTTCTTGCAAAACTTTATGTAGTGTAGGTATTTCTTTTTTAATAAAAAAATGGAGTACTTTTCTTCTTATTGCGTTTTTAGGGTCTTCATCGACCTCTGAGGGCTCCTTTCCTTTGTGATTCTGAGGTTCGTTGCGAGGACCACGTTTTCATTCTTTTAAGGATCTATAAATATTTGCTGATTCAATACCCGTCATGGACTTGGCTCGTTGGTTGTTGATGCACTAGGGCATCGTGGACGTTAAGTATCATTGTTTTTTCTCGCAGGGAAAATGCAGATTTACAGACTCCGCGAAGTTTGATCGGAGCAAATCTGAAAGTTGAAGCCATCGCTGTTCTGATTTGAACTAAGCATATTTTAGGTTTTTGCTTTATTCTTATACTTACACGGAATATTTGTATTGCATACTTAGCTACTTAGGTCCCGATAAGTACTTTCGTTAATTATATTCAGTAACTGCTAAAATCCTATTATCATTAAGCTTTATAACACTGTAGATTTCTAGTTCTTAAGAATTGTTACTTGTACTCGTTTAGGCCTTTATCATACAAATAAGATTTTTAGTTTCATCATTTGCTCATTAAAATAAACTTTGAAATGCGTTGATTTATATAGCTTATTGTAAAATTTAGAAGGCATGTAATAAAATATTATTTAGAAAAAGGCCGCACTGTTGTTTAGAGGTAGAAGATAAAGGTGATTAATACTAAAAATATAAATAATTGGTAGAGAAATTTCGGATGCTTATGGTTTATGACATTTTAATATTTATAACCCATGTTGTGTGCTATCAACTTCAAACAAATGGACTTTAAATAAAAGAAAAATATAGGGTTGTGGGTCTTTAAAAAAAAAATCTGCAGGTAAAAAAATGTTACTAAATTGGGGGAGAGCATAAAAAATCAAAATCGAGAAATAGTACTTCTCTTTACGCAGTTGCGAAAAGGATGGAGAGGCTAAGAGCGTCGAAGCCAAAGGGGGAGAACCCTCCCTGTCTCCTTATAAATAAATAAAAAAACTGTATTAGAATTATCTGTCCATTTTTGTTTTAAATTTTCTGAAAAAAGGCTTTTTCGTTTATGATATACTAAATATGCGGTATATCAAATACAGTTTCAAAAACTAAAGCCAAACAGTCAAGCAGAAGTTATAGATTCCATAACAATTAGATCGGATTTAAATTTTAAACCTCTTAAACGAATCTGGCAGCTAATGTTTCGTATTTTTGTGGAGTTTTAATAGTCAAAAATTCTTACGCTTTATTTTTTCCACTGTCTATCCATTTCTTCAAGACGTTTCCAATAACTTTTTCATTTTCATACACGTGAGCTGTATCTATGTGTCTGTAACCAGCTTCAAGGGCAGCATTTACTGCTGATTCTAGTTCTTCGTCTGTTGCCTAAAATTTGCAGATTTGAAGTGAAAGTAGGTAAATGATATTAACATTATTATAATTTGTTTTTACCGACTTGTGTCATTTTGCCCGACATTAAAAACACTGTGGATTTTGTTGTGTGACCGCCATAAAAAATCCAATATGGCGAACGTCAGGCGTCATTTTGTTCAACGTAATAATTGAAATTTAAACAAAATTCAGAGTGTTTTTTTTTAAGTTATCTATTTAGTTATGGAAATGCCCTCATCCAAAAAAATTGCTAAGATTATTGTCAGTGTTCTAAGCCATTTGTACAAGTTTTTCGATGTTTGTAGCTTTTACGATTTTTTTTGGAATATCGTGCAGTGATACAGTTTCTCACTGAAGGGAGAACGAACCACTGGTTATTCGTGTTCGGCAATGACTGTTCATAGGGGGTGAGAAATGTTGTGCAGCAAAGCTTACCTGCCAAGTGCCATAGCCCAATATTGGCATAGGCAATGTAGTTTTACCGGCTTGTAAATTTACTGTTGGCACCGTAACACTCATATTTCTTAAAAGATTTTGTTTTCTCGAAAAAAGCGAACACACCAGCTGTTTTTGAAAAACTGACGTTAGAAATCGACTGTGAAACATAGAAAACACCCGTTCTAATAATTTGTCTTCAGTTATTTGTGTATTTTAGTTATTCTTTACTTCATACTGGCTTTATGCATTCGACGTAACATAAAAGATAGCGGTATATTGTATACCGGTTATAGAGGCTGGGATCAAATTATTTTTAATAGGATCTGTGCTATGTTGCCAAGTTTTTTTGAAAAAGGGAAAATTTAAAGAAAATACTGTTTTGTAAGTCGCATGTAGGTAGATGTATATAATAATTTTTTTATCTATGGAGACATTTTACTTTTTAAATGATGTAAGGTATAGACCAGAGGTGTCAAACTCAATTTTGCAGAGGGCCATATATTAAATTTAGAATGTGTAGGCGGGCCAGATTTAAATAAAAAAAATGTACTGAATTATTATAACATTTTATTTATTTAATTATATAGTATATAATATACGGTTGTTAAAAATTATATCGAAGTTAAAAAAGAGGTTAATTATTTTGAGCTCGAGGATCCAGATACCTGACTTCTCTTGTTTTTGACAAGCTCATTGATGTCAGGTATCATATTCGTTGTAGTTATTTTAAGAATTGATTGGAGATGTTCATTCGAAAGTCTTGTGCGATGTTTGTTCTTATTTATTTTCATGACGGAAAACATCTGCTCACATAAATAGGTACTACCAAACATGCAGAGAATGCGTGCTGCGTGCTTTTTTAATTCCGGGTAGTTATCCAAACTCTTGAAATATTGTGTATAAAATGTAAGAGCGTTAATCTCTTTAAATTTTTCTTTCAAAATACTGTCCGATTGAAGATCTATCAACTCCATTTGCAAATGAACTGATGCCTGTGAAGCTTCAAAATTGAATGGATTGTTGAAAATTGGGAATTCCATTTCATTCATTTTGTGAAAGTCTTCAAAACGATTTGTTGAATTCCGTGATCAAATTTTGCAGAAGTTGAGAATATTGATCCAATTTTTTTTGGTTCACTGTGCCAAATGATTTTAAATGAGGGAAATGATCCAAAGTTTGATTTTTTACCTGATTTTCCCACAGCCTCAACTTTATTTCCAAGGCTTGAATACATGAATGACAATCAGATTTTTACCCTGTAACTTTACATTCAGATCAGTCAAGTGTTTATTCATATCTACCAAAAAGGCACAATCCACCCACCAGTCATTGTCATAATCAACTGGGTTGCCTTTTTCTAACATGAAAGCTTGAATAGGGTCACGTAATACAAAATTTTTTTCTAAAACTACTCCTCGACTGAGCCAACGAACTTCGGTGAAGTAAGGAAGGTCAGAAAACTTTTCGTCCAAATCTTGTAAAAACTGCCTGAACTGTCGGTGATTTAGTCCTCTGCTCCTTATAAAATTTACTATTTTAATTATAGGTTGCATGACATGGTCCATTTTTAAATGTTTGGATGCCAATGATTCCTGATGAATTATACAGTGAAATCCCACAAAATTCCCTGATGTTTTCTGTTTTAATTTAGTTACAACGCCCGAATGTTTGCCAGCCATGGCAGGAGCGCCATCCGTAGTTGTGCTGCTAAGTATATTCCAGTCGAGTTCATATTCTGCTATCAAATGCTCAATTGCAGAATAAATATCATTTGCTGTTGTAGTTTCTGTCAATGGAACGCACTTTAATAGTTCTTCAGTTATTTCAAAGTTACTGTTAATACCTCGTATAAAAACAGCAAGTTGAGCTGTATCAACAGTATCAGTGCTCTCGTCAACAGCCAGTGAAAAGTTTGTAAATTCCTTAATTTTCTCCTTCAGTTGAAGAACGAAATTTTGATATAAATCATTTATTCTTGAAGCAACAGTGTTTCTTGACAGCGAAATATTTTGAATTATTGACTTTTGAAATGGAAATGAAACATCGGCAACTTTCAACATACAGTCTTTAATAAAATCACCATCAGTGAACGGTTTTGATCTCTTCGCGATTTCTAATGCAATAATAAAACTTGATTTCAGGGCATCTTCGCTCTCAGTATTAGCTTTAGTAAACATCGATTGTTGACCCTGAAGTTTAGATTTTAAAGATGACAATGTGTCCATTCTTATTTTTTCAGTGTAACAATCGAATTGTGATTTATGATTCGTATCATAGTGTCTCTTCAAGTTAAACTTCTTACAAACAGCAACTGTTTGATTGCAAATCAAACACAGTCCATTCTATGAAAAAATATGCAATTTCCCATTTAGACTGAAAAACTCTGCACTCACTATCAATTTTACGTTTTTGTGACATTATGCCAAAATCGTAACAATTATGGAACGCGACACAACAATTATGGATATCGCACGCGCACGACACTAACAAATGCACAATACCTTCACAATCACTACTTCGCAGTACAACTAAAATCCTTCTCCGACCGTATCGCTTCGATTACTCGACTCACACTCAACTGACTCACGTCGCGCCGACGCACTCCTTTTATAATATCGATAAGGAAGGTTCTAGTCTAGACTCGAAGCGCGTGGAAGATTCTATTGTTCTCAACAAAAATAATAGGGTATTTCCGCTTGTTGCTAAGAGATGGCGTTACTGTCTATCTCTCTCGCTTGTCAAGGCACGCGCTGCCCTTGAAATTACTTATAAATGTAGTGTGCGCATTTTAAAACTTCCGTAGAGGAATCGAGTGAAGTCTAAAAGCTCTAAAAAACATGATTCTTTTTTCTGTGACACATTGCGATCGCGGGCCTTATTGATACGTCCCGGGGGCCGGATGCGGCCCGCGGGCCGTATCTTTGACATCCCTGGTATAGACCATTACAGTGCTATGAAATCAAAATACCCAGTTAAGTGCTGTTCAGAAGAGCTGATACAATATTTTGAGAAATAATGTTGCTTAGAATTAAAAAGTTAAGTTGGAATGTTTTTTCGATGTTTCGCGTACATCATGTACCTTCAGGATTAGAAAACTGAATGTACCTGGAGCTGCACAACTTAAATATAATGAGTTAGTATAATAATTGGTTTTCAGGTGATTTTAGAGCATATTAGTTTTAAAAAAAAAACCGTTCAAAAACTTTGGATTTTTTTACGTATCGTGTCTTACATCACGAAGCCATATTAGACCTGTTTTCGTTGTGGTAAATCCACCAGTAGATGAGCAGTTTTATCTTACATACATTATACTACAGACTAAATAGTCAAATTACTTAATAGTTCTAATATTTGCTAAATCACCAACACTTGTAGGAAAACTGGACCATGATTGATATCACTAAAAGACATAATTCCTTTCCAAAGGTGTTTATGAAATTTCCTGTTCGTGTGATACGGTATACACTACCGTCAGAAAGTATTTGCCCACCCAGAAATTTCAATGTAACTACCAAAATTTAATACTTAATTAAACTCTTTTATTATATTAGGTAAATTTAATTGTTCTTAACAAGTGTCCATCATAAAATTGTTTAGATTAGCCTTTTGGTGAAATCACAAATTAAAAACCAATTAGAACAAATTTCCAAGTTTTGCCTGATAATCGTTTTGAGGCGATTTCTGAGAATTTCAGTTGAAGCAAGAACTCATTTCAAGTTTCTAGGGATTATAGAAATCTCTAGTGACATTTTATGATAAAAACTATGCTATAAATACCATTGACCTTTTGAAAATTAACCATTCGCAAACAGTACTTTGTCATTGATGCAGGCTAAATTGTTTTGTGAAAACGCCAAAAACGAAAGAAGTTTCCGCTGAAAATCGGACTCTGATAATTGCGAGACATCAAAATGGTCACTCGAGTCGACAAATCGCGCGTGGATGCCAAGGAGACCGGTGGCTACATCGTAAAAAATTTTTCTGCAAGACATGGAATTCTCAGCCAAAAACGTTCAGGAAGGCCTCGAAAAAAACGACTCCCGCTGAAGACAGAGCTATAACAATGTCCAGCAGACGTACTCGCCGCCTAACCGCACCAGAAATCAAGGCTCAAGTAAATCTGGAGCGGCCCATCCCCATCAGCGTGACAACCATGAAGTTGGAAAAATTTTTAGGATAGAAGGAATCATGCGAAAAGAACAGTATCAAGAAATTTTGCTAACTCAAATGCTTCCTTCTGGAAGAGATATTTTTCAAAGGAAATTTATTTTTCAGCATGACAACGACCTTAAACATTCTGCTAAACAGATTAGAGAACTTTTGGATCAATCGAAATCCGATGCCGTCCTGGAAGTGATGACTTGGCCTCCACAATCACCCGACTTGAACCCCATCGAATTGCTCTGGGACCATTTGAACAGGTGCGTTCGAAACTTCAATCCAACATCAGAGAATCACTTGTAGGAACTTTTACAAGTAGAATGGGTTAAAATAACCAAATAAACTACTGGACAGAATGCCGAAACTCTGTAAAGCGGTAATTAAAAACAAAGGAGGTTTCCTAGATGAGAAAAATCCTGGAAAATCATGAATATTTTTCTGATTTTCTAGACTGTAAATAATGTGAAAATAAATAATAATTCATTAAAATTTAAAAAAATATATATTATCTGGGTTTTTGTCGTCTCGGGACTGAAATAACTAGGTGGGCAAATACTTTCTGACGGTAGTGTATGTAGGAGAAACTGGACGATCAATATCAATTAGAATTAAGGAACTTTAAAGATGTATCAAAAAATATATTTACAGTGACCGGTAAGGAGTTCCCAACACATGGGAACATTTTTATTATTAGAGTATTCAAATTTCTTTTTCAAGTAATTAATTCTCCGATAACCTAGAAATTGCTTTTGACATGTCTGTCGTGATCGTTCGTATGGTGGGAAATTTGAATAACTGATATGGAATCATGAAAATTCGAGTTAATTGACAGAATATTGCAAAACTCAAAAAATAAAAAAGTACTTAGGGTTTGATTTAAACTATATTTGCAAAATTTTGAGCATCTGCATAAAGGCTAAAATCTTTTAATTTTTTTTGTCCAAGTAGTTTAATTGAGTTTCATTTACTTTGACTTTAATTAGAAATATTTTTTTATTTTTTTGACAACTGGGAGAAATAATTCAAGAAATAAGTTTACGCTTTAACGCCGAATTTTTAACAAATTGCTATTTTAATTTTTTATGTAGATGCTCACACTTTGCAAGTAGGGCTTAAACCAAAATTTGAATGCTTTTTATTTATGGATTTTTTCCATATTCGGTTAATTAATCCGACTTTTCATAATTCCATATCGGCTTATTCAAATTTATGTAATAAATATGTCAAAATCAATTGCTTGTTTATCGAACATGCAGAACTGATTACCGGAAAACGAAATTTAGGTACTTTAACAATAAAATAACCCGCCAAGCGCAAGTCGGATTTGCCCAATTAATGTTTTGCACGTTGATTGCTTTTAAAATAAAAATTTTTGTTACGGAGGTATAAAATGATTAATAACTTCACAAAATATACCCCAAATAAGTTTGCAACAAAGTTTGTTTCCGATCTCTTTTGAAAATTGATGACCTTGATTTTTTCTTTTATATACCAGATAAATTATTAAAGATAATACACTCGTGATAACTTTTGTTCAATCTACACTCTGTGAAGAATATTCCAGTGTTTTTTCAAAATTTTTTGATCAATGCTTTTCGAGATAAGGGGGAGTCGGACAGCGGCAATTTTTTAAAAATAATACAAAGAAAAGTGTGCCAAAATATTACATTTATTATATTTTTGAACTTGTGTTTTCACAAGCTTCCATTTGACACCCCACTCGATGACCTGGTAAAATAATTTTTTTTTCGTTTTCGATTCCACCCCTCAAAACTAACCCTTTAAGTCGAAATTTAACTACACCGCTCTAATGAGGCCATTAATTCCTATGTTAGTGCCAAATTTCAACTTTCTGTGTCAAATAGATTCGGAGAAAATTTGGTGTGACACACGGAGAGACACCGCAGTGATCTTTTAAGTGTTCCGTTCCAAAGGGATAATGTTCTCATATAAAAGACTGCTTGAAAAGCGTTGTACGCGGAGCAACAAGCTGAACCTCATACGGATGTGAAGTATTAGGTCGACGTGAATTTCTAACATGCACCGCTCTGGGAGGAATTAACCGGGCTACATTCTTCGAACACTTTCCATGAAAATACTTGTAGAACAGACTCAAGTCGCCAACCGTTTTTCGATGTTCCAGCGAATCAAGGCCGCCGGTCAGTTCCGGGTCTCCAATCAGACGAATAGCTCTTCTCTGAACAGAATCCAACAAATGCAGTGTATGTTTGAGAGCGGAGCCCCAAACATGGGAGCAGTATTCCATAGTTGGTCGAATTTGAGCTTTGTAAAGAATTAACAGTTGTTGTGGAGTGTAAAGCTTTCTGGTTTGAAATATTCCCAACTTTTGAGAAGCTCTCCTTGCTATGTCTACAACATGTTCATGCCAGGACATATTTGCTCCCAAATTAACGCCCAGTAAATTGAGTAACGACGCTAGGGGAACGTTAACTTTTCTAGAAAAAACTGCCTCCTGGATTTTCGTAGCGTTAAATTCCACTTAGTTACTGTCACCCCAAGATAGAATTTCTTCCAGGTCCAGGTGTTAAGTTGAACGACCTCCTGGTGTCTGCGGATATTCGCCTGAGTAGCCGATGTCCGAGCGTTCAGGTAAATGAAGAGATAAGCGTACTGTCATCTGTAAAGCTGTAGATTGGATTCCCGTTTTTTTCCAGCAGGTCGTTAATATAAATGAGATAGAGAGTAGGAGAGTGTGGAGCCTTGGGGCACGCCGGCGTTGATAGTGACGCTATTAGAAAGAAATCCATCGACCGCTACTCGTATTTGTTTAATCTGTTGTAGCTGAACATAGAAATTTCAGTGGCATAACAAGGTAAAAGGGGCGGAGATGCATTTGGATATAAAGAGTGTCTCTTGAAAGATTAAAAGATAGATTAAAGGCTGAGCTGCTTATAGAGGGAGTCAATCAACAAACAGGAGGTGCCAACCAACCTTTTGAATAAAAAAAACTGTTGAACTCGAAAGATTTAGCCCTTCCCAACACAGTAAACTACAAATCGATGACTGTGTGGTTGAGATTTTTTACAAAGAGAACCCTTTCATGCAGTGGAACTTTATCAACCCATTTAAATATCGATTACTGTTGGGAAGGGAAATATCTCCCCAACAAAAAAAAAAGATAAAAAATCACGTGTCTCTAAGTGCGCATACTCAAAAACTTGAAATTGCTTTGCCCCGTTTCTGTTTTTATTATTATTATCTGTAGCCTAGTCTTGATCAGTAAACAAAAAAAATTGAATATGTTTTAATAATTTAAGTTTTGTGCCGAACATTTTTCAAGAATTTAACTTAGTGTTTTATATATGTGGCAACATTTATCATGGACCCTGGCCTTGTTTTACCTAACAATTAAGTGAATGTTTCCGCACACCAGTAAAAAAATTAATTTAAATATTCACATTATTGAGAAAATATCTCTTATGTCTTTTTTAAAAGTATTTGTTTTTAATGGCAACATATTTTTATTTTTACATATTGTGTTGCTGTTATCGTTATCGGAAAAGCTAATGACCTGAAATAAATAATAAAAATGCTAAAACAAATAACGTTTGCTATCTTATATTAACTATTCGATTAGTATAAATTTACAGGATGTTCTACAAATTATAGATGAAACAGAAAAGGGTGATAAAGAATGCCGTTTGGAACAAAAAAGTCGTATAAAATTTGTCTTATTTTATTTTTTTCTTGTATTCTCGAAAAAAATCACCCTCCTATTTTTTGCATTTCTGTACGTTTTCGTGCCCTCAGATCATAAAAAAACATAGTCTCCGATTTCCGCCAGTCTGTCGATCTGTTGCTTTACTGGCGCGATCACTTCTCGATCCTGAAAAGGACGTCCTCTCAGATGCTATATTCCGAGTCACCTTTCTAACATCCTCCTCTACCCATTTAACCCCTTATATGTTTGACTATAAATACACGTAAATCTACTTAAAGTCCGTTTGTTTGGAGTTGATAGCACACAACATGGATTATAAACATTAAAATGTCATAAACCATAGGCGTTCCAAAACAGCGCGACCTTGTTCTAAAGAATATTTTATTACATGCCTTTTACACTGTACAATAAGCTATATAAACCGACCTATTTCAAAGTTTATTTTAATGAGTAAATGATGAAACTAAAAATGTTATTTGTATGATAAAGGCCTAAACGAGTACAATTACAATTCTTAAGAACTAGAAATCTTATATAAAGCTTAATGATAACACAGGGCAACAAAAAAATATTTTTGTTTTGGTGCCTGGGATTTTAGAGCTGATTTTAACTATATTTGGGACGCTAAATCTATACATGCAATCCGTTTTTCTCTATCAGCTCTACTTTTTTAGATACATCAACTTATCTACCAATATGGTTTTTATTCAGTATATTCATTTATGAGAGTTCTAAAATTATTATATATTCATTAATGTAGGTACAATGGTTTTATTGTCAGTCTGTAATTGAGTAAATTCCAGGTAAATCTATAAATAGTGGAACCATTGCCTATCAGGTACCTGAACTGACCCTTTTAATCACCTAACTCGGGTAAGTCTCGTCAGTTTGTGCGTTCTTACTAATGAGAGTAGATCGAATTCGGCGTGTTATTTTATGTTAAGAAAAGAGTGTTTTTGTGTTATTGAACAGAATTAAAATGAGTTCAGGTTCCAGTTCAAGAAGAAGTTGTGTAAATCAACCTGATGAGTTTTGCTATATATGCGGAGAATACATGTTTCAACAAAACAGACAAACTATTACTGACTTTGTAAAGCGAGCGTATCTTGGATACTTTGGAGTTAAGCTTGGTGATCAGGACAAAACGTGGGCCCCGCATCTCGTATGTAAAACTTGTACAGAGCATTTACGGCAGTGGACTACCGGGAAAAGAAAATTTCTAAAATTCGGCGTACCAATGGTTTGGAGAGAACCAAAAAACCACTTCAATGATTGTTATTTCTGTTTAGTAAATACTAATGGAATCAATCGAAATAACCGCAGTAAGTGGACTTATCCCAATTTAGACTCGGCAATACGCCCTATTCCGCACTCAGATGAAATACCGATTCCAACATTTTATCAGCTACCACATATCTCTGATGACGAATATTTTCCCTCTGATCGCTCTTCTGATGCTAATAAAAGTTCTGATGCTAATGAAACTAACAGTGACTATGAGGGGACGTCATCAGTTCCTCAACGCTTCAATCAAAATGAATTAAATGATCTCACCAGGGATCTCAATTTATCGAAAAAAGCTTCTGAAGTACTGGCTTCTAGGTTGAACGACAAAAATTTACTGGAACAAGGAACCAAAATTACCTTTTACCGTACAAGAGAAAAAGATCTGCTACCATTCTTTTCTCAAGAAGACAATCTTGTATTTTGTCACGAAATTAGGGGACTCATGAAAGAAATGGGACTTTCTGAATATATTCCAGATGATTGGCGCCTATTTATTAACAGTTCAAAGCGAAGTTTAAAATGTGTCCTTCTACATAATGGGAATAAATATGGTTCAATACCACTAGCTCACTCAACGAAACTGAAAGAAGAATATAATACCATAGCTTTGGTCTTGCAGAAGATAAAGTATTACGACCATCAATGGATGATTTGTGTAGACTTAAAAATGGTAAACTTTCTTCTTGGGCAGCAAAGTGGTTACACGAAATATCCGTGTTTCTTGTGCCTCTGGGATAGTAGGGACAAAACACACCACTGGGTTAGAAAAGATTGGCCTCAGAGAGAAAACATGGACGTTGGGGAAAAGAATGTCATTAACGACGCTTTGGTTGAAAGAGAAAAAATCATATTTCCTCCGTTACGTATAAAGTTGGGCTTAATGAAGCAATTTGTAAAGGCTCTTGATAAGAATGGGTCTTGTTTTGCATATATAGGGGTAAAAATGCATCAGTTGAGCACAGAAAAACTCAAAGCAGGGATATTTGACGGCCCACAAATAAGACAATTAATTAAGGATCCTGCCTTCATAAATTCAATGAATCAAGTTGAACGAGAAGCTTGGACATCATTTGTTGCAGTTGTAGAAAATTTTCTAGGCAAACATAAAGCTCAAAACTATGTTGAAATGGTTAACAAGATGCTTAATAGTTTCAAATCCTTAGGGTGCAATATGAGTATTAAAATACACTATTTACACAGCCACTTAGACCGTTTTCCAGACAATTTAGGAGACATGAGTGAGGAACAAGGTGAAAGATTTCACCAAGATATTAAAGTTATGAAAGACCGCTACCAAGGAAGATGGGACATGCACATGATGGCAGATTACTGTTGGAGTTTAAAAGGGACTGTTTAAAAAAACATTCAAGAATGTCGCGGAAAAGAAGCTTTCCAAGTGTTAAGTGACTATTTCATTTCTTCAATGTTTTTTTTTTGTTTGTAAGTACGACATAATATTGTATTTTGTATAACTAAAATAAAAATTTCGTATCTACTTTTGTTTACTACACTTACGGATTTGAGTTACAATAATGTAACTTATATTTCTCTAAAATTGTATATCTTAAAAATTTGAGCTCCTAGGTACAAATAAATACGTTATTTGAATTCAGGACATCAAATTGATATAGAATCAGCTCAAAAAACCTCGACACCAAAACAGCTGTTCCCCTGTGTAATAGGTACAATATAATTATTTGGGATTTTAGCAGTTATTGATATATAATTAATTAAAGTACTTATCGGTAGGTAGGTGCCTAAGTACCTAAGATTACAATAAAAATATTCTGTGTAAGTATAAAAATAAAGCAAAAATCTATAATATGCTCCCAACTCATGCATCAGGGACGCCTTCCGATTTCCGCCCAGATGCCTGCCGCCAATTCCCTAGGCCGTCTGACCCTCTCTCGGTTGAAGACGATGACCCCCCATCGCCTGCCTTTGACAGAACATTGTTAATCTAGATTTAGTTATAATAAGTCCTAACTTAAGTTAACACTAAGTCCTAAGGTAAGTTAGCGTAAGTCTTAGGCTAAGGTAGTTTAAGTCTTAGAATTAAGAAAATCATGTATTAACAAACGCATCTTCTAAGTTAAATGAATATAGGACCACTAGTATAAGAGCTTAAGTTAGGGTAGTACAAGCAAACATTCATATTAAGTTTCTTTTGTATATTCATAAATGTAAGTAAGAGGCGTAGCCCTACTTTTAAATCCAATAAAGACAACAGATGCTTAGTTCACATCAGAACAGCGATGTCTTCATCTTTCAGTTTTGCCCCGGTCAAATTTCGTGGAGTCTCTAAATCTGCATTTTCCCTGCGAGAAAAAACAATGATACTTAACGTCCACGATGCTCTAGTGCATCAACAGCCAACAAGCCAAGTCCGTGAAATTGTGGAAACCTGTGCCAACACGACGGGAGTTGGGTCAGCAATTGTTTATAGATTTCTAAAAGAAAGAAAACGCGGTCCTTGCAACGAACCTCAGAATCACAAAGGAAAGGAGCCCTTAGACGTCGATGAAGACTTTAAAACGCAATAAGAAGAAAAACACACATTTTTTTTATTAAGAAAGAAATAACTACACTACATGAAGTTTTTGCAAGAAATCAGAGAAGACCAGGACTTACCAGATTAAAAAAAATGAAAATTATTGAAAATCCTTTATAACCGGAATTTTCGTTGGGAAAAACATAATAGAAAATCTGTTTTTATCGATAAAACAGAAATAATTTGTTGGAGAAGAGAATATCTACGAGCAAACAACACGAAAATTTTGAGCCGAAGAAAGAAATAGTTTTTATTTAGATGAGACTTGGGTGAATGAGGGACACACAATGAAAAATTCAGGATTGACAAAAACTTTAAGAGCAGGCTAATTATAGCACATATTGGTAGTGAAAACGGATTTCTCGACGGTAGCTTGTTGGAATTGGAATCAAGGTCAACTAAAGATTACCATGAAGAGATGACGGCCGATGTTTTTGAGGGGAACTTCCAACAAATGTATACCAGCAGAATTAGTTATAGTATTAGACAATGCCCCATACCATTCTCGATTATTAAAACGACTCCCGACAAATTCATGGAAGAAAGCAGATATTCTTCAATGGATAAGAGACATAAATCTCAATCATGAAGATAGTATATTAAAAGCGGAACTTGGCAAAATTGCGAAACAAAATAAGGCACAGTTCAAGAAATACGCAGAGTATGAGATGACAAAGGAACGAAATATCACAGTGCTTAGGTTACTTCCATATCATCGCGAATTGAATCCCATAGAGCCAATTTGGGCACAAATGAAAGGTTCCGTTGCAAGGAAGAACACCACGTTCAAATTTTAAGACGTAAGGCAATTATTACTAGCCGGAATAGAGAGGATCAAAGAGGATAATTGGAAAAATGCCATTAGACATGCTATAGAAGAAGAAAATTAAATGTGGAAACTTGTCGAATACATCGAAGAAAATTATCAATTTAAGGGAAGTCGAGTCTTCGGATTTTAAAGATGATGATTGTTTTTGATTGTAATTAAAGTACTTATATATCGTGAATTGTGAATTTGTATATATAGATAGATCTTACAGATAAAAAATTTTTGGTAATAAATCTTATATTTCTAAAACTTTATTTTTAAGACAATTTTATTTATTAAGTACTTGAAGCAGGTTACGCTCGGACGGCTTTGCTACCGATGAACCCTCATCGTATAGCAAAGGTTTTTTTTGCTTAAAATAGGGTGAACCCTTAGAAATAATTCAAAACAGGTAGCAAAATCCAGTAAAATGCATAAGAAATCTCTTTTTTTTGGGCGCATCCCACCATGTATTTGCATCTACAATGAGAGAATTCTGCTATCAACTCCAAACTAAGACACTATAAGGTATGTTCAATAAATTGTGGCCGAAATGCTTAAAGCGACAGAAGAGACCGGTGTTAACTTAATCCACGAAATATGCAGTAAGATCTGTGAATGGCCTATATATGTATATATTTATATATATATATATATATATATATATATATATATATATATATATATATATATATATATATATATATATATATATATAATAATATATATATATATATATATATATATATATATATATATATATATATATATATATATATATATATATATATATATATATATGTATACACATAAAAGCGGATTCACAGAAAAAAACTATTTTTTTCATGATTTAGGTGCCTTGAAACATAAATAAGGTTAAAAGCTCAGAGGAAGATTTTTCTCGAATACAATACAGGCCCGGGAATTAAAAACAAAAAATCTTATACCTTGAAAATTGAGGAATTGGGATATTCTCGGCAATATTTATTGAGGCTGATTATTTAAAATGACCTAATTTATCATCTTCTTCATTTTATCAATCACTTTTTGAATCAGTTGAAATTTTTAATAGTTATAACATAATTATCCCTCAGGTTTTAGTTTTTGTAGTGCTAAGAGTGAATAAAAAATCAAAAATAAAAAGTGGCCTGGACCATTGTTGGTGTTACCTCAAATGAAAAGAAACTACGAGTCTGAGCTGTAAACATAGAGAGAAGGTAAACGAAAATAGACTTACGTTCCAAGTTCCATATCCAATTTGAGGCATTCTTACGTCCTTGGTAATATTGACAAACTCCATTTTAGTTTCTTCCATTTTTATGCCTTTTTTGGAGTTAACAAGAACGTTTCGACAAATTGAATTCACCTGTGATAGCGTTGCTGTACTTTGGGTTGCAGGAATAACAAAAAGGCTATTTTTTAACAATTTACTCGCAAAAATTTGTGTAAAACGTACCGGTTGGTGTAGTTTTAATAAAATCATTACATTACAGGCATAAGCCTTCAAAGATTGATTAATTTTGGTATAACAATGATTCCTTCAATTTTTCGTAGTACATGGTAACAGTTCTTAACAATCTATTTTTGTCGGGAATTTTAGCGAAAACACGTAAATTAAATAAAAACATTTTACTCAAGAGTAGGCTCAAGAGTTTTTGGTCTAGGCACTTAAAACACTTTTTTTTTGGCAAAATTCGACTTTATTCATCAATATAGTCTCCTTCAAGAGCGATACAATCAGTACAACGCTTTTCTAACATTTACATATACCAGGTGTACAAGTACGAAATGCGGATTTTTTTTTCTAAAAAAACATGTTAAATTCGGAAGAATGATAAAAAGTGCTCTATTTAAAGTATGCTCCATCGTTTGTTATACATTTTTCCCATCTTTCGGGCAATTTGTGAATACCACGCCAGTAAAAAGCTTCCCCTTTTGCTGTGAACCATTCATCGAGCCATTTTTTCTCATCTTCATACGAATCAAAGCGCTGTTCAGCAAGTACGTGGGTCCATCGATGGGTCCATCGATGCAAACAAGTGGTAATTGGAAGGAGCCAAGTCTGGTGAGTAAGCCGCATGGGGGTAGAACTTCCCAGCTGAGTGCTTCCAACGTGTCGCGCGAACTGGTTTTGCCGTATGTGATGGAGCATGCCGTATGTCATGAAGAAAAATGACTTTGCGTTGCCTCTTTCCGCATTCTGGCCTTTTTTCAAGTAGCGAACGTTTCAAATCGGTCAATTGTTGTTGGTAACGTTTAGTATTAACCCTTTCCCCAGGTTTTAACAGCTCATAATAGACCACGTCCCTCTGGTCCCACCAAACACAGAGCATCGTCTTTCTGAAGTAATTGGTATGATTCAACAGCAGTTTTCTTCAAATAAAAACAAAAAATTAATGCTGTCCGCGAATGTTCTTTGTTCGGTATAAATTTCGATATATTGAACACAACACTATGCACACACTTTTCCAATTTATCACTCATGCGCGTCTGACACTTGTTGATGACACAACAAAATTGCGCAGTGTCAAATCTTTATAGCACAAACTGCATTGGTGCACCATCTGTTGTCTGAAATTCGCATTTCATACTTGTACACCTGGTATATCTTTCTTGTAGAAGGATTTATCTTTGCCTTTAAAATAGACCTCAGTTTCGGTGATAACTACGTCACTGGAGCCAAATCTCTTTCCCGCGAGCATTTTTTTGGAGGTCTGCGAATAGATAGTAGTCGCTAGGGGCCAAAACTGGAGAATACGGTGGATAAGGAAGCAATTTGAACTTCAATTTATGTAATTTTACCATCGTAACCGTTGAGCATTTTTTTCTTGTTCACTTAGAACCGTTTCTTTGCAGTTCTGCCTTTAAATGCACCAATAACTTTACATAATATTCGCTATTGATTTCCCTTTCTTAGCATAGTCGATGAGAATTATTCCATGCGCATCCCAAAATATAGAGGCCAAAACCTTCCCAGCAGACTGTTGTGTCTTTGGTCGCTTCGGGTGGCTTTTACTGGCTGCTGTCCACTCGCTGACTGCCGGTATGTAGTGGTGGATCCATTTTTCAACCATTGTGACATATCGCATGAAAAAATCCTTTTTATTGAGCTTAAACAGGTCCAAACAGCGCTCGGAATTAGCAGCACGTTGTTGTTTTTGGTCCACTGTGAGCAAACGCGGTACCCACTTCGACTAGAGAGATCAACACGTTCTTTGGATACCTTTAGGGTGTCAGCTATCTGACATGATATGAGATCTCAGATTAAGATTTGCACATGGAATGCAAAAACAATGTCACAGGCTGGAAAGATATTTAATATTATCCAAGAGATGAAACGTTTCAATATCAAGATTATGGGAATAAGCGAAATGCGTTGGCCAGGAGCGAATTATGTAGATATCAATGAACATCGTGTATACTACTCTGGAACATCAAATAACGAACATAAGCATGGTGTGGGGATTATACTGTGTAGATCTGTCGCAGAATCAGTTATCAACTTCATACCAGTTTCAGAGAGAATTCTACTTCTTCAGATTAATGTTAGTCCTGCTCGATTGAACATCATACAGATTTACGCCCCAACAACGGATTATGATGACAACGTAATTAAAGAATTCTACGCCCAGGTAATTGAAGTAAAGAAACAACTACCAAAAAAGGACGTAACAATAGTAATGGGAGATTTCAATGCGAAAATAGGAAGGGGACGAGAAGATGACTTTGTCGGTCCCTGTGGACTAGGCGAAAGAAATGATAGAGGAGAACAACTCAGCTCCTTTGCAAACGAGCAAGGATTGGTAGTGCTGAACACATTCTTCACTCTTCCTCCATGTAGGCTGTATACATGGAAGTCGCCTATGGATTCTGTTGATAACATAGTAAGGAATCAAATTGACTACATCCTTATAAATAAAAGATACAGGAATAGCTGTACGGCCATAAAAACATATCCAAGAGCTGACTTGCAGTCGGATCATGTTCCCTTAGTGGGCTCATTCAGAGTAAAACTAAAGAGAATCAGAAAGCAATCAAAAAAGAGATATGACTTGGGGAAGTTAAAAATATCAACGATAAGAGAACAAGTAGAACAGAGTATCAATAACGAATTAACTAGAATGACGGACTCCTCCACTGTGGAAGAGCAGATCGAAAAAATTAAATATAACAGTTCAAGACATCAAGGATGAGCTATTAAAACCTGAAACAATAAAGAAAAAACTCGTGGATGACAGATGAAATTCTCCAACTGATGGAAAAAAGACGGCTTTATAAAAGTAATCCAGGAGAATATGGGAGGATTAACAAAGAAATCCTCAGGAAGATCAGAATTGCAAAGAAGAACAAACTAAAAGAACAGTGCGTTGAAATAGAAACTCTTCAGAGAAAACACGACCATCTGAATGTTTATCGTAAAGTGAGAGAAGTAACAAGACAAAATAAAGCTAATAGAACAAATAAGCTGGTAGATGAGGAAGGATCGGTCATAGTGGATAGGGACGAAATTATGAACGCGTGGAAAAGATACATTGAGCAACTGTTCTATGACAATCGACCAGAACCTAGCATGATAGATGGGAATACGGGTCCGATCATTATCGAAGAAGAGGTCAAGAGTGCAATAAGAACAGTGAAAGAGGGCAAGACACCAGGCCCAGACAACACAGAAATAGAATTTCTTAAGCTTTTAAATGACGAGAACGTGAAATGGCTGACATCAGTGTTCAACCGTGTCTACAATTCTGGAATCATTCCCTCTCAATGGATAAAGGCCGAATTCAACCTGGGGCTAAAGCATGTGGAGAGTATAGGACAATTAGTTTGATGAGCCACCTTTTGAAAGTGTTCCTTAAAGTAATTCATAGAAGAATATATAAACTATGTGAAGATCCGATATCTCCTACACAGTTCGGTTTTAGGAACGCTGTTGGTACACGTGAAGCTTTATTTAGTGTACAAGTATTATTTCAACGCTGTAGAGACGTGAACGTTGACATCTATGCATGCTTTGTGGATTACCAAAAGGCGTTTGACAGAGTACAACACCACAAGATGATAAACATCCTGAAGAACATAGGACTGGATGATAAAGATATAAGAATCATTGAAAACCTGTATTGGAATCAATCGGCGTATGTGAGAATAGGAGAAGACCGTACGGATGATATAAAAATCCGTCGAGGTGTCAGACAAGGATGCATATTATCTCCACTATTATTTAATATTTATTCCCAACAGATATTTGAGGAGGCTCTGGCAGATCTTGATGTCGGAATTCTACTGAATGGTGAGAGAATGAATAAAATTCGATACGCTGATGACACTGTCATATTCACCGATAACCTAGACGACCTAAATTTACTAATGAACAGAGTAACGAACTGCAGTCAGAGATACGGTCTTGATATTAACATAAGTAAAACAAAACTAATGGTGATTAGTAAGAACAAGTTACCTAATTGCCAACTAAAAGTCAATCAGATAAACATTGAAAGAGTAAATAAGTACACATACTTGGGCACCAACATCAATGACCAGTGGGACCACCCGCAAGAAATAAGAAGTCGTATCGAAAAGGCTAGAGCAGTATTCACCAAAATGAGCTCTATATTTAGAAATCATAACTTGACAATGGAAACAAAAGTAAGGTTTCTACGCTGCTATGTGTTCTCCATTTTATTTTATGGAGTGGAGGCATGGACTCTGACAGAGGCAGTAAGTAAAAGGCTGGAAGCCTTTGAAATGTGGCTGTATCGAAGGATGTTGGGAGTGTCATGGACGGATCGGGTCACAAACGAAAGAATTCTTCAAAGAATGAATAAAGAAAAAGAAGTTCTAGTTACCATTAAGCAACGTAAACTACAATATCTCGGCCACATTATGAGGAATGAGGACAGATTTTGTCTATTACAAAATATACTTCAGGGCAAGGTGTGTGGAAGGAGGAGTGTTGGAAGAAGGAGAATTTCATGGCTCAAAAATCTTCGCACTTGGTTTTCAATGACCACAACGCAGCTGTTTAGAGCTGCAGTCAATAAAGTAATGATAGCTAATATGGTTGCCAATATCCGGAACGGATAGGAACTAAGAGAAGAAGAAGCCAGCTATCTATCTGATGTTTTCCAGTGTAACCACCTCAGTTGGACATTCGGAGCGTTCAGCATCATTTGTAACTGTACGACCGCGTTTAAATTCATCATACCAGTAAGTGTACGTGTAATTATGTGTTTTGTTACGGAGGAATAGTTTCTTATACGGTTAATGTTTTATAGTTGGTTTTGCAAAAACTCTAAACTATTTTTTTATTGACCTTAGTTACGGTATATTTGGTTCATATAATGCTAGGCAAGTCTTTATTAAATTTCCTTATTATTGTTCACAATATAGCATTCAAATTAAAATACCTAATCAGAACAATCATTATAACAATATTCTTTCTCTTAAGTCTGGTTACGCTGCAGAGATATATATGGTATTCCAAAAACTAACGTATTCCCTTCGAGGGATGATAGGCCGGCTTATAACTCATTAGAATATGTAAATATGACACTTTTATGAATTTCGTGAAAATTTACACTGTAGATTAGTTTATCGAATGCCACAACTCCAAATTTGCGTATTCTAAGATTCTAATTATTGCTACGTAATCCTGAATAACCCTGCTGTTGATCACAGTGCAAAATAAATCTAATTGTTAATAACACAGCCCCACAAAAAAAAAGTGGGGTATACTTTTGATGCGATATATCAGATCCGTAGTATTTTTGCCCGCTGATCACGAATCTGACGTCAGAATATCGCCATCACATCTCAATTTTTTTCTAACCTCAAAAAATAGGTAAAAATTAGTAAAAATTAAGAAAAATATACTCCTAAAAAATTGATTCAAGCTTTTTCGTGAATCCAAAGATGTATTAATATGTATTCGGACACGCTAAGCTAATATTCATCGGTTAGATTGAGCCGTACAGTTCTGTTTTCTTTCTAACCTCAATAAATCAGACAGATATAGTGCTTCTCGAATGCAAAAACGAATTCAAATTAAAATTCAACTGATCCTTACCAAATTTGGTACACGGGGATTTTTTGGGTCGCTGATCACGAATCTGAGGTTGGATTTGCAAAATTCAAGATGGCAGATATTTTCGCGCCATTTTGAACGCCGAGAAAATTCATCGGTCGATTTTTATTCTTCTACCTGCTTCCAGGGCACCTCCACGTGGTGACGGTGGGCAACGGTGTTACTCCACTAGCCGGCAGAGTCCCTGGATAACGGCTTAGATGCCGTCATGGCAGGTAGAAGAAAGAGAATTACGATGCAGGGACTCGGAAACCCAGTATCGGCGGTTGGTCAGGGTGGGAAAGCGGGGCCCGCAACCGTCGTCATCCAGCGACCGTAGCTCTTCATGTGTGGGTGACTTGGCTCATGTAGAGTATAATGCTACAAGAAAACGGTCTCACGGTACAAGGACTTTTCATAAGTGCGATAAAAACAGTGATTCATTTTGTTATATTTGCTGTCAACACGTATTGAGTAAAATGGGGTCACCGATAACGGATAAGATTAAAACCTTATATAAGGATTGTTTTAACATTGAAATACAGCACCAGGATACAGATTGGGTTCCCCACATCATTTGCAGTTCTTGCAAAATAATGTTGTACATCAATAAGAAGGCGATTAAATATTCCAGACCAGCAATATGGAATAGACCATACAGTGAAAATGATTGCTACTTTTGTATGAATGTTGTATCTAGGCATAACCGAAAAAATAAAAGCACTATTACTTATAACGATGTTTCGACAGTAACAAGACCAACTAAACTAATTCCGCCTCCTGAACCACTTGATGGTGATGTTATGGAAACAAATGATTTCACCTTATCAGTTCATGCCGAAAACATTGAGACTGTCGAAAAAGATTCAAACACTGTTACTAATGAATGTTCTAGTGACAACCTATCATATACTAGTGACACAGATAAAGAATTTCTACCATACAACCGTAAACCAGAACCAATACTCGTATCACAGTCAGAACTTAGTGATCTAGTCAGAGATTTAGGCTTATCCAAAGATGGTTCAGAGCATCTTGCTTCCTTTTTAAAGAAATACATTTACTTAAGCCAGAAGCTACGATTTCTTATTATAGAAACAGAGATGAAGAATTTCGAAAATATTTCACAATGGACGAGGAATTGTCACTTTCATATTGTACCGATGTAAAAGGTCTAATGGCTGAATTTCAAAATAACTCATACGATCCTGAAGAATGGAGACTGTTCATTGATTCTTCTAAACGGAGCATTAAGGCAGTTTTGCTGCATAATACCAACGTTTACGCTCCCATTCCGATTGCTCATTCCACAGTTATGGAAGAGCAATATGAAAAAATGAAGCAGCTTTTGATAAAAATAAAATATGCTGATCATAATTGGAAAATTTGTGGAGATCTGAAAATTGTAACAATATTGCTTGGCCAATAGTCAGGGTTTACACTTTATCCCTGTTATAAATGTCTGTGGAATAGCAGAGACAGGGAACGTCATTATAAGAAAAAAATTTGGCCAACAAGAGAATCGTTCACTCCTCCTGGTGAAAATAATGTATTGTTTCCACCATTGGGAGATCCAGGAAAAGTTCTTATTCCCCCGCTTCACATTAAGCTTGGACTTATGAAGCAATTCACGAGAGCATTAGATACAAACGGCCCATGTTTCAAATATTTGCATAAAAAATTTCCGAAATTTTTTGAAGCACAAATAAAAAATTGTTTCAAGATTCATTATTTGTTACTAAAATGAATAAAGTTGAAAAAGCTGCTTGGCTTAGTTTTAAAGAAGTCGCAACAAACTTTTTGGGAAATAATAAAAGTCCTAAGTACAAAGAAATAGTCGAGAAAATGGTAAAAAATTTTCAAACATTAGGTTGCTTAATGAATCTAAAATTACATTTCCTGGACTTCCACATCGATGATTTCCCAGATAATTTTGGTGACTACAGTGAGGAGCAAGGGGAACGTTTTTCACCAAGATCTGAAAATCATAAAAAATCGGTATCAAGGACGATGGGATGACCATATGCTAGCGGACTATTGCTTGTCGCTAAAAAGAGAAACAAGTCCTCAAAAGCGTTTGGGCAGAAAGCCTTTGAATAGGTCGTTCGCAGAAAAAAGAACAAGATACAGCCAAAAAAAGGAAAGTTAGGCGCGGGTCTAACCTTCGCAATTCTAGGGCTTAAGGGTCTACTATTTAAGAGTATATGGTTTAAAAGTCCTGGTTTTGAGTTTATTGGGTCTCATTTTTAAAGTTACAGGGTTATTGAGGTCTATTTTTTGAGGTTACAGGGTGTGGGAGTCTAAGGTTTCAGGATTTAGGGTTTAAGAGTATCAGGTTTGAGGATTCCCCAACTGTATACCAAATTTGGTAGGAATCGGTTGGTTTTCAAAAATTTTGTCCGCCATCTTGGATCCGCCATCTTGGATCCGCCATTTTGAATTTTGCAAATTCGACCTCAGATTCATGATCGGAAACCCAAAAAACCCCCGTATACCAAATTTGGTAAGAATCGGTTGAATTTTAATTTGAATTCGTTTTTGCATTCGAGAAGCACTATATCTGTCTGATTTATTGAGGTTAGAAAGAAAACAGAACTGTATGGCTTAATCCAACCGATGAATATTAGCTTAGCGTGTCCGAATACATATTAATACATCTTTGGATTCATGAAAAAGCTTGAATCAATTTTTAGGAGTATATTTTTCTTAATTTTTACTAATTTTTACCTATATTTTTTTGAGGTTAGAAAAAAATTGAGATGTGATGGCGATATTCTGACGTCAGATTCGTGATCAGCGGGCAAAAATACTACGGATCTAATATATATCGCATCAAAAGTATACCCCACTTTTTTTTTTGTGGGGCTGTGAATTAGGCCTGTGGGGAAAAAAATATTTTTGCAAGTATCATGTAAAAACATTTATATCACAACACACAATATCTCGAAATCTAACGATTTTTCACTAAGGTCATATTTATATATTCTGGCGAGTTATGAGATGATATATTTTGTTTTATAGATCCAGCAGAGGTGCTGCAGGGAAGTCCCTAAAGCGCTCCAGGAGCGGCACGTGTGCGGCCTCGAAGGGAACGCATTTGTTTTTGAAACAGCCTTGTATATATATATATATATATATATATATATATATATATATATATATATAAATATATATATATAAATATATATAAATATATATATATATATATATATATATATATATATATATATATATATATATATATATATATATATATATATAGCATGTCGATGCTACGAATACGTTAATATTATGAGGTGTTATAACTGCTACGGATTTAAGCATTTGGCAAAGGAATGTAAGCATGGAAAAGTGTGTGAAAGATGCTCAGACGGAAATCATGAAACTAGAAATTGTAATAGTGATTTCCTGCAATGTGCAAACTGCAAATCTAGTAATGAGAAGTATAAGCTGAGATTGGATGTAAAGCATTCTACCTTTAGTATGGATTGTCCCACATACCTGCACTGGGTCAAAGGTGAGAGAGCCAGAATCAATTATGTGGAAGTTCAAAAATAGCAATCATTTAATGTAAGCGGAGGGGAGAAAATTTATGCAGATACCACTGGGTCTTTAAGAGAAATCACTATCCTTCGTCAAAATATACAGTGTATACGAACAAAGACTTTAGAAATGCAAATGTATATAGAAAGCATGAATAAAAAACCTGATCTAATTTGTCTGTCGGAGCACTGGATGGAAAAAGAAGAAGAAAGTTTTATAAGGATTCAAGGGTATAAACTTGGATCTTCTTTTGCAAGACTTAGCATGAAGCATGGACGTGCATGTATCTTCGGAAGGGAAGACCTTCATTTTGAAGAAGACAAGAATATTGTGCAAAGGAGTGTTGAGTGGTCTATAGAATGTGCTGGTGTCGTAGCCAAAGACTTAAGGTTACTAGTTGTTTGTGTATATAGGAGAGGATTGGGGTCGTTTGAGATATTTATAGAAAAATTGGAAGAAATATTAGATTATATTAGGGTAAAGTATGTTAAATTTAAACTTGTATTGGCCGGAGATTTTAATTTAAACATGTTAGTAAGAACGGTTCAGAATGACCTATTTATGGATCTATTGTCGGGTTATAATTTGAGGCAGGCTATTTTTGCACCGACAAGGGAGGCAAAGAATTCGTCCACACTTATAGATAATATTTTTGTAAATATTGATAGTTTTAGTGCTGCTCTGATTGAAAATGCTCTCTCGGATCATCATGCGCAGCTTATTTCATTTCACTCAGAGCAGGTTGGATCTTTAGATTACAAGTATATTAAAAAAAGAATATTTTCAAGAAAAAGATTACTTCTGTTTAGGCAGGAGCTGCAGACTGTTGATTGGAGCCCCATACTGTAGTGCAATGACGTCAATGTATGCTATAATACATTTATAAATATAATAAAATGTCCAATGAACGTAATTTTTCCAACAAAAAAATATAATTGTAAAAAACTTCATAATGGATGGATAACTAAAGGTATAAAAATTTCATCTAAAAATAAAAGGAAACTATACTGTGATAAAAAGAAAGGTAAAATATCTAACGATAAATTCAAGAGATACGATAAAATTTTAAAGAAAGTTATATTGGAAGCTAAAAGAAAATCAAATACTGAATTTATTTTGAATTCTGATAATAAAACTAGGGCAACTTGGTCATTAGTAAGGAATATATCTGAAAATTCTCAAAAATTTCAATAATCGATACTTTTGCGCCGAAATATGGGGATTCAGTGACAGCATTAAATGCTTTAAACTATTACTTCATTAATTCTTGTCCAGATGTTGATGGTAGTGGGACAGTTGACTCATTCTCTATAGAAGAGTGACATCGGACGATATTCTTAGAACCAACTAGCATTGAAGATATCTGTAGATGCATAAAAAATGTGAAAAACAAAAAATCCGTAGGAGAGGACCGGGTGCCTGTTTCGCTGCTGAAGGAGAAGGCAGATATTATATCTATACCTTTGGAATATATTATTAATGTTATGTTCTCGACAGGAATCGTCTCAGACCAATTAAAGCTTGCACATATAAAAGCAATGTATAAAAAAGGTGACAGAGCTGAAGAAAAAATTATAGATCGGTATCACTGCTGTCAAATGTAAACAAAATTTTTGAAAAAATATTATACTCCAGATTAATATCTTTCCTTGAGCGAAACAATGTCCTGGCTGATCAGCAGAATGGCTTCAGTCGACATAAATCTACTATTAGAGCTATTTATCAAGCCATGTCAGAGATTCTTAATTTTTTAAATGATGATAGGGTGACTGTGGCCATGCTTCTCGATTTGTCAAAAGCATTTGACTCAATACTTTGCTTAAAACTAGAGAAGTATGGAATTAGAGGAGTAGCTCTTCAGCTCATAAAATCATATTTAAAAAACAGAACACAATGGTGTTATTGAAACAGATCCTTGTGGAAAGCTTGCTTGCTCTGAGAAGGTCATAATAAAAAAGGGTGTACCTCAAGGTTCAATTTTAGGACCCCTATTATATATATATTGTATACTAATGAATTGCCTAAAGTGTCGCATGACTATATAGTGCTGTATGCCGATGATACTACCCTTATCTTTAAAGAGGATAATAAACATCTCTTAATTCAAAAAATGGTTAATACTCTAGACCTATTAAGGCAATATTTTACTTCGAATGATCTACTCTCAAATATCTCAAAAACACAGATCATTCTATTTTTTAACAGGAGTAATGAACGCGTAACAGTAACATATGACAACATTGATGTAGTTTCGGGAGATGAGATTTTATTTCTTGGAGTGATTGTGGACAGGAGACTTGACTGGAAGTGTCATGTCAGCGCTTTAGCCAATAATATGGCTAAGTATTGTTACGCGCTAAGAGTCATTTTAGATTATGTTGGTAAAGACGCAGCACTGTCTTCTTATTACGCCTACATTCATTCGCGTATGAGATATGGAATCATCTTTTGGGAAAATTCCTGTGAAATAAACAGAATTTTGGTTTTGCAGAAAAGGTCTCTAAGAGTAGTGTACAGAATAAAGGCAAGAGATAGTTTTAAAAACGTATTCATTTCAAAACGGATTTTTACTGTAATAAGTTTGTATATGTATGAAGCAGTGTTATTTGTTCATAGTAATAAAGACCTATTTCAAGAATGCATAAGAGTGCATGAACATAACACCAGGTTAAAAAATGATTTAAAACCAAATAAAAGTAAATATTCCTATATACAAAAGAATGTACATTTTTGTATTCTAAGATTGTACAATAGTTTTCCTAATCATGTTAGAATTTTAAGAACGAACTTGCTGAAACTAGTAATTAAGAATTATTTAGTCCGTAAGGCGTTTTATAGTTTGGAGGAGTTCTTTGCTGATGAATCTCGGCTATTTTTATGTATGTAACTAGAATATTTGATAAAATGCAATATTTTTTAGTTTAAGAACTTTTGACATTGTTCCACGCTCCTATATGGAGCTTGGTAATTTACAAGGAATAAATAAAGACATTATCTATCTATCTATCTATCTATCTATCTATCTATCTATCTATCTATATATATATATATATATATATATATATATATATATATATATATATAGAAAGCGGGTATATAATCTTCGCGACCCTGCTAACGCCAGCGTTAGTCTCCTCCCACTTCCTAATATGGGGGGACATCAGGTCCTAAAAACATTAATCCTTCACCACATACTATCCTTCCAACTCCTTACCTCTTGTCAACACGTTTGACCGGCGCGGCAAGGAAATGGCTACAAAACCCAATATGAAAAATGAAAATGTCGAATTTTCAAAACGCGGTATCCCAGGCGAGTAGAGGTAAGTCAAAATCTCGCACTGCTTTTGCAGTCATTCCCATGGATTCTGGGGGGACAAATATTCGAAAATAAAATACAATGGTATACCCCAACATATAGACAACCCAAAAAAACAGAATGGTACTTAGCAACCTACAACACAAGAACTTTAAGATCCGAACAAAAATGATCGAATTGGAAGAAGAACTTAAAAAACATAAAATGGGCAGTGTTGGGCTTAGCAAAAGTAAGAAGAACAAGCGAGTCTCGTATCACTCTAAAAAGTCGCCATAAATTCTTCTATAAAGGCAATGAAAGTAAGAAAATTGGAGGAGTCGGTCTACTTATACACAAAAGGATAGCAGAAAATATTGTTCAGTTCCAAGCCATATCGGAAAGAGTGATTTCAGTAGATATACAGCTGAACAGACGATACAAATGTAAGATTATTCAGGTATATGCGCCGATATCAGATAGCGAGGAAGAAGAAATTAACCAATTCTACGAAGATATAAATAAAGCATCTATGTCTGTCTGTTCGTTAGTGCGTTTATCACTCGAGAACCACTTATCCGATTTACGTGCCTTTTTTTTTTAAACATACATATGTTCTCTGGCCAGGTTATAGGCTATATTTTATTACGTTAGGTAAGATAAGGAATAAACAGTGATGATAATAGTGAATCAAGTCAGAAAAAGGTTTACCGCTAACGTGTTCTTTTCCAATCCACTGCCTAAACCATTAAATATGGAACAATATCATGTAGCAAAGAATACAATATTTATAAAATGCAACGTTTCTCTGTCTGTCTGTCTGTCCGTTAGTGCGCTTATGACTTGAGAACCACTTATCCGATTTACATATATTTTTTTTTAATTCATACATTTGTTTTCTGGCCAGGTTATCTATAATCTTCTATAATATATATAAAATGCAATGTCTCTCTGTCTGTATGACTGCTTGTCCGTTAGTGCGCTTATCACTCGGGAACCACTTATCCGATTTATGTTTTTTTTTTTTTAATGCATACATTTGTTCTCTGGCCAGGTTATCTATAATTTTCTATAATATATATGAAATGCATCGTCTGTCTGTCTGTCTGACCGTTAGTGTGCTTATCACTCTAGAACTACTTATCCAATTTACGTGTTTTTTTTTTAATTCATACATTTGTTCTCTGTCCAGGTTATCTATCTATAATATAGGGTGGCCCAAAATTACCGAAGGGGTTTGAGTTCATTATAACTTTTTATTTAAGACATAATTATAATTTTTTTTTTTAAATATAGTTTATTAATGGAAAATATTTTTAATTTAATTATGAAAAATTATATCTCGGAAGTGGTGGCCATTTTCTGCTTCGCATATTCGTGCTCTTTCCAAGACATTTTCCATAACCTTTCGCAAAACTTCAGGTGTTATGTTGTTGATTTCGTAGCGTATATTGTTTTTTAATTGCTGGATGGTTCTAGGCTTATTAATATAGACTTTTCCTTTCAAATAATCCCAAAAGAAAAAGTCTGGGGCGGTAAAATCCGGTGAACGCGGAGGCCAATTAAAATCGCTTGTACGCGAAATAATTCGTTCACCAAAGATGTCGCGTAAAAGAGCCATTGTGTCCCTCGCAGTGTGCGCTGTGGCTCCATCCTGTTGGAACCATACTTGCGGATGGTTTTCCACGGCTGGCCTTAAAAAATTTTCCAACATTGTCCGATATCGAACATCAGTGATGGAAACGGCGACACCGTGTTTATTTTCAAAGAAATATGGGCCAATTATCCTTTCCGACGAAACACCGCACCAAACAGTACACTTAAGTGGGTGTAATTTTCGCTGTTGAACTACTCTTGGATTTTCCGTAGCCCATATCCTGCAGTTTTGCCTATTAACGAACCCATTTAATTGGAAATGGGCTTCGTCGCTCATAATTAAATTATGAATAAAATCATGATTTTCTTCTGCTTTTTGCCGGAAATAAACTGCATAATCAAGTCGTTGCTGGTAATCTGTCGGTTTCAATTCTTGGACAAGCTGAATTTTGTATGGAAACATTGTTATTGTATGCAAAATTCTCTGCAGCAACCCTCGTGAAAGGCCAAGTTGTGTCGAACGTCTCCTGGTTGATGTTTCTCCATCTTCCCGAATACTCTCCTGTACTCGTTCAATATTGTCATCCGTGTGCACCGTTCGTCGTCTGCCGGCACCAGGAAGGTTCCTTACTGCTCCTTGTTGTCGAAAATTTGCAACCAGACGGTTTATTGTTGACTCTGAGGGTCCAACCCGCACATTAAAATAACGACAATATGCACGCTGAGTCAAAACAATGGACCGTTGATTTGAGAAATAAAGTTTAACGATTTGGGCACGTTGTTCAATTGTGTACTGTTCCATTTTAAATTCCCCAAGTCTTCTTTACAAAATACTGAAAAGAAATAAAAAAACAAAATTATAATAAAAAAGTTATAAGGAATTCAAACCCCTTCGGTAATTTTGGGCCACACTGTATATGTATATATATATATATATATATATATATATATATATATATATATATATATATATATATATATAATGCAATGTCTCTTTGCCTATCCGTTAGTAAGCTTATCACTCGAGAACCACTTATCCGATTTACATACTTTTTTTAAAGATACATATGTTCCCTGGCCAGGTTATAGGATATATTTTATAACGTTAGGTAGCATAATAAGCAATGACGATAATAGTGAATCAAGCCGGAAAAAATTTTGCCGTAAGCGCTTTCTCTTGCAATACACTGCCTAAACCATTAAATATGGAACAATATCATGCAGCAAAGCATATAATATATATAAAATGCGATGTCTCTCTGTCTGTCTGTTCGTTAGTGCGCTTGGCACTCGAAAACCACTTATCCGATTTACGTGTTTTTTTATTCATACATATGTTCTCTTTCCAGGCTATATAATAATCTATAATATATATAAAATGCAATGTCCCTTTGTCTGTCTGTCTATTAGTGTGCTTATCACTCGGGAACCACACTCCGATTTACTCGTTTTTTTTAGATTTATATATATGTTCTCTAGCCAGGTTATAGGATATATTTTATTACGTTAGGTAACATACGGAATAAGCAGTGACGATAATAGTGAATCAAGTCGGAGAAAAGTTTGCCGCTAGCGCACGCTCTTGCAATACACTGCCTAAACCGTTAAATATGGGCCAATATCATGTAATACAGATTACAATATATATAAAATGCAACGTCTCTCTCTCTGTCTGTCAGCCCGTTAGTGCGCTTTCGAGAACCACTTATCCGATTTATGTGTTTTTTTTTTTTTTAAATCTTAACTTAATATTTATCAAAAAAAAACTATAATATGTATAAAACGCAACGTCTCTCTGCCTGTCTGTCGTTAGTGCGCTTAGCACCCAAGAACCATTTATCCGATTTACGTGTTTTTTTTATAAAATTTTCTATCTTTTCTATGTTACTTCTATGTTCTATGTTACTTTACTTACTTCTATGTTCTATATAATTTTAGGTAACATAAGGAATATACAGTGACGACAATAGTGAATTAGGCCCACGCGAGCGAAGCTGCGGGCACGGCTAGTTTTATATATATATATATGTATATATATATATATATATATATATATATATATATATATATATAATATTATTTGCTACATGATACTGTTCCATATTTAATGGTTTAGACAGAGAACTCGCTAGCGGCAAACTTTTTTTCTGACTTGCTTATTCCTTATGTTACTTAACGTAGTAAAATATTCGTATATTCTATAACCTGGCACGTAAAACGGATAAGTGGTTTTCGAGTGATAAGCACACTAACGGACAAACAGGCAGACAGACAGACAGAGAGACGTTTCATTTTATATATATTATAGAAGATTATAGATAATCTGGCCAGAGAACAAATGTAAAAGCGCATTAACGGGCAGACAGACAGAGAGATGTTGCATTTTATATATATTATATTCTTTGCTACATGATATTGTTCCATATTTAATGGTTTAGGCAGTGTATTGCAAGAGAACGCGCTAGCAGCAAAGTTTCTTCAACTCGAATCACTATTATCGTCACTGCTTATTCCTTAAGTTACCTAACGTAATAAAGTATATGCTATAACCAGGCCAAAGAACATATATATGTTTTAAAAAAAAAGCTCGTAAATCAGATAAGTCGTTCTCGAGTGATAAGCGCACTAACGGCCAGACACACAGCCTCAGAGAGTCGTTAGTATATATAATATTTAATAAAAAAAAATTCTGTAACTGTATCATCTACCTAAAAATATTATTTAAGGTAACATACATACACATATATATATATATATATATATATATATATATATATATATATATATATATATATATATATATATATATATATATATATATATATATGTATATATATATATATATATATATATATATATATATATATATATATATATATATATATATATATATATATATATGCAATACATTGAAATTCCGGGTTTCAACCTTTTCGTCTAACAACGAATTTGCACGACGTTTTGTCAAAATCTCATTTGGCATTTTCACATTTTCTTGAAGAAGCTTGATAAACATTATGGTGACTCTGCACCTTCGATTAGAATAGTTTATAAGTGGTTTCAAAATTTTCGGACTGGCCATATGGGCACAAGTGACTCTGAACGTTCTGGACGGCCTGTGGAGGTTACGACTCCAGAAATCATTGATCAAATCCATGATATGGTGATGGATGACAGAAGAGTTAAGGTGCGTGAGATTGCTAGTGCTGTGGGCATCTTGACTGAACGGGTACATAATATTTTGCATAAACATTTGGACATGAGAAAGCTATCCGCAAGATGGGTGCCGCGATTGCTCACGCTTGACCAAAAACGGAATCGTGTGAAGTGTTGCAAGGATGGTTTGCAGCTGTTCCAGAAGAATCCGGAGGAATTTAAGCGTCGTTTCGTCATTGTGGATGAAATATGGATACATTACTATACTCCTGAGACCAAACAACAATCTAAACAATGGGTTACCAAGGGGGAATCTGCACCAAAAAAGGCGAAGACCGTTCCTTCGGCCGGAAAGGTTATGGCGACTGTCTTTTGGGATTCGCAAGGGATAATCCTCATCGACTATCTGGAAAAGGGTAAAACTATTACAGGTGAATATTATTCATCGTTATTGGACCGTTTGAAAACCGAGCTGCAAGAAAAACGCCCGCGATTGGCCCACAAGAAAGTCCTTTTCCATCACGACAACGCACCAGCACACACCTCAGCAGTTGTGGTCGCAAAATTAATGGAAATAGGATTCCAACTCGTTTCACATCCCCCCTATTCTCCAGACTTGGCTCCCTCGGACTACTATTTGTTCCCCAATTTGAAGAAATGGCTGGCGGGACAAAGATTTTATTCAAACGAGGAGGTGATTGCAGACACTAATGGATATTTTGCAGACTTGGACAAATCCTATTATTCGGAAGGGATCAACAAACTAGAACATCGTTGGACGAAGTGTATAAGCCTAAAAGGAGACTATGTCGAAAAATAAAAAAGGTTTACCCCAAACACATAAGTAGTTTTTATTTTTGCACGGACTTTTCAAACCAGCCTCGTATATATATATATATATATATATATATATATATATATATATATATATATATATATATGCAGATATAGATAAAAAACAAAAATAAAATACCGTTATTGTTGTGAATATAGACTATTTTATTGAAAAAACTAGGGATGTTTTTTTCGTGGAAGAAAAATGAATGTCTAATTGGTTGGGATATACAGTGACGTAGCCAGAGGAAACTAGGGTGATATGTGCTCGTTTCGCCTCTATGAAATTAGATAAAGGCCCTATCTTTCATAAGCAAGACTGTTTCCTTAAATTTTAGGAAGTGTTTAAGTTCTTGACGTTCCACTTTAAGAGAAGTTTTTTGTTCGAAAAATTTCCCTTTCTATTCATGGATTTCTTATTAATATATTAATAAGATTCTAAGCGTTTAAAATTCTGTTATAATATAGGATTTTATTTGCTTTGAAAATTTGATCATCTGTCATTGATTTTTTAACTGTGTTAGGAAGCTCCTCCACCTGTTTTCCATTTTAATTTTAGAGTATTAAGAAGGATTTAGTTTTCATCCTTTTCTAAGAGATTACCATTATTCACTTTTGCCTTTTCCTAATAAACACTATTATTTTTGATATTTTCTTTTTTTTCCTACAAGAACGCGTTTTTTTTTTCATTGCCATCACTAGAGATACACTAGATAAAGCTAAATAAAAAACCATAATAAGTGTAATGTAGAGAATCGGATAGTTGTTGTAAGTAACTTAAATTTTATAGCATGCATGAGGAATTCTGTTTTATGATGGGATATGAAGCTTGTTATTGAGGGATAAAAAAGAACGCCGTTATCATTCTGAAAGCAGTAAGTAAGACAATAAAAATATCTTCAATTTTATTTTCAACATTTACTATGTATATAATACAAAACGAAACAATCACCGTTACAAATATCACTCTAATGTCTTTAGTAAATAATATGTATTTTCGATTTACAAAATTCCTTTGTAATCACAGAGTACATTTTTTTTTATTATTTAGGACCTTTATATCAAGAAAAACAATCAAATGATATAACATTTTCCATTTCGTTTGAATGAAAAGAAATATTGAAGTTTTTGTACTTTTCGCTGACTTTTACAACAAAAGAAGTTGAAAGTTACGTTGTAATATAAATGAATAAAAGCAACTGCTGACACCGCACGGTGTTCTGGAGCTGAATGGAATTAAAATATAGGGTAGTGACAAAATTTTGATGGATTTTGATTCTAGCAGATATTAGGAACATTTCAAGCCATTATAGAAAAAAATCCGCTCTTCGCTTTTTTTTAAAAAACAAAAAAAAATGTTTTTTAATATTATTACTAATTTTAAAAAAATGAATAAATTCCGCCGAGGCTAGTTTATATGAGTTTCGTATTTAAAAACAACCTTGAAATTGGTTTTTCCCAGCTTATATTCAGAATTATTATGTCTGAGGCAAATTTCTATGAAAAAAAATATTTAATTATTGTTTAACCCATACGCAATCTAATTTAAAAATATTATAAGAAAATCGCAAAAATATCGCGATCATTTCTTGATACAATTTTTAAATTTGATTGCATATGGGTTTTCTTTTTTTATGGGTCTAGCACACGTGCTGTAGGGAAATCCCTAAAGTGCTACAGGAGCGACACGTGTGCGGAAAAAAGCGATTCACGTTGGTCTTGAATCACTGTGAATTGTATTCGCTGGTAAACACAGTCCTGGGCAAATTATTCTAAAGGGATGAGGTTCTCCATATAAAAGAGGGTTGTATGAGGAGTAACAAGCCGAACCTCATACGGATTATTAGCGGGGCGTGTATTTCTAGTATGTACCGTTCTGGGAGGAATTAAGCGGGCTACATCCATTGAACACTTTCCATGAAAATACTTGTAGAATAAACTCAAGTTGTCAACCGTTCTCGACGTTCCAACGAATTAAGGCCGCGGGCCAGTTTCGGGTCTCCAATCAGGCGAACAGCTCTTCTCTGAATAGAATCCAACAAATGCAGTGTATGTTTGGGAGCAGTATTCCATAGATGGTCGAATCTGAGCTTTGTACAGAATTAACAGTTGTTGTGGAGTGCAAAGCTTTCTAGTTCGAAATCATATTCCCAGCTTTCGAGAAGCTCTCTTTGCTATGCTTGCAACATGTTCATGCCAAGACATATTTGCCAACAAATGTGTTCCGACATAACTATGTCGGGTTCAGCAACGTTAAATTTTTTAGAAAAAACTGCCGCTGGGGTTTTTGTAGCGTTAAATTCCACTTGGTTACTGTTAAAATTTCTTCCAGGTCTTTGTTAAGTTGAATGACTTCCTGCTGTCTGCAGATGTTTGTGTGAATAGCCGACATTCGAGCGTTCAAAGTGAATGAAGAGATAAGCGTACTGTCATCTGCAAAGCTGTAGGTTGGGATTCCCGTTTTTTTTCCAGCAGATCGTTAATGTAAATGTGAAAGACAGTAGGAGACAGTATGGAGCCCTGGGGCACACCGACGTTGATACTAAAGATGTCATTCGTAAAGAAGGCTCCTTGAGGAAACATGAGAGCCACAAACAGAACTTTTCAGGCATACCAGAAGAGCGTAGCTTAGCCAACAATTTATCGTGCCAAACACGGTCGAATGCTCTGGATATATCAAGAGCAACCGCTCCAGATTCTCCAAAGTATTCAATTGCGTTGTTCCCAACATGTGTTACATAAGTTTAATAGGACATTTTTTTATAGAAGTTTAAACTAGATATTAAACATTGAAATAAAAACCAGGAAAAAATTTGAAGTTTTCTCTTTTATGAAAATCTGTGTATAATAAAAGCTACGAAACGAAAAGTAAGTAAAAGTGACACCTCAGCTCAAAGTAAAAATAAGAAAACCACGACTATAATCGTTTGTATTAATACGTATGTCATTATAGGTTGAAAAAGTATAATATCGACAATAGTGAAAAATATCCCTTCCACTCATTGAAACCCGCCAGCAAGCTCTGTCATTCCCAAGTTAATTGATGCTTTATTTTGAAATAAAAAAAAGGATGTGTGAAAAGAAAAAATGTATTGTTATCAATCATGTAAAGGTACATGTACATTTATAACATAATTGGAATAATGTATATCATTTATATGGAAAACTAAAATTTAATTTTATATTTATGCCAACAAAAAGTTATAATTTTGAAATGTATTATTATTTAAGTATTGATAATATTATTTATAAATTATACGTAGGTACTATAAATTACATTGTAAATATATTTGAAAAATAGGAAAAAAAAAATTGTATGGTGAGTATCAAAACAATATTTGTTGTAATATTAATAAGAATTTTTAAATAATAAATAGTATTTTCGAAAAAATGAAACTAGCTGAACCGTTTTTTCTTGCGTGTACATGTGGAAGCTATTGTACTCAAACAAAGCTTTTAATAAATGCGTTGCATACTCAGGATGAATTTCACCTTGTAACGCTCCCTGACGTTACTAAAGTCACTAAGTGCAGACTCTACTGTCTGTTCACTGAAGTATGCCAGTCCTTTATTGATTTGTGAGCAAAACCGAAATATACGGAAAAATACTTAAAAATAGAATAGAAAACGGAATACGCGGACACAATTCCTAGAAAAGAAAACCGCATTTGATCAGGAAGTCCATGTCTTGTTTGTTGATTTAAAAAAGGCCTACGACAGCGTGCCCCTAATGAGGTTGTGGGAAACACTACAACAGAGTAATGTAAGCACCGAAATAATTAAAGCTGTAAAATCCTTATACCAAGACGCAAGAAGTAGTGTGAAAACCAAATATGGTAAAACAACAGGGTTCCAGGTCACAAAGGGTCTCAAACAGGGCTGCTGTATATCCCCAACGCTATTTAAAATCTATTTGGAGAGTGCACTGAAGAACTGGAAAAGGAAATGCAGCAGTATGGGATTACCACTGGATGACGATACTACATTGTACACGCTGTCATTCGCAGACGACCAGGCAGTAGTCGGTCAGGTCATCGATATGGAATACATGACACGAAAATTTATGGAGGAATATGACAAATGGGGCCTAGAAGTCAATATTAAAAAGACCGAGTACATGTGCGTCGGAGGACAACAGCAGGACTTGAAACTGGCCACAGGACACACCATCAAACACTGTGCCAGTTATAAGTATTTGGGAACGAGAATATCTAGGGACGGAACACTGGAAGAAGCAATATTCGAGAGGAATATCCAAGGAAGAAAAGCGATTGCAATGCTTAATATATATACTATGGGTCAAAAACATAACCATTGAAAATAAGAAGAGAATTTACAACTCAATAGTGAAAAGTATAATAACTTACAGCTCCCAGGTGTGGCCATTGAAGGAAAGAACAGAAAAAATACTAAAAGCTACAGAAATGGATTCCTGGAGACGAGCAGCCGGAAAATCCAGAAAAGACCGCATACCAAATGACACGATAAGACGAGCTTTAGAAATAAAGTACGATATAGTGGACGAAATCAGAACCCAACAGTTGGTATGGTACGGACATGTACAGAGAATGTCACGAGACCGACTACCTAAAAAGATTTTAAATTGGAACCCTCATGGAAAAAGAAAGCGAGGAAGACCACGCCAAAGCTGGAGAGCAGGAATCAACAAGGAAGTACTAGAGAGAAATCTGGAGGAGGAGGGATGGAGAAACCGGGAGGAGTGGAAATTAGGCATCGGAAGACGGAAGACGTTATAAAACCGATTGATATATATAGCAAAACTCCAATACTTGGTAGAAAATTGCGTGTATCTTAGGATCAAATAAACAAATGTTATATTATTGTATTAGTATAACGTAAGAAACTAAATCAGTATTTATTTAGCTTGCAGGCAGGGCCCATTGGCAAAAATAAGGCCTTTTTTGGACAAAAATCGAGACGAGGTTACGTTTTGATCAATTTGAATAATTTTTTTTTTAAATACTCGTGAACACTTCTAGTTTACTCTCCAGCTACACAATTTTAAATAAATTGACTTATTATGATTATATTTGATCATATATCGGTTATATGAAAACTAATATTTACCCTATATTAGGAATAGTGCAAAATTCGACTAAATTTGATATTTTGCCGTATATACTTAGATATATGGTATTAATCTTCTTAATTCGAATTCGAAAATAATTAAAAAAAAAACGATACTCTAACCTCAAAAAATAGCTTCCAGTTGCAAACATTCTTAATAGTAAGAATGGAATAGTTTTTTACTGCATACCTCAATCTGAATATGATAACTTTGTGCATTTTGATCCAGCTGTAAAGGACTGACATCAAAATTGTCCTTGAAACCTTTCTGCCCTCTTATGTCTCTAACCACTAAGTTATGTTAGGTTTAAAGCTTATGATGTAATATATATTTCTGCTCTCTTATGTCTCTAACTCTTAGGTTATGTTAGGTTTAAATATCGTTATATATGCCTATCTGCTCGCCTATCACTTAATGCATTAGGCATAGAGAATGGACTGAGCATTAGCCTTACAAAATTGATCACTCTCTAGAAAGATACAAAGCGACTGTGTGGTCAATACGTGTCTCTTTCCTGTAGGCCTGTAATAACCAAGGCGCAGTACCCCGAAACGGAATTCAAGGCGAGAAAGAGACAGCTACTGGCCGCATATTCGGTTTGTCTCTCTCACACTGCTGTGTCCGTATTTACTTCACAGTGGGATACGGAACGCTCAGTCCATTCTCTGTCTATGGATTCAAGGCTTGTAGTATATGCCTCTCTACTCACTTATGACTTGATGCATTAGGTTATGTTAGGTTTAAACTTACCATATCTAGCTTTTTGTTCGCCTATCAGTCAATCTACAAGTTATTGTATTTTAGATACTTTTACTATATAAAAGAAATGCCCTAATACTGAAACTTTTTAAGCTTTTTTGAGGTTAGAAAGTTATTTACAGGGACAATTTTGATGTCAGTCCTTTATCAGCTGGATCAAAATGCACAAAGTTCGCATATTCAGATAGATTTGTGCAGTAAAGAACTGTTCATTTTTATGATTACTGGAAGCTATTTTTTGAGGTTAGAGTATAATTTTTTAAAATTATTTTCAAATTTGAATTGAGAAGCTTAATATATCTAAGTATATATAATATGTTAAAATACCAAGTTTAGTCAAATTTTGTACAATTCCTAATATGAGGTGAATATGTTTTTTTCATATAACTGATAATAAGTAAATTTATTTAAAATTTTGCAATTGGAGAGTAAACTAGAAGTACAACAAAAACCTCGTTATTTAAACACAAAATTTCCACAATATTTTTATTTTTCAGTACAATGCGCTTTGTTAACAATGTAGCTTAGTCAAGTATATATATATATATATATATATATATATATATATATATATATATATATATATATATATACATATATATATATATATATATATATATATATATATATATATATATATATATATATATATATATATATATATATATACAGTCTCTGGCCAAATTATTAGACGCACTGTATTTTTTTTTAGTAATTTTATGTTTCTTAAGAGTTTTTATGCAATAATGGTATATTTAAACTACAATATTATTGATTTTTATTTAAAAGAATTGTTGTAGACTACATATTTGTATTTATTTTTAACATATGGCAACACTGTGTTGACAAAGTGATACATGAACGTAAATAAGTACAAACCTGTATCAGTCGCGATCGGAATCGAGTCAGGTACGGACGTGTTTCTGTGGCTTTATGGACTGTGATTGTTTGTTTAACAGTTTTATACTACTCAGTTATTAGTTTATTTTGTATGCAGTGTTTTAAAAAAGTAATTGGAAAGCTGAAGTGAAGGCCCTTGTGATTGCGAAAACATTTACAAACCGAGAAATATCAGGAAGATTGGAGGTTTCTGAAGCTAGTGTACGACGCATAAAAAAGAAAATTGAGTCAGGGAAGGAATTAAGCCCGAAAAGAAAGAAAAGATGCGGTAGAAAACTAATTTTCACTCCACGGTCAGAGAGATGTTTGAAGAAAATTTGTGTAGAAAACAGATTTGCTACCACAAAGGTAATAAAATCACAACTCCAGGATGCTAGCGTAAATGCTTCTGAGCGCACTGTTCGAAGAAAATTGAAAGAATTAGATTTTAAGGCCTGTCGCCCCGCCAGGAAGCCCAAGTTAACAGCTGCAATGAAAGCAAAGCGCCTGAAGTGGGCCAAACAATGGCAAGACAAAGATGTGGACTTCTGGAGATCGGTAAGATACAGCAATTTAATCAATAATTGATACATTATTATCATTTTCAGTTAAATAAAGCAAATAAACATGGAAGTTTATATATTTTTCCTATTTTTGACAGGTCTGCTTCAGTGACGAAAGCACATTCGAAATTTTGCAGAATAAAGCTCAGTATGTGCGTCGTCGTCATGGAGAAAAGTTTCATCCTGATTATGTCGTCCCGACGGTTAAACATCCCACCAAAGTGATGATTTGGTCAGTCATCAGCGGCAAGGGCACTGGACGTCTGTACGTCGTCAAAGGAATAATGAGGCAAGATCAGTACAAAGAAGTATTACAAAATCGGTTGATTCCGCAGCTCAGAGAATGGTTTCCAAATGGGGAACCATTCACTTTCATGCAAGATGGAGCTCCCTACCACACTGCTCGGTCTGTTAAAGCTTTTTTGGCAGAAAAAAATATCCCTCTGTTGGATTGGCCGGGTAATAGCCCATTGAAAATGTGTGGGAGCTGATGAAAAGAGAAGTGGCTAAAGATGTGATTACCAACAAAACCCAGCTCCTAGAAAAGATTATTCATGTGTGGAATCATCATCCTCAAATGCAGGAGACAGTACAATCTTGCATTGATAGCATGCCGCGCAGAATTAAAGCTTTGATAGCGGCTGAAGGTGGCTCAACTAAATATTGACTTTTACTAACATTAATTTCACTTTTCTTTAAAACTTAATAAACTTATGCTTTTTTCTAAATTAATGCTGTTTTATTTATGTCAAATAAATAGGTAATTGATTGGATAATATAAAAATAAAAAACAAATCAATTTAAAATAATAAAACGGTACAATATCACTCGGTAATTAATATTTTACATGAAATCTTGCAGTGCGTCTAATAATTTGGCCAGGGACTGTATAAATATATATATATATATATATATATATATATATATATATATATATATATATATATATATATATATATATATTTATATATATATATATATATATATATATATATATATATATATACATATATACATATATATATATATATATATATATATATATATATATATATATATATATATATATATATATACACTACTGTGATTAAAAAATAGTAAGACTTTTAAATTTAAATCGCCCGGGCATTTCCAAGTCGGATTAATTTTTTTTCGTTAAGTTAGTAGGACCTTAGTTGCCATCTGTGTCAAATTTTAAGACCATAGCGTCGGTAGTTAATAAGATTCACTTGCATTCGTTCAACAACAAAAATGCGTTTTTCGACATGAGTGAAAAAATTCAGCAAAGAAGTCCCAAACATCTCAAGAGGCCTGAATTATGGGCCGATAACTCATCACGATAATGCGCCTTCTTATACAGCATTGGTTCTTCGCGACTTTTTCATCAAAAATTCAACTCATATCATTCCGCAATCGCTCTATTCGCCTAATTTAACTCCGTAGGACTTCTGGCTATTCCCTCAACTCAAAAAACCGCTTCGAGGACATCGTTTTGAGTCGATTGAGGAGATTAAAACCGAATCGAAGAAGGCTTTAAAGGCTATTCCAGAAATCGAATTCAACAACTGTTTCGAAGACTGGAAAAAACGTTGGCATAAATGCATTGTATCTAAGGGGGATTACTTTGAAGGGGACGAAATAAATTTGGAAAAATAAATAACCCCTTTGTGTTTTATTCCAAAAGTCTTACTATTTTTTGATCAGAATAGTATATAATGTATGAAAACTCATGTAATATGAGTTCCCATCAAGTAAGTGTTCACGAGTATTAAAAAAAATATATATATTTAGATTGGTTAAAACGTAAGCCACGTCTTGATTTTTGTCCAAAAAATGTCTTATTTTTTCTAGTGTGCGGCGCAGGAGTTTATGAGTGGTGGATGAAGTATTTTTAGCTATAAACGACATTATAGTTTTTCAACCGATAATGACGTTCGTATTTTACTAATACAAACGATTATAGTCATGATTTTCTTATTTTTACTTTGAGCTGAATAATATGTCGCTTTTAGTATGGGTTAAACAATAATTAAAATTTTTTTTTCATAGAAGTTTACACCAGACATAATAATTTTTAATATAAGGGAAAAACAATTTCGGGTTTGTTTTAATACGAAAATCATATAAATTAGCCTAAGCGGAATTTATTCAATTTTTTTTTTAAATAAGTAAAAATATTAAAAAATGTTTTTTTTTGGTTGGGACTGTAGCCTAACAGTACAATGTGTAACGTGTTTAAAGGGCATCTTTATTCCTTTCTTATATTAAAACGAAATTTCAAGCTTTTTCGTAAAAGGTGGAAAATCACATCAGCAAATAATACATTAACTTTTCTACAATTACACTAAATAATGGTACAAAGCTATTGGTCACATTCTGAACGATATGCCTACTTTTTGATAGGATGTTTATTACTTTCGTTTACGTCGCCGTAAATAATAAAATTTTCCGTAAAATTTTATAATGAAATTTAAAATAAAATCCTTACTTCACATGAGAATGGATTTCTAACATATTATAATTGAATTGTGTAAAAATTAAAATTTATTACATTTAATTAAAAACTGAATTAAAATTTACGACCGTACAAAATGGCACTTAATTATAATTTTATAAATAACTTTTATTTTATAAGCTTGGACTTAAAGGCGGATCTAGGATTTTGCCAGGGGGGGAGGGGGAGGTGAGCCAAGTGGAAAATATTTCTATTGGATCTATTAAATATGAATTCGTATGCGATGAGGTTTGAAGAACCTGATTTATAAAAATATCTACATACACATAAATACTTAGTTTTAGTCTCTTTTTTGCACATTTGTTTTCCTTAGACAATAACAAAAAAATCTTTTAAAAATGTAGTTAAGATTTATGAATTGTAACAAAGATAAAGACAATGATCATATCACGAAGTAACAACAAAACGTCAAGATAATAACCATACGCAATGGCTAATAAAACTAAACAATCTTCTATACATTCCTCTACATGAAAATATAATAATTTATTTGTTGCTTTTTATTTCATTAATTTATTATTTTCATAAGTTTTATTTGTAATTTTCATTTTTCTCATTTTCTCTGCTTTTATAGTGCAGGTTACTTTTGTAGGTTTCCTTTTAAATACATTAAGTGCATCACCATCATTAGTCAAAGTAAGCTTTCCCAAGTTGTCTCCAACGAATTTAGTTCTTTGCTTTTTGCATCCGATTATGTCATGCTAATCTTTTTATGTCGTCCGTCCATCTTGTCTGTTATCTACCTCTGCATCTTTTGTGTTCTCGTGTCCATCTGTTATCATTCTACCTTGCGTATACCCCGCCCAATTTCACCTTAATATACATATTCGTTGTATTACAACTGTCATTTTTGATCTTCTTCGAATCTCGATGTTAGGAATACGATCGTGAAGTCTAATATTTAGCACCGTCCTCTCCATTGCTCTTTGGGTTAATTGGATTTTATTGATTATACTTTTATTTAAAGCCCACGTTTCAGTGCCACATGTTAATACCGGCAGAACATTTTTATCAAATACTCCGGCTTTTATTGTAATTGAATATGTCCGACGAGAATGTTTGTACCTTTCCTATTCTTTCATCTTCTATTAATAGCTCCTGGCTGTTATCTCCACCTTCGTTGGTTTTGGTGAAGTTTACTTTTAGACCTACTTCTCCAGACTTGTTATTTAATTTCATCAGCATTTCTTGTAATTCTTCTTTTGTGTTGGCGATTAGAGTGACATCAACTGCGAACCGTAAGTGCACCGACTATTAGTATTCCTTTATTTTCCCACATTAACGATCTGAACATGTCTTCTAGAGTCAACGTGAACAGCTCTAGGGATATCGAGTCGCCTTGGCTAATTCCTCTTTCAATTTTTATTTCATTTGTTTTTTCTTGAAGCATTATTTGTGAAGTGGCATTTTTATATATGTATATGTTCAAGAAGACTTGTGCATCTTTCATCGACTCTGCTGTTACTTAAGACGTTAAGGACTGCCCATATCTCTACCTAATCAAATGCTTTTTCTAGTCAACCATTGCTGTGACCTTATATTTATTTGCTTTTTCCACTAGTAATCTAATTATTTGAGGATGGTTCAAAGTGCTGTAATCCCTTCTAAAGGTTACTTGTTCACGCGGTTGTTATTATTTTTTTTTTTTTTATGGGTCTAGCACACGTGCTGCAGGGAAGTCCCTAAAGCGCTCCAGGAGCGGCACGAGTGCGGAAAAAGCGATTCACGTTGTTCTTGAATCGCTGTAAATTGTATTCGGTGGGAAACACAGCGCTGGGCAAATTATTCCAAAGGGATGACGTTCTCCATATAAAAGATTGCTTGAAAAGCGTTGTACGCTGAGTAACAAGCTGAATCTCATACGGATGCGAAGCACCAGCGCGACGTGTATTTCTAACATGCACCGCTTTGGGAGGAATTAAGCGGGCTACATCCTTCGAACACTTTCCATGAATAATAAATAGAACAGACTCAAGTCGCCAACCGTTCTTCGATGTTCCAGCGAATCAAGGCCGCCTGTCAATTCCGGGTCCCCAATCAGACGGACCTCTCTTCTCTGAACAGAATTCAACAAATGCAGTGTATGTTTGGGAGCGGAGCCCCAAACGTGGGAGCAGTATTCCATAGTTGGTCGAATTTGGGCTTTGTAAAGAATTAACAGTTGTTGTGGGGTGTAAAGCTTTCTGGTTCTAAATAATATTCCCAACTTTTGAGAAGCTCTCCTTGCTATGCCTGCAACATGTTCATGCCAAGACATATTTGCTCCCAAACTGACCCCCAACAAATTGAGCGACGATGCTAGGGGAATGGAGTGCCCCGACATAACTATGTCGGGTTCAGCAAGGTTAACTTTTTTGGAAAAAAAAACTGCCGCTTGGGTTTTTGTAGAGTTAAATTCCACTTGGTTACTGTCACCCCAAGATAGAATTTCTTCCAGGTCTTTGTTAAGTTGAACGACCTCCTGCTATCTGCGGATATTCGCCTGAGCAGCCGATGTCCGAGCGTTCAAGGTGAATGAAGAGACAAGCGTACTGTCATCTGCAAAGCTATAGATTGGATTCCCGGTCTTTTCCAGCAGATCGTTAATGTAAATGAGAAAGAGGGTAGGACACAGTATGGAGCCCTGGGGCACACCGGCGTTGACAGTGAGGGTGTTAGAAAGAAACCCGTCGACTGCCACTCGTAAAGAACGCTCTCTGAGGAAACATGAGAGTCACAAACAGAACCTTTCAGACATACCATAAGAGCGTAACTTAGCCAACAGTCCATCGTGCCAAACACGGTCGAATGCCTTGGATATGTCAAGAGCAACCGCTCGAGATTCTCCAAAGTGTTCAATTGCGTTGTTCCAAACATGTGTTACATAAGTCAGAAGATCTCTTGTTGATCTATGTTTACAAAAACCATATTGGTGATCGCTAATAATATTGAATCGTTCAAGATATTTTAGAAGATGCTCATTGATAACCTTTTCCAAGACTTTCGATATTATTGAAAGCAGTGCAACTGGTCGGTACAACTGTCTAATTTGTTCGTTATTCATTTAATTCATATCTTTTAAAATTTCATATTATAGAAGAGGTTTGTAACAACCGTTATACGTTTACTATGGTTTTACCTACAGCCATTTTAAACTGATAAAAGCTGCCAGTTTGACGATTCTCCACTATCTGCTGCTGTGGCGAATATTTTTTCGCAAGTGTTCGGAAAAAAATGTGTTGACCTCAGCTCCTCTGAGACCAAAATTTTGATCCAGGTAAGTTTTGAACAATATTCAAATAAAAATTTAGAAGGGAAAGCGAATAGATTTTCCAGTTGTAGTCGTACAAAGGAAACCGACGACATCTAGTGATATTCGGTCTACAGAAAGCTAACTTATAACTATATAATATCTAATTGCTAATTCACTCCATTATTCTTCTTAAAATCTGTCTGTAATCACCTTATTAGTATTTAAAACTTACTTAATATGTGAGAAATACTCCATTTCATCAGACACAGATAAACTGATCGGTACTTTAAACAGTAATAGAATGACAAATGACAATATTAGACTAAACAGTAAGAAGAATTGACCAGTAGATAGTGAAGTGAAATGAATCTTCTTCAGCCGTCCTCATCCACTGCTAGATATAGGCCTCCTCTAAGAACTTCCTCTGATCTCTGTTCTGAGCGGTGTTAACCCACTTTTCTGTCACTCTGTTGCATTTGTCTTGTCTGGGTTTCCGTTCTATTAGTCTTCTGCACCATTTCCATTTAGTAGCGTAATTTTTTGGATATCTATTACTTTTGTTCGTTGTCTGATAGTTATGCTTGTTATTCTATCCTTCCTTGTGATACCCAGCATACTTAGACCGTTTTGTTAATGTGAGTGTCTTAGCGCCACATGTAATTACCGGCAGAACGCATAGTTCATAAACTTTCTTTTTTAAGCACATTGACAAATTACCCTGCAGCGTATCTCTCAGCCTCTCAAAAACCTCTATGACCCAAATACTTCTAATTTTGGCTGGTGCTCCACCTCGTTCTCGTCAAATGTCATATTACTGTTCGTAACTAGATTAGTCATAAACTTGATTTTCTGAAAGTTCATGTTTAGACCAATATTTGCTGGTATTATTTGCAATTTGGTAAGCATTTGTTGGGCATCACCTAGATTGTCGGCTATTATGACAATATCATCAAGAAAGCTCAGATGATTTAGGTATTCACCATCGATGTTTATGTCATTCCAATTAAGTTCCTTAAAAGCATATTCTAACAGAGTCGTAAAAACTTTAGGAGAGATCATATCACTTTGTCTGATTTCACGTTTCGCTCGGAATTTACTTGTGGATTCATGGAGTCTTACACTTGCTGTTGCGTTATTAAAAATGAATTTAATTAATTGATTATATCTGTAGTCTATTCTCTTTTGCTGCAAGGCAGATAGTATCGCCAACAACTCCACGGTGTCAAGAGTTTTTTAAAATCCAGAAAAACTAATACGAGTGATTTGTTGTATTCTATAGATTTCTCTATAAATTGTTAGTACCGCATCCATTTCTAAAGTCAGCCTGTTCGCGTGGTTGATAAAAATCTAGTTTTCGCTCTAAGCGTTTTGTTACGAATTTGGTGAACTACTACTACTACTATACAAATATATACACGGTATTATAGATAAAAATAGTTAAATTACTTAAAAAATAGAACTTTTGCACAATTTTCCACACTTGTAAGAAAATTAAAAACAATATCTGAGATCAGCAAAGACACAATTTCGTTTGCAAGTAGAAGGTGTCTGTAAAATTCCCTGTTCGTGAGGTATAGTGTGTGTAGGAGAAACTGGAAGAAATTAGAATTAAAGAACATGAAAAATCTATATATTGCAAAGAAGAAATCAATATTCTACAGGTCATATTATTAATGTAAGATAAACCAAAGTTCTTGCTCCTGTCTTCCCGGGTTATAGTCATGGTTTGTTATAACCTGTCAGTTATAAATACTATAACGAGGAGTAAAGACCTTTTATCAGTCTTGAATGCTTCTATTACCTGTTAGCATCAATCATCTCTTTAATCAGTTTATTCAATTAATTCTCTCCATGTTAATCATTGGGTTGACTTCCCAAATTACGTCTTTACGAGGATTATCCACAATTAAAATTTGAAAAATCAACATTATTTAAGTAATATTTTTATGTATTAATACTATGACTTTGATTTTTCCAATGTAGACCATTTTAACATTGCGCATTATCATCTTGACATTTTGTGTTATTAATTTGCCATATTTCGTTGTATAGTCCAATTCGTGAGAATAACAATAACTGTGTTAACACATCCAAGAAAACTAAACTTGATAATGAATGATAAGACTTAATACAAGTAGAATCTTAATGATAATAAATAAAAAGCTGAATCTATACACTGGGAATTTTGAAAACACAGAAATATACACCATCTGTTCAAAAAATTGCAGAACTCATTTTTTCCCAGCCTTTTAGCAATCTTGTAAACAACAGTAAAAGCTTAAACTCATATCTGTGAGCAACACATTTGTATTCAACCAACCATTTGTGATCAGTCAGTGCTGAGTAGAAGACGTGCGAACTGTATGTGTCGTAGTCGTTGTGTCACAGAAACGTGATGGAGCAACGAGCAATGATCAAATTTCATTCATTTGAATCTTTGAGAAAAGTTTAAGGTGATGATTGTTTATCGCGTTCACAAGTGTTTGAGTGGTTTGAACGTTGTAAAAATTCATCATCTTCCGCAAGCCGACCGTCATCTCTCAGGCACATTGAATGCAGAAAAGCTTAACATTTCTAAATTAAGTATTCAATACATTGTCTGGAATGCTTTGAACAAGAGGAAAGTGTGTGCGACGTTTGTTCTCCACAGCCTGACACCCGAACAAAAACAGCAACCGATGGACGCCAGGCGAGACTTCATCGAAATGAAGAATGCTGACGATTTTTTTCCATAAAAAATAATCACGGGCGATGAGATGTGATGTAACCAATACGAGCCTATCACAAAACGGCAAAGTGCGTGATGGCTCGGTAGTGGTTCGCCGAGACTGAAGAAAATACGAGTAACAATATTAAAAACAAAGACAATGCCCGTTGCATTTTTTTGACGCTCAAGAAATTATCCACAAAGAATTCGTTCCTGAGAGCACTACAGTGAGCATAAGAGACTATGTGGGCGTCATGTAGCGACTTTGTGAGATGATTCAGCTGGTTCAACCGGAACGATGGAACGCAACGATTTTGCTTGCTTTATAACAACGTGCCTGGCCAGACGACTGCGATTGTGGTGTAGTTTTTGGCGCAAAAACAAGTGCCCGTACTCCAATACCCTTCTTATTTCCCTAGTTTAGATCCTAGTAATTTTTTTATTCCCAAAAATCAAGCTCTACATGAAGAGTCAACTCCTTGACGATTTGGAGGACATTCAAGCCTCTGTGACGCTCGAATTAAACATGATCTTAAAAGAATATTTTTCTGGCAGTTTCACATGATTATATAAACGTTCTGAATGTTGTATTGAGGTAGGAGAGAATTATGTAGAATATCTGTTACTAGGGCAGTCCGGCAATTTTTTGGACAGAAGGAGTCTAAAGGGAGATATCATCATCACTTCGATTCAGTTTTGGTCTCGAGCCCCTCCTCCCCCCTCTTAAATCCGCTACTGCTTGGTATTGTGTTTTTCATCCTCTTTAGCAGAGAGTATTTTTCTAAATAACGTATTGGTTTACCTCCAATAGCTAGAGTAGTATCTATTTTCCCATTAATGAGATTTGATTTTAAGTTTGGTAGTTTCACAGCAGTTAATGCTGATGTCTTTAATGTAAAGAACAAATTTTGGTTATACTCTCCTACACTTTTCATACACATTTAAAATAAAATGCTATCAGCTAAAGAGGTATTTTATTGCGGTCACTCTCAATGTAAATTTTATTGAACAAAGTTGGTAGTTTTATTTGAACAATAAATCACGAAATAATTTTATATAAAAACACTAATAATCCGAAAAACAAACACAAACATAAGGGTTTATTGCGGAAAGTGTCATGATAATCGTACTGCACTATTTCATCCTTAAATAACTTACTTAGCTACATTATAGTATTAACATCTCTACAAATGATATTACTTCCCACCCTCGTTGTAATTCTTCACACACGCTTTTCCCCTTCGATCACACTATTACCCCTATTTTTTTTTATTTCCTTACACTTTACTATCTAATTGTCCTTGTGATTCGCCAATATAAGAATGATCTCAAAAGGTTGAACTAAGTTTGTAATTCCAAAAAGGACTTGATACGTCAGAAGGATGAAACTAAAAGATGTTGAAGACATCTCTCATACTTTTCACGATACTTGGAGATATTCGTACCACTCTTAAATTATTACTAGACTAAACAGTAGCTTCACTATCCCTCATATCTTCCTGATTGTTTACTCTATCTATATCTATGCATATTGCGTCATTTCCTTCTCTTATCGCAGTTCTTTCTTCATTTACCTCGCTCCTTCGATCTCCATTATCTCCCTGGATTTCCCCCATTTCTATACATTCAGCACTAGGAATATTTTTTTGATTTTTCAACATAAGGCTGACTTCACTATAGGAAGGCGGTAAGTCTAAATCTCTAATTCCAAAAATGTCCTCATAAGCCGGGGGGCCGAACCCAAGAGACGTCGGAGACATTCCTTTCGAGGTGTTTTCGCTGTCCAAGATACTTGGAGTGCTCCCAGTGATCTGGGGACGAGTATTTTGGGACCTGATGAGGCTGGAGCTTAATTCCAAGAGATCGATTCCTGATTGATCTGCGTGAAGTTGGGAAAAGAGGCTGCGATCTACTACTAGCATTCTTCCATAGGGGAGGAGGATTACTGTCGGCGTGGCGCTTTCTGGGATTGTGCTAGCTATAATATAAAAAATGAAAATTAGATTTGCAAAAAACAAAAAGTCTAACTCAAGCATAAAAAAGAAAATATATCTTGGAGACCCTAACCTGAAGTAACAGACTGTTTGTTTTATATCTTAATTTATCGTCTGGTGACAGATATTGGCCTGAACCTCTAATGTGGATGAGGTTCGCCAATTTACCTTCCGGAAGGACCTAGTAATGTTGCCCGTAAAATAATTACACAGAAATAATATGAGTATTCTTGTTTGAACTAATCCAAGTGTACATTTTAAGCTGACAAAGCTAGTTATTAATTAGCATTCGGGAGCAATAGATATCCGCGCATATGCTTTGACGTAGAAATGGGTGAGTGAAATTTAGAGCAAAATATTAAAGGGTATCTTGAGTTTTTGGGGTCGAAATGCCTTACTCTAAAAAGTTTTTTTTTTGTATTTTTAACTTGTTCTTTAGGTTTAAAAAAAGAATTTTTGGCATTTTTTGAGCCTTCTCTTCCTTAAAACCCCAAAAACTACATTGTGAGGGTAGGGGAGCATCAGAGCAACAACTACAGTAACATTTTTGGTGTCACGTGACCTCATCAGATTTCTAAAAATAAAGAAATTGAAAGTTTTAAAAATTGATGAACTGTTGAATACCTTTTTTTTTTTGTAAAATCACAGTTTTTTTCCCAAGAATTTTGTTTTTGTCGGGACGGCAACCTTAAAAAAGGAATTTTCCTGATTTTTTGCCATTTTTTTTGCTATTTTAAGATTCTACGGAAAATTTTACAAAATAAACTCATATCTGTATGCATCCTAATTTTTTTTCTGGTGAAAGGAAAATTAATTCGAATTATTTAAGAACATTTTTAGTACTAAATTAACTCTTTTTCCATTTTTTTGGTCATTTTAACGTACCGTTGCATTCAGAAAGTGCATTTAATCTCAGATTCGGATTCTACGGAAAATTTTGGCCAAGAAACTGATTTCTGTATGTATCCGAGTTTTCTTTTATGGACGTAAAGGGAAATTAAATTGCAAATTGGAGACCATTTTTAGTGTTCCGTACGAAACACTTATAAGATGACTTCGGTGTCTGTCCATCTGTCTGTCTGTCTGTCTCTCCGTCTGTCTGTCACACCTCATTTTCTCCGTAGCTTTGTAATAGAAAGTTGAAATTTGGTAATAATATAGGAATTGATGACCTCATCAAAGCCATGTAATTTTGAAAGTTAAATTTTGACTTAAGGGGTTAGTTTTGAGGGATGAAATCGGAAGTGAAAAAAAAAAATTTTACTAGATCATCCAGTGTGGTGTCAAATGAAAGCTTGTGAAAACACGAGTAGAAAATACATATATATATATATATATATATATATATATATATATATATATATATAATATATATATATATATATAATATATATATATATATATATATATATATATATATATATATATATATATATATATATATATATATATACAGTCGACACTGTTTATAGTGAAATTCTATATAGTGAAAAACTCTTTATAGTGCAATTTTTTTAAGACCTAGAATATTTTAATGAAATTTCATGTAAAAAGCCCTGCATATAGTGAATCTGTAAAATAGTAACACTCTATATAATAAAATTTTTACCGGAATTTTATGTATAAATTTTTATGCATTTATTGAGATCTTGGCCATTTCGGGTTTCCCATTTTTATCTAACATTAGCACGAATTCCATTTTTATGACGCATTCTTTTGAAAAGGTTCTTAGCGCGTTTATAACGCCTAATGGTTGGCAATAAATCAGGTAGATTTCTGTGAGAAACCCGGGGAATAACCCATTTTATAGAAACCCGGGGAAAAACCCATTTTATAGTCGAGGCCTAGTAATTCGCAAATTCAGGTTCAGTTTCTTTTTGTTTAAGAATCAAGTAAGATGTCCAAGCGAGTGTGTTTAAGTTTAGCTGAGAAAATTAAAGTTTTGGAGGAAGTTGATAAAGGCTGCAAAAAAATTAATGTTGCTGCAAAATTTGGTGTTTGTCCAAGTTGCGTCTCTCTGATAATAAAAAGTCGCGACAGTATCATCAAGAAACCTAGTGTTCCAAGTAGTCGAAAACGAGTACGGGTGAGTACTTACGAGGATGTAAATGAAGCAGTTTTACGATGGTTTCAAGTGGCTCGTACGCCGGTGTTAAAACAAGTAAAGAAAGGGTGACACTTATGGTTAGAGCAAACATGGATGGCTCAGAAAAACTGAAATTACTGCTCATAGGTAAAAGCAGAAATCCCCGTTGTTTAAAAGGAGTTAAATCTCTGGAGTTAGATTACGCTAATAATAAAAAGGCATGGATGACTTCTGAGATTTTCGAAAGATGGATCAAAGAACTGGTCACGAAAATGAAAAGCCAAAAGCGAAATATTGTGATGTTTATAGACAATTGTCCTGCACATCCAGTTACTGTAAGTAAAAAATTAAGGAATATTGAATTGATCTTTTTTTCACCAAACATGACCTCCAAATTGCGACCTATGGACCAGGGTATTATAACAAATATAAAACATCATTACCGAAACAGAATTGTTCACAAAATTGTTAATGCGATTGATAACAACCTTCCAGTCCTAAAATTGATTACCCTTAAAGAGTGTATAACCGAAGTCGCTAAAGTATGGAGTGAAAATGTTTCTCAGAAAACTATCAAAAACTGCTTTTCTAAAGCAGGTTTTACTGAAAAAATTGACGAATGGGAAAGAAGAAGACGAGATGGATTTCGCTACCTTAAAAAGGCTATGGGGTATTCTACAAAAAACTGCTAGGGTCGACGCAGATTTTTTACTTGAAGATTTCTTAGAAATCGACAATGATGTTGGCACGACAGATCTCCCAACTGACTAAGACATAATTGACGATATAAAAAGTATAGAAGATCATGAAGAAGAAACTGAAACCGGGGAATGTCCTGCTAAATTTAGTGAAAATGAAATAAGAAATGCATTTGACATTGTGCGAACTACTCTCAGGGGCCAGGAAAGTGTACCTGATCAAATTTTTATGCATTTGAATAAATGCGAGAATTTTGTTGAGAAACAATTATTTTTCAAAAGTAATGTTCTAAAGAAAATTTTTCCTAGTACGTATGTACGTAGTATGTACATATGTATTAACAGATTTTGTATTATTCTTTTTATTTCGTATGTAGTACATACATACATAAAGTCCGTACGTTATATCTTTACACGTGCGTCATAGTTTTCAAGCAATATCCCAGACGACTATTATATTTATTATCTCTTTTTACCAATACCTACGATTTATTGGTGAAAAGAGACAAATAATATAATAGTCGTCTGTTATATGGCCTGAAAACTATGACGCACGGGTAAAGATATAACGTACGGACTTTATGTATGTATTTAGCCCTGTACATGCTATGTACTATTTAAACTTTCAAATGTTTAATAAAATCTTTTCTAATAATTCAATTTTGCAATTTTTTTTGTTGCTTGTACCTTATAAAATAGAAGTAAATGATTACCAATTTAAATATATACATAGCAATATATACGGATTTTTTCTTTATATAGTGAAAAAACTTTCTATAGTGAAATTTCGGTCAACATTTTGGTCTTTCACTATATAGAGTGTCGACTGTATATATAATGTAATACTTGCGTGCATTTTTCTTTGTATTATTTTAAGAAAATCGCGAAAAATCGTTGCCCACCCGCCTTATCTCGAAAAGTACTTATCAAAAAATTTTGAAAAAATTCTAAAATATTCTCCGCGGGGTATAGATTGAACGAAAATTATCACGAGTGCATTACCTTTAATAATTTATCTGGAATATAAAAAAAAAAAAAAAATTTCGAGGGCATCAGTTTTCAGTAAAGATTGGAAACAAACTTTGTTGAAAACTCATTTGGGGTGTGTTTTGTGAAGTCACTGATCATTTTATACCTCCGTAATAAAATTTTTTATTTTAAAAGCAATCAACGTGCGGGACACTAATTGCGCAAGTTCAACTTGAACTTGACCGTTTATTAGCTCTAACATTGACTGTTTATTGCTTTTTTGGCCTTTTAAAATAATACATACGGCCTCAGATTTGGACTCTAGAGGAAATATTCCCTCTAAAACACACAAGAACTGTTTTACAGCACTTGTAGAAGCATAAATAAAAATACTTTAATAAACTATCACAAAGTATAATAAAAAATTTTATTAATAGTTCACTGCACGAGGCACATTACGAATACAAGAGCAAACGGAAATATTTGTTATTTGGCTTGAGAAAATTGGAAAAGATAACGGAAAAGACCCGTAAGATGATAAGAAAATTCTAAGATTCGAGTTCCCATAAGGCGATTCTACAAATATTCTTAGTAAATAACCCCGCGCCATTTCTCTGTAGAACTTAAAAGCAATTCTATAACCAAACGAAAGGTGGCAAAATTCAAATGACAAAAGCATGGCAGAGTAGCAAAATAATTGTAAAACCTGTTTTAAATAACCAGTCAAGTGCAAGTTGAATTTGCACAATTAGTGCTCCGTACGTTGATTTGTTACGGTGGTATAAAATGATCAGTGACTTCACAAAAGAGTTTTCAACAAAGTTTGTATCCGATCTTTACTGAAAACTGATGACCTTGAAATTTTTGTTTTTTTTTTTTTTATATACTAGATAAATTATTAAAGGTAATGCACTCGTGATAATTTTCGTTCAATCTGCATCCCGTGGAAAATATTCTAGAACATTTTCAAAATTTTTTGATCAGTACTTTACAAGATAAGGTGGGGGGACAGCGATTTTTCGTGATTTTTTAAAAATAATACAAAGAGAAGTATGCGCACGTATTACATTATATATATATATATATATATATATATATATATATATATATATATATATATATATATATATATATATATATATATATATTACTCGTGTTTTCACAAGGTTTCATTTGACACCACACTCGATGACATATTAAAAAAATTTTTTTTCGCTACCGATTTCACTCCCCAAAACTAACCCCTTAAGTCAAAATTTGACGTTCAAAACTAAACGGCTTTGATGAGGCCATCAGTTCCTATATTATTACCAAATTTCAACTTTCTACGACAAATAGTTTCGGAGAAAATTGGGTGTGACAGACAGACAGACGGACAGACAGACAGACACAGAAGTCATCTTTTAAGTGTTCCGTACGGCAAAATTCAAATGACAAAAGCATAGCAAGCAGAGTAGCAAAATAATTGTAAAACGTGTTTTAAGAAATTAAAAGAAATGAAAAGTAAAAGTCGCACGGTTAATAAATACTTAATAAATACTTCTGTAAAATCTCCCCTACAATCCAAATCTGAGGTCGAAAGTATCATTTTGAAAGGAATTGTACGTTAAAATGGCCAGAAAAGAGATAAATAGTCAATTTAGAGCTGAAAAATGGCCTGCAAATTGCAATTTAATTTTCCTTTATGTCCATAAAAAAACTCCGATACATACAGAAACCAGTTACTTGAATAAAATTTTCCGTAGAATTCGAATTTGAGGTTAAACATACTTACTGAATGGCCAAAAAAGGGAAAAATAATCAATTTAGTGCTAAAAATGTCCTTAAAAAATTCGAATTAATTTTTCTTTCACTAGAAAAAAAATTAGAATGTATGCAGTTATAAGTTTCTTTTGTAAAATTGTTCGTAGAATCCGAATTAAAAAATTTTAGAATACAATGATACGTTAAGATGGAAAAAATCTGAAAAATTCAATTTTTAAGGGTGGTGCACCCGAGAAAAAGAAATTTCAGGGGGGTTAGATTAGAAAAAAATATTGATTAAAAAAAACATGTGACACCAAAAATGGTACTTAGTTGTTGCTCTGATGCTCCCCTACCATCACAATTTAGTTTTTGGAGGTTTTAAGGGAGGCGTGACTGGGAGGGAGGGTTGAAAAAATGCCAAAATTCTTTATTTATCAAAGAACAAGGTAAAATAATAAAAAAACTTTTTTGAAGTAGGGCATTTCGACCCAAAAAATTACCCTTTTGTCTCAAAATCGTATTTCGTTGATGGGATGAAGCATTCTATTTTAAAGAAAATATCGAGAAATCCCTTTAGCAATTTTGAGTAGAATATTTAAAATTAGATATATAATATTCAGTTATATTCTTACACTACAATATAGCTAAGACACGGTTAATGCTAGCAGGGGAAACAGTTAATTTGATTAGTTTTAAAGCAGGTCTAACACTCTGTAGACAATCAAGGGAAAATACGACATCAATTTTACCTTTTTACCTGGTCTTTTTTGGGGGGAATTGTAATTACGTCTCTAAGATCGGTTTGGGAATAGTATCCTCTAGTATAAACTGAAAAGAAATAAAATAAATAAGTATTTTGGTTAAGCCCTGTTGGTCGGATTATGTACGGACGTAAATGTAAGTAACTGAAATTATTACAGACAGTTGTGTCCTGCTTGTAACTTCTAAAGTAAGAGTGATTTGTATAAATATTAAACAGATATGATAGATCTTGCATGCTAACAGTGTTAGCTATGATACGAGGATGGATTGAAAAGTTCGCGGCCTAGTCAAGAAAACAAAATAAAATACGTACAAAAATATTTTTATTTTTCGACGTAATTTCCACCTAGCCCTATGCACTCCTTCCACCTGATTTCCAAAGTTTCCACACCTGTTTGAAAAAAAGATTCCTCAAGGTCTTCAAAATACTGGTTAACAGCAGCTTCGACTTCTTCATTTGATGAAAATTTCTGGCCACCGAGGAGTTTTTTTAGGTTTGGAAACAGATAAAAGTCCGAAGGTGCCAAATCAGGAGAATAAACCGTGTGGTGCAGCAATTAGAAACCACAATCACGAATTTGAGGCATATACTCAACAGACGTGTGAACGCGAGCGTTGTCCTGATGGAACAATAATCCTGGGCGTTTCTCTTTAATTTCTTGACGTAAACAACGCAAAAGGGTACAATAGTAAGTCGAGTTAATTGTTTCGCCTTTCGAAAGGTAATCCACCATAATAATACCTTTAGCATCCCAAAAAACTGACGCCATCACTTTTCCAGCAGACAAGGCAATTGCCTTTGCTTTCTTTGGGGTCGGTTCACCAAATTTTTTCCACTGCTTGGATTGTTGTTTTGACTCTGGAGTGTAGTGATGAATCCAAGTTTCGTCCATTGTCACAAACCTGTTAAGAAAATCTTGCAGATCAGCCTCAAACATCTCCAAAGAGTCGCGAGAACTCGTGAATCGAATTCGTTCTTGTTCAACTGAAAGCAATCTGGGGACCCACCTATCGGAAACCTTAGAAAATCCGAGTTTGGAGAAAGAAGGAAACCTTAGAAAATTCCGCTGGCAATGATATTTTATGTTCGTTCATATGAGATGCTTATAGTGTCTGCAATCTCCCTGATAGTTAATCTACGGTCTTTCAATATGAGATCACACACTTTACCAATGTTTTCTCCACGTAGACACCGTAGGCCGGCCGAAGCGAGGGTTAACCTCGATGCTCTCTCGTCCGCGTTTAAATTCTGCAACTCATTTTTTCACAGTAGTATATTAAGTTGGGAATGTGGAATCTTTAGCACAATGATACTACTCAGTATATATCACCACTACACCAAACACATTATTTTTGCGCTCGACGCGCGTTTCGCTAACCATGTTAGCTTCATCAGGAGCGATGATTGACTAAAGCTAAACTACAAATCTACCCTATTTATACTTAGCCTAACCCTTAAATTACTCAAGCGGAACTAATGACATAGGTAAGGCCATCGATTCCGGTCAAGTAACCAGTAGAGGGGACTATAAGGAATAGGCCCTCTGCTTTATTTAAACTACTTTTACATTTTATGATTTCGTATGCGTTTAACAATCTCCTATCAGATACATTTTTTATTAATCTTAGATTCTCTAATGTTACAGTATGATCAGCTCCAAGGGCATGTTCGGCAATGCTAGACTTTTCTGTTCTATTGTATTTTAAGTGTGCTAAATGTTCTTTAAATCGTGTTTTAATTGACCTTTTCGTTTGCCGAACATACTTTTTGTCACAATCATTACAACTAATTTCATAAATTCCACTTTTCTCACAATTAGAAATCTTATCTTTGGGATTTCCTAAGATATTCCTCAGACTGTCTGATGACTTATAGACTAAGGTGAGGCCTACCTTATTAAATACCTTATTGAGTCCCTTGCTATATTTCGGATTATATGGTATGGAGACATACTTGGTGTTATTTTCTTCGCGTGTAAAAAAGATGGAATTCTGAATATTAAACCTAAACTTATGTCTATTTACTAGCTTATTTACTAAGTCATCGTCATAACCATTAACTCTAGTTATATTTCTAATACGATTCCTTTCTTTATTAAAGTTTACTCTATTCAGAGGGAAAGTGATCAAACGATGAACTAAAAAAATGTAATGAGGCTAATTTATGTTGTTTGCAATGAAATGAATCATTAGGAATATATCTATCTGTTACTGTGTCCTTCCTATAGATATCAAATTTTAATCTATTATTACTTTTAATAATTAAAATATCTAGAAAAGGCAATTGTCCTTTATTCTCAACTTCGTAAGTGAATTTAATGGAATCATACCGGCTATTTAATTTAGAAACAAAATCATCAATATTTGCTTCATTTGTATCAAAAATCGCGAAAATATCATCCACATACCTATACCATACCCTTGGGAAATATTCGAAGTCTTGACTGTCTTGACTTTAATAAAGAAAGGAATCGTATTAGAAATATAACTAGAGTTAATGGTTATGACGATGACTTAGTAAATAAGCTAATAAATAGACATAAGTTTAAGTTTAATATTCAGAATTCCACCTTTTTTACACGCGAAGAAAATAACACCAAGTATGTCTCCATACCATATAATCCGAAATATAGCAAGGGACTCAATAAGGTATTTAATAAGGCAGGCCTCACCTTAGTCTATAAGTCATCAGACAATCTGAGGAATATCTCAGGAAATCCCAAAGATAAGATTCCTAATTGTGAGAAAAGTGGAATTTATGAAATTAGTTGTAATGATTGTGACAAAAAGTATGTTGGGCAAACTAAAAGGTCAATTTAAACACGATTTAAAGAACATTTAGCACACTTAAAATACAATAGAACAGGAAAGTCTAGCATTGCCGAACATGCCCTTGAAGCCGATCATACTGTAACATTAGATAATCTAAGATTAATAAAAAATGTATCTGATAGAAGATTGTTAAACGCATACGAAAGTATGGAAATCATAAAATGTAAAAGTAGTTTAAATAAAGACAGAGGGCCTATTCCTTATAGTCCCCTGTACTGGTTACTTGACTGGAATTGAGGGCCTTACCTATGTCATTAGTTCCGCTTGAGTAATTCAAGGGTTAGGCTAAGTATAAATAGGGTAGATTTTGTAGTTTTGTTTAGCTTTAGTCGATCATCGCTCCTGATGATGCTAACATGGTTAGCGAAACGCGTGTCGAGTGCAAAAAATAAAGTGTTTGGTGTAGTGGTGATATATACTGAGTAGTACAGTAGTATATGATGGAGCAGATTCCCCTTGTGTTGTTTTCATGTCATCCTGGATCTCCTTTGGTGTTAATCTTTTTTAAACGTTGTTCAATTTTTTCCATTTTTCCAAAAACGCTGCACTTGGTCTAACTAAACTCGTTCTAACCTGAAAAAAAACCACAAATTCTACAGCAACAAAATTTTTACGCTGTGACAACCAAAGAAAGTATAAATTTATTGAGGCTACTATAATAAACATATTATAACACAGCCCCACAAAAAAAAAGTGGGGTATACTTTTGATGCGATATATCAGATCCGTAGTATTTTTGCCCGCTGATCACGAATCTGACGTCAAAATATCGCCATCACATCTCAATTTTTTCTAACCTCAAAAAATAGGTAAAAATTAGTAAAAATTAAGAAAAATATACTCCTAAAAAATTGATTCAAGCTCTTTCATGAATCCAAAGATGTATTAATATGTATTCGGACACGCTAAGCTAATATTCATCGGTTGGATTGAGCCATACAGTTCTGTTTTCTTTCTAACCTCAATAAATCAGACAGATATAGTGCTTCTCGAATGCAAAAAAAACGAATTCAAATTAAAATTCAAACGATCCTTACCAAATTTGGTATACGGGGATTTTTTGGGTCGCTGATCACGAATCTGAGGTTGGATTTGCAAAATTCAAGATGGCAGATGTTTTCGCGCCATTTTGAACGCCGAGAAAATTCATCGGTCGATTTTTTATTCTTCTACCTGCATCCAGGGCACCTACACGTGGTGACGGTGGGCAACGGTGTTACTCCACTAGCCGGCAGAGTCCCTGGATAACGGCTTAGATGCCTTCATGGCAGGTAGAAGAAAGAGAATTACGATGCAGGGACTCGGAAACTCAGTATCGGCGGTTGGTCAGGGGTGGGAAAGCGGGCCCGCAGCCGTCGTCATCCAGCGACCGTAGCTCTTCATTGCGTGGGTGACTTGGCTCATGTAGAGTATAATGCTACAAGAAAACGGTCTCACGGTACAAGGACTTTTCATAAGTGCGATAAAAACAGTGATTCATTTTGTTATATTTGCTGTCAACACGTATTGAGTAAAATGGGGTCACCGATAACGGATAAGATTAAAACCTTATATAAGGATTGTTTTAACATTGAAATACAGCACCAGGATACAGATTGGGTTCCCCACATCATTTGCAGTTCTTGCAAAATAATGTTGTACATCAATAAGAAGGCGATTAAATATTCCAGACCAGCAATATGGAATAGACCATACAGTGAAAATGATTGCTACTTTTGTATGAATGTTGTATCTAGGCATAACCGAAAAAATAAAAGCACTATTACTTATAACGATGTTTCGACAGTAACAAGACCAACTAAACTAATTCCGCCTCCTGAACCACTTGATGTTGATGTTATGGAAACAAATGATTTCACCTTATCAGTTCATGCCGAAAACATTGAGACTGTCGAAAAGATTCAAACACTGTTTACTAATGAATGTTCTAGTGACAACCTATCATATACTAGTGACACAGATAAAGAATTTCTACCATACAACCGTAAATCAGAACCAATACTCGTATCACAGTCAGAACTTAGTGATCTAGTCAGAGATTTAGGCTTATCCAAAGATGGTTCAGAGCATCTTGCTTCCTTTTTAAAGAAAAGACATTTACTTAAGCCAGAAGCTACGATTTCTTATTATAGAAACAGAGATGAAGAAGTTCGAAAATATTTCACAATGGACGAGGAATTGTCACTTTCATATTGTACCGATGTAAAAGGTCTAATGGATGAATTTCAAAATAACTCATACGATCCTGAAGAATGGAGACTGTTCAATGATTCTTCTAAACGGAGCTTTTAAGGCAGTTATGCTGCATAATACCAACGTTTACGCTCCCATTCCGATTGCTCATTCCACAGTTTATGGAAGAGCAATATGAAAAAATGAAGCAGCTTTTGATAAAAATAAAATATGCTGATCATAACTGGATAATTTGTGGAGATCTGAAAATTGTAACAATATTGCTTGGCCAACAGTCAGGGTTTACACTTTATCCCTGTTATAAATGTCTGTGGAATAACAGAGACAGGGAACGTCATTATAAGAAAAAAATTTGGCCAACAAGAGAATCGTTCACTCCTGGTGAAAATAATGTATTGTTTTCCACCATTGGTAGATTCAGGAAAAGTTCTTATTCCCCCGCTTCACATTAAGTTTGGACTTATGAAGCAATTCACGAGAGCATTGCATATTTACATAAAAAATTTCCGAAATTTTTCTGAAGCTAAAATTAAGGCAGGCGTATTTGACGGGCCACAAAAATAAGAAAATTGATTCAAGATTCATTATTTGTTACTAAAGTTGAAAAAGCTGCTTGGCTTAGTTTTAAAGAAGTCGCAACAAAACTTTTTGGGGAAATAATAAAAGTCCTAAGTACAAAGAAATAGTCGAGAAAATGGTAAAAAATTTTTAAACATTAGGTTGCTTAATGAATCTAAAATTACATTTCCTGGACTCCCACATCGATGATTTCCCAGATAATCTTGGTGACTACAGTGAGGAGTAAGGGAAACGTTTTCACCAAGATCTGAAAATCATAGAAAATCGGTATCAAGGACGATGGGATGACCATATGCTAGCGGACTATTGCTGGTCGCTAAAAAGAGAAACAAGTCCTCAAAAGCATTTGGGCAGAAAGCCTTTGAATAGGTCATTCGCGGAAAAAAAAACAAGATACAGCCAAAAAAAGGAAAGTTAGGCGCGGGTCTAACCTTCGCAATTCTAGGGCTTAAGGGTCTACTATTTGAGAGTATATGGTTTAAAAGTCCTGGTTTTGAGTTTATTGGGTCTCATTTTTAAAGTTACAGGGTTATTGAGGTCTATTTTTTGAGGGTTACAGGGGGTGTGGGAGTCTAAGGTTTCAGGGTTTAGGGTTTAAGAGTATCAGGTTTGAGGATTCCCCAACTGTATACTAAATTTGGTAGGAATCGGTTGGTTTTCAAAAATTTTGTCCGCCATCTTGGATCCGCCATTTTGAATTTGCAAATCCGACCTCAGATTCATGATCAGCAACCCAAAAAACCCCCGTGTACCAAATTTGGTAAGAATCGGTTGAATTTTAATTTGAATTCGTTTTTGCATTCGAGAAGCACTATATCTGTCTGATTTATTGAGGTTAGAAAGAAAACAGAACTGTATGGCTTAATCCAACCGATGAATATTAGCTTAGCGTGTCCGAATACATATTAATACATCTTTGGATTCATGAAAAAGCTTGAATCAATTTTTTTAGGAGTATATTTTTCTTAATTTTTTACTAATTTTTACCTATTTTTTGAGGTTAGAAAAAATTCTGACGTCAGATTCGTGATCAGCGGGCAAAAATACTACGGATCTGATATATCGCATCAAAAGTATACCCCACTTTTTTTTTTTTGTGGGGCTGTGTAATTATTATTTGGTGAGGCCGCGAACTTTACTATCCTATTCTCGTAATTATTGCCTGTAGAAATTTATTCATGTAAAGATTTAGTTTTCCGTTACTAAGTCTGGTACAAAACGCTAATGAAATAGTGGAGCAAACACCACAACTGATAAAGTGATTAACCCACACTTCCAAACAAACAAAAGTAAGATTCAAAGTTTAATCACATTCTGTGCTCCTTTACTGACCTTTTTACTTGAGATTAGAAATATTTAAGTGACTCGGCCATTACTCGATGGAAATTCATATTCAATGAGAATAAAACAAAAAAATTTTAGTAAAATTTCCACTTATTGATTTTTATACCTGACACATGTGTCGCTAAAACATTAGCTTTATTAAAAGTATAGATATAGAATGAAATAAACATTTTTCGATGGTTTTTATAAGTATAAATATAAAATCCTGGACAATGACCCATCAATTAAATTTAACACAGAAATAAAATTTACAAACTAACTGTTATGAATCCACAACCCCCCAAAATGTATTCATTAATTAAGCTTCATAAAGACAATTTTCCAATTAAAGTCGGTTTGTTTGGAGTTGATAGCGCACAACATGGGTTATAAACATTAAAATGTTATAAATCATAAGCATCCGAAATTTCTCTACCGATTATTTGCATTTTTAGTTTTAATCACCGTTATTTTCTATCTCTATACAACAGTGCGACCTTTTTCTAAAAAATATTTAATTACATGCCTTCTAAACTTTACAATAAGCTATATAAATCAACGCATTTCAAAGTTTATTTTTTACGAGTAAATGATGAAATTAAAAATCTTGTGTGATCTAGTGTTATAAAGTTTAATAGGTATAATAAAATTATTTGGAATTTTAGCAGTTATTGAAATATAATAAACTAAAGTACTTATCGGTAGATAGGTGTCTAAGTCCCTAAATATGCAATAAAAATATTCTGTGTCAGTATAAAAATGCTTAGTGCAAATCAGAACAGCGATGGCGTCAGCTTTCAGTTTTGCCCCGGTCACACTTCGCGGAGTCTGTAAATCTGCATTTTCTCTGCGAGAAAAAACAATGATACTTAACGTCCACGATGCCCTAGTGCATTAACAGGCAACAAGCCAAGTCCGTGAAATTGTGGAAACCTGTGCCAACATGACGGGAGTTGGATCAGCAACTATTTATAGATTTCTAAAAGAAAGAAAACGCGGTCTTTGCAACGAATCTCAGAATCACAAAGAAAAGGAGCCCTTAGAGGTCGATGAAGGCTTAAAAAACGCAATAAGAAGAAAAGTACACCATTTTTAGTGTTCCGTACGGAACACTTATAAGATGACTTCGGTGTCTGTCTGTCCGTCTGTCTGTCTGTCCGCCTGTCACACCCGATTTTCTCCGAAACTATTTGTCATAAAAGTTGAAATTTGGTAATAATATAGGATTGATGGCCTCATCAGAGCCATGTAGTTTTGAAAGTTAAATTTTGACTTAAGGGGTTAGTTTTGGGGGGTGAAATCGGAAGTGAAAAAAAAAATTTTTTTACTAGGCAATCGAGTGTGGTGTCAAATGAAAGCTTGTGAAAACACGAGTAAAATATATATATATATATATATATATATATATATATATATATATATATATATATATATAATGTAATACTTGAGCGCACTTTTCTTTGTATTATTTTTAAAAATCGCGATAAAAAATCGCTGTTCACCCGCCTTATCTCGGAAAGTACTTAACAAAAATTTTGAAAAAATTCTTGAATATTCTCCACGGGATGTAGATTGAACAAAAATTATCACGAGTGCATTACCTTTAATAATTTATTAGTATATAAAAAAAAAACAAAAATTTCAAGATCATAAATTTTCAGTAAAGATTGGAAACAAACTTTGTTGAAAACTCATTTGGGGTGTGTTTTGTGAAGTCACTGATCATTTTATACCTCCGTTATAAAATTTTTATTTTAAAAGCAATCAACGTACGGAACGCTAATTGTGCAAGTTCAACTTGAACTGTTATTTTTTATTAAGAAAGAAATACTTACACTACAGTTTTGCAAGAAATTAGAGAAGACCAGGACTTACCAGATTTTAAAAAAATGGAAATTATGGAAAATCCTTCATAATCTGAATTTTCGTTGGGAAAAACACAATAGAAAATCTGTTCTTATCGGTAAAACAGAAATAATCTGTTGGAGAAGAGCAATCAGAAAATTTCGAGCTGATGAAAGAAATATTTTTTAGTTAGATGAGACTGGAGTTAATGAGGGATACACAGTGAAAAAATTTTGAATTGACAAAAACATTAAGAATGCCAAACAAACTAGGCTAAATATAGCACATATCTGTAATGAAAATGGATTTCTCGACAGTGGCTTTTTGGAATTCCAATTGAAGTCAACTAAAGATTACCATGAGAAAATGACGGCCGATGTTTTTGAGGAGTATTTCCAACAAATGATTGAATGTATACCAGCCGTTGTAGTACTAGACAATGCCCCATTTCATCCTCGATTATTAGAACGACTCCCGACAAATTCATGAAAGAAAGCGGATAATTTTTAATGGATAAGAGATAAAAATCTCAAACATAAAGATTTAAAAAAAATGGAAATTATGGAAAATCCTTCATAACCTGCATTTTTGTTGGGAAAAAGACAATAGAAAATTTGTTTTTATCGATAAAATAGAAATAATTTGTTGGAGAAGAGAATAGCTACGAGCAATCAGAAAATTTTAAGCCGAAGAAAGAAATATTTTTTTATTTAAAAGAGACTTATGTTAATGAGGGACCCACAGTGAAAAAATTCTGTATTGACGAGTGCCGAACAAGCTAGGTTAATTATAGCACATATGGGTAGTGAAAACGGACTTCTCGACGGTGGCTTGTTGGGATTCGAATCAAAGTTAACTAAAGATTACCATGAGGAGATGACGGCTGATGTTTTTGGGGAGGACTTCCAACAAATGATTGAATGTATACCAGCAGAATCAGTTATAGTGTTAAACAATGCCCCATATCATTCTCGATTATCAGAATGACTCCCGACAAATTCATGGAAGAAAGCGGATCTTCTTCAATGGATAAGAGACAAAAATCTCAAACATAAAGATGGTATGTTAAAAGCGGAACTTCACAAAATTGCGAAATAAAATAAGGCACTGTTCAAGAAATACGCAGTGGATGAGACGGCAACGGAACAGAATATCACAGTGCTTAGACTACCTCCATTGCGAATTGAATTCCATTTGGGCACAAATAAAAGGTTTTGTTGAAAGGAAAACACCACGCCGGAATAGAGAGGATTGGAAAAAACCATTCGACATGTTATAGAAAAAGAAAATAAAATGTGGAAACTTGACGAATACATCGAGGAAACTGTGGAAATTGAACCCTTAATTATCAATTTAAGAGAAGTCGAGTTTCCAGATTTTGAAGTTGATGATTGTTTTTGATTGTAATTAAAGTACTTATGTATCGTGAATTTGTATATATACATAGATCTATAGTTTAAAAATTTTTTGGTAATAAATCTATACCTTTATTTTTAAGATAATTTTATTTATTAAACACTAAAAGCAGGTTACTCTCGGATGGCTATACTACCGGTGAACCCTCATTTACATTTTATGACTCTACTGTACAGGCAGTTTTCTGCCTAAAATAGGGTGAACCTTTAAAAATAATTCAAAACAGGTAGCAAAATCCAGTAAAATGCAGAAGAAATTCCCCTTTTTTTTGGGCGCACCCCAACTTGTATTTGCACCTACAGTGAAAGAATTCTGCTATCAACTCTAAAAGTTTCCTTTCTCATAGCTCCTTTAGTGAAAGTTTCAAAAATATAATTAACCTGATTAACAAATATTGTAATTTCATACACAAGTATAGTATTAAAAATTCGTATAACTTAGTAAACAAACTTAAAAATACCAGAATACCTTCGAATGCCAAATTAATTTCTTTTAATGTTACAAACTTGTTTCTGAGCATTCCACCTCAAGATACGATAAAACTTGTATAAAACAAAATTATTTCCAGTTTGATAATAGGATTTATTCATCGTTGGAAGGTTTAAGAATGGGAAATCCCCATAGTCCAATTCTGGCTGAAATTTTTATGGATAACATTGAAGATCAAATACATAAAAGTATCCTTTCTAAAAACTTTACTTATTGGCGTAGATATGTCGACGACATATTGATTTGTTTTATAGGAACAAATAAGCGACTTAATGTAATCCTAGAATTTATAATTAATATCCACCCAAACATTAGATTCACAATAGAAACAGAAGTTAATAACTCAATTAATTTCTTGGACTTACGATAAAAAGAGATTTACAATAAGCATGGCGTCTCCATATACCACTAACCGACACATACGGACACTACAAATATATAGCAGTTCATTACATCCATACAAACAAAAACTAGTGGCATACAATTCTTTTATACATAGACTAGTTAATATACCAATGACAGATGACAATTTTAAAAATGAACTTAATCTTATTAAACAAATAGCCAAAAACAACGAATTTAATGTAAAAATTATATATAGATATAATTTAACGCAAAAACCAACAGTTACAACAAACAATTAATCTAATATATCCAAAAAAAAAAAGTATTAATAAAATTAACTCCGCTATGCCAGTCCCAAGCCTGGAGTCTTGTCACGCAAGAGATAAGAAAGGAGGAGGAGGAGGAGTAACAACCTCGTACAAAAAAACCAGGGTTCATCTGGCCCGGATGACAGCACCCTGTAAGGGCTCCTGTCTAGGATACAGACGAAGATGCTGCCTTGTATTTTGGTGTTGGTTCATCAAAGGCTAGAGGAAGAAAACCTCGACTACAAATAACCCCTCCAGGATTGGGGGTTGAGACGTCAGACCAACCCTCTGACACTCGGAAAAACTTCTGAATGGTTAAAAATCCTAGTAACCAGCCTCGGAATGGATGGATTCAACGAAGACGACTCAAGCTACGAAAACGGACAAAAAACCTAGGTACTTGGAATGTAGCCAGCTCCCTACCTTATGTAAAAAAAGCCTCTGCTAAAAAACCTAATCCAAAGCCTTGGAATCGAACGGATATACGAAGACGAAAACAGCAAAGAAGAAGGACAATGATATGTGGTACATGGAACATACAAGGTCTCACCAGGAAAGTAAATGAAGTTGTAAATGAATTAGAAAATCTTCGAGTCGAAATTGCAGTACTGACGGAAACAAAGAAGAAAGGAAAAGGCTCCGAAAGTTGGGGGGCATTACGATCACTTTTATAGTGGAGTGCCGAAAGAAGATAGAGCAAAACAAGGCGTATCCATACTAATACACAGAAAACTGAGGAAATTCATAACCACCTGGGAACCGATTAGTGAAAGAATCATAAAGATGAATCTCAAAATACTAGGTGATAACACAACCTTACTGGGGGTATACGCTGTCAACGACGACGATCGGGCTAATAACAAGGATTCATTTTTTGAACAACTAAATGAGGAAATACGCAAAATTGGAACATCAAGAGAGATATTACTTTTGGGTGATCTAAATGGAAGAATAGGAAGGAAAGAACACGATAAAGTGGTAAGAAAATATGGCGAAGAAGTTACTAAACGACAACGGAAGAAGAATTATAGAGATATGTGAACAAAACAACCTTACAATATTAAACGGACACTACCAGCATAGGGATATTCATAAATATACGTGGAGACAAACAACAAGAGATTTAAAAAGTATTATCGACTATATGATAATACGTCAGAGATCTAGATTAAACTTCCTAGATGTAAGAGTCCAAAGAGGGGCTTCATGTGGCAGCGACCACTACCTCGTGAAAGGAAAGATAATCTCACGAACAACACGGGAAAGCAAACTGGAAGATACAAGTACACAGCACACAACAAGTGAAACAACAATAAGATATAATACAGACAGCTTACAAAATGAAAGTATCAGAAATCTATACAAGAGTAGACTGGACCAAAAGATACAACGGACGGGATTTGTTAATACAGAAGAAGAATATAAGTATATAAAGGAATGCCTACACGCAGCCGCACTGGAAGCATTAGGGTACCAAGAGAAAAGGGAAAAACAGCAAAAACCATATTGGTGGGATGAAGAAATTAAATACGAAATTGAAGAAAAACGGAAAAGCTATCACAAATACTTAAGTTCAAAGAGCACAAACGACAGAGTAAAATACAAAGAATCCCAAGCTAGAGTACGCAAAATGATTAGTGACAAAAAGAACAACCAATGGGAAAAGACATGCTCAAGACTCAACACTTACATAGGAGGAAGAAAAAGCACAGAAAGCTGGAGACTTCTTAAAAATATGAGAGCGGAACGGAAAAGAGAAATCTTCTCACCAATAACACCAGAAAAATGGAACCAATATTTTACAAATATGCTAACAGAAGATAGACCAGAGTTTAAAAGTACCCCAACATGGAAACCCAAAATATAGTTATACGAGGATCCCCAATAAGGATAACAACGTCAGAAGTTAAAGAAGTATGTAAAACGCTAAAAAAATGGTAGAGCTCCAGGACCAGGAAACATCCCAGGAGAGATAGTAAAATATGGAACTGAAAAGCTATTTAGCGCTTTGAGGAACTTATTCCAAAGATGTATTAACAGATCAGAAGTACCCGAGGAATGGAAAATATCATACATATCAACAATTCATAAGAAAGGAGACAAAAATAATTGCGATAACTATAGGGGAATAACGGTTACAGGATCTATTAGCAGAATATACGGAAAAATACTTAAAAATAGAATAGAAACGGAATACGCGGACGTAGAAGCTGAAGAACAGGCAGGCTTTAGAGCAGGAAGATCCACAATAGACCATCTCTTTTCACTGACACAAATCCTAGAAAAGAAAACCGCATTTGAGCAGGAAGTCCATGTCTTGTTTGTTGATCTAAAAAAGGCCTACGACAGCGTGCCCCTAATGAGATTGTGGGAAACACTACAACAGAGTAATGTAAGCACCGAAATAATTAAAGCCGTAAAATCCTATATACCAAGACGCAAGAAGTAGTGTGAAAACCAAATATGGTATAACAACAGGGTTCCCGGTCACAAAGGGTCTCAAACAGGGCTGCTGTATATCCCCAACGCTATTTAAAATCTATTTGGAGAGTGCACTGAAGAACTGGAAAAGGAAATGCAGCAGTATGGGATTACCACTGGATGACGATACTACATTGTACACGCTATCATTCGCAGATGACCAGGTAGTAGTCGCTCAGGACATCGATGATATGGAATACATGACACGAAAACTTATGGATGAATATGAAAAATGGGGCCTAGAAGTCAATATTAAAAAGACCGAGTACATGTGCGTTGAAGGACAACAGCAGGACTTGAAACTGGCTACAGGACACACCATCAAACACTGTGCCAGTTATAAGTATTTGGGAACGAGAATATCTAGGGACGGAACACTGGAAGAAGCAATATTCGAGAGGAATATCCAAGGAAAGAAAAGCGATTGCAATGCTTAATAGTATACTATGGACAAAAACATAACCATTGAAAATAAGAAGAGAATTTACAACTCAATAGTGAAAAGTATAATAACTTACAGCTCCCAGGTGTGGCCATTAAAGGAAAGAACAGAAAAAATACTAAAAGCTACAGAAATGGATTTCTGGAGACGAGCAGAAAATCCAGAAAAGACCGCATACCAAATGACACGATAAGGCGAGCTTTAGAAATAAAGCACGATATAGAACCCAACAGTTGGTATGGTACGGACATGTACAGAGAATGTCACAAGACCGACTGCCTAAAAAGATTTTAAATTGGAACCCTCATGGAAAAAGAAAGCGAGGAAGACCACGCCAAAGCTGGAGAGCAGGAATCAACAAGGAAGTACTAGAGAGAGATCTGGAGGAGGAGGGATGGAGAAACCGGGAGGAGTGGAAATTAGGCATCGGAAAGACGGAAGACGTTATAAAATCGATTGATATATATATATATATATAATATATATATACTTGGAATGTACAGGGACTCTCTAAAAAGCTAAACGAAGTAGTGGAAGAAATGAAAAATGCTAACATAGATATACCTATTCTGACGGAAAACTAAAAAGAAAGGAATAGGGTCAGAAAACATAGGGCCTTACGGTCACTTCTATAGTGGAGTACCAAAAGATAAAAGGGCACAACAGGGGGTGTCTATTATGGTACGTAAGAACTTGAGAAGATATATATCCAACTGGGAAGCCATAAGCGAACGGATAATTAAACTGAATATATGTATTTGCGGATATAGAGTCACTATTTTGGGAATATACGCAATCAATGACGATGCCCTAGTAGAGAAAAAAGATGAATTTTTTGAACAATTACACGACGAAATTTTAAAAGTAGGAACATCAAGAGAACTAATAATAATGGGGGACATGAATAGTAGAGTGGGCAAAAAAGACAACAATTCAGTAATTGGAAAACACGGAGAAGGAATAGTTAATAATAATGGACAGAGATTAATAGAGGTGTGCGAACAAAATCATCTGCGGATATTAAATGGGTTTTACCCACATAAAGAGATGCACAAATACACCTGGACACAAAACACGAGAGAGCTAAAGTCAATAATAGACTACAGTATAATAAAACAAACAACACAGATTAAAGTCCACGATGTAAGAGCGTATCGAGGAATAACATGCGGCTCAGACCATCACCTACTGAAAATGAAAACAGGATTCCCTGGAAGAGCGGAAAATACGAAACAACACTCCACGACAAATGAATACCAGAACAAAATCAGAGCAAAAAAAAATTCAATCTAAACAGCTTGGAACACGATAGCGTGAAAGAGTTATACAGGAAAAGGTTAGACGATATGTTGGGAAACAAAGAATTTGAAGATATACAAGACCACTATAACCATATTAAAAACTCGATACACCAAGCAGCTAAAGAATCATTAGGATACCACGAACCAGGACATAAAAGAAAACCTTATTGGTGGGACAAGGAAACGGAGAAGCTCGTCTTAGAAAAGAAACAAAAATACCTCAAGTTCCTGAATACAAAAGCAACCACCGATAAAATAGCATATAAAGAAGCACAGGCCTTGGTTCGTAGGCATATCACTCAAAGGAAAAAAACGAACACGTGGGAAAAGAATTGTAATAGACTGAATACATATCTGGGAAGAAGACAAAGTTCAGAGAGCTGGAAATTCTTAAAGACAATTAGACAGGAAACAAAAAAAGATTTAATATCACCCATAACCCCAGAAGTATGGAATGAATATTTCGCAAAATTATTAAGCGAGGACAGGGAAAAATTTTTAGGGAACCGTGACGATGAGTTTGATAATATACACACGACTTCTTTACCCATAAGACTAACTGTTACTGAAATAAGAAAAGTATGCAAACGACTCAAGAATGGGAAGTCCCCCGGTCCAGGCAATATTCCCGAAGAACTTGTAAAGTATGGAACAGATAATTTATTTAAACACCTCACCTCACTTTTCCAAAAATGTATAAACCAAAGAAATATCCCGGAAGAATGGAGTAATTCAATAATATCAACCATACATAAGAAGGGAAGTAGAACCGAATGTAACAATTACCGAGGGATAGCCGTTACAAGCTCCATTAGTAGAATATATGGCAAAGTGTTAAAGATCAGAATAGAAATGGAATATAGCGATATAGTAGTAGAGGAGCAAGCAGGATTCCGAGCAGGAAGATCAACTCTAGATCACCTATTCTGCCTAATACAACTCATAGAAAAAAAAAAGTGTCGGTAAACCAAGAAGTACACTGTCTATACGTGGACCTTAAAAAAGCTTATGATAGCGTCCCCCATAGAAAACTCTGGGCTGCATTGGAGCAAACCAACATAGAAACAACATTAGTAGAGGCGGCCAAAACCATATATAACAATTTAACAGCAAAAGTAAAAGTAAAAAATAAAACTTCTAACGGCTTCAAAGTCACCAAAGGTCTTAAACAGGGATGCTCCCCTTTCCCCAACATTATTTAAAATCTATTTAGAACAAGCATTAAAGAACTGGAAACGGAAATGTGAGAGAATTGGTATACCATTGAATGAGAAAACGCTATATATTCTCTGCTTTGCAGACGACCAAATAGTAATAGCACAAGATTATGACGACCTAGAATACATGAGCAGAAAACTAATAGAAGAATATGACATCTGGGGCCTCGAGGTAAACTTAGCCAAAACCGAGTACATGTGTATTGGAGGACAAAACAGAGACCTTATCTTAGAAAATGGCAAAACACATTAAACACTGCACAGCTTACAAGTATTTGGGAGTAATAATTACGAATGACGGACTCTTAGACACAGCAATTAAAGAACGGAACACCTTAGGAAGAAGAGCAATATCGGTAATGAATAGCATCATATGGGACCAGCAGATATCAAAAACAAATAAACATAGGATATATAACACCATCATTAAGAGCATAATCTCATATGGAAGTGAAGTTTGGCCACTCAAACAAACAACGGAGAAGAGTCTCGAAACAACAGAAATGAACTACTGGCGAAGAGTTGCAGGCCGATCGAAACGAGAAAAGATCAGAAACACAAGAGTCCGGGAAATTATGAACGTGAAACACACCATCGTAGATGACATAAGAGCTAAACAACTCCGATGGCTTGGGCATGTCCAAAGGATGGAAGAACATCGAATCCCCAAATTATTGGATGGAAACCATACGGCCGCAGAAAGAGAGGTAGACCAAGGCTTAGTTGGAGAGAAGGAGTTGACAGGGAAATGAGAGAGAGAGACCTGGAGGACGATTTGTGGAATGATAGGGAATAATGGAGACTAGGAATCGGAAGACGTCGGAGAACGTTTTAGACCGATCTATATATATATATATATATATATATTTATATATATATATATATATATATATATATATATATATATATAATATATATATTAATAAAAATTACGCAACATTAACCTATACAGGTCCAATAACTGAAAAAATTTGCAATACCTAAGGAAACAGAACGCGATAATCATATACAGTACAAATAACAACTTAAACAAACATATCAAGAACAATAAAGATAAAACCTTGAAAAACCATAAATCTGGCGTTTACCAACTTAATTGTGGTTCTTGTAATAAACTCTCCATATCGCATAAATTAAATTTATTTGAGACCCTCAAGATCAATAAAAGAAAGAATAGAAAACACCCCTGTTAAATGACCAACTGGACCTCGGAAATTCGCCATTGTTGAATTTATTTGATACATAGATAATTTGTATAATTATTAAGTCTTGTTGTTATCCTTTAGTTACAACCTGCCTGTAAATATTTACTTTAAAATCATCGAAAAATGTTTATTTCATTCTATACCCATACTTTTGATAAAGCCCCTGTTTTAGCGAAACAAGTGTCAAGTATAGAAATCAATAAAAGTGGGAATTTTACTAAAAATTTAGTGTTTTTATTTTCATTAGCAATCTTGAAAAACACACAAACTTTAAGTTTTCTTGATCCTAAAAACCATGAAATTGATCATATACCGTGATATATTCAGTGTTAATCTCCCCCTAAGTCTAATAATAGTAGCGTACGTCTTTCTCACTATTTTCATTATCTTTTACTTAAAGATCAAATACATAAAAGTGATTTTTCTAAAAACTTTACTTATTGCCATAGATATGTAGACGATATATTGACTTGTTTCATAGGAACAAATAAACATCTTAATGCAACCCTGGAATTTATAAATAAAATCCATCCAAACATTAGATTCTCAATAGAAACAGAAGTTAATAACTCAATTAATTTCTTGGACCTAAAGTTAAAAAGAGATTTATAATAAGCATGGCGTCTCCATATACCACAAACCGACACATACGAACACTACAAATACATAGCAATTCATTACATCCATACAAACCAAAACTAGTGGCATACAATTCTTTTATATATAGACTAGTTAACATACCAATGACAGATGATAATTTAAAAAAAGATCAATTTTACGCAAAAAAAAAAACAGTTACAACAAACAATTAATTTAATATATCCAAAAACAAGAACTATTAATAACAATTACGCAACATTAACCTATATAGGCCCAACAACTGAAAAAATCGCTAATACCTAAGAAAACAGAACGTGATAATCACATACAGTACAAATAACAACTGAAACCAACAAATCAAGAACAATAAAGATAAAACCTTGAAAAACCATAAATCTGGCGTTTACCAACTTAATTGTGTTTCTTCTAATAAACTCTACATATCGCATAAATTAAATTTATTTGAGACCCTCAAGATCAATAAAAGAAAGAATAGAAACACCCTGTTAAATGACTGACTGGACCTCGGAAATTCGCTATTGTTGAATTTATTTGATGCATAGATAATTTGTATAATTATTAAGTCTTGTTGTTATCCTTTAGTTACAACCTGCCTGTAAATATTTACTTTAAAATCATCGAAAAATGTTTATTTCATTATATACCCATACTTTTGATAAAGCCCCTGTTTTAGCGAAACACGTGTCAAGTATAGAAATCAATAAAAGTAGGAATTTTACTAAAATTTTGTGTTTTATTTTCATTAGCAATCTTGAAAAACACACAAACTTCAAGTTTCTTGATCCTAAAAACAATGAAATTAATCATATACCGTGATATATTCAGTGTTAATCTCCCTCTAAGTCTAATAATAGTAGCGAAATTTCCCAAATACGTCTTTCTCACTATTTTCATTACCTTTTACTTAAAGATCAAATACATAAAAGTAATTTTTCTAAAAACTTTACTTATTGGCGTAGATATGTAGACGATAAATTGACTTGTTTCATAGGAACAAATAGACATCTTAATGCAACCCTAGAATTTATAAATAATATCCATCCAAACATTAGATTCTCAATAGAAACTGAAGTTAATAACTCAATTAATTTCTTGGACCTAAAGATAAAAAGAGATTTATAATAAGCATGGCGTCTCCATATACCACAAACCGACAAATACGAACACTACAAATACATAGCAATTCATTACATCCATACAAACCAAAACTAGTAGCATACAATTCTTTTATATATAGACTAGTTAACATACCAATGCCAGATAATAATTTGAAAAAAGAACAATTTTACGCAAAAAAAAAACAGTTACAATAAACAATTAATTTAATATATCCAAAAACAAAAACTATTAATAACAATTACGCAACATTAACCTATATAGGCCCAACAACTGAAAAAAATCGCTAATACCTAAGAAAACAGAACGTGATAACCACATACAGTACAAATAACAACTGAAACCAACAAATCAAGAAAAATAAAGATAAAACCTTGAAAAACCATAAATCTGGCGTTTACCAACTTAATTGTGTTTCTTCTAATAAACTCTACATATCGCATAAATTAAATTTATTTGAGTCCCTCAAGATCAATGAAAGAAAGAATAGAAACACCCTGTTAAATGACCAATTGGATCTCGGAAATTCGCCATTGTTGAATTTATTTGATGCATAGATAATTTGTATAATTATTTAGTCTCGTTGTTATCCTTTAGTTACAACCTGCTTGTAAATATTTACTTTAAAATCATCGAAAAATGTTTATTTCATTCTATACGCATACTTTTGATTAAGCTCCTGTTTTAGCGAAACACGTGTCAATCAATAAAAGTGGAAATTTTACTAAAAATTTAGTGTTTTATTTTCATTCGCAATTATGAAAGACTGACACAAACTTCATGTTTCTTGATCCTAAAACCATGAAATTCATCATATACCGTGAATTTTCCAAATACGTCTTTCTCACTATTTTCATTATTTTTTACTTAAAGTTATAAACGTATAAGAAATCTGAAATCACATTACACATAGACAGACCGACGGAAATAATAAAATTTGTTTTACGTGGTCCAGGACCCAACTTACAGAGAAAGAGAATAAAAATTATCCAGAGAGATCTCTTAACATATTTTGGTTTAAATACACGGCTACGTACTTTCATCTATATCATAAAATCTATGATTTATTAGTTTAACTTTATGACCGCCATAATTTTTATTTTACTACAGTTAATTTTGTTTTTTTGACACAAATTAGTTTGGAATAAAAACAAGATGCTATTTAATTTGTTGCTGAAAAGGTGATATTTGAATAAATTTTCCGCAATATTGTGGAAAATTATTCGCAATTAGTTCATTAGAATTTTGAATTCCTAATGATCGCGGCTGTATTTTTAAGTTGTCTATTGTGTCGTACAAATGAGTTCATACAAAAAATTGCTTGGTTGCGTTTTGCAGCTTTAATTTCTTTTGACAAAGTATTGTATTCGTAAAAAAATCACACTTTGAGATTTTTGCTTTTCTTCACGTTTTAGGCTTCCTAGATCACGAAGAACATATCCAAAAAATAAGTAAAACTAATCTGGAGTATAGTACATGGATTAAATTTCTTACTAAAGGAATGTCTCAGGTGCACAGCAATGATTTTCAAGAAAATATTCGTCTAAACAGTATCACTAGGACCTAAACTTGAATTATCTCAGACCAGAGATAGGCCGAGGCCAGAGAATGGATCAGGTTTCTTGAGGCTTTGTTGCTTATCGACGAATGAAGATCCCACTGCTTGTTAAAAAAAACCGGAGTTATCGAAACTGCAGCTTTCAAGATTGTGTATGCAGATTGAGGGATGAAAGAAGTTTCTGCCCTATGAATTTCCAAACTCATTACACACTTTAGAGACAATACATTTTTAGTAAAACTTACATTTTTATTGGTTTTTATACTTGACACGTGTTTCCCTAAAACATGAGCTTTATCAAAAGTATGGGTATAGAATGAAATAAACATTTTTCGATGATTTTAAAGTAAATATTTACAGGCAGGTTGTAACTAAAGGATAATAACAAAACTTAATAATTATACAAATTATGTATGCATCAAATAAATTCAACAATGGCGAATTTCCGAGGTCCAATTGGTCATTTAACAGGTGTTTGTATTCTTTCTTTTACTGATCTCGAGGGTCTCAAATAAATTTAATTTATGCTATATGTAGAATTTATTACAAGAACCACAATTAAGTTGGTAAACACCAGATTTATGCTGTTTCAAGGTTTTATCTTTGTTGTTCTTGATATGTTTGTTTAAGTTGTTATTTGTACTGTATGTGATTATCACGTTCTATTTTCTTAGGTATTAGCGATTTTTTCAGTTATTGGGCCTATATAGGTTAATGTTGCGTAATTGTTATTAATAGTTTTTGTTTTGTATATGTTTTGTGTGTCTATGTATAAGAGAATTGTATGCCACTAGTTTTTGTTTGTATGGATGTAATAAACTGCTATGTACTGTAGTGTCTGTATGTGTCGGTTTGTGGTATATGAAGACGCCATGTTTATCGTAAATACCTTTTTATCGTTAGGTCCAAGAAATTAATTACTCAATTAATTAACTTTATTAACTGCTAGTTTCTATTGTGAATCTAATGTTTGGGTGGATATTATTTATAAATTCAAGGGTTGCATTAACTTGTCTATTTGTTCCTATAAAACAAGTCAATATGTCGTCTACATATCTATGCCTTTAAGTAAAGTTTTTAGAAAAAATACTTTTATGTATTCGATCTTTAATGTTATCCATAAAAATTTCAACTAGAATTGGACTAAGGGGATTTCCCATTGTTAAACCTTCCAACGGTGAATAAATCTTATTATCAAACTGGATATAATTTTGTTTATACAAACAGATAGTAAAGTTATTATTTTCTTTTTGACAACATTGTTAACCTTGTTTTTTTTAGTAAATTTTCAATAAGTTTTATTGTATCTTGAGATGGGATGCTCAGAAATAAATCTGTAACATCAAAAGAAATTAATTTGGCATTCGAAGATATTATGGTATTTTTAAGTTTGTTTACTAAGTTATATGAATTTTTAATACTATACTTAAGTATAAAATTACAATATGTTTTAATTTGGGTACTTACTGAAACTTTCACCAGGCCAGAGAATAGAGAAAATCATCAGGTTTGTTGAGGCTTTGCTGCTGACTTATCGACGCATGAAGATCCCACTGCTTATTAAAAAAAACTGGAGTTATCGAAACTGCAGATTTAGGGATGAAAGAAGTTTCTTCACTATGAATTTCCAAACTCATTACATACTTTAGAGACACTATTTTTTGGTAAAATTTACACTTTTATTGGTTTTTATACTTGACACATATTTCGCTAAAACACTGGCTTTATCAAAAGTATGGGTAAAGAATGAAATAAACATTTTTCTATGGTTTTATAAGTAAATATTTACAGGTAACTAAAGGACAACACCAAAACTTAATAATTATACAAATTATCTATTCATTAAATAAATTCAACAATGGGGAATTTCCGAGGTCCAGTTGAACATTTAACAGTGTGTTTGTATTTTTTCGATGTTCTGTCAGATCATAATAAAAGTTTTTTTTTAAAAAGCAAAACTGAATGCCAAGCCAAATTTAATAAAAGAGAATCATGTATTTGATAATAATTTCCATATTTTTACACGTTCAGAACAAATTGCATAAATTAAATTTATTTTAGACTCTCGAGATCAATAAAAGAAACATTTTTCTATGGTTTTATAAATAAATATTTACAGGTTAGTTCAGGAGCTAAAAAATGCGGAAAAATGTCGAACAATTAGCCTCATGAGTGAGGCTAATTGTTCGACATCTTTTAAAAACATTTCTGAAAATCATTCACAGAAGAATATACAAGATGTGTGAAGAAAACGTATCAGCTACACAATTCGGTTTTCATGATGCCATGGGAACCAGAGAGGCCTTATTTTCTATGCAGGTTTTGATTCAGCGACGTAGAGACGTCAATTGTGACGTATATTTGTGCCTGATCGATTACCAAAAGGCCTTTGATAGAGTCCACCATCACAAAATGGTCGAAATTTTGAAAGACCTTGGGCTAGATGCAAAGGATCTGCGGATTATTGGCAACTTCTAGTGGAACCAGATGGTATTTATTAAAGCAGAAGAGGAGCGCTCAGAAGCAATATCGATTGAGCGTGGAGTAAGGCAGGGTTGTGTTTTGTCTCCACTATTGTTTAATATATACTCTGAGCAACTCTTCAGAGAGGTATTAGACGAGGCTGATGAAGGAATACTGCTTAATTGGGAGCGAATAAATAACATTTGTTATGTTGACGATACAGCGGTTATGGCTGAAAACTTAATGGGTCTACAGCACCTTATAACAAAAATAAACGAAGTCAGTAATCGATACGGCCTCGAACTTAATATCAGCAAAACAAAGTACATGATAATCACCAAGTCTCCGGTTCCTGCTACCTTGTTTATGGTTAACAATCAACAAATACAAAGAACTCCAAAATATTCATATCTAGGTACCATGATAAACGAACAATGGGATCATTCACAGGAAATTCGTTGCCGTCTTGAGAAAGCTAGAGCCGTGTTTCTCAAAATGGCATCACTTTTCACAAGCTCAGCAATAAAATCGAGCACGAAAATGAGACTCCTAAGATGTTTTGTCTTCAGTGTATGGTGTGGAATCTTGGACGATGACTGAAGCCACTTCTAAGAGGCTTGAGGAATTTGAATTATGGCTATATCAACGAATTTTGAAAGATTCTTATACTGAGCATATTACCAACGAGGATGAACAAGAAACTGGAAATTATGGAAAGTGTTAAAGTAGGAATATTGGAGTATTTGGGACACATAATGAGAAATCCTCACAGATATGGATTACTACAGCAAATACTCCAAGGAAAGGTATTTGGAAAAAGGGAATCAGGACGCAGACGTATTTCCTGCGAAATTTGTTCTCAACAAATACTATCGGCGTTTTCAGAGCTGCAGTGGATAAAGTAATGATAGCCCGAATGATTGTCAACATTCGAACAGAATAGGCACTTTAAGAAGGAGATTAACAGGTATGTTGTACTACTCAGTATATATCACCACTACACCAAACACTTTATTTTTGCACTCGACGCGCGTTTCGCTAATCATGTTAGCTTCATCAGGAGCGATGATTGACTAAAGCTAAACTACAAATCTACCCTATTTATACTTAGCCTAACCCATGAATTACTCAAGCGGAACTAATGACATAGGCAGGGCCGTCAGTTCCGATCAAGTAACCAGTAGAGGGGACTATAAGGAATGGGCCCCTCTTTTACATTTTATGATTTCCATACTTTCGTATGCGTTCAACAATCTCCTATCAGATACATTTTTTATTAATCTTAGATTATCTAATGTTACAGTATGATCAGCTTCAAGGGCATGTTCGGCAATGCTAGACTTTTCTGTTCTACTGTATTTTAAGTGTGCTAAATGTTCTTTAAATCGTGTTTTAATTGACCTTTTAGTTTGTGGTAATTGCTTATCACCTTTCATAGCCAATTTATTCATGAGTAAGTTGGAAATCGAATCCAGTCAATAATTCGAATATTTCCCAAGGGTATGGTATAGGTATTGTGGATGATATTTTCGCGATTTTTGATAGAAAGAAAGCAAATATTGATGATTTTGTTTCTAAATTAAATAGCCGGTATGATTCCATTAAATTCACTTACGAAGTGCCTTTTCTAGATATTTTAATTATTAAAAATCCAAATAATAGATTAGAATTTGATATCTATAGGAAGGACACAGTAACAGATAGATATATTCCTAATGATTCATTTCATTGCAAACAACATAAATTAGCCTCATTACATTTTTTAGTTCATCGTTTGGTCACTTTCCCTCTGAATAGAGTAAAACTTTAATAAAGAAAGGAATCGTATTAGAAATATAACTAGAGTTAATGGTTATGACGATAACTAAATAAGCTAATAAATAGACAAGTTTAGGTTTAATATTCAGAATTTCACCTTTTTTACACGCGAAGAAAAGAACACCAAGTATGTCTCCATACCATATAATCCGAAATATAGCAAGGGACTCAATAAGGTATTTAATAAGGTAGGCCTCACCTTAGTCTATAAGTCATCAGACAATCTGAGGAATATCTTAGGAAATCCCAAAGATAAGATTCCTAACTGTGAGAAAAGTGGAATTTATGAAATTAGTTTTAATGATTGTGACAAAAAATATGTTGGGCAAACTAAAGGGTCAATTAAAACACGATTTAAAGAACATTTAGTACACTTAAAATAAAGTAGAATAGAAAAGTCTAGCATTGCCGAACATGCCCTTGAAGCTGATGATACTGTAACATTAGATAATCTAAGATTAATAAAAAATGTATCTGGTAGGAGATTGTTGAACGCATACGAAAGTATGGAAATCATAAAATGTAAAAGTAGTTTAAATAAAGATAGAGGGCCCATTCCTTATGGTCCCCTCTACTGGTTACTTGACCGGAACTGACGGCCTTGCCTATGTCATTAGTTCCGCTTGAGTAATTTAAGGGTTAGGCTAAGTATAAATAGGGTAGATTTGTAGTTTAGCTTTAGTCAATCATCGCTCCTGATGAAGCTAATATGGTTAGCGAAACGCGCGTCGAGTGCAAAAATAAAGTGTCTGGTGTAGTGGTGATATATACTGAGTAGTATCCTTGTGCCAAAGATTCCACATTCCCAACTTAGGTATGTTGTAACTAAAGGATAACAACAAAACTTAAATAATTATACAAATTATCTATTCATTAAATAAATTCAACAATGGGGAATTCCCGAGGTTCAGTTGGTCATTTAACAGTGTGTTTGTGTTCTTTCTATGTTCTGTCGGAACATAATAATAGTTTTTTAAAAAGTAAAATTGATTCTTCATATGCCAAACATTTAATAGAAGAGAATCATATATTTGATAACAATTTCCATATTTTACACGTTCAGAACCAATCGCATAAATTAAATTTATTTGAGACCCAGATCAATAAAAGAAAGAATATAAATACACTGTTAAATAACCAATTGGACCTCTGAAATTCCCCATTGTTTAATTTATTTAATGAATAGATAATTTGTATAATCATTAAGTTTTGTTGTTATCCTTTAGTTACAATTTGTCTGTAAATATTTACTTATAAAACCATAGAAAAATGTTTATTTCATTCTATACTCATACTTTTGGTAAAGCTGATGTTTTAGTGAAACACGTGTCAAATATAAAAACCAATAAATGTGGAAATTTTACTTAAAACTTTAGTATTTTATTCTCATTGAATATGAGTTTCCAGTATGTAACGGCAGAGTCAGTTAACTTTAGAGATTGATGAGAGTTATTTTTTTGCTAATTGTCACAGGTGTCGAGACTTGGGTGTTTTATTGGAATCGTTTCACGAAGAATGAGTCGATGCAATGGATTCGTAAAGGCGTTAGTTTAGTCGTCTTCTGAAAAGTTGATTGTGACCGTTTTTTACGACTGTAAAGGAATTTTACTTAATAAATATATGAACAAAAACTTCACAATTAATGTGAAGATTTACGGGAGGACGATCTAAAATCTGAAGCTGGTCGGTAGAAAAAAATGTCCCAATTCACGGGCAATCAAAACTTTGCTGTTGGCTCGCATGATTCGAGACCAAAAATCCTTGAAGGTCTCTCGTGCAATGTATTACGTATCTAAACAACTGATGAACATATGATGTTAGTAAAAAACCAGAATTGTTTACTTAATGTATTGTGTTATTATGGCCATTAATTTATTTATTTATTTATTTATTTTTTTATTGGTCTGGCACACGTGCTGCAGGGAAGTCCCTAAAGCGCTCCAGGAGCGGCACGAGTGCGGAAAAAGCGATTCACGTTGTTCTTGAATCGCTGTAAATTGTACTCGGTGGGAAACACAGCGCTGGGCAAATTATTCCAAAGGGATGACGTTCTCCATATAAAAGATTGCTTGAAAAGCGTTGTACGCGGAGTAACAAGCTGAACCTCATACGGATGCGAAGCACCAGCGCGACGTGTATTTCTAACATGCACCGCTTTGGGAGGAATTAAGCGGGCTACATCCTTCGAACACTTTCCATGAAAATACTTGTAGAACAGACTCAAGTCGCCAACCGTTCTTCGATGTTCCAGCGAATCAAGGCCGCCGATCAATTCCGGGTCCCCAATCAGACGGACCGCTCTTCTCTGAACAGAATCCAACAAATGCAGTGTATGTTTGGGAGCCGAGCCCCAAACGTGGGAGCAGTATTCCATAGTTGGTCGAATTTGGGCTTTGTAAAGAATTAACAGTTGTTGTGGAGTGTAAAGCTTTCTGGTTCTAAATAATATTCCCAACTTTTGAGAAGCTCTCCTTGCTATGCCTGCAACATGTTCATGCCAAGACATATTTGCTCCCAAACTAACGCCCAACAAATTGAGCGACGATGCTAGGGGAATGGACTGCCCCGACATAACTATGTCGGGTTCAGCAACGTTAACTTTTTTAGAAAAAACTGCCGCTTGGGTTTTTGTAGCGTTAAATTCCACTTGGTTACTGTCACCCCAAGATAGAATTTCTTCCAGGTCTTTGTTAAGTTGAACGACCTCCTGCTGTCTGCGGATATTCGCCTGGGCAGCCGATGTTAAGGTGAATGAAGAGACAAGCGTACTGTCATCTGCAAAGCTATAGATTGGATTCCCGGTCTTTTCCAGCAGATTGTTAATGTAAATGAGAAAGAGAGTAGGAGACAGTATGGAGCCCTGGGGCACACCAGCGTTGATAGTGAGGGTGTTAGAAAGAAATCCGTCGACCGCCACTCGTAAAGAACGCTCTCTGAGGAAACATGAGAGCCACAAACAGAACCTTTCAGACATACCATAAGAGCGCAACTTAGCCAACAGTCCATCGTGCCAAACACGGTCGAATGCCTTGGATATGTCAAGAGCAACCGCTCGAGATTCTCCAAAGTGTTCAATTGCGTTGTTCCAAACATGTGTTACATAAGTCAGAAGATCTCCTGTTGATCTATGTTTACGAAAACCATATTGGTGATCGCTAATAATATTGAATACAATATAAAACTTTTTTTTTTATAAAATTTCACCTAAAACTTATACCGGGTCAGAAATGTTTACAAATAGAAACTCTGCCAACAAAATTTTTGGGATTCCTGATTCCTAACTACTCAGTTATTTTTAGGGGACAGTGAAAATATTTGTTTGTATTTCTTAAATTACTATGCATCGATGTATATGGTAATAGCTCAAAATAATCTAATGTTATCAGGATAATTCTAAATTGTGGTAATTCTATGGTACTTATTCTATACTAGCAATACATGACAGGAATTAGATGTTCGCAGTCTAGAGCTATAAAATCTGAAGTAAATTTAAAAAATTAAACACTAATATGTTTCGCAATTTTCACTTTATTATTTTTTCCGTTACAATTGTTTCAACATGACCGACAGTGTCTTCATCAGACGGAAGATATTCTCAACTAATGATAAACTTACAGTATTTCTTTATATATGTATTTGAGTCTACCTATTTACTCTCATTGTGGCGCATTTAATTTAAATTATAATAAACATTTGGATTTATCTGTTTCCTAAAATTCCAAGTACATTTAATTGGGTTATTCCTGAACAAATTAAGGTTCAATAATTGGAAGTTATTAGTTTCTAATTCTCGATTTATTAACATATCTGATCTTTTATATTTATTTATCTCCATACTTTCTAGGAAATTCAACTTACCTGAATTTGTTGTTTATTTTTTAAATTTAACTAACTTTGTTTCTAAGCAGTTGTCTAAAAGAGGGTTAAATATTGCTTTTAAAACTAATAATAAACTTTCTAATGTGATAAAAAACAAAAATTAAACCAACAAAATGACAAAATCAGGAGTATACCAACTTAATTGGGGTTATACTTTAAAATTAATCTAAAGTTTTTTATAACAGTGAAGCCTAATAATAATAATTTCAGTCATCCGGTACAAATTTTATGTAGAGCCTATAATAGCGCCTATACCAGGGGTCGGCAACCTTTTAACTAAGGGGTGCTAGTTTTCATCCAAACAACATCTTGCGTGCCGATATAGGTACGTACTACAACTAAAATTAACAAAAATTAATTTAAATTAACTTAAAATATTGCTTTTAGAAGGGGACCTAGTGTGAACCCTGTGCTTGAAGTTCTTTAGAGAGTTTTCTTATATCCGGTTCATGTCTGGTTATTTTCAGTGTCACACATGCCTCCGAGTTGTCTGTTGTCAGCCTGCTTCGGTACGGGTTTAAAATCACTCTCATATGGGAAAAAAGTTGTTCACAGATATAGGATGATCCGAAAGCTGTAAGCATGGAAAACGCTACTTTCTTAAGACAAATAAATTTCTCTGGTAAACTCATCCAACAACTGACTATCTCTTTTGAATGGTTCTGGCAGTTACCTTCTAATTCCCTTCTTAATTCTACAAATTTCGTGTTCCATAACTCGGAGCTTTTAAATTCAAAGTATTGAAGATCAAAATCATTAATGTCCATCCATGAGAAAAGAGATATGTCAAAGCAACAGCTGGAAAAATCCATTAAATCTGGTTTGATTAAAAAAACGAACATAGGACCATGTTTATCAAAATCCTGACCCCTCTCGATAAACTCCTCTTTTAAATTAGTCATATATTTAAGAATTTCGTCTATTAGTGCACCATCGTCGACACAGGAAGTTTTTAAATTTGGAAAATATTTATATGTGTTTGTAGTAATATCGCTGATAAATAAATCTATTTTTAATTTGAATGATTTCCAGGATTCGTATAAATCCAGAACTGTTTTGCCTGAACCTTGTAACTTTAAGTTGAGTTTACTGAGATGGTTTGTAATATCAGTAAGAAACATTAACATACAGATCCAGTTCTTATCTTCTAGTTCAGGATAAGCATCCACTTGATTTTTTTCCAACAAGAACGATTTAATTTCGCCCAGAGAGCCTAGAGAGCACTTTACCACGGTTGAGCCGGCGCACATTATTGTGCAATGGTATATCTGAATATGTACTTTCTAATTCCTGCAGAAACGCGTTAAATTGTCTATGGATCAGTGAAGAACGACCGACAATGTAGTTAACTATTTTAACCACCCTATCCATCACGGATTTTAAACTTCTCTTGGTGAATTATGCAATGAAAATTCAAAACTGATCGACCCATGCGTTCAATAAGAAGGGAAACAAATCCTTTATGTCTCCCAATCATAGCAGGAGCGCTATCTGTCGTTACGCAAAAAATTTTATTTAAATCAATGTTTCGCTTTTCAAAATGTTTAACAAATTCTGAAAATATATCCTCTCCTCTTGTAGTTCCCTGCAATGGGAGCAGACAAATCAGCTCTTCATACACACTGCCATCATCGAAGTATCGCGCAACGATTGCCAGACGGGCAATGTCATTAATATCGACACTTTCATCTAATGCTACACTAAATACAAAACTCCGTTTGATAGCGTCTCTCTGCTGTTTTTGGACATTTTGTATCATTTCGGTAATTCGTCTCTCGATGGTCCGCGCTGATGCCGGTAATCCCTAATCCTGGCCAATATTGTATCCTTATTGGGCAAGTCGTCGAATAAAATCTCGCCAGTACTTAAAAACGTTTGCTTCATAAATTCTCCGTCAGTGAACGGCCTACCCTTTTGTGCCAACGATTGTGCAATTTTGAAACTGCATTCAGTTACCTGATTTTTTCCTTGGAAAACTTTGCTCAAGAATGATGACTCTTTCTCGTATTGTTTACTTGCTCTTTGTATTGCCTCCCTTTTATCGGCGTTATCTTTAAATGACGATTCATGTTTTATATGGAAATGTCGTTGAACACTAGATGTCCGGAAAACTACGCTTTCCCGACACAGGACACAAATGGCCCGATCGTTTTGCTGTACAAAACCGTAATCTGTTGTCCATGAAGTTTGAAATGATCGAACGTCTACCTTCTGTTTCTTCGCGGCCATAACGCAACGTAATTTTAATTTTTAAACTTTTCGACGACTATTGACTGGAACTGATGTTACTTCTATACTAAATGATCCAAACGTGTAGTCGCTTGCTATATATAGAAAAATAATGTTTCCAGAAAATTCCAATAAATACGTTTATTAAATTTCTTAGAACAAAAATTATTATCTACAACGCGCCCATTGCAATCAAAGGGCCGCCTAGAAGTTAAATCTAACAAAAACTAAAGTTCGGCAATATAAAAAGAGTAGCGGCGCGCGTCGGAACGATTGAAGTGAAGTCAAACAAAAACCGCCTTATAGCGGCTCTTTTGATCTGAATTGAGGACGTTTATTTGTGTTTTTGCCTAGGCTTATATTTTGAGGCTTGCCGTCTTTAATACGAAATTAAAGCCAAACCAATGCATTCAGTAAAATTATAAATTATAAAATATATATTTTGTAGTTTTTGGTAATAATACCTAGTGACCTATATAACATATCGTTTTTGTTTGTATCGTTAAAGTAATACTGTCTTCGATTATTTACTTAATTTTGAAACATGTCACAGATTACAAAATTAATATGTAAACTTTGAATAGGTGCGTGCAATTCAAAATTGCTTGGCGTGCCAGAGATGGCACGCGTGCCATAGGTTGCCGACCCCTGGTCTATACTATCGGAATTTCGATTTTTTTTTTTTTGAACTTGAAATTACCTTGGCTTGTTCAGGTACAAGCGAGGCGTCTGCCCTCGTGATATTTTATTAATTAAGGCCTAAATTTTCCAACTCCAACTCTGCCTGCAGGTCGCTGGGTGGACTGAGTAGCTTACTGGCCTGTTGCCGGTCCCAAGTCCGGTAAAGAAGGAGAGTTCTCTGATCAGGCTAGCAACCTACTTGGGATAAAAAATCAAAAACGCTCACAGAATGAGAGCCCTGCCTCGGAACAGGATGGATTTAACGATGACGACACATGCAAGGAGAAGGTAAAGAAATTGGAAACGACGGGATGTAATGAGACTCGGAAGTTGGAATATAAGGTCTATAAATGGGAAAGGAAATCAGAGAACACAAAAAAGACATATGCGCCTTACAAGAAACAAAAAAGAAGGGAAAGGACAAATAATATTAGGAGAATATATCCTGCTTTACAGTGGTGTGGCGAAAGACCAGCGGGCAAAGGAAGGAGCAGCCCTGATGATTAAAAAGAAATACATAAAGTACATAATGAAGTGTTAGTACATATCGGAGAGAATAGTAATGGTTAAACTAAGAATAAACAACAAAAATACAATTGTAGTGGGAATTTATGCACCTGAAAATTGTAAACCAGAAAAAGACAGGGAACAATTCTATGAAGAAAAGATAAAGATACCAATCAACGAAACAATAATAATAATGGGTGACTATAATGCAAGAGTTGGAAATGAGGTAATACCAGGAGTTAAACGGAGATTTAATGAAAACATAAAAAATGGCAACGGGGAGCTTATGATACATTTTTGCGCTACAAACGAGTCGAGAATAAATAATACATACTTTGACCATAAGGAGCAATATAAATATACATTCGAGAACACTAGAAGTAACAGATCAATGATAGATTATGTCCTAACAGACAGACAAATACATCTGCGACATATATTAGACGTAAGAAGCGTGACATCACCAAATGTAGGCAGTGATCATAATTTAGTTATGTGCAAACTAGGTGGAACATAAGAAACATAAAGCAACACCAAAATAAGGAACTGGAAACAAAGACAAGAACAGAAAATCTATAAGAAGAATCAACGAGAGACCTGTACCAGAGAAGACTGAAAGAAAAAATCAGAATAAATCAAATAAATGACCATGATAACAAAAAAAAAACAAACTAGGGACTAAAACTGTTGATAAAAATAAAAAAAAAAAACCGGTCAAGTGCAAGTTGAACTTGCGCAATTAGTGTTCCGTACGTTGATTGCTTTTAAAATAAAAAATGTTGTAACGGAAGTATAAAATGAGCAGTGACTTCACAAAACACACCCCAAATGAGTTTTCAACAAAGTTTATTTCCAATCTTTACTGAAAATTGATGACCTTGAAATTTCTGTTCAGATAAATTATTACAGGTAATGCACTCGTGATAATTTTCTTTCAATCTACACCCCGTGGAAAGTATTTCAGAATTTTTTCAAAATTTTTTTGATAAGTACTTTTCGAGATAAAGGCGGGTGGACAGCGATTTTTCGGGATTTTTTTAAAAATAATACAAAGAAAAGTGCGCGCAAGTATTACATTATATGTATATTTTTTACTCGTGTTTTCACAAGCTTTCATTTGACACCACACTCGATTACCTAGTAAAAAAATTTTTTTTTCACTTCCGATTTCACCCCCCAAAACTAACCCCTTAATTCAAAATTTAACTTTCATGGCTCTGATGAGGCCATCAATTCCTATATTATTACGAAATTTCAACTTTCTATGACAGATAGTTTCGGAGAAAATCGGGTGTGACAGACGGACAGGCAGACACCGAAGTGATCTTATAAGTGTTCCGTACGGAACACTAAAAATGGACAACAAAAACACGATGGTTTAGTTCAGAAATCAAAGAGAAATGCCGTGGAAAGAAAGAAAGCTATCTAGATATAAAAGAATACGAACAGAAACCCATGAATTAGTAAGAACAACAAAAAACGGAATACTGGAAGAGACACACAAGAAAATTAGAATCAGACTTCTATGGTCAACAAAAACAAATTCGGAGATTCATAAGCCAGCAGAGAATTGAGATGAACTTACACAATTATATAAAAGAGAACAGAGTATAACACTGCCACAAACACCAGAGATAACGATAAACGAAGAAACATATATAACGGAAGAAGACGTAACAGAAGCACTGGAAAAATTAAAAAACCGTAAATCTCCCGGCGAAGACCAAATAGCTAATGAACTACTAAAATGTGGGGGACACTCTCTGGTTAAGCAACTCCAGACACTTATACAGAGGATTATAAGATCGAATAGAATCCCAGATGAATGGAGAACAGCAACAGTTATATTAATGCACAGGAAGGGAGAAAAAGAAAATCCAAATAACTATAGAGGCATAAATCTACTAAACCAGGGATTCCCAATTTTTTTTTTACGACGGCTCCCTTTACAGGTTGCAATTTTTTGCGACGCCCTTCTAAAAGAAGACACCTGTGTGTAGCTCTAGCAAACAATAAAATTACTTTATTAGTCAAAGAAAACTCCAGAGAATATAGAATCTTAATTATTATATATTAGAAAACATAAAAAAACTACAAACAATACAATTAATGAGAAGGATGAGCTTGCTTTTCTGAGTATAACTTCTCAAATCGGGTCTGAAGTTTTGAAATTGCTACTCTCATTTCTTTTTCTAAATTTATTTGTGACCTGTACTTCAATTTGATTACTGCAACTGCAGAAAACTCAGTTTCACACAAGTACGACGTAGCAAATGGTAAAAGAACCCTCAAAGCCGTACTACTGACAGTAGGATATTCTTGGGATGCATTGCTCCAAAATTGAAAAAGTTTGTCTTTATTGAATCGAAGTTTCAGGCTCGTATCACAAGATAGTTTTAAAAGCTGTTCTTCCTAAATTGTTGAAAGTGTAGATGGTGGTGGAGTCTATTGGAATGGGTTTCTAATCCAGTCGTATTGATTCATACTCTCTGGAAAATATTTATTAAAATGGTGCTTAATTTTGATAAGTGTTGGATAAATATCAATTGCAAACAGTTTTTGAATAGATTTTTTCTTTCAGAAAGCCTTTTAAAACAGGAAAACAGTCAGTATCTCAGTATATATCACCACTACACCAAACACTTTATTTTTGCACTCGACGCGCGTTTCGCTAACCATGTTAGCTTCATCAGGAGCGATGATCGACTAAAGCTAAAGTACAAATCTACCCTATTTATACTTAGCCTAAACCTTGAATTACTCAAGCGGAACTAATGACATAGGCAAGGCCCTCAGTTCCGGTCAAGTAACCAGTAGAGGGGACTATAAGGAATAGGCCCTCTGTCTTTATTTAAACTACTTTTACATTTTATGATTTCCATACTTTCGTATGCGTTCAACAATCTCCTATCAGATACATTTTTTATTAACCTTAGATTATCTAATGTTACAGTATGATCAGCTTCAAGGGCATGTTCGGCAATGCTAGACTTTTTCTGTTCTATCGTATCTTAAGATTAAGAATTCAATTCTAATTCACGAAAAAACATAAAAGTAGTTAAAGGATTGGAAAAGAAAGATGTCTTCTACTTAAAAGCGGATAAAGGGAATAAGGTTGTTATATTGGATAAGAAAGATTACTTTGAACGCGTAGATAATCTTATCGAATCTGGCCCTTATGAAAAGGTAATAAGAAATCCATTACCGAGAATGATATCAGAGGTTAAAAATTCTTTAAAAAAATGTAAGAATCTTGTCTCCGATTCGCTAAAATTTAAATTAAATGTGAGTAATCCGACCATACCAAAATTGTATTGCTTACCCAAAATTCACAAACCTGGAAAAGCAATGCGACCCATTGTTTCATCGGTCGGATCACCCACATATTCAATATCCAAATAGTTATCAAAAGAACTTGAGAAGTTACCATTAAATACTTTCGCAGTGAAGAATTCGTTAGAATTCATTAATAAAACAAAAAATCTAGTTCTTAATGAAAGTGAAGTCTTAATTTCTTTTGATGTTGTTTCTTTGTTCCCAAGTGTGCCAATTCCACAAACTTTACAATATCTCGAAGAATTACTTAGAATGAATGACTTTGAAGACGAAATTATTCGTAAATACTTAACATTATCTAAACTTTGTATGGAACAAAATTATTTCCAATATAACAATCAATTTTATGTTCAGAAAGAAGGAACAGCTATGGGTAATTGCTTGTCACCCTTCATAGCCAATTTATTCATGAGTAAGTTTGAAATCGAAGCCAGTCAAGAATTCGAATATTTCCCAAGGGTATGGTATAGGTATGTGGATGATATTTTCGCGATTTTTGATACAAAGAGAGCAAATATTAATGATTTTGTTTCTAAATTAAATAGCCGGTATGATTCCATTAAATTCACTTACGAAGTTGAGAGCCTTTTCTAGATATTTTAATTATTAAAAATAATAATAGATTAGAATTTGATATCTATAGGAAGGACACAGTAACAGATAGATATATTCCTAATGATTCATTTCATTGCAAACAACATAAATTAGCCTCATTACATTTTTTAGTTCATCGTTTGGTCACTTTCCCTCTGAACAGAGTAAACTTCAATAAAGAAAGGAATCGTATTAGAAATATAACTAGAGTTAATGATTACGACGATGACTTAGTAGTAAATAAGCTAATAAATAGACATAAATTTAGGTTTAATATTCAGAATTCCACCTTTTTTACACGCGAAGAAAATAACACCAAATATGTCTCCATACCATATAATCCGAACTATAGCAAGGGACTCAATAAGGTATTTAATAATGTAGGCCTCGCCTTAGTCTATAAGTCATCAGACAATCTGAGGAATATCTTAGGAAATCCCAAAGATAAGATTCCTAATTGTGAGAAAAGTGGAATTTATGAAATTAGTTGTAATGATTGTGACAAAAAGTATGTTGGGCAAACTAAAAGGTCAATTAAAACACGATTTAAAGAACATTTAGCACACTTAAGATACAATAGAACAGAAAAGTCTAGCATTGCCGAACATGCCCTTGAAGCTGATCATACTGTAACATTAGATAATCTAAGGTTAATAAAAAATGTATCTGATAGGAGATTGTTGAACGCATACGAAAGTATGGAAATCATAAAATGTAAAAGTAGTTTAAATAAAGACAGAGGGCCTATTCCTTATAGTCCCCTCTACTGGTTACTTGACCGGAACTGAGGGCCTTGCCTATGTCATTAGTTCCGCTTGAGTAATTCAAGGTTTAGGCTAAGTATAAATAGGGTAGATTTGTAGGTTATCTTTAGTCAATCATCGCTCCTGATGAAGCTAACATGGTTAGCGAAACGCGCGTCGAGTGGAAAAATAAAGTGTTTGGTGTAGTGGTGATATATACTGAGTAGTATCATTGTGCCAAAGATTCCACATTCCCAACTTAGTCAGTATCTCCTTGCTCCTTTTCTATTTTTCTTTTCCACAACATCAACTTCTTTTGAAATGCTGCAATTTTATCAGTCAGTTGCAGTATAGGCGTTTCGTTTTCCTGCAACGATTTATTATGAAATTTAATTTCTCAAATATGTCGCAAAAATACACCAAGCACCAATGAGAGTTACGGTTACGGCACCCAAATCTTCACAAAGCTTGTGGAAAAATCGTGCCTTCACGGGTCCTGTTTTTATGAAGTTGACCACTTTGATAATTCACAGTGCAACACGAAAAAAAATAACCATATACGGACACCACCACGTGATAATAGACCAAAAAAAAAAAAGACCCGTGTCTCCCAGTTTTTCCGAAAGTCATGTACTTTTTTTTTTATGGGCCCCCAAAGATTTGAGGCCTGGGTGTAATTTTTGCAAAAAACTCATCATATTCTGAGGCTCATATCTTGCAAACCGTTCGGAATTTTAATTTACTTTCTGTGGCAAAGTTGTAGCCCTTGTCATAAGGAACAAAAATTGTGAACATTTAAAGTAAAAAAAACTTCATCTTCAAGATCAAAATAGCAAAAAACTGTAAAAAAATTAGATTTTTTTTACCTTTTTTTCCCTGTTTAGGCCCATAGCTAGCAAACCGTTCAAAATTCAAGGAAACAATCAACTACAAAAATGTAGCTAAGATTTTAGTAAACAACTTTCTAGAATATATGAACTTCCTAGGAATGATTCTTAACACTGTTTAGGTAGCCGCAAAAGTGAAAATTTTCCCGAAAAATCTACTTTTTTTTAAAGTTTTTTGCGATTTTGATCTGGAAGATGAAATTTTTTGGATTTTTATATGTTCATAATTTTTGTTCTTTATGACAAGAGCTACAACTTTGCTTCAGAAAGTAAATCAAAATTCCAAACGGTTTGCAAGATATGAGCCTGAGAATATGATCAGTTTTTTTGCAAAAATGACACCGAGGCCCCAAATCCTTAACATATTAATTGAGCGTCGTTATTACTGTCTGTCGCTTCATCCAGTTAAATGGCAAATAAACCAGAAAGATTTTCCATAATTTGCTCATTAATGTCGTCAACTATGTCATGGATGCGTCGACTAATCGTATTGTTAGAAACAGGAATATTTTTATTTCTTTAACCGCCGGTTCTCCAATCATCACTGATACCACATATCACTCGCAGCAGGTAAAATAAGATCTTCAGAAATCGTATGTGGCTTCTTACATTTGGCAATACGGTGAACGGCCTTGTAAGAGGTGAGCAGTGCTTTGGAAGGAATAGATGCTCTGGAAAACAAGAATATCGACATATATTTCAGTTCTCGCTATTTTCTTGCAAAAAAATCTGGCAGCTTTCCTTGTAAATTACTGTGAGTTGTTTCTAAATGACGTTTCAATTTATTAGGAAGTGTACTTTTAGCTGCGAGCTCCTTATGACAAACAACACATAGGGAAGTTCCATATTTTTTTTGCTAACGTAGATAAATCCAGAATCTAAATACTGGTCGTTATATTTTCTGTACTTTTTTCGTTTTTCTATAATTTCTTTTCTACTCTCGCCGTCTGCGCCTTCAACACGTTTTCTATTTATTTGAATAAAGGTATCCATTTTAAGTAATGAATATGCTCGTGTAAATTAAATACAACACACTTGAAATCAAAACACTGCATTAATCAATGCTTGTAATCGACGAATAAATAAAGCGCCGAAACAAAAGACCGAACGATGATCGAATGAAAGTTCGGGGAAATGGAGGAGCGGGCTTACCGAGTCACTGATAAGACGTGCGCCGCGCTGCGCCGCGCGCTAGCTCATTATGTTGCATTCAGGCGACCTGTGCGTGTCGTCTCGCGACTTCTCTAAGATAGCGCCGCGACGCTCTAGGGCGTCGCGATGCACAGTTAGGGAACCCCTGTACTAAACTGTACACTGAAATTAACAACAAAGATTATTACAACAAAAATAAACTCGAGAATACAACTGGAAGAAGAACAGTAAGGATTCAGAAGATGCACCGATTCCGTATTCATTGTGACACAGGTAGAAGAAAAATCCATAGAATACAACATTCCACCATACTTGTGCCTGATAGACTTAAAAAAAGCTTTCGACAATGTGCAAATAGAAGACCTTATTTATTTATTATATAACAGGAACATCTCACTAGATCTAATTAAAACTATCGAGAATATATATAAAGACGATAAAGTAGCCGCAAGATTAGCAGAAGGAATGACAGAACCAAACAATTATGAATCTAAAATCAGGCAGGGAGACTCTTTAAGTCCTCTTCTATTTAATATTGTCATGGATGAAATTATAAAGAATGTCCAAAGAAAGAAGGGATATAGAATAGGTAACAGAGAACTGAAAATTATATGTTATGCAGATGACGCCATAATAATGGCTGAGACCGAAAGCGATCTGCAAAGGCTGCTATATGAAATCTACATAGCAGCAAAACAATATGTCAGTCTCAACTAAAAAAACCAAGACAGTAGTAATAGCAAAAGAGCTGATTAGGTGCAAGCTGGTGGTGGAAGATAAACCAATAGAACAGGTGATGGAGGCTGATTACCTGGGCATCAAAATATCTAGTATCGGAAAAATCGAGGAAGAAGTAAAACATCAAGTTAAGGCTAAGGCTAATAGGATAGCGGGATGCCACAATGATACCATATTTAGAAATAAATTTCTCTCCATGGAGACCAAAACAAAAATATATAAGAGCGTAATAGGACCAGTAATGACTTAAACATCTGAAACAAGACCCGATACAAGTGTAACACAGAGGATGCTGGAATCAATCGAAATGAGAATACCTAGGAGATGTACAAACAAGACACTGAGGGATAGAGAAAGGAATAAGATATAAGACACACATATATAATATAGAAAATATTAACCAGTGGATAAGTGGAATGGGATCAATACATAGGAAGAATAGCAAACAGCAGGATAGTACGGATAGCAATAGACAAGTCACCGAATGGAATAAGATCAATGGAACGTCCAAGAAAGAGATGGAGCGACGATCTATAGAGCAGGGAACAAAGAAAAGAGGCAATAGTGCCCAGCTATAAGTCGGAAGAAGAAGAATTTTCCAAAAATAATTTGGACAGATGCGTAGGACCCATACTTGGGATTTACGGTGTTATTTATTCAGAAGCTCGAAAAACGACCGTTTCAGGCTGGAAAAAGTGGGTCCAGCTTCGTCCTCCGGCATTGGCGGCGTCTGCCTGTTGGAGGTTCCCTTTTATTTTATCAAGAACAAACTAAAATTATTGATTTTATATGGTTAAATGACCCATTGGTCTATATTCTTCTGATTTATGTCCCACCTAACAGTAATACTGTTGCCTATGACACTCTATTTGAAGAAATGTTGGACTCTGGTTATTTTACTAATGAAGACGATTTGCTAGTCTTGGGGGATTTTAATCTTCCTACTTATGCAAATTATGTTATGGATGCCTCTTATAGTGACAACCAAATTTCTTCTTTACTTGAATTATGCGAGTTTTTATCTTTAAATCAATATAATCGTAATTATAACGAAAATAATCGTCTGTTAGATCTTGTATTTAGTAGAACTCCACTTAATGTATATAGTGCGGATCATCCTTTGATACCATTGGATCTTCATCACCCTGCCTTACAGATGTCAATTCTGGTTGAGCATATTCATGATAAATTTCCCCTTTTTCAGACTCAAAGGTACAACTTTCGAAGAGCGAATTACCCATCCCTTTACAACGACATTCTACAAACTGATTTTTCATTCTTGGGGTCCTTCAATAATATTGATAACGCTTGCGACCAATTCTATGTCGTATTGAATTCAGTTATCTCCAACAATGTTCCTATTATTCGCCCTAAGACCCTCAAATATCCTAAATGGTACGATAATTCGATAATACGTAAAATCAAAAAAAAGAATCAAGCCTGGAAAAGGTATAGACGTACGAGAAATATTTGTGACCTAGTCGAATTTAAACGTCTTCGTAGAGAGATCAAGATCGAGGTTCGGATTGCTTATAGAAATTATGTTACTGAGGCGAAAAGGGACTTCTCTATCAACCCAAATAAATTTTGGTCTTTTCTAAACGAGAAAAGGAGGACAACTAGTATTCCCATCAACATGTATTTTGAAAACGAATTGCTTACAGCTCCTCAGGAGATAGTGAATTTGTTTGCTAAGTTCTTCCAGTCGGCATATGTTGATTCCTCTATGTTTCGGAACAACCCCCCTGATAACTGCTCACGTCCCTCTCTTTCATCTCTAATTGTTAACACCTTAGAGGAAAGGGACGTGATCAGTGCCTTAAAGAAACTTAAACCTAAATCGACCGCTGGAACCGATGGTCTACCAGCTTTTTTTATTCGGGATTGCGCAGCTGTGTTGTCCAAGCCTCTCACGTTTGTTTTCAATCTGTGTTTAAACTCATCGTCCTTTCCCCAAATCTGGAAGAAGTCTAAAATATGTCCCGTATTCAAAAAGGGTGATAAGAGTCACATTGAAAATTACAGACCTGTGGTAATATTGAACAATTTTTCAAAGGTTTTCGAAATTGTGCTATATGACATTATATTTAATCATGTTAAACTTTTCATAACTGAAAGCCAACATGGATTCTTTCTAGGGCGTTTAACCATTACCAATTTAGATACAATTACTCAATTTATTTCAGAAAGTAAGGACAATGGAGGACAAGTTGACGTAGTTTATACAGACTTCTCAAAGACTTTTGACCGGCTTGACCATGGTATTTTGCTTGAAAAACTCTCAAACTGTGGAGTTAATGGCAATTTATTAAACCTGCTAAAATCTTATTTAATTGGTCGTCAACTGATAGTAAATTATCGTGGTTTTGAGTCGGTCATTATTAATGCTACCTCGGGTGTTCCTCAAGGTCTGTCCTAGGACCGTTATTGTTTAACATATTTATAAATGACATCTCCCGAGGCCTTACCTCGTCCTCTTTGCTTTATGCTGACGATCTGAAAATATACCGATGCATAGACTCTCTTCATGATTGTGTAACTCTTCAGGATGATCTAGATACTTTAAATCGTTGGTGTATTCGTAATAACTTATATTTGAACATAAAGAAATGTTTTTTCTATGTCTTTCACTCGAAAGAAATTACCAGTAAAATTTTTATATAATTTAAACCATAATGATCTTGAAAAATGTTATCGTTTTCAAAGATCTTGGTGTAATGTTTGATGCTAAACTCAGTTTTGTGGATCATATAAATGAGATTATTGCTTCTTCTTATAGGTGTATGGGTTTCATTATGAGGAATTCTAGAGACCTTTCAAACATTGAAACCCTCAACACTTTATTTAATGCTTTGGCTCGTTCTAAACTGGAATATGGTTCAGTTATCTGGTACCCCAACATATGAGATCCACATTAATCATATTGAAAAAATCCAAAGACGATTTGTGAAGTTCCTCTGGTTTAAATTAGATGGTATTTATCCACCATTGGGTTTCCCTAATGATGTTCTGTTAAGAAGATTCAATATTGTTAGCCTTTCTCGGCGTAGAGAATATGCTACAATCTTGTTTTTATATAAAATCTTGAACAACAGAATTGAATGTCCTTGCACCCTCTCAAGTATTAGGTTCCGTGTGCCATCTCAACACGCTCGCCTAAACCATTCCTTTTTCTACATGCCTGTTCCAAGAACAAACTTGTTGATGTACTCGCCGCTATACGTTATGTGCATGAATTATGAAAGGGTCAAACATATAGTTGATATTTTCTGTTGCAGTTTAACATCTTTACGTAGGTCATGTTTTAACTGTGGATTAGGTCTGTCTCTTTTCATTTTTGTTTTTCTTTAGCTTGTAGTGTAGTTATTAGAATTATTAAAATACTAATTTGATAAATACTTATCTATTTGTACTTGTTATATTTGAATGTTCCTATCCTATAATTGGATTGTTCTGTAGGATAGTTGTATTAAATAAATAAATAAATAAATAGATAAATATTGGGCCCTAAAACTGGGTCTGGTATCGGCGGCGTCTGCTCTTTGGGGCGCTCGACATTTTTAGTGTCAAAAAATGTTATGGTACTTGATTCAAGTGGTTAAATGATCCATTTTTCGATGTAGCATTTTGGGCCTTATCTGGGCATTCCAGGGCACGAGGGCCGCAAAATCAACGTCAAGGGTGATAAAATGAAAAACAGGTCAAAATTTCCGGTTGCCCTCTTGGCCTATTATAATAACTACAAAATAAATAAAAAAATAAAATTGTTAATGTCACTAATGTTAGTTTTAAATAAGCATAAATAAAAGAATGGCCAGTTTTTGTTTGTGTTAATCGTAACTCGAACCTAGAGCCTCCAGGTTTACTTACCATTATCTATATCAGGATCGTCGTATGCACACGATCTAAAGACATATCTTTTGCATAAACTTCTGATCCCTGGCGCTGAGAAACAACAAAACAAGACGATTATTGTCAAAACTGCTATCATAACCAGTAGGGTGGCTATGCCCTGGTTGGGGTTGAGTAATGGCGTACTTCTATTTGAGGATGGATTCGATGTTTGGACTTCTAAAAAGGAAATAAAAAAAACTAGTGTCACTCAGTGAATAAACAAAATGCTCAATTGTATTTACTCAGTTCTTTACCAAGCACTGATGGGGTAAAAAATCTCGAGACTTTTAAAGCAAAAAAAAACTTTTTGGCAAAAATCGATTTTATTCTTCAACATAGGTTCCTTCAAGCGCGATTTACTTTTCCAACATTTGGATAGCGTCCATATATTACGATTTATCGAGCTCTCTAATAAAAACCTCAGTTTTCTATTCGATTTCTTTATTTGAGCTTCATAATCGCTGGGGGTCAAATCTGGTGAATACGACGCATGAGGAAGAAATTCGTAACCCAATTGGTCCAAGTTCACCATCGATTTTATGGAGACGTGGTGCATTACCACCACTTTTTTTTTCGCTAACTGCGGCCTTTATTCTTGAGTTCACCACTCAAACGGTCTAATAAACCATCGTAATGGTCTCTGATGATTGTTCTCCCCCCTTCTTACGATAGCTGATCAGTACTATTCCATACGTATCCCAAAAAATATTCGCCAAAACCATTCCAGCCGATGTTTGTATCTTTGGACGCTCCGGTCTGCTTTCATGCGATTTTCGCCACTCCTCGAACTCCTTGTTGGACTCAGGCCTGTAGTGGTGGGTCCATATTTGGTCCATTGTTACAAATGAATGCAAAAACTCCTTTGGATTACGCCAGTGCCAAGCAGCTTCGGAATCTTCGTTTATTTTTAAAACGTACAGGGTGAGTCAACAATAGATATCTCATTTGTTTCGGGAAAGACGAAAAACTGTTAAATACAATAGTTTTAGGGAACGTTAAGGTGCATAGTTTAAAATTATTTTTGAGTATACAGGATACTTCAAAAAAGTGTGGCCGATACAACATACGTTTTTTAAATGGAACATCCTATTTTCTAATTTATTTTTGAATTCTGCGTAAAATTTTATAACTCTTTTATTAATAATGTTATACACCTAAACCTAGTAGTTTTTATAATATTTCAATTTTTTTTTAAAATACTAGTTTTCAGTTTTGTAAAAAATTGCCAGTAGCGCCATTGTTTTTGAAGGTGGAATACTCGTAATTGGTATGAGCATTTTATAGAGATGAAAAAAAAGACATATGTAAAGAAATTTGAGTTAGATGCTACAGGGTGTTCAAAATAAATTTATGCATTTCGACTATTTTAAATTGAAAAATCCCAAATTTTTTAAATGGCACAGCCTGTATATTATTCTTTTTTCTGATAGATTTTACAAAACCTTCCAACTTTTATTAAGTTTATCATGTTCCTATTTCTAATAATTTTCGATATATTTTGAATTTTTTAATTTTTACCCTTGTTTTTAATACACTTATGCTATAAAGCCATAGTTGCCAAGACAAAACAAAAATGTAGGCATTGTCAAATTTTGACATGTCTATTAAGCAAGTAAAAATAGTTTAATTTGTTGTAGTAAATGACGTTTAAAGGTAATAGTTATGGATTTTCCTAAAAATGAATTAATTAATATGGTTTACCAGGTATACAAGTATGAAATGCGGATTTCAGACAACAGATGGTGCACCAATGCAGTTTGTGTTATAAAGATTTGACACTGGGCCATTTTGTTGTGTCATCAACAAATGTCAGACGCGCGCGAGTGATAAATTGGAAAAGTGTGTGTGCATAGTGTTCTGTTGTTGTGTTCAATATGTCTAAATTTATACCGAACAAAGAGCATTCGCTGACAGCATTAATTTTTTGTTTTCATTTGAATAAAACTGCTGTTGAATCATACCGATTACTTCGAGAAGCTTATGGTGAACATGCTTCATCGCAAGATACGTGTAAACGATGTTTTCGGCGATTCAAAAGTTGTGACTTCGATGTTGCAGACAAGGAACGTGGAAAACCGTCAAAAAAATACGAAGATGTGGAATTGCAAGCATTGTTGGACGAAGATGATTCGCAAACACAAAAACAACTCGCCGAGCAATTGGGCGTTAGTCAACAAGCTGTTTCCAATCGGCTACGAGAGATGGGAAAGATTCAGAAGACCGGTAGATGGGTACCACATAAGTTGAACGATAGGCAAATGGCAAAAAAAAGCGCAAAAACACGTGTGATATTTTGCTCGCTCGGTACAGAAGGAAGTCGTTTTTGCATCGTATAGTTACAGAGGATGAAAAGTGGATTTATTTTGAGAATCCCAAGCGCGAAAAATCATAGGTAGACCCAGGCGCACCATCCACATCGACCGCAAGACCGAATCGCTTTGGCAAAAACACGATGCTCTGTGTTTGGTGGGACCAGAGGGGCGTGATCTATTATGAACAGTTAAAACCTGGGGAAACGGTTAATACTACACGTTACCAACAACAGTTGACCGATTTGAACCGTTCGCTGCTTGAAAAAAGGCCAGAAACCGAAAGAGGTAACACAAAGTCATTTTGCTTTCATGACAATGCTCCATCACATACGGCAAAATCAGTTCGCGACACGTTGGAAGCACTCAGCTGGGAAGTTCTACCCCATGTGGCTTACTCAGCAGACTTAGCTCCTTCCGATTACCATTTGTTTGCATCGATGGGTCACGCACTTGCTGAGCAGCGCTTTGGTTCGTACGAAGATGTGAAAAAATGGCTCGATGAATGGTTCGCAGCAAAAGGGGAAGATTTTTACTGGCGTGGTATTGCCCACAATATAACGCGATGGAGCATACTTTGAATACCATCTCGAATTTAACATGTTTTTTTTAGAAAATCTTTCATACTTATACATACTGGGCGAGGCTTGGCACTATGGAGCAAGGTACACGTATACCATCTAGAAAATCTTTTCAGTGCTTAATGGAAGTTTGATGGTAGTTGTAGCGTTGAGTATACGAAACGAAAAGTAGTAAACCAGAATGCTACCAATGGGGAAAAAGAAATGGAGATTTTACTTCATGTTGAAGATAATCCCCAGGTCAGCAGCCGTCAACTAGCTAACTTATCTGACACATTCCAATCTACGGCTAATCGCACCACGAGAAAATACAAGTCTCATCCCTTTCATATGGAACTACATCAAGAAGTTCAAGACCATGATTTTGAACGACGAGTAAACTTTTGTAACACCATGAATGGAACAATAGAGGATGATCCAAATTTTTTATTCAAAATAATGTTTTCTGATGAACCTACTTTTCGCAGTAATAACAGCCATAATATGCATTATTATTCAATTTGGGTCCGGGCAGTTCAAAACCAAAACCATTGGTCGCTTAATGTATGGTGTGGAATATTAAATTTTCGAATTATTGGTCCATATTTTTTTCCGCGAATCGCTTAACGGGCCTAGATATCTAAATTTTTTGCAAAACGAATTACCCCAGCTTCTCGAAGAAGTTGATAACTTTGAAAGGGGAAAAATGTTAATTCAACAAGGCGGAGCTCCTGCTCATTACCACACCGGGAAGTTCGGGAATTTTTAAACGACCGTTACCCACAAAAATGGATCGGTAGGGTTGGATTCATTCAGTGGCGCCCTCGATCATGTGACTTAACACCTTTAGACTTGTCTTTGTGGGGCTACATTAAAGATCGTGTTTATGTGAATTCCCCTACAACACCAGTAGATATGGAAAATAGGATACGGGATGCGTGCAGGACAATAACGCCCTTTATGCTAAGGAAACTGAAGGAAAATATAGTAAACATGAGTATTCAAGTAGACAGGCATATTTTTGAACAATTCTTAAGTCGTAATAATTAACCATTAGATAAGTTAAACTATATTAAAATTATTATTAACTATTTGTTTATATTTTCACAATAGCGTAAGTGTATTAAAAATAAGGGTAGAAATTGAAAAATTCAAAATAAATCGAAAACTATTAGAAATAGGTATATGACACACTTAATAAAAGTTGGAGAGTTTTGTAAAATCTATCAGAAAAAATAATAATATACAGGTTGTGCCATTTAAAAAATTGAGATTCTTCAATTTAAATAGTCGAAATGTATAAATTTATTTTGAACACCCTGTAGCATCTAACTCAAATTTCTTTACATATATTTTTTTTCATCTCTATAGAACGCTTGTACCAATTATGAGTATTCCACCTTCAGAAACAATGGCGCTACTAGCAATTTTTTACAAAACTGATAACTCGTACTTTTTAAAAAAATTGAAATATTAGAAAAACAGCTAGGTTTAGGTATATAACATTATTAATAAAAAGTTATAACATTTTACGGAGAATTTAAAAATGAATTAGAGTATAGGATGTTCCATTTAAAAAAAAAAACATATGTTATATCGGCTACACTTTGTTGAAGTACCCTGTATACTCAAAAATAATTTTAAACTGCCTTAACATTCCCTAAAACTACTGTATTTAACGTTTTTTTCGTCATTCCCGAAACAAATGAGATAATGAACTTTACTCTATTGTTGACTCACCCTGTACTGTCACAAAGTAATGGACCAATCAATCAATTCTTTAATTTTTTGTAATTCTTATATTTTCCGAGAAAAAGTGGTTTTTGGGGTAGTTTTTATTTTTTTTTACAACCTCTTCCATTCAATGTCTAACTTTTGACTATTGATACTTAATCCTCCTAATGAAACTAATTTTTGATAAAAAATTCAGGCATCAACTATGAATGAGCATTTAAACTTCTTATTCACCAGACTAATATTTATTCCTATAACAATGGGTATATTAATAGATCTGAAAGGCAGTATCTCTGTGTAAAGCAGAGCGCAAAGAAAAACAACACGACACTTGTGGCCATTAAATCTTTATTACATATTTAACAATAAACCGATTCACGGTCCTAACAAAGCGAAATACTCTTGTTATGACAAGACCTAATGAACTCTTGGATTCCGTCATGACATTCCTAAATTCCACTAATTCTAAAATTTATGTGACAGTTGCTAAGCCATATTACCACCGATATATTTTATTCTGAAAACATCAAAAAACGTGGAACCGCTTAAAATATGTTTACTTGTCTAGAAATACCATTAATATATTTTTTCTGTTTTTGATTTATATATTCAAAATTGGCCTTTCATTCCCCTCATCAATATTAAGTTGAAAATAGATACTACTTGTTAGACTTTGCGTTTGTTGTAGAACGAACAACGTACTATTTAAAATACTCGTATTATATCAGACGTGTTTTGTTTGATAACATAGGCACACACAAAAAAAATTTTGTCTTGTACTGGATATGCGATAGGTCATTTCCTATGTATTTTTGTCTGCTGAATCCAAATTTGATGTTAGTTTTATCAAATTGGCCCATAAAAGGGGTTAAAATCCAAAAAATTATCAAATTATTGCTAAAAGATTGACCGCAAAATTAGTCTGTTTTTACAACGTCCATAACTTTGAGACAAAAAATAAACTTAACCGCAGCATTGGTATAACAACTAAAGACGAAACGAAAAGAATCGCATTTTTAAAAGTTACCAAAAGTGTTCTTCGTATTTGCTGAACTATCCCAGCAGCTGGGCTAGGTTCAGCAAATACGAGAACACATTTTTAGTCCTTTATCCAGGTAACTAACGGAAAACTATAAGAAATAGATGCTTATACTGCACTCTGTCGGCGACTTACTAAGTCTATTCAAGCAGAGCGGCACAGCACGGCTGGCACTTATTGCAGAAACGCACCTTGCTCGAAGGCATAGATAGCAGCATTGGTATAAGAACTAAAGACGAAACGAAAAGAATCGCATTTTTAGAAGTAGTTGTTATACCAATGCTGCCATCTATGCCTTCGAGCAGTAAGCTCGAGAAAGGTGCGTTTCTGCAATAAGTGCCAGCCGTGCTGTGCCGCTCTGCTTGAATAGACTTAGTAAGTCGCCGACAGAGTGCAGTATAAGTATCTATTTGTTATTGTTTAAATTAAAGCTAATTAAAAATCTAGAACATTCCAGGTTCTTGCTCTTTGCTGATGATTTGAAGTTGTATACGGCGGTTGGATCGATTGAGGTTTGTGTGGGATTGCAGGGTGATTTGGATAGACTTAGTGTCTGGTGTCAGTTAAACGGTACGGTTTTTAAATACTTCTAAATGCTTCTCTATGTCTTTCTCGAGATCGCGCAATCCATTGTTTTTTTTATTACAGCATAAATGGGACTTCCCTCGTGTCCAGTGGTTAATGTTAGGGATCTAGGGGTTAAGTTTGATTCGGCACTGAGTTTTATTTCTCATATAACCGAGGTAATGTCTAGGTCTCTGAGGATGCTTGGGTTCATTAGGCGTTGCTCATCAGAATTTTCGTCCATTACCTCTATAAAAATGCTGTACTGCTTGTTGGTTAAGCCTCTCTTGGAATATTGCTCATGTGTGTGGAACTCACCTTTTGCTTGCCATGCTAGGAGCTTGGAGCTTGCTCAGAGTAAATTTCTACGTCATATTAATTTTAAATTCTTTAACAATGATTCTTTTAGTTATTCAAAACTCACATCTATATTAAACTTGAATGCCTTGTCTAACCGGAGAGTTCAGCGCGATCTTGTAATGATCTTTAAAATTTTAAATTCCGTTGTAAATTGTCCAGAATTTTTATCTCAGATTCATTTGTGTGCACCCTCTAGACATACTAGATCTACGTTGGCCTTCTTCAAACCTTACAAATCAACCTACGGAGCTAATACCTTCATGACAAGATCTATGGGCAATGTAAATAACTGCCCATCACTGGACTTGTTCTCCAGCTCCTTGTCTCCCCTTTTAGGGGGTGACTACCGTTCAGCTATAACTTTTAAAGACATAAAATTAGATTCCTTGGTATTATTTTCATTAATTTTGTGTTTTTTTTCAGCTTGAGACTTATGCTGGATATATAAATAGTAGGATACCCTTCCTATTGCAACCCCCTTTTAAAGGGTGGTTTTTAATTTAATATACGGTATTGGGTTGAAAATATGCAAATACAGTAGAACCCCGATTAACCCAGTCGCGATTATTCGAGCCTCGGATTAACCGAGCCAATCTAAGAACCGGATTATCCGAGGTACGCGCGTCTATGCTGCGTATTAACCGAGCTTCTAAAATATGTATGTACATATTTCCATTTAAAATCGTCGGGGCCTTCGGGGAATCCCCCTGGCCCGTGTGAGGGGTTCCCCTATTTATGTTTTTGGACTTTTTCAGCATGTAAATTTGCGTGAATGCAGGGCGTTATAGCGTTTTTACTACGGAGAAGTACGAATATACTCACATAATTTATTTGGTTGGAGTTCTGGTAGTTAAGTGTAATTAATACGAACTGTTTTGTTTGAATTTTTGTTTGTCGTATTATGATGGAGCAAAACAAGCGTAAAAGAATCGTCGTTCCTATTGAAGAAAAATTAAAAGCCATCAGAAGAATTGAAGCAGGAGAGACAATTAAAGTTGTTGCACGAGATTATGGAGTAGGTGAGATAACAGTTGGAGATTAGAAAAGAAACCGCACAAAAATAGAAGAGTGGTGTATAAATCAAGCCTCCTCGTCCTCAGGAAGAAAATCAATGAAAACTAGCGACTATGAAAAGGTTAACGAAGCTTTATTCACGTGGTTTAACCAACAGAGATCAAAAGGTGTGCCTCTGTCAGGTCCAATTTTACAACAGAAAGCAATAATGATTAGTAGACAATTCTCAGAGATAGATCACTTTACCGCCAGTTCTGGATGGCTTGACCGCTGGAAAAAACGGTACGGTGTACGACAACTGACTGTATGTGGTGAAAAACTACACAGTTATCAATTGAGAAGTTTAAGCAGAACTTTAAAAAGCAAATCGAAGATTGTGGATACACATGTGATCAAATTTACAACTGTGACGAAACTGATCTGAATTATAAAATGCTTCCACCAAAAACAAAAACATTGGCATCTTGACAGGAAAAATCTGCTCCTGGGCACAAACGAAGTAAGGAAAGATTAACTATAATGGTACGTTCCAATGCATCTGGCAAGCACAAAATCCCACTGATGGTGATTGGCAAGTCTTCACGTCCAAGAGCTTTAAAAGACATCTCACCCAAAGCTCTACCAGTCTATTACAAAAGTCAGAAGAGCGCATGGATGGATGCGACCTTATTTACTAACTGGTTTGAAGAAGAGTTCGTGCCATCTGTGACTAAATTTTTGAACAGAAACCGTCTTCCTATTAACGCAATTTTGATAATGGATAATGCCCCCTCTCACCCTGGAGAAGGACTTCATGTGGGCGAAATTGTTGTAAAATTTTTTCCTTCAAATGTAACCAGCATAATGCAACCAATGGATCAAGGCATCCTCGAAAACATTTTAAAAAATTACAGGCGTTTATATCTTGAACATCTGTTAGAGTACACAGAAAAGGAGGATATTATGAATGGGATGAGACAGGTTACACTGAAAAATGTTATTTACTGGGTAAGTCAAGCTCGGGATTCTGTTCGTACTACCACTATTCAAAAATCTTGGTCAAAAGTTATTGATTTTGAGGACTATCATGACAGTGAAGATGTTACTCCATTAAATGAATTAGCTTTGAAATTGAGAAGCCATGAAGAAATGTCCTGTTCAAATTTTGACAGTGAGATAAAAGAAAAAGAAAAAAGTTTTGAATTAATGCAAAAATTAAAAGGTTGCTAAAATGTGACAAGAGAAGATGTTGTTGAATGGATTACAGCAGATGATTTAGAAGAAGAAATGAGTATTGAAGAAATACCGAATGCCTTTCAGGAAACCGAAAAATCAGATGACGATGACGAAGCGGCGGTGGATGAACAGTCTCCCACTAAGGTCTCTCATCAAGAAGGTTTTGCTTCTTTGGAAAAAGCGTTGAGGTATATCGAACAACAACCAGAGGCAACCCCAGCGGATTTGCTTCTTCTTAATAGATGGAGAAACATTGCAGCGAGAAAAAGAAGATGCAACATGAAACAGAAGCGCATAGATACCTATTTCACTGTTTTATAATGTATGTACCTATTTATATGTTAAAAACGTTGATACATCGGTTTAAAGTATTGGTGTTTATTTTTTGAATGAATAAAAAACAAATCCGGATTATCCGAGTTTTCAGTTATCCGAGGAGGGTGCCCCCCCCCCACGTTACCTCGGATAACCGGAGTTCTACTGTACTTGAAATTCTTTACTCTCTTACTCGAAGAGTAATCCCAAAAAGTGTGAATTTTAGCCCGTTTTTGCAACCCTCAAAACTTGGAGACAAAAAAATCCCTCAAAATAGGGAGTAGTTACCCCTAAATAAAAAAAATGAAAAAATATGTCCTAAATTTTTAAAAACCTTTTACGCTAAATTTGCTTTTTTGTCTCAAAGTTATGGAAGTTGCAGAAACTAATATCAAATTTGGATTCAGCTGACAAAAATACATAGGAAATGATATGTCGCATGTCCGATACAAGACAAATTTTTTGTTTGTGTGCCTGTGTTATCAAACAATTTATTAATTATTTGATTAACATAAAGGTGTTTCCCTTAAAGGACTGACGGATAATTTGGATCTCATATGTTAGAATAGCTGCGGCAGTGATGTAGCCAGGTTCAAGAGGTGGGGGCACATGGCTACAAAGGGCTTTTCTTTCAGGAAAAAAGAGAATAATTAGGGCGATGCTTCTCATAGAGGAATGTGACGTTAATCGATAAACAAGGGAGGGCGTAAAACAACAAGCAAGACCATTGTACTCGAACTCTAAAAAATTTAAAGCCGACAATCGGGAGGGGTGGGGAAGTTTTTCGTAAAAAGGACCCTTTTCTATAGTGAAACGATACAAATTTATATTCAATTTAAAAATCGATAATCGGAGATAAACATTTATCACAAAAACAACCTCTAATCTGAGCTAGATTCTAAAACTTACATTTAAAATAAAAATCGATGTTTGAGGGGTGAATATTTTTTACTAAAAAAGGACCCTTACCTATAATGGAACTGTAAAACTTACACCCAATTTACAAGTCGATATCCGGTGGATGAACAGTTGTTACGAAAAAAGAACCTCCCTAAAAAAGCTTGGTACTAAGGAGTGTATTTTCTACATTAATAGGGGTGGTAACGAAATACGATCCCGCTGTCCCCCCTTGGCTACTCCACGGCGCTGTGGGTATGACAGGTCTGCTAGACATTGAGTTGTTCGGTTCAATATGCGAGGTTTGCTTTACCAATAGATGGGTAAAGTAAATGCCAACTTTGTTCTATTATTAGAACAAATACTGGGTTTTTTTAGTTCTTTGATAACCCCTTTAACTGCTAAAGCATATTTTTAAGAAAAATGATCATGGTTAATGCGAATCATTAATTTGAAAGAAGTATATTACTTTTCTTTTTATCGTGCCTTACTCCCTGCCCATACATTTGTTCTTTATACATTTTATGCTTTTCTGTTTTCTGTTTACTTGTGTATCTATGGATCTTACGTTTACTTTTTTGTGATTTTTGTAAAGGGCAAGATTATAATCTAAATCTTAGCTCATATATATATATATATATATATATATATATATATATATATATATATATATATATATATATATATATATATATAGATATACAGTCCCTGGCCAAATTATTAGATGCACTGTATTTTTTTTAGTAATTTTATGTTTCTTAAGAGTTTTTATGCAATAATGGTATATTTAAACTACAATATTATTGATTTTTATTTAAAAGAATTGTTGTAGACCACATATTTGTATTTATTTTTAACATATGGCAACACTGTGTTGACAAAGTGATACATGAACGTAAATAAGTACAAACCTGTATCAGTCGCGATCGGAATCGAGTCAGGTACGGACGTGTTTCTGTGGCTTTATGGACTGTGATTGTTTGTTTAACAGTTTTATACTACTCAGTTATTAGTTTATTTTGTATGCAGTGTTTTAAAAAAGTAATTGGACTATTTTCATTATGGGTAGAAAAGGCGATCTTTCACCACGTAAAAAAGCTGAAGTGAAGGCCCTTGTGATTGCGAAAACATTTACAAACCGAGAAATATCACGAAGATTGCAGGTTTCTGAAGCTAGTGTACGACGCATAAAAAAGAAAATTGAGTCAGGGAAGGAATTAAGCCCGGAAAGAAAGAAAAGATGCGGTAGAAAACCAATTTTCACTCCACGGTCAGAGAGATGTTTGAAGAAAATTTGTGTAGAAAACAGATTTGCTACCACAAAGGTAATAAAATCACAACTCCAGGATGCTAGCGTAAATGCTTCTGAGCGCACTGTTCGAAGAAAATTGAAAGAATTAGATTTTAAGGCCTGTCGCCCCGCCAGGAAGCCCAAGTTAACAGCTGCAATGAAAGCAAAGTGCCTGAAGTGGGCCAAACAATGGCAAGACAAAGATGTGGACTTCTGGAGATCGGTAAGATACAGCCATTTAATCAATAATTGATACATTATTATCATTTTCAGTTAAATAAAGCAAATAAACATGGAAGTTTATATATTTTTCCTATTTTTGACAGGTCTGCTTCAGTGACGAAAGCACATTTGAAATTTTGCAGAATAAAGCTCAGTATGTGCGTCGTCGTCATGGAGAAAAGTTTCATCCTGATTGTGTCGTCCCGACGGTTAAACATCCCACCAAAGTGATGATTTGGTCAGTCATCAGCGGCAAGGGCACTGGACGTCTGTACGTCGTCAAAGGAATAATGAGGCAAGATCAGTACAAAGAAGTATTACAAAATCGGTTTATTCCGCAGCTCAGAGAATGGTTTCCAAATGGCGAACCATTCACTTTCATGCAAGATGGAGCTCCCTGCCACACTGCTCGGTCTGTTAAAGCTTTTTTGGCAGAAAAAAATATCCCTCTGTTGGATTGGCCCTGATATGAACCCCATTGAAAATGTGTGGGAGCTGATGAAAAGAGAAGTGGCTAAAGATGTGATTACCAACAAAACCCAGCTCCTAGAAAAGATTATTCATGTGTGTGGAATCATCATCCTCAAATGCAGGAGACAGTACAATCTTGCATTGATAGCATGCCGCGCAGAATTAAAGCTTTGATAGCGGCTAAAGGTGGCTCAACTAAATATTGACTTTTACTAACATTAATTTCACTTTTCTTTAAAACTTAATAAACTTATGCTTTTCTAAATTAATGCTGTTTTATTTATGTCAAATAAATAAGTAATTGATTGGATAATATAAAAATAAAAAACAAATCAATTTAAAATAATAAAACGGTACAATATCACTCGGTAATTAATATTTTACAGTGCGTCTAATAATTTGGCCAGGGACTGTATATATATATATATATATATATATATATATATATATATATATATATGTATATATATATATATATATATATATATATATATATATATATATAATATATATATATATATATATATATATATATATATATATATATATATATATATATATATATATATATATATATATATATATATATATATATATATATATATATATATATATATATATATATCTATTAAATGTTCATATCTTTTATTAGTTCAGATTAGTATTATATTCTTTAAAAAATTACGTTCCGAAATTTCTGGATTTTTTCACGTTTCAGTGTCCCTGGATCACGCGACATATAGTTTACATTTCTTGTCAGTTTGTCTATCTGTTTACCTAACGATAGGTCTATGTGTGCTTATAAATAATATAGCTCTCGTACAAAATGAGAATAAATTAATTGTAAGCATAATTATATTATTTACGATCAAATACAAACGTTTAAAGGGGTGGACGGACGGGTTAGAGAGGTTGTTCGTTTTAAATTTCTGTTCTTATTTCAGTAAACAATGTTTAAAAGTATTTTTTGTCGTCCATTTAAAATTTCTAAAGTCCGTTTGTTTGGAGCTGATGGCACACAACATGAGTTATAAATAGAGACCGGATTATATGCAACTTAAAAATCTTGAAATATGCATGCGAATATGCATGAAAAGGGTCAAAATACGCAATATTAAATAATAATAAAAGTAGTAATTTTTAGCTTTTATTTCAAAATCAGCATAAAATTAACAATTTATCGACGATGTTTAAATTTATTTAACAATTATTAACATTTTTTAAAATTATTTAACATTCGTATTCTTGTACACGTAAACAATAATGTATTGTTCTAAATGTTGGGTAGTAAGATTGTGTCTTCGATCACTTAAAATATTTTTATAAGTGGAAAAAGATCGTTCCACATCCACTGAGGTAACTGGGCAGTATTTGAATTTGGGTGCTATGTTAGCACTTATTGTTTCTGGCAAAAGTTCACCCGTCCCATTAATGAAACTATCAATTTGACACAAAGGTTCAAAGCCTGGGTTATTGCACAAAATGTTTTCAAACTTTTCTTTAACTCTACGCGGGAATACATTTGGCAATGTGGAGTTTGTTTGACGGATTTTATTCATTAATTGAATTGGTTCAGTCAACGCCAAACCTCGAGTTTCAAGCTTTTTAATACCCGCAGGTATGTGGGAAAAGTGAGTGCTAATCAAAGCTATATTTTTTTTTAATATCAGAATCGTTAAATGCTTCCTTGGATTGACGAACTTCCATAACCTCTGCACTATCGAAGTCATTTACTACACTTTGATGGCCTCGAAATGTTCATTGTAAAATAGTACAGCTTCAATCCTTGTTCCCCATCGAGTTACTAATGGTTCGGGAGGTAAAGGCACATTTGGCAGTTTTTCTTTATAGGCGTTATTGCGAGCAGGCGCCTTAAGAAACACTTCCTTTGCTGATGAAATCAGTTTATTTACATTTCCAAACGTGGATCGTACTTCTTCAGCGAGTCGATGGACTCCATGAGCAAAGCACGTCACATGAATTAAATTTGGATAAATTACTTGGAGGACTTTGGCTGCCTTGATCATATAGGGAGCAGCATCTGAGCGAAATATAAACACTCTTTCATCTGCAGAAGATTCAGAAATATTTTTTTAATACCCTCATTCACAAATCTAGCGATCGTAGAATGATTTGTCTTGTCAAGTTCTTTGCCGGCCACCAAATAGGCAGACGAAGGCTCTAATCTTAATGCACCCAGGCAATATAGCGACCACAACTGTCGGTAGTTTCATCAGCTGAAATCCAAATAATGTCATCCTTAAGTTCATTACGTATTTCTTCCAGAACATGTTGGTAAATTGTTGGTATGTAATTTTTACGCAGTGTTGATTCGTGTGGTATTTTTTGATTCAAGCAATATTTTCGCAGAAAATCTTTGAATGTAGGATTTGTAAATTTGTGGAGAGGAGTATTACTTGCAAGCAATGCTTCACATAAATCCATGCTAAAGTGTTTGTTTTTGTTTGCCTGTAGAAGTGGAATGACTTCTACTTGCTGCTGTTATCAGTTGTTGTCGTGGGCCTTTTTTTTGCAATCCTGAGATATGAAGACTTGTCTTGACATGCTGGTCAATTTGAAACTTTTTTGTGCACGAAACATATTTCTCGCAAACTCGACAATATAAAACATTTCCGTCGTATGTAAATGTTCCAGGATAATCAGCTACCCACGAAGAGACACTTTTTTTGCGAGTGGCATGGTACACGTTAAACTTTAATACAACACGTTAAAAAATGTTAAAACTGATATTTTGTTTTAAAATAAAAATTCGTCTTCGAGAAAATTGTTTATTTGATCCACGCTCAAACAAATATTCTTAGAAACTAACTACTTTTCACTTAATATCCCGACCAAGAAACAAGGGAATAAAATACCGTCGTAATTTTGGGTATTCCCTTGGAACTATAACCTAATCGATGTTTAGACTATTTCAGGTAATGTTCCGGCGATAAGATCGGTTCCAGACGGCGACATTAACAATACCCTGAGCAATTCAATTGCTTAGTAATACCGAAAAATATTGTAAATATAGTTAAAATATGTATCATTACTAGATTTTGGGTAAAATATGCAATAGTCGGTGAGAATGGTCTAAATATGCAAATGCATATGAAAATATGCAAATGCATATAATCCGGTCTCTGGTTATAAACATTAAAATGTCATAAACCATAAGCGTACCAAATTTCTCTACCAATTATTTGCATTTTTAGTTTTAATCACCTTTATTTTCTATCTCTATACAACAGTGCGACCTTTTTCTAAAAAAATCTTTTTTTACATGCCTTCTAAACTTTACAATAAGCTATATAAATCAACGCTTTTCAAAGTTTATTTTAATGAGTAAATGATGAAACTAAAAATCTTATTTGTATAATAAAGGTCTAAACCAGTACAATTAACAATTCTTAAGAACTAGAAATCTACAGTGTTATAAAGCTTAATGATAATAGGTACAATAAAATTATTTGGGATTTTAGCAGTTATTGGAATATAATTAACCAAAGTACTTATCGGTAGATAGGTGCCCAAGTACATACATAATTATGCAATAAAAATATTCTGTGTAAGTATAAAAATACAGCAAAAACCTGTAATATGCTTAGTTTAAATCAGAACAGCGATGGCTTCAACTTTTAATTTTGCCCGGTCAAACCTCGCGGAGTCTATAAATCTGTATTTTCCCTGCGAGAAAAACAATGATACTTAACGTCCACGATGCCCTAGTGCATCAACAGCCAACAAGCCAAGTCCGTGAAATTGTGGAAACCTGTGCCAACATGACGGGGAGTTGGATCAGCAACTAATTATAGATTTCTAAAAGAAAGAAAATGCGGTCCTTGCAACGAACCTCAAAATCACAAAGGGAAGGAGCCCTTAGAAGTCGATGAAGACTTTAAAAACGCAATAAGAAGAATAGTACACCATTTTTTTTATTAAGAAAGAAATACCTACACTACATAAAGTTTTGCAAGAAATCAGAGAAGACCAGGACTTACCAGATTAAAAAAAATGGAAATTATGGAAAATCCTTTAAACCTGAATTTTCGTTGGGAAAAACATAACAGAAAATCTGTTCTTATCGATAAAACAGAAATAATTTGTTGGAGAAAAGAATCTCTACGAACAATCAGAAAATTTCGAGCTGAAGAAAGAAATATTTTTTATTTAGATGAGACTTGAGAGAATGAGCGATACCCAGTGAAAAAATTCTGGATTGACAAAAACATTAAAAGTGCCAAACAAGCTAGGCTAATTATAGTACATATCGGTAGTGAAAACGAATTTCTCGAGGGTATCTTGTTGGAATTCGAATCAAAATCAACTAAAGATTACCATGAGCAAATGACGGCCGATGTTTTTGAGGAGTACTTCCAACAAATGATTGAATGTATACCAGCAGAATCAGTTATAGTATTAGACAAAACCCTATATCATTCTCGATTATTAGAACGGCTCCCGACCAATTCATGGAAAAAAGCGAATATTCTTCAATGGATAAGAGACAAAAATTTCCAACATAAAGATTGTATGTTACATTGCGAAACAAAATTTAGTTCAAGAAATATCGAGACGATGAGATGGCAAAGGAACGGAATAACACAGTGTTTAGATTACCTCCATATCATTGCGAATTGAAACCCATAGAGCTAATTTGGGCACAAACGAAAGGTTTCGTTGCAAGGGAAAACACCACGTTCAAACTTCAAGACGTAAGGCAATTATTGTTATATAAAAAGAAAATAAAATGTGGAAACTTGACGAATACATTGAAGAAACTGTCGAAATAGAACCCTTAATTACCACTTTAAGGGAAGTCGAGTTTTCAGGTTTTGAAGATGATGATTGTTTTTGATTGTAATTAAAGTACTTATATATCGTGAATCGTGAATTTGTATATATACGTAGATCTATAGATTAAAAAAATTTTGGTAATAAATCCTATATTTCTATAACTTTATTTTTAAGATAATTTTATTTATTAAACACTAAAAGCAGGTTACACTCGGACGGCTATGCTACCGATCAACCCTCATTTACAGTTTATGACTCTATTGTATAACAGAGGTTTTCTGCCTAAAATAGGGTGAACCTTAAAAATAATTCAAAACACGTAGCTAAATCCAGTAAAATGCATAAGAAATCTCTTTTTTTTGGGCGCACCCCAACATTCATTTGCATTTACAATGAGATAATTCTGCTGTCAACTCCATACATACATTATAAAGAACTATATTTTGCATTTGAAAGTAATTATGCGATAATTTGATCGCAAATATAATATACGTTTTATTTGGTTCTTTAGGACAGTCAAATACATAAATTTTCAAAATATATTTGTGTGTGTTTTTATAGATCTTGCTGTTAAAATGTCCCCATTTTTTCGCATGATGCCTATCAAAATTAAAATCATAATATAATATTCAAAACAATAGAGTTTTAGCAGTTATTGCAGGTAAAATGTTAGCAAAGTTTAATTAACTAACGCTAATAGACAAAAACTCTTGAGACATTCCGAGATATTAAATTTTGTTGAGGGAACGGGTTTAATGTGATAAATAGCCCCAAGGCACGCAGATCTATCATAATATAATTAGGCCATAAGGACTAGTCAGAAAATATTCCCGAAATAATCACCGACGAAATAAAAAGAGCACTGAATGAAATGAAGAACGGCAAATTCTCTGAAGACGACTATATCATGGTGGAAGCTTTAAATCAAGCAAATATACAAACTTTTCATGAAAATATTGGCAAACTGTTTAATACTGAAACTAGAGTTTTACCAGACACGTAAGCAGGCTGGATTCAGGGCAGGTTATGGGACTAATGATTGTTTCCTCAATGTATCAACTATAACAAACCAATGATTATTACATTTGTAGATTACGAGAAAGCGTTTGATTCAGTCATTTATAACAGACTTTTTGAAGCACTTACTAAATGCCGTGTAGATTTAAGATATACAAACATATGTAATGAAAGACTGATATTGTCAAATTTCCACTTTATTTAGTTTCACTGAAACTGTATGACGCGTTTCGCTATACTATAGCTTCTTCTGATACAAAATGATGTTTGAATATTAGTGTTTTTACATTTATACAGATACCCTAAGGTAGATGGGTAATAAAATTAATACTATATGCTAATGAATATTGCTGGGAAATCCATTCTGAATATTAATTGTATAAATTGAGTAAGGGGGAGTTACCATGGGTCAGACAGGTATCTTTTTGTTCATTTAAGATGATGTCGGAATTTTTAATTCTATTTATTTCTAAATTTTCTGATAGGTTTAATTTTACGCCTTTGTTTTGTATGTGTAGAATTTTAAATTTATCGTCAAAAAAATGATTTGATTCTGTTAAATGATTACTGTACGCTGAGTCAGTTTTGTTTCTTAAATAGCTTCTTTTACGTTCTAAAATCCGAGTTTCGAATGAGCGACCTTGTCTGACCTATGCAAATTTTATGGACAAGAACCACAATTCAACTGATACACTTTTTTGATCTATTTTGTTTTCCCTTTGCGTTTTTAATGAATTTTCCTAACGAGTTGTTTGTTCTAAAAGCTATGTTGATATTATATTTGTTTAAGTGGTTTTTAATTTTCTCTGACGTGTTACCAAAATAGGTTAGAAACATTATATTTTTTCCCTGTGTTTTCTTTCTTAGGGAACATTATAATTTTTGGTAACACGTCAGGAGAATATTCGTTGTTAACAGTAATTTGTTTTATTAGATTTAATTCTTTATTAAAATTATCTACAGATAAGGGGACACTTACAAGTCTATGTAACATACTGTGGTAAGCTGCCAATTTGTGTTGTAGGGGATGAGCTGATTTTGTGTTTATTGTAGTATCTGTATGTGAGGGTTTGTGAAAAATAGAGAATTTGTGTTTGTTGTAATGTCTAATTATCGTTAAGTCAAGAAAATTAATTTTATTCTCGACTTCTAGTTCCATAGTGAATTTAATATTTTTAAGTATTGAGTTTATATAGTTAAAAACATTGTCAAGTTGACGCTCTGTACCATTAAAACAAGCAAAGATGTCGTCTACATATCGGTACCAGTACAAAAATGATTTGCTTGTCGATGTATTTGTTTTTCTAGGTTATCCATGCATATTTCTGCGACAATAAACCAGACATTACAACAAACATAAATTTTCTATTTTTCACAAACCCTTACATACAGATACTACAATAAACATAAAATCAGCTCATCCCCTACTACAACAAAAATTGGCAGCTTACCACAGTATGTTACATAGACTTGTAAGTGTCCCCTTATCTGTAGATAATTTTAATAAAGAATTAAATCTAATAATAGACTGTTAATAGACACCATAGACTCAATTCTAAACAAAAAAATTAAAAAATAAAGCTATTTCTTTAGTATACCCCAAGAAAAAAACACAGGAAAAAATATAATGTTCTAACCTATTTTGGTAACACGTCAGAGAAAATTAAAAACTACTTAAACAAATATAATATCAACATAGCTTTTAGAACAAACAACTCGTTAGGAAAATTCATTAAAAACGCAAAGGGCAAACAAAATAGATCGAAAAAATCTGGAGTGTATCAGTTGAATTGTGGTTCTTGTCATAAAAGTTACATAGGTCAGACAGGTAGCTCATTCGAAACTAGGATTTTAGAACATAAACGAAGCTATTTAAGAAACAACACTGACTCAGCCTACAGTAATCATTTAACAGAATCAAATCATCTTTTTGACCATAAATTTAAAATTCTACACATACAAAACAAAGGCGTAAATTTAAACCTATTAGAAAATTTAGAAATAAATAGAATTAAAAATTCCGACATCATCTAAACGAACAAAAAGATACCTGTCTGGCCCATGGTAACTCCCCCTTACTCAATTTATACAATTAATCTTAAGAATGGATTTCCCAGCAATATTCATTAGCATATAGTATTAATTTTATTACTTATCTACCTTAGGGTATTTGTATAAATGTAACAACACTAATATTCAAATATCATTTTGTATCAGAAGAAGCTATAGTATAGCGAAACGCGTCATACAGTTTCAGTGAAACTAAATAAAGTGGAAATTTGACAATATCAGTCTTTCATTACATTCGTTATGAATTTCCATCAAGTAACAGCCACAACAATTCAAAACATACAAACATCCTAAAATATCTTTACAACCACGTCACAGCATCGGTGAAGTTTTACAGGGAATCAGAAAGATTTGGAATAGAGAGAAGTGTAAGACAAGGGGATATTATCTCCCCTAGACTTTTTATAACCTCTTTAGAATACAGGTTCAAGAAGTTGGACTAGACTGCAATAGGTATTAACAGCAATGGGATCTTACTTATTCAATACGACATCTCGCGGCTTTTTCAGGTAATTAAAGTTGAGGTGCATTTTTAAATTTGTCATAAGCGTCTGTGTAAATTAATATTACAAATTTTCTTGAATAAAATTTTTGCTTTTCGTGAAAATCCAAAAAAAAAAAGATTTTTATACTGTGTTTATAATTGTGAAAGTCGCCTGCAAAAGGATTTAAATGTAGTTTTTCATGCATTTCCAAAAACGAATGAGGATAAATATTACTAATGTCTTTGGGCAAGTGGAAAAAGTTGACAGACTGAAAGTGTGGAAAAAAGTTCTCCGAATTGAACGAAAAATTCCAATTGATGCTAAAGTTAGTTCTAAACATTTTAAAAAAGAAGATTATATTCTTCCAGGTAAGTAAAATTATTTATTCTTAAACACCCATTTGTTTTTTTTTTTGTAAATTGTGTACGTATGTCAATCAAAAATTCCTTATTAGATAACATTTTTTAAATTTTATTTTGATAAAATACTGTCTCAATTATTTTGTATTCATTCGAAGTCATAAATGGTTAATAAATATTAACCTCTGAAGTGAATTGGCATTTGATTTGAAACTAAAATTTTTCCGGTTCGAATGTTCCCAATACCCTTGACGTTTCACTTTTCAGGTACATTTGGTATCAGTGCAGGTTAAAACACTTAGCTCGTAACTGCAATCATTGCAAAAAATTAATTTTCATACAAAAATTGAAATGTAAATATTGGACATTTGTAGGTTAGAATCAAACCGGTAACAACACAAAAAAGTTGCTAGGATATGTTTGCATTTTTTATCTTCACCGGCTTTAGAAGAACGTTTCATACAAAAAATTTCCCCTGGTCTACTATTCAATGTGCAATTTATCTTACATACTAATGTTTGCAATTGGGCCGTGGATATACAGTCAGTCCAAAAAGTCAACGAGGAGTAGAAGTTACATCATTGTTATAAAAATATAAACAAAATTAGTGTCAAAAAAGTGTCCATACACTCAAGAACTGCATTGAAAAGAATACGTTATAATCAGCCGCATTTTATCAAGCTATCTATTGCTCGCTAAACTGAAAACAAATGAATAATTTTCGGCCATACTTTATAATCTGTCCCTTGTTGCTAGTAATTTTGCAGTGGGTTTTCAAAATAGTATTAAAAAACAGCGAGAGAAATTGTGAAATTCCATTTCAAGTTCGAAAGATTATAATTGATTGATTTGTGGAAAGATGGAAAATCGTACAGAGATATAGGAAAAATTGTTAAAAAGTAGCATGCTATTGTTCAGTACATTGTAAACCACTATAAATTACCGGTTCTTATAAAATTCGACCACACTCCGGCCGTCCCAAGAAACTGATTCTACGAGAAGAGGCCAGTATTAGACAAATAGCTATAGATCCCAAGAAAAGTGCATCAAAATTAAAAGAAGAAGTACGGGAACCTTTTTCAAAAAATGTTTGTTCACAAACAGTGAGAAATTGTTTACACAGGGCAGGCTATAAGGGGTGTGCAGCCAGGAAGAAGCCGTTAATTTCGGAAGCTAATCGCAAAAAGCGGGAATAAGTAACTAAACCTCCTGAATTTTGGGAATCCGTAACCTTTGGTGATGATACTAAAATTAACCTTTTTGGATTTGATGACAGAACCAAAGTTCATGTTTATCTGAACATTTTGAGAGACAGTTTAAGAGATAGTATCGAAAAATTAGCACTCGATAAAAGATACATTTTCCGTCAGGACAATGATCCGAAACATACCGCAAACTTGGAGCGAGAATGGATGATCCATAATGTGCGACAGCAGCTTCATACACATCCACAATCACCCGATGTTAACCCCATCGAGCATTTTTTGAGGAAGTTAAACCGCGCGTTCGCACATAATGTTTCAAATAGAGAAGAATTAAAAAACAGAATATTGAACGAATGGGAGAACATTCCAACAGAAGTTACTAGAAAGCTGGTTGCAAGCATGACAAAAAGTTTACAGAACATTATCAAGGCCAACGGCGCGGCGCACAGTGGGGAAAAACGAAAAATCGTGTTTCAAAATTGTCTAGAGCCTTCAATTTTGGTTCGATTTGGACGATTTTTTTTTAAAATTGAAGCTTATAAAATTCCGAACAAAGTTGTCGGAGCCGATTTTTCAATTAAACTTTTGTTTCAAAATGGCGGACGTTGGTTTCTGATTATATAGCGACTGAGACAGAGAAAACGCTTACAGTTTCAAACCAAGTTGTGCTAAAATGCGTGTATGTATGTTTTTTTATGTCGTAGATAATATATCTAATATCACAGTTACAAGATTAATAATAATGAACCCAAAATGGCTGCCATGAACAATAAAAGTATTATAAATATGAATAAACGTACCATTATTATTTTATATCCATAACATTTGCATAAATAATTTCTTTAGGGTTGTTAATTATAAATATGTTTCAACAATTGACTTAAAATGGCAAATCAAATATGGCGGATGCCAAAATTGAATCGAGCAAGAAAGTTTTTTCTGTGGCATTTAGACTGTGGCAGTCAGATCATTCAAGTTATTCAAGTTTAGTTGCAGCCACTTTTTTGCTACAACAGCAATACGTTTATTCATATTTATAATACTTTTATTGTTCATGGCAGCCATTTTGGGTTCATTATTATTAATCTTGTAACTGTGATATTAGATATATTATCTGCGATATAAAAAAACATACATACACGCATTTTAGCACAACTTGGTTTGAAACTGTAAGTGTTTTCTGTGTCTCAGTCGCTATATAATCAGAAACCGCCATTTTGAAGACGTCCGCCATTTTGAAACAAAAGTTTAATTGCAAAATCGGCTCCGACAGCTTTGTTCGGAATTTAATAAGCTTCAATTTAAAAAAAAAAAAAAAATCGTCCAAATCGAACGAAAATTGAAGGCTCTAGACAATTTTGAAACACGATTTTTCGTTTTTTCCCCACTGTGTGGCGGTCCAACTAAATGTTTGTTTAAACCAAGTTGTTAGTTTCCGTTAAACTCCGTTTAAACTATTATTGGTAATTGTTAAGTGTATGGAGACTTTTTTGACATTAATTTGTTTACATTTTTATAACAATTATACATTTATAGTTTTAGAATCAAACCGGTAACAATGTAACTTCTAAATAAAATGTTCCGTAGTTGTTTTAATACTAATCTTCGTTGGTTAAGTTTCAAATATTAATTTAAACATGTTTTCTCATTTTCCATTCTCATTCCATTTCTCACAGTTCCAATTAATTCGTTAAACATAACAGAAAAATAATAGAGAAAGCAGGTGGTGTATGGAGACTTTTTGGACTGACTGTACATGCAGCTTGAATTTTCGTTATGTTGGGCGCGACGGTTTTGTCATCGATTATTCCACACCCAAAGAAAAGATTTGATTTTAAAAGTTTCAAGGGCGAAAATTGTTTAGGCAGGATTGGTACCGGCCCATTTGCAAATATTGCCAATTGTTAATAATATTTTGGAAAAATAGTGTCACACTTACTATGCTTCACACGTTACAAATTTAAATCTGCCCCCATATTTTGGCCATTTTAATAATAATCATAGTAGGCTCCGCCCGCAGGTAAGATCCCAATATATAAATGCTAAACTATCCGAGGTGCGCCGATGATATTGTTCTGATAACAGATTGTGTAGACCATGCCTGTAAAATGATAAATACCCTAAACGCAGTGCCGACGCAACATGTAGAATTGAATATAAACTTCGAAAAGACCCAGTTCATGACAAATTTAGTACTCAGTCATCCCATCTCAAACGATGATAAAGAACTCAAACAAGTCATTACTTATAAATAATTGGGGCACGAAATCAAGATTGGGAGAGATAATTAAACCCATCAATTACACCGAAGAATAAGTCTCTTATGGGCAACATTTGGAAGGTTACGTCATATATTCAAATCAGAAAAACCTTTGATCAGTGTGTACTAACTAAAAAGATCGATAAATAAAATAAGAGTTGCACAAAAAGCCATGGAACGTTCTATCCTAGGCGTATCACTTAGAGATAAAATTCCCAATGCTGTTAAAAGGAGTCGAACAAAAGTTGGGCCTGATAATGAGGCTGAAGTGGATTTGGGAAGGTCATGTAACGAAGACTCGGGGCAATAGATGGATAAAAGGGATGCTGGAGTGGGGACCCCCAGAGGAAGTCTGTAGAGTAGAGGAAGACCCCACAAGATGGTCTGATGATTTGAAATGAGCTGCCGGAAACTGGATTCAAGCAGCTCAAGACCGAGGCAACTGGACAAAGGAGGCCTATGTCCAGCAGTAGACTTTGCAAGCTACGTAGTGATGATGATGATAAGGGCTATAACTATAGAGGTATACAAAACCATACCATGTTGGCCTCGTGGAGGGCGAGTTGGGCTAAATTGGCTGTAATAATTTTAGATATCCCCACAACCAGCTAGATAATAAAGTTGCATTTTTAGCGTAGAATCTCATAAAGATCTTCAGTTATTTCCAATTAATTGCAGGAATGAAAATGTTAAAAGAGATGATAGACGATTACGATACGTTACGACAAACGTGCTATGACTCTTATACTGTGGAACAGTGAAAATCTGGAAAATTGCCAAACGAGAAAATTGGGTGTCCAGATCGATTAAATAGCGGTATGATATTGAATTGCCGAATTAGTTTTAGTAATGTGAAATTAAACGACTTATAGATTTTAATATGTGTGTAATTAGTTTTAGAACAGAAGGCTGTGTTCAATGGTATGTATAGGTTAGACAACTCATCATTTCAGTATTTGAGGAAAATATTTGTAAAATACATTAAACGTTTTATCTGGACTCAAATTATTGCTACGTTGTCAAATCTAAACAAATAAATTTTTTAAGCAGTTGTATAAAGACCTAAAATATGTATTATCATTTTATGAGACCTAACGAAATGGTTGCCTTTTCCGCACTTATTATTATTATTAATGCATATAGGACTTTATATGAAATCTAAGAGTATTTCGAATCTCTGACGTCATAACTCCTTATTTCTTGAGTACAACGGCAACGCTAGCAAGAATAATGTTTTTGTTTTGTGATGTATGCTGACAGTTAGTTGTGTACTGAAGTTTTAGTGGGATTTTTGCGTTATTGGAAGTATATTAAGGTAGTTCACTCGTGACAATCGGAGCCAAAAATATAATCCGATAATAAATACAAAAAGTTTAAAATACTCAATGGCAGAGTAATTTATTTTTATCGGAGACTTGTATTCGATACGTGGAAACTTTCATATGCAGACACGCACTTATAATAAAAATAATTGTGGCAACGCTGCCAATGCGTATACCGAATGCTTTATAGAATGACGTTTATATAGGTTATTTATTAGACTTTATGTATGTTTAGTGTTTAGACCGTATTATTTTTATTTAAAATAAAAAAATATAATTTACATGAAAAAAAGCCTTTTGATTATAATCAATTGCGACATAAAGGCAAATTTGCAAAGGAAAGCTCATCAATAAACCTCCTGGGAAACATGCAAGATCTTATATGGCAAGAAAAGATGAAATAAGAAAACAAAGAGCTAATTTGCCTGCAACGAAAAAACTTAGAAATTTATTGTTTAGAAATAAAAAGGCCACGAGAAAAAATAAAGAAAAACATAAAGGGATACAGTATCAATCAAATTGTGGATTGCAAATGGGCGTTTATCATACTGGTGACATTATTAATCCTCCAGCGTTAACTAATATATTGAATACGGTTTCAATTACATCTGAGGGCTGTGGCTTAGTGTATTTCGATTTAGAAGCATCGGGATTTTCAAGTACAGCTGATATTTTGCAAATAGCGGCGAAATATCGGGATAAAACATTTACTGTTTATATTAGGCCTACGCAAGCGATTAATTACCACGCTTTCAGAGTTACAGGCTGAGAACATATTAATGGCGACCTGTATTTATATGGTAAACGTATCAAAACAATTACTCTAAAGGACGCATTCATTTCATTTCAACAATTTTTAAATTTTTCTACAAAACCTTGCATACTTGTTGCCCATAGTGCACGTTTTGATTCGTCCCATTTAATTAAAGGTATAATTAATTTTGCAATGATCGAGGATTTTAAAAATATTTCTGGTTTTTCGGACATAGTAAATCTTTTTAAAAAACGCTTTCCTGACCGAAAAAAGCTCAGAAATATTATGCTGGGAAAGTTAGCGCATGATTATTGCAAATAGCACCAAACGAAAAATTCCATGAGGAAATATATGACGTTAAAATCCTTGAGAATTTGGCAAATGAGTTTTTGAAGAGAGTAGATTTAATTACAAATTACGTATCGTATATAGAGTGGGTCATGAAAAAACTAATATTGCCATCTTTAATGCCTTTAAAAAGTATTATTTCAGATCTTATGATTAAAAGATTAAATTGCATCTTTTGGAAGATCTAAAAAGTTCTACAGGAATAGTGCAATTATTATCTAGTCGAAAAGACAATGGAAAACCACATGTAATAAAAAATACGCTAGTATTAAATACGAGGCTGGTTTGAAAAGTCCGTGCAAAAATAAAAACTACTTATGTGGTTGGGGTAAACCTTTTTTATTTTTCGATATAGTCTCCTTTTAGGCTTATACACTTCGTCCAACGATGTTCTAGTTTGTTGATCCCTTCCGAATAATAGGATTTGTCCAAGTCTGCAAAATATCCATTAGTGTCTGCAATCACCTCCTCGTTTGAATAAAATCTTTGTCCCGCCAGCCATTTCTTCAAATTGGGGAACAAATAGTAATCTGAGGGAGCCAAGTCTGGAGAATAGGGGGGATGTGAAACGAGTTGGAATCCTATTTCCATTAATTTTTCGACCACAACTGCTGAGGGTGTGTGCTGGTGCGTTGTCGTGATGGAAAAGGACTCTCTTGTGGGCCAATCGCGGGCGTTTTTCTTGCAGCTCGGTTTTCAAACGATCTAATAACGATGAATAATATTCACCTGTAATAGTTTTACCCTTTTCCAGATAGTCGATGAGGATTATCCCTTGCGAATCCCAAAAGACAGTCGCCATGTTTCATCCACAGTGACGAAACGACGCTTAAAGTCCTCCGGATTCTTCTGGAACAGCTGCAAACCATCCTTGCAACACTTCACACGATTCCGTTTTTGGTCAAGCGTGAGCAATCGCGGCACCCATCTTGCGGATAGCTTTCTCATGTCCAAATGTTTATGCAAAATATTATGTACCCGTTCAGTCGATATGCCCACAGCACTAGCAATCTCACGCACCTTAACTCTTCTGTCATCCATCACCATATCATGGATTTGATCAATGATTTCTGGAGTCGTAACCTCCACAGGCCGTCCAGAACGTTCAGCGTCACTTGTGCCCATATGGCCAGTCCGAAAATTTTGAAACCACTTATAAACTGTTCTAATCGAAGGTGCAGTGTCACCATAATGTTTATCAAGCTTCTCTTTAGTCTCCTGAGGCATTTTGCTTTTCATAAAGTAATGTTTAATCACCACACGAAATTCTTTTTCGTCCATTTCTTGAAAATCACTCGACTTCCTTGATTCACACGAATGCCAAACACAAAGAAATAGACCAATATGGCTGAAACTTGGTGTGCGTTCATTCAAGAGATGCTACTAACTAAACATGACCTCGATACGCGCCGATGGTGCCATCTATCGGACTTTGCACGGACTTTTCAAACCAGCCTCGTGTGACGTTAAAATCCTTGAGAATTTGGCAAATGAGTTTTTGAAGAGAGTAGATTTAATACAAATTACGTATCGTATATAGAGTGGGTCATGAAAAAACTAATATTGCCATCTTTAATGCCTTTAAAAAGTGTTATTTCAGAACTTATGATTAAAAGATTAAATTGCATCTTTTGGAAGATCTAAAAAGTTCTTACGATAAACTGGGGTTCTACAGGAATAGTGCAATTATTATCTAGTCGAAAAGACAATGGAAAACCACATGTAATAAAAGATACGCTAGTATTAAATAAAGTAATTAATTACTTTATAAATAGTTTATAGTATTTTATTTATTTATCACTAGTATCATTAATTATTTATTTAGTTTCACGGAGAAGATTTATAAAACCGTTTTTCTTAATATATATTTAATATTGTTATCAATTGATATATAACCGTTGATAAATAAATATAATATTAACTTAAAATATATTGAACCTACAAACATATTTTTGTTTGTTGTTGTGTTAAATACTAAAGAAAAAAATAATAAATATCAAGATACAAATTCAAATTTTTAGTTAATATATTTAATATTTTTATTTGATGATTATAGATAAAGTTGATAAATATATTGTGTTTATTTAATAAATTATTTAACCTACAAATGAATTTATGTTTTAAAGTTAACCATTTAAAATACTGTTTGAATGTTGGCGCTTAAAATATGATGACATATAGAGTTGTCAATTTGTCCTTCACTTCGCGGTTATTCTTTTAAAACAAAAATAACTTTAAAAATTTATATCTTTTTAACAAAGCGATAAAAAAAATTATTTTTATTTTAAAATTTTTCAAATTTTTTTTTTTACTAAATTCGTAAGGAAAGTTCTTAAGATATACACGAAACTGTGTCTTTTTTATACTTCATTGGCCTATTGCATGTTAATTATGTGCACTTTAATTATAAATATCTCGCTTCGCAATTGGTCATTTTTTTTTTTAAATTCAATGAAAAACATTTAGATTAACATCATATTTCAATTTCATGGAATTCTTAAGAAAAGCGGATTTACGAGTGAACTACCTTAAAAGAGATTTTTTTATTTTGAACTGTAAATGTAGAAATAAAATGGTAACGCTGTGCCTTTGGTGTAGAAATGTTTATAGAACTGGTATTGATGTTTGCTGTTATAGGTAAGTTATGTAAACAAAAAACCGTAGTTAGATTTGCGCAAAAAAATGTTTGTTATGGAGGTATAAAATGACTAAAGACTTTATAAAACACAACCAAAATGAGTTTTTAAAAAATTAATATCTAGAATTCGGACACAAACTTGGTTTGTGATGGCGAAAAAAAACTTTCTAACAACGTGAACTCCTATATTATTAGGAAAATTGCAAAACACATTGTCTATTAAGGTTTTGCGTCTAGTAGAACTAGTGTCCTTTATCATTGGATAAGCCAAATGCTATTCAACTAGGTGGGTTTAGAGAGATAAAATATGCCAAAATATTTATGTTAAAATCTCTCACAAAAATTATCTTGGATCCTTCCTGTGCATGTGTGTTTATAATTTTATCTATACAGTGAGTCATACATAGTCTGTCCCAAAAATAAGTCGAGTTATATTTTCTCGCCGACGTGGACGGCTGGAGTGGGGCGATTTGTGGTGAGAAAGGTGGTGGGAGGTCTTGGGAAAGCAACACGACCTGCGTCATTTGTCTACGCGTCACGAATCCACGATGCATGTGAACAGTAAGTTTTAGGTGGAAATCCTCGAAAGGCTTCTGAAAAGAGTGCAAAGAGATTTTTGTTAACTGGAGGCTGCACCACCACAACGCATCGTCCCATACCGCATTCCTCGTGACCGAGTACCTGGCCAAGTACAACGTGGCAACGCTATCTCAGCCGTCCTACAGCCCCTTGACTTTTTTTTTCACTTCCAATTTCATCCCTCAAAACTAGCCCCTTAAGTCAAAATTTAACTTTCCAAACTACACAATTGTAATTAGAGCACCAATTCCTATACTTGTTATAAATTTCAATTTTCTATGGAAGAGAATCAGACAGACACCGAAGTCATTCCATAAGTGTTCCGATTTTCAATATTGGTATGGAATACTAAAAACAGACATAGAATCATGAATTGCAGCTGCATGATGTAAGAATAAATAATTTTCTATTACTATGTTTGGAATGTGGAATTTTTGGCACAATGACACTATTCAGTGTGAATCACCACTACACCAAATATTTTATTTTTGCACTCGACGCGCGTTTCGCTAACCATGTTAGCTTTATCAGGAGCGATGATTGACTAAAACTTAACTACAAATCTACCCTATTTATATTTAGCGTAATCCTTGAATTACTCAGGCGGAACTAATGGCGTAATGGCTTAGATTATCTAATGTTATCAGCTTCAAGAGCATGTTCGGTAATGCTAGACTTTTCTGTTCTACTGTATTCTAAATGTACTTTAAATCGTGTTTTAATTGACCTTTTAGTTTGCCCAACATACTTTTGTCGCAATCATTACAACTAATGCATAAATTCCACTTTTGTCATAATTAGGAATCTTATCTAGATTCCTAAGATATTCCTTAGATTGTCTGATGACTTATAGACTAAGGTGAGGCCTACCTTATTAAATACCTTATTAAGTCTCCTGTTATATTTTTGGATTATATGGTATGGGGACATAGTTGGTCTTATTTTCTTCGCGTGTATTATCACCTTTCATAGCCAATTTATTCATGAGTAGGTTTAAAACCGAAGCCAGTCAAGAATTTGGGTATTTCCCAAGGGTACGGTATAGGTATGTAGATGATGTTTTTCGCGATTTTTGATACAAAGAAAGCAAATATAAATGATTTTATTTCCAAATGAAATAGCCGGTATGATTCCATTAAATTCACTTACGAAATTGAGAACAAAGGACAACTCCTTTTTCTAGATATTTTAATTATTAAAAATAATAATAGGTTAGAATTTGATATCTATCCAAAAACAGAGTAACAGATAGATATATTCCTAATGATTCATTTCATTGCAAACAACACAAATTAGCCGCATTACATTTTTTAGTTCATCGTTTGGTCACTTTTCCTCTGAATAGAGTAAACTTCAATAGTGAATCGTATTAGAAATATAACTAGAGTTAATGGTTATGACGAAGACTTAGTAAATAAGTTAATAAATAGACATAAGTTCAGATTAAATATTCAGAATTCAACCTTTTTTTACACGCGAAGAAAATAAGACCAAGTATGTCTCCATACCAAATAATCCGAACTATAACAGGGGACTCAATAAGGTATTTAATAAGATAGGCTTCACCTTAGTTTATAAGTCATCAGACAATCTGAGGAATATCTTACGAAATTCAAAAAATAAGATTCCTAATTGTGAGAAAAGTGGAATTTATGAAATATATGAAAAGTATGTTGGGCAAACTAAAAAGTCAATTAAAACACGATTTAAAGAACATTTAGCACATTTAAAATACAGTAGAACTAGCATTGCCGAACATGCCCTTGAAGCTGATAATATTGTAACATTAGATAATCTAAGATTAATTAAAAATGTATCTGATGAGAGACAGAGGGCCTATTCCTTATAGTCCCCTCTACTGATTACTTGACCGGAACTGATGGCCTTGCCTATGCCATTAGTTCCGCCTGTGTAATTCAAGGATTAGGCTAAGTATATATATGGTAAATTTGTAGTTTAGCTTTAGTCAACCATCGCCCCTGATGAAGATAAGATGGTTAACGAAACGCGCGCCGAGGGCAAAAAAAAAGTGTTTGGTCTAGTGGTGACATATACTGAGTAGAATTTTCTATTAGTTTTAAAATATAATATCTAAAGCACGTTAAAATAATAAAAATTTACGATAATAGAACTGTTTTCATTTATCTAATGCCTCTTTTAATTTGTTCTATTTCTTAATCATTTAAAAACATTTCTAATAACTTTTGATTTTTTAAATAGTGATGGTTTAAAATTTCTTCTGATTTAATCGCTCTTCGATTATTTTGTTTTCTTTTTCCAATTTAGTTTTTTAAAGAAGTTTTAAAAAAATTTCTTAGTAAGAAACAAGTTTAACAAATTAATGATGTTATTAATTAGTATTTATTAATTCATGGTTATGGTTTCGTGTAATAATGCATCTTTATTATATTTTGAGGTAAATGTGCAGAACAGAATTCTGTTGAAATCTATTTAGATCTCATTATTTATTGATGCTATTCCAGGTTTAATTAATCTAGGTCTTCAGAAATTGTTATGAAATAGTGTCTACAATAGTCAAAGTTGGGAACTGGCAAAGGAACGTATTACTTCTCGGAAAAAGAAAATAACACTGCAGCAACGTCGCAAGGACGATTTAAATTTTTTATGTTATATTTATTGATTGGAAGACCCTCGTTAAAAATTAGGTTATATTTACAAGTTTCAACTAACACTATTTGTAAAATATCCTTTTTGAAAAAAATCTCTCCTGAATATGGAAAAATTCTTTTAATGGACAATCAATTTGCCGACCTCAGATTCTCATTTCTTTTTTAATTTGCATCTGTAAATAATGCTAATACTTCGTCAGGAGATAAGCTGTTTTACTTTTTTTATATTGAATATCATGAGAATCACTATCAGCTTTATTGTAGCTCTCTGAGATACGAGTTTTCTTGACGCAAGCATCTAATAAATCAATCATGGGAATATTACGCAGGACTTTCCTGACTCTTCTTAGTAAAATCACTAACATCCTTAAAATATTTCGCAATGTTAGGACCTGAAGCTGATATATGAAAGTTAAAGAATTTGTTCAACCATTTTGAGTTATTCTTATGAAACCAATTTTCTGAATAATACGATTTTTTCTATTTCTTTATGAAAATCGGTAGGAAAAGACGATTTAATTTGGGTTTTGAGGGACTCTTTGTGCATGAATTGGAATATTATACTCTTTATTCAGATAATCAAGAAAAATACTGCTGTCCTTGGTTTTCGACTTTAAACGATTGGAAGAGAATTGCTCATATTTCACTGAGAAATTCATTGTAAAAATATCTAGTAATAATCATGGACAACTTTATAAAAAAGAAAATAATTATAAATCTCGGAAAAATTTTGTAGGAACTAATTTGAGGATATATATTTTTTTTCAAGGTTACTGGAGAGGTACAAACAATGAAGATGAAATTTGACAGAAATGAAGATGTTCTAATCTCGTGAAATCAGCAAAGAACTGCAGCGAATTTTGTGATATGGGAAATTTCAAAATCTTGGTAAAGATTACAAAATAATATCTTCATTTCATTTCAAACACTTTAATTACTAAATCCGTAAAATGTAAAGAAATAAAGTTCTTCAGTATTGACTGTAGAAAAAAAGTTTATAATTTTTTTTTTTTGAATACCGTTCTTTTATAGTCTAAAACTAAAAACAGCAGTTTTCTTTGTAGATACTTGAATTATCGTAGGCAATACAAACACACCACGCACACGCATACATACACACACGCATACACACACATACACACACAGACGCACAAAGGGATGCTAGCAGACCTACCTACATGTAGTGTATCCTGGGTAACGCCAAAGATGTCTGCAATTTTTGAAAATTCTGGGACAAAAATGATAATCGGTCGGTCGGTAGATTGATTGTCCATTAAAAGAATTGATTTTTGAGTAAAATTTGTCCTAAATATGGAAGGAAAACCATCTATTTGCTAGCTATTTGCGGAAAAACCGTACTTCTATGGAAATAAAAAATTTTCTTAAGTTTTTGAAAAACACGGGGGAAAAATCCAAAATCCAGCCCGACCGATCGATTGGCAATAAAAAAAAAAACTAACATATAAAAAAATATATGTTATGACTAAAACGACATATAGAGTGATTTTCCCGCGAATAACGCCGTTTTTTTTTATAAAAAATTAACACTTCTTCTGAAAATTCCGGAAAATTGTGGCAAAAAAAACTAAAATCTAGTTTGACAGATCGATTGGTCATGAAAAAATGAATAATCTGAAAAGAAAAATCTTTTCAATTACTTCAAAATTAAGACCTATAGGGTAATTTGAGTGGCACAGTGTGGCTTCGTCTCACTGTGCGTCGGCAGAGAAAAACATACAAGTAGATTGAGACTGGAGCAATGTAATTTTTTCAAATGAAGTCTATTATGTCGTGTGGAGCATAAACATATTTTCTATTTTGTTCTAAAATTAAATATTGTTTTTATTTCGTCATAAACATTGCCATAAATGCAAAGGAAATTAACCATATTTATTTTTCTTCGCTTTAACATCCATATCGAATTGTTTAAATAGATTTTTCGTAATAAAAATTTTGATAGTGAGCCAATATCAAAAAATTATGGAGGTACTAAAATTGTTATGGGTAGTAGTATAACACATTTTGTTTTCTTTTTCAACAAAAGTCCAATAATAATGTGTTTTCTTAGCTTTAATAAAAGTGAAAAGTGCGAAAAAAGTAATTTTTGAAAACAAAAATATACAATCTACTTTGATAATTCTTTTAGTTAACGTGTGTGTTTTGTGTGCTGTTTAATATGCATTTTATTGTATGTGGATTTTCTGTTAATATTTGGCGTTTCCCCAGTGTTTTGTAATATTTTTTAGATATTTTTCAGTTAAAGTCCGTTTGTTTACCGTTGATAGCACACAACACTTTTTCTAAAAAATATTTTATTACATGCCTTCTAAACTTTACAATACAATAAGCTATATAAAACAACGCATTTCAAAGTTTATTTTAAAGAGTAAACGATGAAACAAAAAATCTTATTTGTATGATAAAGACCTAAACGAGTAACCATTCTTAAGAATTAGAGATCTACAGTTTAATGATAATAGGTACAATAAAATTATTTGGGATTTTAGCAGTTATTGGAATCGGCGTTAGTAAATTTCACACCAAGACTACCTGCGCCCTTAATACAACAGGTAAATTCCACACTAACCTTATAAGGGTGCTTAAATCTTACAGGTAATTTCCACACCAAGCAAATATAATTATGCTTTATTCATCTAAATAAAATTGGACGGATTTCTTTTAAATCAGTTTTTATTGAAAATTTTAGATATTTGCATAAATATATGTTTTTATTTCATAGTAGAATAATATTGATAAAACATGAAGTTTTTGCTAAATACATTAAATACAATTGGACAAATTTCTTTACATATACTAGATAATGCTACAAACCTATACATATCTATTTATATATATTTACAAAAATAGGAGACACATTTTAAAAAATGGAAACGATTAATATTTCCTAATTGTCTTTGTTCATAAAGATTTTTTAAATGTTTTAATTTTTGATTATTATGATTATTACTTATTTTAGACTCGTCGACACTTTGTATTTTTATATATACGTTAATCTGAAATTCTTTCAGCCTATCGATAAAAGTATACAGAGACGGATGTGTAGAAAAAAAAAGAATTATTTAGATGGAAATGGAAGGACTCACAACAGTTCGTCGTCGATTCTGCCCATATTTCAACTGCAAAATCGGCTCCTTCCTCTACGTTTCTAGTAGATAATCACAAAATTTATTTAAATGTTCATCCTCAGGTTTTATAGAATATAAATCGTATGCAAAACTGTCACTAATTCTTCGGGTGCTAAATAGGATAACCAACGACCAATTTCAGAATTTTTGTCGCAATATTCTTTAGCTAGACCTAGATTCTGTATCTTGCGAAACCAAGATTGGTGTAAATGAAATCTACATCCTAACACTTTAGCATTTTGGCCAAACTTCAGATACTGCCTTATGAATAGATTTTTCGAAGTCAATAGCAATTTTCTCTGGATTGCAATACAGTATATCTGTTGAATAAATCTTACATTTTAATAATGTGAAGAGGTTTTTGTATGTTTCAGCTCTCTTATCACGCAATAAGCAAAATAATAATGGAATGTAATGACCGTTTGCAAAACCATGCACTGTAAATAACAGTGTAAAATATTTAGTGCAGTATGAAAAGGTGCCGTCCATATATATATATATTGGATATTTTACACGACATATTGACATTTGTAGTGAAAGAAAAAACAATACTGCCACTTTCGAGTTCATTGATATAGAGAATTCTCACCCTTGCTAGTTTTGATTTCAAATGTCTCTAAAACACTATGCACCTCCTCGGCACTTCTTGGATTACGTCCTGGCAAAGATTTTCGTCTATGGTTATAAATGTTTTTCTAATATATTCGACATCTTTTTCTGTTACTATTTCAGGCAGCGTATTTTGTAGTTCTTGTCGGATAATTTTAGATGGCCTTTCACTCATATGCTCTCCGGATTTTCTTTTGCAGGAATTACTAATTATTTGCCGATTCAGCTTCTTGGTGTCGGCTTCGTGTGTATGGAGTTCTTCACTTCTGGTAACTAAATTCTCGGGTCCAACGGTGAAGACTTTTGATTTGCAATCTTTTTTTGAACATCTCCAAAATGTTTCTCCACATTTTAGCACCTTTTATCGAAAGTAAGTGCAGTAATTCACACATAACATGTCCTTTTTCCTCGATTACTTTTTATTAACTTTGCTTCCATATTAGCAACACTTTAAAAAATATACACACAACCAAGTAATAATCACAAATTAATAATATCTACTAAACTGATATGTAGAAGGGTTTAATAATGATGTAATTGAACAGGCCGATGCGTACCACCACTCATTTATCAACCCTCATCTCTACCTGAAAGTACTCGGTGTGGAATTTACTTCTGCAATTACAATCCCTTAAATATGTCTAGGTCATAAACGGATTAGTGGTGTGGAAATTATCTGCGCCCATTGGATTATAATTAACTAAAGTACTTATCGGTGGGTAGGTGTCTAAGTACCTAAGTATGCAATAAAAATATTTTGTGTAAGAATAAAAATAAAGCAAAAAACCCATAATATGCTAAGTTCAAATCAGAACAGCGATGGCTTCAACTTTCAGTTTTGCCCCGATCAAACTTCGCGGAGTCTGTAAAAATTATTTATAGATTTCTAAAAGAAAGAAAACGCAGTCCTTGCAACGAACCTCAGAATCACAAAGGAAAGGAGGCCTTAGAGGTCGATGAAGACTTTAAAAACGCAATAAGAAGAAAAGTACACCATTTTTTTTATTAAGACATCCTAGAAGACCAGGACTTACCAGACTTAAAAAAATGGAAATTATGGAAAAACCTTTTTCGTTCGGAAAAACATAATAGAAAATCTGTTGTCATCGATAAAACAGAAATAATTTGTTGGAGAAGAGAATATCTACGAGCAATCAGAAAATTTCGATCCAAAGAAATATTTTTTTTATTTAGATGACTTGGGTTAATGAGGAAGACACAGTGAAAAAATTCTGGATTGACAAAAACATTAAGAGTGCCAAACAAGCTTTTATGGAAGGTTGGTCAACTGGATTACACCCCCTTCAGGAAAAGGTCGCAGGCTAATTATAGCACATATTGGTAGTGAAAACGGATTTCTCGACGGTGTCTTGTTGGAATTCGAATCAAAGTCAACTGAAGATTACTATGAGGAGATGACGGTTGATGTTTTTGAGAAGTATTCCCAACAAATGATTGAATGTATACCAGCAGAATCAGTGATAGTATTAAACAATGCCTCATACCATTCTCGATTATTAGAACGACTCCCGACAAATTCATGGAAAAAAGCGGCCATTCTTCAATAGATAAAAGACAAAAATCTCAAACATAAAGATGGCACGTTAAAAGTGGAACTTCTCAAAATTGCGAAACAAAATAAGGCATAGTTCAAGAAATACTCAGTCGATGAGATAGCAAAGGAACGGAATATCCCAGGGCTTAGATTACCTCCATATCATTGCGAATTGAATCCCATAGAACTAATTGGGTACAAATGAAAGGTTCAAGACGTAAGGCAATTATTACTCGCCGGAATAGAGAGGATCAGAGAGGATAATTGGAAAAATGCCATTCGACATGTTATAGAAGAAGAAAATAAAATGTGGAAACTTGACATGAATACATCGAAGAAACTGTGGAAATAGAACCCTTAATTATCAATTTTAAAAGAAGTGAAGATGGTGATTGTTTTTGATTGTAATTAAAGTACTTATATAAAGTGAATTGTGAATTTGTATATGTACATAGATCTAAAAATTAAAAAATTTTTGGTAATAAATCTTATATTTCTATAACTTTATTTTTAAGATAATTTTACTTATTAAACACTAAAAGCAGGTTACGCTCGGACGGCTATGCTACGGATGAACCCTCATTTACATTTTATGACTTTATTGTATAGCAGAGGTTTTCTACCTAAAATAGGGTGACCCTTTAAAAAAAATTTAAAACAGGTAGCAAAATTCAGTAAAATGCATAAGAAATCTCTTTTTTTGGTTGCACCCCAACATGTACTTGTATCTACAAAGAGAGAATTTTGCTATCAACTCCAAACAAATACACTTTAAATGGAATGTTCTGAACATATGAAATTGAGGATAAATCAAACTTATATAATATGTATGAAATATATATTAAAAGTGTCCTGATTTATTGTGCAGTCATGAAAGATAAAAGAAAAAACCCATGGACACTAGAATAAACAAAAATGAATGTGACGAGTATTGGAAATGTCTGAAGAGGAAGAAATTTGAAATTTCTCCGATGGGGATATTAAAAAAAAAATAATGAAGGCAGTATGGTCGTGCTGTTGTTATTTTGGCTGGTATGGAGGCTTACATCCCTTTTTCGAAGAAATGCTCTTCCAACGGCAAGCCTTGGTTTGACCGAAAATGCAAAGAAGCTGTTGCTTCTAAACATCTTCCATACCGACAATGGCGTGAAAATCCTAACACCATAAATCGTAACATTTTTGTTTCTGCTAGGAACAGATGCAAAGAAATTATCGACGAAACCAAGGAAGCACACAATCAGCGGATTAGAAACAAGCCTCTTGCTTGTCCCAACAATTCTAGGTCTTTATGGTCAGTCGCTAAGGCAGTTAGTCAAAATTTCACCAAATCCACCATACCATCACCCACACGGCCAGATAACACCACCTACTATTCCCATAGTGCAGTCAAGGATGCTCAAATATTGTCTTCAGACAGCGTATCATAAAACGTATTTTGATGAAGCTAGACACCAAAAAGGCTTCTGGCGCTGACGGAATACCTGCCACAGTTCTTAAAAACTGTGCGAGGGAACTTTTCAACCTATCCTACAGAAAAGGAATATTTTTCTTCTTGCTGGAAATGTGCCACAGTTCAGCCAATACCTAAAAAAGGCAAGAAGACCTTGCCAAATAACTACCGACCAATCGCACTGCTTTCAATAATATCGAAAGTCATGGAAAAGGTTATCAATCAGCATCTTCTAAAATATCTTGAACGATTCAACATTATTAGCGATCACCAATATGGCTTTCGTAAAAATAGATCAACAGGGGGATCTTCTGACTTATGTAACACATCTTTGGAACAAACGTAATTGAACACTTTGGAGAATCTCGAGAGGTTGCTATTGACATATCCAAGGCATTCGACCGTATTTGGCACGATCGGCTGTTGGCTAAGCTACGTTCTTATGGAATGTCTGAAAAGTTCTGTTTGTGGCTCTCATCTTTCCTCAGAGAGCGTTCTTTACGAGTGGCAGTCGACGGATTTCTTTCTAACACTTTCACTATCAACGCCGGTGTACCCCAAGGCTCCATACTGTCTCCTAATCTCTTTTTCATTTATATTAACGATCTGCTGGATGGCAGTACGCTTATCTCTTCATTTACTTTGAACACTCGGACATCGGCGACTCAGACGAATATCCGCAGACAGCTGGAAGTCATTCAACTTAACAAAGACTTGGAAGAAATTCTATCTTCGGGTGACAGTGACCAAATGGAATTTATCGCCACAAAAATCCACGCGGCAGTTTTCTCTAAAAAAAGTTAACGTTGCTGACCCCGACTTAGTTATGTCGGGGCACTCCATTCCTCTAACATCGTCACTTTGTTAGGGATTAATTTGGAAGCAAATATGTCCTGGCATGAACATGTTGCAGGCATAGCAAGGAGAGCTTCTCAAAAGTTGGGAATATTATTTCGAACCAGAAAGCTTTACACTTCACAACAACTGTTAATTCTTTACAATTTTCAAATTCGACCAACTATGGAATACTGTTCCCATGTTTGGGGCTCCGCTCCCAAACATACACTGCATTTGCTGGATTCTATTCAGAGAAGAGCTGTTCGTCTGATTCGAGACCCGGAATTGACAGGCGGCCTTAATTCGCTGGAACATCGAAGAACGGTTGGCGACTTGAGCCTATTCGACAAGTATTTGCATGGAAAGTGTTCGAGGGATGTGGTCTTCTTAATTCCTCCCAGAGCGGTGCATATTAGAAGTACACGTCGAGCTAATACTTCACGTCCGTATGAGGTTCAGCTCGTTACTCCTCGTAAAATGCATTTCAAGCAGTCATTTATATGGAGAACATCATCCCTTTGGAATTATTTGCCCAGGACTGTGTTTCCCACCGGGTACAATTTACAGCGATTCAAGAACAACTTGAATCGCTTTCTCCGCACACGTGTCGCTCCTGTAGCCTTTTAGGGACTTCCCTGTAGCACGTGTGCTAGACCCATAAAAAAAATGCTTATAAAATGGAAAAAATAAGATTGACTTAAAGAATTATGAAACAGATTCCTTCAAACTACACGAAATCCAGAAGATCAAAAAAATCTAATAAAAGTCAGTAGAATGACAACAAGACATGAACGTTAGAGATGAGACAACCTCTAAGGACGTTTTGAAACTCATATCATACAGAAAAACTTATTTCAATTGGAAGATATAATAGCCTAAGGCCTAAGGGGTCCATATCTGGGCTGGATAGTTAATTAATGCGAAATCACAAGCTAAAATGGTAACTTACGGAACGTATGCGTACATTACCATAAAGGAGACGCACAAGTTTAGTAAGTCGCTGTATATTTATGGGACCCTTGATTCATTTTATATTGCAATCTATACTTAAACTTATCAAGTATTGAATTTGCATAACAATAAAAATGAACGAGCGTATTTAATATGCTGTTGAAACGAAAAAACCGAAAGAAATTTTATAACATGTTGCGCACTGACCTTACTCATTTCTAAACATTCAAGTAAAATTCACTGTATACTTGTTTTGAAATATGTATCATTGCAGCTGCTGCTTTTACTTTCAAACAATTATCGCTAAAAATTAATATTTCCGTATTTTTGATGTTTTCTTGAGTAACAACACTCTCGTCCTCAGCGAAAATTTTTGGCCCAATCTTTTAATATGGCATACGAAGGGGAAATTTTTCCTTATATCTCATCCAAGCTTCAGTGTTTGAACTTCTTTTCTAACAAATTAGAGAAATTCAATTTGTGAAATACTCGCACTGGTAAATTTATATATAACGAAACTAACCTGAAAAACTAAAGTTATTGCCTTTCTGGTTCCTTTTATAATTAGTGAGGGTCGACTATACTACATACTAACGGATTATTGCTGGCACTGTAGACAATTGTGTTTGGCTGGGAACGTACGGAGCTTCTTACATAGCTTATTTTTTAAACCACAACCAGAAAAAGTCAAATAATGATGGTAAGGAGAAATATATCCATTATAGCCTGTCCCAAAATATAAATCCTGATTTTTGCCGTTTTAAGTGGGCAATATAAAAATTATGACCTTTTGTTTATGACAGGTTGCAGAGATGGACTTAAGAATTTTATTATTATTATTATTATATTATATGCAAATAAATAAAATTATAAGTGTTTTTGGAGATGTTTATTTATAGATGCATGAAAAAAACAAATGGATAAGAAGTACAAATATACAGTTTGAATGAATGGGTTTACAAGAGGGGACACATTGTAGAAATAAAAATATATTTTAACTTAAGCCTAATTCGGTTTCACTATCACTGTCATCAGCTGAGGTAATTATCAGTGGTTTTATATTATTTACATGAATATATCAATCTTCAACTTTAAGAACGTGCTGCATCGAATTCTTCCAGCTTTCACAAGGTATATCATTTATAACTTTTTTTACTAATTCAACCACTGACACGCTTAAAGTAATAGAAACATTTTGTGCCCTTATTCTTGATTGAACTTGATGCCAAATATGTTCAGTTGGATTAAACACACAATAATATGGAGGAAGCAAAACAATGTGTCCCATTTTCTCAGCCGTACTGTCGCAAACATATTTCTTTTTCAATTTATTGTCTTTCAAAACTTCCTAAAGATCACTTTTTTTTATAACTATAGTCAAAATAAATGTAATTTTCTAACATATATTCCTGTATTTCCGATTTGGTGTTGGCTGCATTAGGAACCTTATTTAGTAGGCGACTATGGTAACTTGCATTGCCCATAATTATAACACTCTGTTCGGGAACATTTGGCAAAAGGGAATTTTGAAATTTTCAAAAAGTTCTGCGGTCGTGTCTTCGTGATAGTCCAAACTAGAATTTTTTATGTTTTTTTTTTCAGATAATAGTAGACAATTTGAAACCCAGCCCTTTTCGGATCCAGCATGCAAAATGGTTATTCGTTTACCTTTATTGGAAGGTGTGTTAGTCTGACATTTTGTATTGCTGTCAACCCACCCTTTTTTGCACAGTGTCATGGGTATCGAACCATGTTTCGTCAATGTAAATTATTGGCTAATTCTCTGATCGATACTTTTTAATCTCTTGTAAATAAGTATATCGCAAGATTCGTAATCTTTGTAACTCCATCACTACTTGTCTTTTGTTGATTTTTCGGAACGTGAATCCCATTCTTAAGAGAATTCTGTGAAGAGTTGATCGGCCACAATGTATGTTGGTCCCGTCCTGCACCAGTCTTAATTTTATTTTGTTTAGTGTCGGCACCAACTGCTCTTCATACATAGAATATATTTTTCTCCTGATGACTCTTTTTCACAATCGTCTACATGATGCATTTGAAAATCTTTCCGTTTTTTTTTTTTTCCTGTTCCTGAGTTTTTTTTACAATATCCTTAATCGTAAAAATTGGGGTTTTTGTTAGTTCACTGGTTTCTTGCAAAGCACTTTGTTTATTCAAATTTCTTTTTACAAAAGTGTCGTAAACATTTTTCACTACTTGTTTAGCCTCAAATGATAAATGTTTTCTCTTGCGATAGCCACTATTGCAATTTTCCCACGGACGCACTATGGGACAGAATCGTGCGTACCGTCTCAAAAATCTGTAACTTTGTCGTTGATTGAAGTGAATAGCTGAAATTTGGTACGTAGTATCTCTAATATATATACTATCAAACAATGGTACATTCGTTGTTAATTTTTAACCGACTTCACGTATGTATTTTTTTTGGAAATCGGACGGACAAAATGTCCGTCCGAAAAATTAATTTTTGAATATCTCGGCCATTTATAAACCGATTTTTCAAAATTCTTTCTTTTTTTCGAAAGAATTTATCAACAGGCTGAACACATAAAAAATTTCGGAAATCGGACGGATATTTTGTCCGTCCAAAATATTGATTTTTAGATAACTCTATTGAAAATTTATGAAAATCGGAGGGAGGAAGTCGGTTTTCTTTTTTGCGAAAATTATTTTATTTATAATATATAAAAAAATAAAACAAAAATAAAAATGACACTTTTTCATACAAAAATATAGTTTACTTAACTTATTGAATGATAATTATACAGTTTAATGATATACACTATTATTTCGTATTTTTGTTAATATTACATATGAAAATAGCATATAATAAATGACAAACATCTATTAATCCACTACATAAAATAGAAAAAAAAAAAATTGATATACAAACTACAATTTAAATATCTAAGAGGTTCTTGGCTTCGTCTAACAGTTCGTTGGCAACAGTGACTGATGGTTTTCTGATACTTGATATGTATGGGTCTCATGTAAATAAAAGACCATGAAATACGTCTTCATTTGTTGCGGACCTAGAGCACTTTATTACGAGATTCTCAGATAAATTACCAATAGGCAGAACAGCAAAATGTCTAATTACACTTTCCCCATGTATTAAGATCTTATGTACTGAAGAAGGCATGTTATAGCACATATATTGTGTAACGTACAATTGTGCAGTAGCGCGAGTATATTCACCAAATCTTTCTGAATTTACAGCAATACCGTATGCCAAAGTCTGAAGAACAACATAAAACCTTTTAATAAGATCCTCATTAACTCCTGTTATTTTTGAAGAGCAGTAGTAGTTCTCAAAAAAACGTCGAGCTGTATTGCCGTCATTGCTATTTCCACTTCCTTGCCGGGGTTTATCAACATGCAATCCCATTCGGCTTCGAAATAGACTTTGTACAAGTTTTTTCTTGTCTTCTCTACTTTTTTTTTTATCTTCCGGAGTTCTCGTAGCCCATTTTTTAAACGAAAGATTATATGAAATATGTAAAACGAACTCCATGCACCTAATTCATGCATGCAACGTCGACAAACCGTACTCGTAAGCATTCATATTATCTGGCTTTGATTCAATCTTCTCCAAATTATTCATATCGCTTGGTTTAGCCCCACACACCGTACACACAGCTCCAGAACTTGTGTCAGTTAGAACTTGTGTAACTTTTCCATCCATCATAGTGAAGAACAGCTCGTGACTTATTTCAATTAGCTGGTCCCCCATGTGTATCTCAGAAATTTTTCAAATTATTAATTTGACCCCGAATATCACCGACCACCGAACGGGTTTTCTCGGGCGTTTTTTTTGCAAACTCCATCAGAATTGGTCGGCAATATCGAATAGAAGAGCAAGCCGGATTTTGCCAAAGAACCTCTTTTGTTTCTGTATCAATCAGTTTTTATTGGTACCAAAGACGCTATAAATAAGTTTACATCTGAGACCAAGTTACTTTCTTCTGTTAAAATTTTTTTATATTCACTTTGTCCCGATGAACCGTCGCATCCCCATTTGGTAAACAATTTAAGATTTCTTCTTGTTGGTTGTAAATATTTTCAATTTTTAAGATACGGGCAGTAGTGTGATCCAGCAAATCTTGTAGATTTACTTTAGCGCCTGTATCGGTTATTTCAATGCTGGAGGGTGGAGAATAACACAATTTTTTTGCGTTTGTTAATATATTATATGACGGCAATATATCGAAGTTTTTGTTAATCAGACTTGCTCGAAGTAATCCGTATTGTGAATTCGAAAAATCTAAATCAGCAAAAAGACTTAAAGCTTCATCCGCCGTAAAATATGTTGCATTGCGAGTTTCATGCAACAATTTTTCCTTTATGATCTTTTTTTCATCTCTATCACAATTCCGCATCATCGCAACAACAAAAGCTTCTTCCAATTCTCTTTCAGACCGCAATCCTTGGACGTATGCGTTATGTATATTCTCGAGTCCATATTCTTGAATTAACTCCATATTCTTCCTTTTTTTCGATTTCTCTGACAGATCTTCATAAGACTTTGATGGACGTCCACGTTCACCAGATGTTGTAGGTTTGATATCTCGTATATCTGGTATTTCGTCTAACTGCACCTTAAATTCACCGTCTAACCACGTTGTATTTTTATTAAAGAAACGTTCTTTAGTTAGGTTAGATGTGGTCCAGCGATTGTTAAAAGCTGATATAAGCGATTTTTGAATATTTTTCACAACTAATTCTTCTAAGTATTTTTGAATATCTTCTCTTTTTGTCCCATGGTCAATGAAAAATTCGCATAATATTCGGCGAGGCACAACAAATTCACTCATTTGTTGTATAGGTACATCGCAAATATTGTTTTTAACGAGGTTGGTGAAGACTCTATGTCGAAGCACAATAAAGTACTGGTAAATGACAATTAAATCAATAACTTTTATACTTCAATTCCGTGAGAAAAATATTATTATCTGCGGGTAGTCACATATTTATCGCGTTCTTATATGATATGATATAATTTCCAATAACAGTATTTCCACCTTACCTAAATTTTAATTTAGGTAGTAATCTATCTTTATATATAAAACACAAAAAATGTTTCTACGTACCAAAGGCAGCTCTACCAGGTAGTAGCCAGTTCGGCAATGGCAACAAAGCCGAAAAAAAATCACATGTATTTTGTTCACCACATTGTCAAAGATCACGAGAGCTTCTCTCAAAAAACAACCACTTTATGTATATATGTAGTTCATTCTTTCAAAAAAACAACCACTTTATGTATGTATGTAATTCAATGCGGTAGTTTGTAAACAAAATTTTGACAACTTGCTGGGATGTAAACAATAGTCACCTGTTCTAGTGATATTACCTGGTAAAGCTGCCTTGTACCCACCTACCTACCTACATATCTACCTGCCTACCTATGTCCGCTATAGACGCTAGTAGACAATATTATTTAACAATAAAATGTCAGAAATAATCTATTTTTCGAAAAATCTCCTGAATCAAGTCTTAAAATTTTTTTTTAAATATTTTGCATTTCCCTCCCCATCAGGTATTTTTCGTCCTGTTTAAAAGGGGCAGATTCGGACAATTTTTTTTTTTGCCTTGACTTTTATATGAGCTGCTCTATGTGATGGTATCAAAATTACGACTTCGGCAGACATCGCTAATTGTCAAAACTCTATTTAAAGTTTCTAATAAGGTTAGGATATTTGATACTGCAAAAACAATCGTGTACCTCTCCAGTTTTTACATAAATGTCTACTTAAATGCTTTTTAAATAAGGTACTTAATAACCATTCTAACCATATATCACACTTACCTATTTGCATTGAAAATAATGAAAATATGACCATGTAAACTGGTGCAATTCTGTTCTACATAATCGACATTATTTTGAGCGTCAACTTGCAAGTCAAGTTTTATTAAGAAAAAATGAGAAATAATCTATTTTAAATTCTATATAATATGTATTAGACATTCAGTTAGATATGTGCATTAACAAAATATTCAATATCGAACATTCGCAAAACCTATTTTTGAGACGGTACGCACGATTCTGTCCCATAGTGGGACGCCACATAATTAAAATAGAACCGTTACTTTGTAAGTTGTAAGTAAAACTAAAAATAAAAATATTAAAAAAGTGTCTTTCGAATCTTAATGGGGCCCTGTGGTCATTAAGCCTATATTATCAAATACTTAAAGGGCTCCAAACCGGGTTGTCAGGTTGTAAATATATAGATAAAAAGAGATCCAATATGATTGCAGGTGCAGGTGAGGGCGGCATACAAAGCAGGTGAAATAAAAATACGTTTGTCGTAGTACCTGGCAACTATGCGCAAAACCGTAATAGGGTCGTTTATTTCCCCATTGAAAAAGGAAAAAGGCAGGATCTTATACCTTGGAATTTACCATACTATCCCTTCTTTTCAATATTGGGTACAAAAAAATGCCGTTAGTAACATAAAATTATTTATAGTCAATAGGATTTTGAAATGAAGTTCATCATCCAAAATTCGTGGACTATTATAGAATCCTCTGGAGTTACTTCGCAGTTACCCGCAGTTATTCTAGAAAATTCTGAAGATATACAACAATTTACGAACAAAAGTTCTACCAAAAATTAAGGACAGTAAGCTGGTCACAAACAAATTTTCACAGATGGATCATTAAAGAATAGGACGTGTCTACAGTCCCGGACGCGGGATCGTTGCAAAAGGTTAAAATCCCGAAGAGGTGTGGTCCTAATGACGCAGTTCGGGACATTCCCGAGTTCTACGTATTTATGCAGAAGGCACTTTGTCACAAGTCGATGGTAAAATTGCATGAATTGAAGTTCGAATTGTTTTCTTATCCACCATATTCTCCAGATTTGGCTCCCAGCGACTATTTTCTATTCGCAGACCTCAAAAAAATGCTAGCGGGAAAGAGATTTGCCTTCAATGAAGAAGTTATGGCCGAAACTGAGGCCTATTTTGAAGGCAAAGACAAATCCTTCTACAAGAAGGTATAGAAATGTCAGAAAAGCGTTGAATTGATTGTATCGCTCTTGAAGGAGACTATGTTGATGAATAAAGTCGAATTTTGCAGAAGAAAAAATGTGTTTTAAGTAGCTAGACCAAAGACTTTTCAGTCTACGTGTTATTATCAAAAAACGTCAGTATCAATTATTAAAAATTAACAAAATCCTTATTTTAGCAGTGCCCTATTGTTCTGTTATTTGCCAATCCATCTGGGGAGTCATTTCACCGTATTATGGCGGAGCTAGAATCGACAAACGAGAGAACAAAATTTGCAGTACTTATTGGAATACTAGCGTAACATCGTGTTAAGATACAACAAATTGTATCTGTGGTTGGTGAAAGTCGAAAGTTTAAAAACATGCCTGCTCTTCGTCGGGGCTGTTAAGGCTACAGACCGATACTGGTCACTGCTGAAACATGGAGGTTGTACATTTTTAGTAGTTGTACCTAAGGTACCATGACAATCGCGCTGCCGAGCTGGCCAGGCTGTAATTGTTGCCAGCTTAGCTGGGCAATCCTCTGTCGCTTTTTGTGACAATACAATTTCTGGTATCTCACCGCTAGTATTATCATTTAAAATATATCCATCCCAGTAGTTACGCTACTGATAGTTCTCCTCCGTTTGGTTTCATAGTTATCCCGGGTAATTTCATTTTTAATTTTAACCTCCTATAATTAGCTTTTTACAAAAACAATACTCATCTAACACTCACACACACACAAAACATCGACATCGGCCTATATTTATTTTGGCAAATGGTTGCAAAAATTTTATTGCACCTTATTGTGAATCAGTAATGTTCGGCATCAAAAAGATGAAATAATGGTTTTACGACTTAAATAATAAGAAAATGACCACATTATAGTTTCTGGTGAAAATTTGTTGATTGTCTGGAATATTTTTAACATTAATGGTTCCTTAGAGCATAAGATGCCAGCGTTTACTTGTATATTTCGATGTTTGATGACAAAAGTGATTTTTGCAGTTATCTAAAACAATATATTTTAGCTTTTCTGCATCTACTCGGCTTTGTTTCAACTTATATAAATATATAGGACATTATTTATTAAATTCCCTCATGACATCCTTCATTCAGGGAAGTATGACATTTGTGAAAAAAATCATCTTTCAAACTTTTTGCATTAATTGGATCCTTTTGCACTGAATCTCTAAAAGCTTAGACCCCTCCCAACACAATAAACTAAAAGTCGATGATCGGAGGGGAGAGATTTTTCACAAAAAAGAACCCACAATAAAAAAAGACTGAGTTCTAAAGGGCATTTTTTTTCAACATCAATAGGACGAGACGAGATATATGCATATATAATATATATATATATATATATATATATATAAATATATATATATGTATATATATATATATATATATATATATAAATATATATATATGTATATATATATATATATATATATGTATATATATACATATATATATATATATATATATATATATATATATATATATATATATATACATATATATATATATATATATATATATATATATATATATATATATATATATATATGCATATATGTATATATATATATATATATATATATATATATATATATATATATGCATATATGTATATAGGATATATATATATATATATATACATATATATATATATATATATATGTATATATATATATATATATATATATATATATATATATATACATATACATATATATATATATATATATATATATATATATATATATATATATATATATGTATATATATATATATATATATATATATATATATATATATATATATATATACATATATATATATATATATATATATATATATATATATATATATATGTATATATATATATATATATATATATATATATATATATATATATATATGCATATATATATATATATATATATATATATATATATATATATATATGTATATATATATATATATATATATATATATATATATATATATATATATATATATACATATATATATATATATATATATATATATATATATATATATATATATATATATATATGTATATATATATATATATATATATATATATATATATACATATATGCATATATATATATATATATATATATATATATATATATATATATATATATATATATATATACATATATGCATATATATATATATATATATATATATATATATATATATATATATATATATATGCATATATGCATATATATATATATATACATATATGCATATATATATATATATATATATATATATATATATATATATATATGCATATATGCATATATATATATATATATATATATATATATATATATTATATATATATATATATATATATATATATATATATATATATATATATATATATATATATATATATATATATATATATATACATATATATATATATATATATATATATATATATATATATATATATATAAATATATATATATATATGCATATATATATATATATATATATATATATATATATATATATATATATACGAGGCTGGTTTGAAAATTCCGTGCAAAGTCCGAGAGATGGCACCACCGGCGCGTATCGAGGTCATGTTTAGTTAGTAGCATCTCTTGAATGAAACACACACCAAGTTTCAGCCATATTGGTCTATTTCTTTGTGTTTGGCATTCGTGTGAATCAAGGAAGTCGAGTGATTTTCAAGAAATGGACGAAAAAGAATTTCGTGTGGTGATTAAACATTACTTTATGAAAGGCAAAACGCCTCAGGAGACTAAAGAGAAGCTTGATAAACATTATGGTGACTCTGCACCTTCGATTAGAACAGTTTATAAGTGGTTTCAAAATTTTCGGACTGGCCATATGGGCACAAGTGACGCTGAACGTTCTGGACGGCCTGTGGAGGTTACGACTCCAGAAATCATTGATCAAATCCATGATATGGTGATGGATGACAGAAGAGTTAAGGTGCGTAAGATTGCTAGTGCTGTGGGCATCTCGACTGAACGGGTACAGAATATTTTGCATAAACATTTGGACATGAGAAAGCTATCCGCAAGATGGGTGCCGCGATTGCTCACGCTTGACCAAAAACGGAATCGTGTGAAGTGTTGCAAGGATGGTTTGCAGCTGTTCCAGAAGAATCCGGAGGACTTTAAGCGTCGTTTCGTCACCGTGGATGAAACATGGATACATTACTATACTCCTGAGGCCAAACAACAATCTAAACAATGGGTTACCAAGGGGGAATCTGCACCAAAAAGGCGAAGACCGTTCCTTCGGCCGGAAAGGTTATGGCGACTGTCTTTTGGGATTCGCAAGGGATAATCCTCATCGACTATCTGGAAAAGGGTAAAACTATTACAGGTGAATATTATTCATCGTTATTGGACCGTTTGAAAACCGAGCTGCAA